>OZ008341.1:13487366-14687366 GCA_963931975.1 Cataclysta lemnata | reverse complement strand
TAACCATAAAAACTCTTCGAAGAAAATGGTAATCAAAAATAGTTTTGATTATAAATAAACATAAATACGTATGAGGCGTTGTCCTGTAAAGGGTTAAAGCTTGAGAACTTGTTATTGGCTCTAATTAATTTATCGATTTATCAACATCCATACAATGTAGGTATTAGCTGTAAGTTTTCCAAAAAATTGTAAAATAAAATAATAAATAAAATACCAAGGTATTATTTATTTAAAGTAGGTACCTATTTCTATTTTTTTTTGTATTAATGACGCTAGTTTAATTTGTCTTTTAAATCAACGAACATGATTATCTTTATCAATCACTGTTCTCCAGCTGTGCAGTACATGTACTTAATGAATGATTCTTACTGATTGACATTATAAAATGCCTCTGTGCATACTACGGTCTGATGCATTGTGAGGACCTCGAGACTTCCGAATCCTCTTCAAAGTACTGGTTTGAATTGAGGGCTCCACTCGTAAAATGAGAGCTAATGTTTTCAATTGCGGGGCTTATAAGAAAAACAAGTGGTAGTCCTCGGCTTCGCTCGCGTTAATATTTGTTATTGTAATATAGTCTTCCTCAATAAAAGGATAGTCCATCCAACAAAAAAATAATTTTTCAATTTGAAGCAGTAGTTTCTAAGATTAGCGCGTTTAACCAACCAACCAACCAACCAAACAAACTCTTCAGCTTTATATTATTAGTATAGATACGTAACTTATTTAAAGGGATTCGAGATCATTGCCACGTCTGGTTTATTTTTATATGTGTATTATGTATACACTGGAAGAAATCACCCCCGTATACATGCCTAAATGGGTAGAAACGCCCACATAAACGCACATTCGTGCCTAGATTTACTTAAGCCCCTTTAATGGAAAGTGTTGTTGTAGTGACAAGACGACTCTAATGTTAAAAAGAAGATTTTAATTAACTTTAAACAAATAAATCAGGTAAAATAAGATACTAAAATCAGAACTAATTAATTATTCAGACTTTTCAGATACACACAAGCACACACCCACAAGTCCCCGTTGCTATTTCAATATAAATAATATTATTTTTTTATATTTTACATCAATAGATTATGAAAGTTGAACATTAACCGATGAAGATAAGGTTGAAGCAATTAATACTGATAATGAATTTTAGCCTTAAAAGGCCCAGTTGAAAAAGGATCCCGGTCGCTCTATCAATCAATACAATGAATGTCACCTTTTGACATTATTTCGCGATAAGCTTAAAAGTTCATAAACCATCTGTGTTAACACAGTTTGCGCAAGGCCTACCTTTAACGAAGCAGTTTTAAAAAGGGCGTGTAATGACTACGTGTCGAGTGTCGAGGGCCAACAGACAATATGACAACAAACAATATGATCCCAGCGCTTTAAGTATAAGCAACTAATAACCAGCTGTAACATTTATGTGAAATAATATCTACCTAGCATAATCTGTTGTTTTAACCTCCTCCTTCTCAATCTTTATTAAGCTGTTGTTGGAGGGCAAACCGCTAAAATAGGATTGATGTTAGCTGTAAAACTTAAGCCAAAACCTTGAGCAGTATTAATTACAATGTTGTCATCCCAGTTCATTGGTCATCCCATTGGCGAAACGTGGGTGTTAATTCACCTCTGCCTACCCATTGGGGATGTAGACGCTATTTATGTATGTTTTTTTTTTAATATTTATTATAACTTTGCATAGATTATTTAATTCAAAGAAAAACATCCTTTCTCTTTTGAATAATACAAATAATATAAGCAAATTCTCTATGAATCGACCAATATAAAGTAAAATGTTCTAACAGCCCTGCAGTCAAGTAAAGTAAACAACTATCCACAGCAATAATATTGAACTCTTTGGTGTAATAATATGCAAATTGTGGTCAATGGAACTTTCACAGTCTTGTGTAAACATATCGTCTGCAACTATTTTGAGAACAAACATCTTGGGATTCATTGTTATTCAAACCTTTCTTCTTTGGAAATTGCTTGTGTTATGGGAAGAAATGATTTTACTACAATTTGAATATGAATATTATCTTTACGGCGACTATCGCCAGGGAATATTTCGATAAGGAGCATAAAATTAGCTTTGCGGGTCTCTAAAATGCGCAGAGCTTGCGCCCGTATAATTAATAGTAATAAAGATCGTAAACTGGCAAAGCTAGCTTGGATCTGGTGAAGAAATCTATCCTGCAGTTGGGACATATCAGCCCACGCGAGATCATGTTTCTCCCTGGCGGCTTGGTACTGGGAAAGTAATTGTTGGTTTCTTACGTAAAAGCCTATCGAAGGCTCTCGTTATTCTCCCGCTATAAATTTCACACGTTGTCGTCAACATAAATAAAGTTCGTGCTACTTGATTGATTGAAGAGTATTGATTGATATAATTATTTATCTTCCTGTTGAACGCCAATTGGCTCGGCAAGTTGTGCTCGTTCAACGTACGAGCATCGAATACGAAATGGTCCTTTATTCTTTACTAGGTATTCCTTGTTCGATGTGCTTAAACTCTTTGTGTTTTTATTTAAATACAAAAATTGGTTAATCTTTTTTAAATTTTAAGAAAATAAATACATACTTACTCTTAAAAGATGCTTTTTTATATAAATAAATAACGAATCTTTCCAAATTTTAAGAAAATAAATACTCTGACAAGAAGCTTCGTCATAATATTATTATTCGAGTTTACTGAGGCTCGTGTTAATTATATTTGATTTTCAAACCCTTTCTGACCCTGGCCTCAAAGAAAAATTCTTTATAATTTTATTAAATATACAAAGTGGTCCTCATTGGTCATGGTTAAATTATCTCCACTTTTCTCTACAATTTACCTTTTAATTTACGATTTAACTAGACGAGAAACGTGGAAATGCTCTCTTTGTGAAACAGTTTATCAGGAATAATTGTTGTCTGCGTTTAATGCGACAATAAAATTTTAGTCCAAAGTGCAATGCACTGCACTGTCTGGATCGTCGCCAACGCCGTGATGTATCGATTTTTCCCTCAAGTTTACGACAACATAGTCTGCGATAATCTCACTTCGTTTCTCGGAAAAACAAAACGTATTACCAAAGAAGACTTATCAGTAAGAGCTTAGCATCGAAAAATAGATCTTTGTTGACATGTCGGCTTTCGTATGTCGACATTTTTCTTGTAAATATTGTACCCAAAGACATGTCTCCACTTGAGGCAACATAAAAAATACATTATACTATTATGATATAATTTATATTTGCTGTTATTTGATTTATATTTCATCATTTAGGGTAGAAAAATTAAATCAAGAGTTCAGTTGTTCTTGCATCAGCTGTGTAAAATGGTGTATGGTTCGAATCTGACGTTCGAAAAATATATTTTTTTTTATGTAAGGTTATTGCAATTTTGAATTACTTGTCCGAAAGATGGCAATAGGCTCGCACCATATTACGTGGGACCTAGCATTGTTGGCGAAACAGGTGTTAATTCACCTCTGCCTACCTTTATGGATAAATAGGCGTGATATATGCATGTATGTAGCTACCTATAAAGTAAAAAGACTTGCACATCAAAGAACGGTCCTCTTTGGAAATGTTTCCTCTGAACTGACCTCATAATCAAAAATAAATGAACCGGTGTAATTTTAGGCGTCTATAGATTACTCACCAGTTTCGGAGTAGGTCTAAATTGTGTCGTTTTGTCGAAGAGACGTGTCAGAAGCACATGTCAAGGAAAATATCCAGTTATTTTTAATTGTGCAAAGTTACGCCAGCCATAGGTTTGCGTTCAGCTTTCTGAGTCAAAGGGTGTGGTATTACCGCGAACGCGGGATGCGGGTGATCTCATAATTTCGTTCTAAAATAAACGGCATTTTGTTACGGTAAAACTGTATAATGTTACGGGTATTTGTTAAATATTTAACATATTCCCGCAACTTCTAAATACGTTGGTTTGTTTTTGGGCTTATCAAACATCATCGTTCAAGATTTGACTCAGGTTTTACTACCCGACTGCCTGATACCAGCCCCCTTTAGGTATGCAGTAGTTCGTGGTTTGCTGTCAATCATTCGGGTGACACACCAGACAATCTCTTAGGAATCTCTTAATACATCGTAGAATGTGCCAGCCCCGTTCCGAAACGGACTGGGACATTCTATGTTTTTTTTTCATTTCCAGGCTGCATAGAAGATTTTGATTATGACATAACATAGTATAAGCCAATAAGCAAATTACCTCACCTTTGTAAGTTTGGGTTAATAAATCGATAAACGTCAAAATACGTCCATATTTAAAATTTATGATATTGAATAGCAAAAACGTTCTGATTCATTCATTCAAGCAATCAGCATTAAGTATAATGTATGCAATTTATGTGGAGTTGTAAAATGTTGCGTAGGCGCACCAAAGCGATCAGTGGACCAAAGTTCAGCCCAGGACGAGGATTTGTCGAGTTAAACGTTCATTTCAAACGGTATTGTTTGTAAATTGTGTTCCTTAACATATTTATCCTCATCAAAAGCCAGGACGTCCTTATTTTGGACAAGGATTTAAGAATTACACTAATATTAGACTTACAGTACATAGTCAAAAACCATTTTAGGTTTGTGAACACATAGCGCACGATGACATCGCTGATTCTACTCTTGACCAAATCATGTCATCCAAAAAATTCTTTGTATGCCTTTGTATACATTGATGTTTTAGTTGTATGGCAAGACTGGATGAATTTTTCATAATTAGATAGATAATCTGTGAGCACAGAAAGACCAGAACCACAGAAAGAGGCAGAACTGGAGGATTTGTTAAGTTACTCTAAATTTTCTAATTTATTCTAAAAATACGTGTAGTTATAAAGTGAGAAACATGTAAATTGTATGTTATTAAGTGGTGGTGTATGTGAATCACTGCATTTGACGCGTACAGTACCTTGTCAAAAGTCGTACGCTTTTCTGACGCAGTCCTCGGCAACAGGAATAAAAGTTCGCATGTCGCTTTCTAAATAATTACAGTCAGAACCATTGTCCCTTCTCTGTATTTCCATTTGCACCTCCTTACATTTCACGTCTCCTTAAGCATTCAACAACAAAACGAAGATGCATATTCAAGCGTGTTATTTATATTTTTGATGCACTTTATTTATATTCGAACTGGTTACACGAGTATAGCGCTGAGTGCTAGATGTCGCAACAGGGAGCAACATTTCTGTGGGTTGTACGCCGCGCCACCCACACCTAAAGCCTTATTATTACAGGTTACTCCACTCTATCCTACCTCTTGTCTGTTCCTGTCCTTCTCATTGCCATAGGGTACAAGCGGGACGGTTAAATCTGTGTCGATTAGTCAGATAGGCATAATCGTCAACATCTCCGCTATTATCGCTACTCCCACATGGAGTTTCATATGCGCGAACTCGGCGTAAAGGGTTTAATGCCCTTTCAACTATATCTGGACCCACCGCAGATACAGGAATAAAGAACGTTGATACTAAAAATCTACAAAATGCCTTGCTCTGATATACGATGCCGACATGTGGCGTATGTAACTTTAACAGTTGTTTTGGTGTATTTTTATGCATGCTTAGTAAACGCATTGTAGTGATAAACATGGATTTTCAAAGTATTATATTACTTTTTATACGAGTCGTTTAAACGTGATTAAAATACCTACTAAAGTAAGTAATAACCTATACTTAAATGGTTTAATTTTACAATGTAAACAAGACAATCTTGTGTACACTAGCGTCAACACAAAGCAACAATGAATGTAATAACGTTTCATTGAGGTTGATAGCAATATCCGTAGCTAACATAGTAATATAATTATATTTTATACTTATTTCATATTACTTTAATGAGGCATTAATTGTCTCCTAATTGTTTGAAGTTTTACTTGTCGCCCTGAGTGTTCAACTATGTATATGGTCAAGAAAAATTTAGTACAAAGATTTTGGTGGTTAGAAAAAGAATTTCGAAAAATTATGGTCTTGAGGCGGGAATCGAACCCGCGTCCGCTGCTATCCGGGCAGGTGCCTGACCGCTCGGCCACCCAAGACACCATCCATTTATTCTTTTTCTAACCACCAAAATCTTTGTACTAATTTTTCTAACATTTATATAATGTTAAAATTAAAATCGAATAGTCAAGAAAAATTTGTAGATTATCCTAATAAATTGTTCTAAAGTACATATTTCTTTGTCTGTATAACGTTCATTACAAGCGACTTCATGAATAAACTTTAATGAGCGTCCAGTCATGCTTATAAATTATACACCGTATACGGTCAACCTCACGTTCTCCGGGTTTCATCGGGGGCATTAGGTTTAACCGATTGCAACAATAAAGAAGTTCGTGAACTTTATCTTTCCAATACATTCGGATTCTGGTCTTTATTACGACGGTGTAGAGTTCAATTGTATTTTTGCAATTACGTGCCAGTATAGCAGCTTGCATACGTTTGCGTCAAGAAACCTACAACTACAAAGTGATCATTAATCCACGCCCGTATAGTGGCCCATGGCGCCGCTTGAGACACTTAACAAGGAATTAACATTACCGCAATGGAAAAGACAAGTCTACGTGAACTAATTACATGGCGCAATAGTTGTGTTATTAATACTATTACTAGGTGTCAGTATCGGTTGTTATTAGTCATAAATACGACATGAACGATAATTACGAGATGCAGGGTAAATCACCACTGCCTAACATGGTTTGGATATAACGAGGTTTAAAATACAATTAGGAAGTCATGACGTAAAACGCTAAGGTGTGACTACCACGTGTCGATTTTCTAACACCTATATTTTTTCTTGAGACTTTAACCTGCCTTGTTTAGCCTACCCTGCCCTCGGCTCGGAGAGTAAGTCGTTCCTTAGTTAGTTATTGTAACGCATAGAATTATAATTACTAGTTACTTTTATCAAGTAAGCTGTAAACTAAGGCTCATCTAAGTAGTTCATGTAAGATATTTTTGTCTGAAAGTAATTTATTAATTGATATTGATAATACCTAGTTTTCCTTAGCTTTAAGAAATCCACTAATTTTTGTTTTCATTATGTATTTAAACTCGTTTTCTTTGTAATATGCATATTTGTCAGAAAAAGTGCATCGAAGAATCGAAGAGCAAACTACTAATTTTGTTTACCTACTTACTCGACATTTTTAATTGCCGTAATACATCATAATTATTATTACCTACATAATTTATTTATTTTTGCCTTGCCAAGCGCGTTTTAATTTGCCAATAGCAGATCAGACTATTGCAAATCGATTTAACGTAAACCTTCTGACTAGGTACTGGGTGGACTTTTGGCCATACCAGTTTCTTACGGTAACAATACTATCTAATACATTATATATAATATGTCGAATACATTATACCACCATAAAGAACTAAGAACAACAGGCTTTTAATAAAATGCCACTAGAAAACCTGTGTACCGACAATGACACTTAAACGCTCAATTATGCGATCTATTTTACGAATGTTACGTACGCCCTTGCCGCATCTAGTTGAACCATTTAAGTGTCTCTGCGCTCAGCAATTTTAACGGCATCAATCTCTGCCTAGTTTATGTTGTAATTTGTGTAATTGTAAATCTTGGAAGTAGATGACGGGGCGAGAATAATTGCCACATTCCTCCACTGTAGGGCTACCACGGGTCAGGACAAAACCTCCTCGGGGAAATGAAAATATTTTCCTCTCGCTCTAACTCCTACTAAATCCAGAGACAAAACACTGTCAAGTAGTGGAGAGAGCTTTTGTCCACGTCCCGTGCTACGCCTGCAGAATACCTAGCGGGTTTTTTTTTTCTGTTTTCACGACAAAGGCTTAAAAGAAAATGCGGAGCCGTACTGCTCTGTAATCACGGAAAAATATCTGCAATTTCGTACATTTGTTTGGAAAGTTATAATTATACAACAGCTGTTTATGTTTCTCGACTTCATAGTTCCTTCCGTAATATAAAATACGTAAGATGGTTGTTTGATTCCTTGAGGAGGCAAGAAAGATCCAAAGTCCTCTCGCCTGGGGTATTCGTAATAGTAGATTATATACCAAGGGCGATAAAAAAACGCCCGGAGTAAGTATATAGTTTTATGTCACCCCCTGACCGGAAGTGGAATGATCCGTATCTGCGTAGATACGGAAAATTAGCGGGCGGACAAGTCCACTTTACGATCAGGGTGTGACATACACGATAATACCCGCTTTATAAATGGCGGCTTTAGCAGCATAATAATTATGTCTAGATGAAAGATGTTTATGTAAATAATCTACTTACAGAGTCCACATTGTGCCGAGCAAGAGAACGACAACTGGTGCCCAGGGGAGGGCAATTTGGAAGAGTTGCCTTCCATCGCCGAGGAGAGCACGCCTGGCGTGTCGATCATCCCGAGCCAGTACGCCGTCACAGTGACGGTTGACAAGCCCAGTGCTAGAATACCGTTCAAGTATGATTGGAGCAGCTCCACTAATCCTAATGTAAGTACAATCAAACCTAAACAAGTATACTCTAGCCATTATAACGAGATAAAAAATGTAAACAGTTTTGATACGTCTCTTTATCGACGAAATGCATTTAAAAATAAGAAAGATGTATTTTGAAATACATCATCCATTTAAGAAAATCAAAATGATTAGCTACTTTGAGAAATAGCTATTACTAATTTTAATTTTTGTACTTTATATTAAAAGACTCATTCTTTATCACGTCTCAGTGGTCTTACTTTACATTATTTTAACGAAAACTGAAAAGGAAAAACGAAAATTGATGTTTTAGATCAGGAATTACGTAAAATTATTTTGGTGGTCAACGAGGACTAAAAATCGACTTCTATATTAATTAAAACAAGTTGTTAATTGAAACTTTCAAGATACTGTATAAGGTGTGTTGCGTGTACGTACCAAGTTGTCATTAGTAGGAAGTATCATTGTTATACTTTCGAAAAAATCGATAAGTTGAAAAGCGTGCTATAGGAAAAGAGGTAAGAGTTTTTGAAGTAATTCGGCTATGGGGGTCTGAGTTGTCAGCTCTCTTGCCCAAAATACATTAGGAATGCCTGTTTTAGATATTGTTATGAGGTAATGAGAAATAAATCCAATACCGTGCGTTCAAGATTTCTTTTATTTTATATAAGTTTAAACTACGTCTAGAGTCACATATTTAAATTTTATATTGATCTTCTCAATTGAGTGATAAAAAATAATTATTCACGATAATTATGTCAATGAACTGAAAAGATATAAAGCCAGTCAATAAAAATACTTGACCCTGACTCAAAAAATGATTTAATTAGCTTAAGAATAGTAATAATCTCATAGACCCAAAACTCGTTAACGTTAAATACCATAATCTGGACGTGAAACGGTTATGTGAAATTTAAGCAAAGCAACGTTAACCTTATACGTAAATATGTACTTGTAAATGGGCCTGTTTCACAATCGACAAGTAAGTTCGAAGTAGCTTACCTGGCAGTTCAATTGGCATATATTTCATATTACAACTTTCAAATGATCTGCAAAGTAAGCTACTTAGAACTTACTTGCCGATTGTGAAACAGGCCCTTAATGTTCAACATTTACGAGTGCGTGCGACCAGACTTTCGTTAATCACACGGCAATGCACGCGGGAATCCAATTCAGAAAATAGTTATTACATACGCACAATAATTATGGTCATAATAATTGTCATGCAGACGATTTCATAATTGCCATTGTAATGAGGAGCTCGCTAGCGCAGTGGCATAGCGCGCTAGGCCAGCGATTGCGTAAATGAAGCAATGTTCGCTAAGGCCGGTCATTGGATGGGTGACCAAAAAATTATTATCTCGAGTTCCTCCGTGCTTCGGACGGCACGTTAAGCCGTTGGTCCCGGCTGCATCTGCAGTCGTTAATACCCACCAACCCGCACTAGGCTAGCGTGGTGGGTTATGGCCCAATATTCATCCATCCACGACCGTGTGGTGACGGCAGATCAGAATACAATTGTAATACACCACCCCCATCTCTCCCGTTGGTGTCGTACAAGGCGACTAAGGATAAATCAGTGATGAGGAATGGGCAGCAGCGTTCCTCTTATAACCTTGCAACGTACTTTCACTCATACCAATATACTGCGACTTTTGTGCCCGTTAAATGGCAACAGGCTCGCCACCTACCTGGGACCTAACATAATTGGCTAAACGTGGGTGCTAATTCACCTCTGCCTACCCCTTCGGGGATATAGGCGTGATTAATGTATATAGAGGGAAAGGCTTGTGCCCCAGCAGTGAGGACTGGTAATGATGATGATGGTAACGACTGATAACATTTTTCTGAACAGGTCCACGTGACCATCTTAAACACGACGCAGAACGACAAGATCGAGGTAATGGAGAAGAAGACGGTGTGCGTCAGCGGCAAGTGCGTGTCGCACGTCAGCGTCAAACCGGACACAAACTTCTGTTTGCCGGACGGCGGCAAGTACGAGTTCGTCAACATGCGCGTGCGCATCGACAACGTGACAGAGGAGCCGGTTGTCAAGTACCACGTGCCTTGCGCGTGCGCGTGCAGCGACAAGGTGGAGAAGAATTCAGAGACGTGCAACGGCAAGGGGGACTTCTCTTGCGGGGTGTGCAAGTGCCACAAGGGATGGTAAGATCATTGCCCTTTCGTATAGTAACCTGTAGTGTCATAAAGAAAAACGGCTCAGAAAGAAAGTTGTGAAAATTACGCGAATTGTAATTTTTAGAATTTTTCTGACCTATTTTTCTTTGGAAAAATATTTGGTATGGTGGCGGCTTAGAAAAATAAAATTGTCACCACCACCAGTCTCTGCTGCAGATATCGTGCAAAGCTACTAAACTAACAGAGATTAGAAATAGGCAGCAGCGTTTTTGTGATACCTCTAGCAGTATACCGCAATTTTCGTGCCCGATAAATGGCAATAGGCCCGCCCACTATTATATGGGACTCAATACAGTGTACGAAATGTTGGTGTTCATTTATCTGCCTACCCCTACGGCATCACTAGACGTTATTTAAGCGTGTATATGTGTGTGTCCTTTATATCAGTGTTGCAATCAAATAAACAAAGTTAGAGTAGAATGCTTTTCTCTGCTACTATTCGTGAATGTCGTACGATACGATCCAAAGGTTGTTCTTTATTGTTAACGTACCTGTCTCCTTAGTGAAATAAATACAGATGCGACTTCCGTTTGTGTCCGCTAAATAATTTTGATTACAAATTGGCGTTCGACTGTACCTTTGTTTCATGCCTCTACAAGACATAAAATAAATTAGCGGGATGAGATGTCCAATTCAAAAATTGCAAAAATAGGTCAATTCATCCCGCGGTATGAGATCGAGCGGGATCAGTTGAGCCTCTGTACCTTCTGCTAGCTTAACATTCCGCAAACAATTATTAATATTCAAAATAGAAAATATCTTTCTCTTTGTTCCAAGCTTAGATAGAACTTGTGATATTCGTCCGCGAATCCGCATTGTGAGCAGCATTATTTATAAGTTGCATTCAGAACCAGCTGGTAGTAGTACAAAAACCGCATTGTCCGGTTCACATTAGCAATTAGTGGCATAAGAGGCGCGCTCTCCCCTAAAAGGTCGACTTATAAAAAAACCCGACTATATCTGGTGAGAAATACTCATTAATCTATTACAGACCACAGAGAAAGTGATGAGTTTTATCTGGTGTTCCATTAGTAAACATTACTTTAATGTGTTTACTTTTGACAGCCGCCTTGGTCGAATGCTCAGATTGCTGGGTATTGGCCAAGAGGTCCCGGGTTCGAATCCTGGTAGGGGCAAACTTTGTGATGACCACAAATGTTTGTTCCCGAGTCATGGTTGTGTATATATTTATGTAGTATATTTTCAACATTTATATTAAAAATATGTCTGTCATCTAGTATCCATACCACAAGTGCTTAGGCTACTTACTTTGGGCTAGATGATAGGTGTGAGTGTAAAAATATTTATTTTATTATTTATTTATTTATGTGTTTTAAATTTTGTGCCGAATCGACCGGTTAATTGATGACGCGTTAATAATATTGATTTCCAAATAACAACGTGTGACCATAGCGATTTGTACTCGGAAAACGTGACCGGTAATTAAACTATAACCAAATCTATGCAAAGCAAGCACTTGAATTTGATTGAAGATGGACATGTGTAGTCGAATATAGCGCTCAAAGGAAATCCGCGTTAATGCGTCTTATCTTTCAATCTGGGGTCAAGGCACTGGCTTGTAATAATAATACCTACCGAGACATTGTGAATGTGGGTCATCTTTTCGTGCTATAATATGAACTGTTCATATTCCTTTCTCTACGTGAATTTGTAAATGTGTATTAAATACTTTTTGCCAGTATGGGTTACGGGTTAGGGCCCAAAGAGCGGGCCTATTGCTTTCTACTGGGCATTGTTAAAATTGTAAACTTTCAACATTACGCAGCATTAGCGCCGTGTGGTGAAGGCAAAGCAAAATACAATTGTCGCCACACCACTCCCATCCTGTGGGTATCGTACAAGGCGACTAAAGGACAAGGGGCGACTAAGGGCGACTAAAGACAGCGATAAATAATGGGCAGCAGCATTCCTCTTATACCACCTCGCACATGGGACCTAACTTAACTGGCGAAAAGTGGGTGTTTAATTCTCCTCACCTGCCCCTTCGGGGATATAGGCGTGATTTATGTAAGACGTGACATGAGATGTATCGAACGGTAAATTTTATAGAGAATTAAAAAAAAAAGCCAGGTCAGGGAACCCGAAATCGACGGGCTTGCATGAGGAAATGAAATTGGATGAAGTGAAAAAAGTATTTAAGGATCGTAGCGAGTAGAAACAGGCAATCTCTGCCTACCCCTGTGGGAAGAAAGCGTGACGTATGTATGTATATATGTCATTAACATCAATGTGTACTTATCATTAACATCAGTGTTTAATTCTTGTTAGGTCTGGAGCATTTTGCGAAACCAAACCACCAGCGTGCGAGTCCCGCCGGGGTGATCTCCAGTGCAGCAATCCCTACAAGAATGACGTGAGTGCATTATTTTGAAATTTATTATTAATCATCATTTACCTAGCTACAGCTGTTTCTACACTTCTGGAACACAGGTGCGGAAGAGGGCACAAGTGATTTTGTGGATAGTGACCAATAAAGTCCAACGACTTGCCTACTTACTGCCGCACTCAGAGACGTCAAATAACGCTAATGAGTACTTAATGTCAAAAAATTACAATTCAAAACTAGTCGCTATACTTGCTGGATCTATGGTTTAAATTAAAATGAAATTTTTTGAGATAAAGTATTCATTTCAGTTAATTGACGTCTCTGAGTGCGTATAGCGCGTAAGTAGTATTTGTCATCTGTCCAATAATCGACTACTATCTGCAAACAAAAACTTTTACTCAAAAACGTCATGTTTGTCATGCTAGAAATATAAATGATTTAGTGATACTAATGGAAAAATTTAGACAGAATGGGCAATGACGCAGATGTAGCCTGGACCTACGTTTTAACATGCCTTTCGAAGCTTGGAGAAACTGGAGATATTATATTTTTGGTCACACTTCCAAAAACCGGCCTAAGCCAAGATTGCTTGGTTCTCGTAATCACTTTCTCCCTATATTCTTCCATCCATAGAGATGGCCTGTGCCCGAGCCTTTTAATAGGGCTAGGTAATGATACTAATAATCCTTTTAACGATTCATGAATGTATAGTGTCGTATGGTGACTGCAAAACATAATACAATAGTCACCACCCCGGTCTCTCCCGCGGGTGTCGTACAAAGCGACTAAGGATTTAAGAAGCAATGAGTAATGGGCCTGCTGCCCATTACTCCTTAGGCCACCTAGCAATGTTATGCGATTTCCGTGCCCGATAAATGGTAATAGACTTAATTCACCTTTCGGATATATGCGTGATTTATGTATGTATGAATGTGTGTGCTTCCTAATCCAGGTGGAATGCTCCGGCAACGGCTACTGCGGCCCGTGCGACTCCTGCATCTGCTACGACGATCGCGAAGGCTCGCAGTACTTCCAGCCGCACAACTACTGCGCCGACATCTGCATGGTGATCGCCAACGAATGCGACCTGTGCCTCCACGACAGACCCCTGGGCAAATGCTCCGACTGCCACTCTTTAACCATCAGATCTTACAACGAATCCTTGCTCAAGGAAAGAGACGATTCGAACCGCAAAGTTTGGGTCAGATGCGAAGAAGTTATCGACGGCTGCAAATACGAGTACGCAGCGATGAGAGATTCAAAAGAAGAAATCTTCGTGATGAAAATCAACTCTTGCAACGCCGTCGCTGGCGCTGTGGCCGCGGGCAAGGTGGACAGTGAGTACATTGACTTCTTTGATATTGGATACAAGGCCCCTTGTCTGATACAACCGGACATGATAACTGTTGGTTAAATATAATTATGCAAGTGTAACATAAAAACACATTGAATATGATGTAGAAAGATTGTCCAAAACAATAACTTTTTGGCTAATATCGGTCGCAAATTCCAAAATTAATATGTATTTATAATATTTTACAGCGGGAAAATAAATACATATAATGGTTTTTATTATAATAACAATCAATAACTGATATAATAAGAACAATGTTATTTTGCGGGAAAAGCATCGCGGGTACCTACCGCATGTTTTCAATCAATTCGAAATGCTCTGCATTATTAAATACCGCATAACTTGTTTGGAGTTGAGTGATATCAAACGTGACTAAACGTTGCCTATTTATCTAAAACTTGAACCCTTGTACTGCTAGGTAAACACGTTCCCATGTCTCAACTGCCTAATGATGTTGATTCAGCTGTTAACCGTTCGAAACTTTTTGAAAATAAACTTGCTATATCCAGTATCCAAACGCATCATTCGAAATATGATTTGCTTGAAACAATAAATGGTTTAAAACGATACACATGCGACCACATGCAAGATTCGGACTTAATCACTAATAACATTAGAGTCACTATCTTTAGCTTTCGTTCGAAGTATTACTACGGTTGCCTCTAATTCAAATCAAGAAGCTTCTTCACCTGAAGAGATGCCTCCACACGATCGACACTTTAAAGACTTACAGAATTAATTTTAGTTGTAAATTCTGTCTAGAATTGTTCATTTTTTTTGCAGTTGTTCTACCGACGGTACTAGGAGTAATAGCGGTAGTGGCAGCCGTGACAGCGGTAGCCGGCTACATGATGTGGAAGGCCAAGAACGCTCCAATGCCGCTCTCGGCCTCTCAGTACCAAGAGCTAGAAGGCCCAGAAGGCAGTGCGGGGATCAATCCTCTTTACAAGTCCCCCACGTCGTCCTACAACAACCCCATGTGGAAAGGCGCCAAAGTTTAACGAGGTAAGTCTTCCTGTCCTTTTTTTCTTTATAAATAAAGATACAATCTTTATTGGGCCCAAGCCTTTTCCCTGTTCATTGACACCAAACTTTCGACACATTTGTATGGCTTTCCCAATACACCATAACAAGATAAATTTTAACGCTTCACGGCTTATAAAAATTAATATTTCTGCAAGAAGCCTATGAAGGGAAGTTATATAAGCATGTTTTTCAGAAATATCAACACAAATCTATTGACATTCAAACGCGTTTCGTGTTTAATATTTCCAAAATTTAAAAAGGTACAGTATCTAGTTCCGAACCGCGTTAGACTAACCTTATCTTCGAAATAAATAGGAAAAGTACAATCAACCGTTGGTAGACTAAGGACCTACTGTTTCACAATCGTAAAGTTAGTTCCAAGTAGCTTACTCCGCAGATCATTTGACAGTTGTAATATGAAATATATGTCAATTGAACTGCGAAGTAAGCTACTTCGAACTTACTTGTCGATTGTGAAAAGGGCCCTAGTAGATAATATTGATGCTCAAATTCGTCTAGTTCTGAAATTATTTTTAAGATTTCCCATATACTTAGCTACGAATTTCAAAAGAAATTACATACAAAGAAACTTTCTTCAATTTTTTTTGCCCTTTCTTTTCTTTAACAATCATCATCTCAGAAAATAACTAAAATTTTTCCTATGGAGTGTAGATTTTAACAGCCTCGTCGCACTCTGTCAGCACCGCGTACCGATAACCTTGCTATTTCAACTGGTCACTCTCACCACCGATAATGTCAGCCATTCACTATGTTCTACTATGTTCTTCCTTGCATTTATACCCATTATCTGTCTGCAATAAAACATTTTTGAGGAGGTTACGTTCCGTTTCTGAAATATTTTTTTTTACTGCATCCACGATACCATCGCGATTATTATCAGGACGTGAGCTTCGCGCAAATCGAACGGGACCTCTTGAAATTAAAGTGGTATCTTTAAATAACTGCATATCACACGGTACCTACTAGCAAGAAAGGGCCTTTTTTGAGTTAAAACCGTCCATCATTGTACACCATCTACTTATATGCAGATCGAAAATGTAATATCGAAAATTATAAATTACATAATTTACATGCTACACTAGAAAACAAATATTAAAACATTCCGAAAATGTATCAATGTAAATGTATGGCTGCTTAGATTCAAAACCTACTTTTCTGGCCTATATTGTTCCTTATAATGTTTGTATTTATAGAAATACTGAAATACCAAAAAAATTACACAGAAAAATGAATGCTAACAAAATTAACCTAGAACAAGCCTGATCATTTACCGTATACTCAAATATGACTCATCCTAAATCTATAATTTATAACAGTACCGTAGCTAGTCACTGTTCTCTCAATACTACAATCGCGAATGAAAATATGACATTGAATCGCTATAATGTAACTGTGTTCTGAAGCCCGATAGATCACGTAGTACGCAACCAGATAAGAATACAATTAGGAAACTGCAAACAAAACATTATCTTAATGGTTGTAATTGAGATTAGTGATCCTTTTGGAACCTATTTTTGAAGACAATGAAAATACGTCTTTTAAGATCACTGAACATTTTATTTTAAGTTCATTAAAATTAGGAAAAGAAAGGCGTGTAGTATTTTTATTACTATACTATGATTATATTTGTGAGGTTTATCTTAAGACAATAATTTTTCGAACTTTTTCTAACTACTATTTTCTTTGTTAAGTTTATTATTATTGTAACCAATGTAGTGATTCGGTAGGATGGCGGAATAAGTTAAAATACAAGTAAATGTTTTCAAATGAATTAAGTATTAAAAAAGTCAACACAAACAATCTTATTCGAGTTTCGAGTTCTCGACCCTCAGTTCAGTCATTGTCCTTAACAGGAAATAGTTTGGGCCTGAACAACTGGTGGCTTTCGTTATCTTTTTTTGTAAGTTATTAATTCTACACCCACGTTGGGTCCTATAAAACGAGCGTAACCTGTTTAGTGAAAGTCGACTGGTCCCTGGATGGAAAAAAAGTGAATTTTTTAAAAGGACTGTGACCAAATCTGTATGATTCGCCCCATTTTTATAATTATGCCAGTAATTTCATTAGGATCTATGAAAAGACTAGCAACTAGTTTTAACTTAAGAAATAAAATGCGGTGGAGTGAGTTTGGCTTACCCCACGGCATTTTATTTGGAGTTGCGTCTTCTTTGTATTAAATGAGTGCATTATGCACTTGATTTATGTAACATTAAAAGTCGATTTACTACATACGTCACTTCTGATAAGTCAAAAGCAGACGACAGACCGATGGACTCATTTTCTGATGTTATTACCATCGCTACCCTTTGTTGATTTGTTTTCTACATAGGTAGTAGATACATACATAAATCACGCCTTTATCCCCAAAGGGCTAGGCAGAGGTGAATTAACACCCATGCTTCGCATGTTAGGTCCCATGTAACAGGTGGCGAGCTTATGGGGCACGAAATTCGCAGTACATTGCTAGATGGTATAAGAGGAACGCTGCTACCAATTCCTCATCACTGTTTTAACTCTTACTGACGCACTCAGAGACGTCAATTAACAGTAATGAGTACTTCATGCCAAAAAAATATTTGAATCTAGACCATAGATCCGGCAAGAGTAGCGACTAGTTTTAAATTGACACTTTTTTGTATTAAGTAATCATTAACGTTAATGGACGTCTCTGAGTGCGTCAGTAATATGTCGCCCTGTACGCACCCGCGGGAGAGATGAGATTTGATGTGGTGAGAATTGTATTCGTATGATTTTAGTAATATTTAGAACTATAAAGAACTGCCGTGCCGCGTGGTGACGGCAGAGTAGAATACAATTGTCACCACCCCAAATCTCTCCCGTGGGTGTCGTACAAGGCGACTAAGGATAAATCAATGATGAGGAATGGGCAGCAGCGTTCCTCTTATACCACCTACCAATAGTAATGCACTGCGACTTTTGTGCCCAATAAATGGCAATAGGCTCGCCCCCTATTACATGGGACCTAACATAATTGGCGAAACGTGGGTGCTAGTTCACCTCTGCCTACCCCTTCGGAGATATAGGCGTGATTTATGTATGTATGTATGTATAAAGAACTGCGATTGCGTAAACAAGGAATACATCCAAAGGCGATCATTGGATGGGTGACTAAAATCATGTCTCTCTTCGTGCTTCTGTAGGCACGTTAAGCCTTGGTCCCGTTTACATCTGCACTCGTTAATAACCACTAATCTAGACTGGGCCAGTGTGGTAGGTACAAATTTAACAAGGTAATAATTAACAATAAATATTTAAAGCCCTGTCACATTGAGATATATGACTTTAATTGTAAGGCATAGATTGTACCTACTAATTAGGTAATTAAAATAGTATTCAAATAATAATTTACGACAGGAGTGTTATATTAAGTTGTCGGTCGGTTCTATGGCGGCAAAGATGAATGCCTTACATAACATTTTACAGTTCAGAGGCCAGTGCGTTGACCTCTTTTCCAAATTTGACCTATAAGATTTCGGAAGCAATCGGCGAAACCCAAAAAGTTTTTTCATTCTTCGGGCCTTGACACAAAAATTTAGTAGGTCGTTGTCAAAAGAAAACATTAATTAAGTATAAAAAGGTACGGCTTCGCAGCGTGCTGTAAGGATTGGCGCCTTGGAATTTGTGATAAATATAGTAATAATATCCACCAATCCGCACTGGACCAGCGTGGTTATTTATAGCCCATTCTTCCAATATCGTTCCATCCATCGGGAAGGCCTGAGCCCCAGCCGTTAGGACATCAAAGGGCTGGTGATGGTAGTATTCACTAATGCCGGTCTTTAAGTGAAAAAAACAAGGATACTGATGATGATAAAGAATAAAATTACCAACTAACAGTTTTATTGGTAGACATGACCATGGTTTGGTACAAGGCGATTCAGGATAAAACAATGATGAGGAATGGGCAGCAACGTTGTTGTTACAGCAATTAGCATACTGCAATTCACGTGCCCGGTAGATGGCAATAGGCTCGCCATGAATTGAAAGGGAGTTGATGGCTCGTTAACGAGTACTGTCTCTTGGCGCACAAAAGCGGAAACAGGAAAGATACTGTTTTGCATAATTATGTGTTTTTTTCTATACAGTTACATGTTTGTGATTACAGATGTTTGCATTAATAATCGACTGTAAAGCTTAAAAAAAAACAAAATAAAAGGATAATAAAATGAAATTATGAAAATAATGTTGATTTATTAAAGATGCAGTCTCACAGATCTCCCAAAAAAGAAATATGTAAAAACATCGGACACTCGTGTGTCCAAAAGGTGTTTAACGCGTAAACCTGCCAGGAGTATAGAAAGTAAGCGCCCGGTCTCTTATACCTTCTTGTTAGGACCATATTTCACTTAGAACCGTAAATTAATGTCACATGAGCATCTTTAAAAGAGACTTAGTGGAATTCCGAATAAAGCAAATCGTTGTAACATCATCAAAGATGTTATAAGAATGGATGAGGTTTGAAAGCTGACCAGAGTTCTTACGATTGCGACAATGTCTGAAGTACCGTAGACCAAATAATTTGTTTAAACTATAAAAAGCTAGGTGAATATTAAATACTATCTATAACTCCTGCTTATTACCCCTTCGAAAATGTATATATATATCGGTACGTACATAAATCTATTTATCCAAGATCCTATGTTTATCTCGAGGTAAAATGAACGCTGTTGCCCTTTCCTTGTCACATTTATAACCCTTTAATGGGACTTCTTGTATCGTATCTACAGAAGAGGTATTGATAAAGGTGTTACGGGTGATTTTGGTAAGCTCTTCGGTCATCATAATAATTAGAAAATATTTGGGTATAAAGCCGTGATTTGTGAACTTATATGCTACGTCCATATTTCAATCACACTTTACCTCAAACAATTCTGTACATGGAGTAATAAAATGAATGGGTACACCAGTGCAACAAAATTATTTACACCAATAATTGGCTTAATAAATTTTGATACAATCAAAACCAATGAAGCGAAACAATCACAGCTGGATTATTGTACTGGTTTGCTAGGCACTTCTCAACAGAGCAATTTAATATTGAAGTCAATATCGTAATATCTTTCTGACCTCAATATATTGACTGAGAAAAAACGACCCAGTATTTGCTGCGCAGTCACGCATAAAAGCTGACTCGATTAAAGTTGAAACGCATTTTAAGTTTATTTTCTTTATGTAATTTCGGTTTATATTTAAGTAATGAGGAAAAATATGGCTCATGCCTTCCAAGGTAAATCACGTTGATAAATTCGTGCAAACACAATATACCTAACACCACGTTTTGTATTCGTGTTAATGTAATTTTAAATACAAAATAAAAAATCTTCAATTGTTTTATATCCCTTTTTAAAGGGATATAACGCACACATTTAATTGGATAAAAAGAAAGATTTTTCTATAACTATCTAAGTATTTTAGTGAAGTTACCGACTATAATTTGCATGGTTAAGAATCTAATAATAGAGTTTAAGTACAGTTAGCAAATTGTACTGTCGAGGTCACAATAATCTAAACGTGGGCCAGACTCCGTCATTACGTCTCATTTCGTCTGCACAGGCAACAGAAGAAGTACCTACCACACATTATTTTGTAGTTCAAAATGAAACTGACTTAAACTTACATGACAGAAAACATGAAATTATCGTTACAAAAATCTATATTATTCATTTATATGACGCAATTACAATGGTTGTCGTACGAAATTACTTTTCGCCCGTTTCGTTAATTCATTTTGCTGGTGATTGCATGTGACTTTTATGCAGAACGTAATAATTATTAGTAGTTTTAATATAACAATGTGTGTTATGATGACTCAGATACTTGTTCTGTGGGTTTGATAATTGAAAAATAAACAAACTGATATTTTTTTAAATTGATATATATACATTTTTGAGTTTTGAAATGAAAACAGGTCTCTTGCACGGCAGGTGAATTTAATTAACATTGGGACTTAATTTTTGAAATATATATTGTTTCTTTCTGGTTGCTCTAACAGATGAATTCTTATTTGCTAAATGTATTTTCTATTGGAATTTGAATGTCACTCAACAGAAATAATTATTAAAGATTTCCCAAGACGAATCTCCGAGAGTCAAATAATACATATTCTTACCTCGAATCTATCGTTTAACCTCATTCTATTATCACAATGGGACCGGTTTTAGAATCAGTTCTCTTTAATTCGTTGTGTTGCTGTAATACAAAGCTAATAGAGTAAACTATTTAGATACACAATTTCCGATATATCTTGAAACGGCCCGTCATTTTATACCGATAATGAGATCTATCGCTTCAGAAACGTGCCCTGTCGTTAACTGAGTTGCGGGTAAATCGTAATTCGCTTTATAAAATTATCAATTTCAAGAACTATTCGCTTTATTTAGCACGTTCGTTTTGCGACCATTGTTAATGTGTATACAAAATTTATGACATGTTTTACTATTTGATACCAACCGGATTTAATTTGCGTTTATTTTAACTATATACAACCATCAACTATATGCTAAAAAGTGCAATTTTGAGGAGTACCTAACGAAAGTTTAAATCCTATTTGCTATGTACCTACGTAGTGCTTGGGCATTTTAATAAATGCAATCTCCTTATCCCATCTCCCTAATCCGATCGTCTCCGAGTATTCATCAACAGACTCATCCATAATGCACATACATACATGTGTAATGTTGTTAATTCGAAAGCTATTTGTAGAGACGTGACTTACAAAAGCAATTGTGTTTGGACTGCATAATAATTTGATGCACGTCGCAACCTCCCTTGTTATTAAATGGCTTTTGTTTACACTCGCTCAACTAGTTGAGGTATTCGTTGCAAGGTCGTTTATAAAATGAAGACGGGAGCTATTGGGAGCTAGGGACACTTACGATTTAGGGTGTTCTTTTTTATAAACCGGTGTCAGGGAAAATCGCAATTAGAAAAAAAAAATTGTCGACCTTTTTTCAGTAAAAGGTATTTTCAGCATCATAAGTAGACGAACACTTTAGTACCCCGTCACACCAACGGCAATTGTGACAAATTACTCTAAAGTGTTCATCAACTGATAATGTTGACTGTACTTACTCTAATTTAGTTCAAGATTTCATCAGCTATTTATTTTTCTAAGAAATCCTCCAATATTTTATCCAATAATCATCTCGATTCCATGAAACTGAGTTGAGTAATACGGTCTCTACCACAGTATCTACCTTGAGATTTTTCATTGTAGATACGTATATCATTTTGGAGGTACATTAAATTAGTTTAAAACCACAAGACTGTAGGTAAATGAGTAACAATAATTACATAGATAAATAGCTAATCAGATCCTGCTGCCCTGTTTAGTAGCGATCATAACATCTATCTACCAAATTAAATGCCTACACTTGACGCTTCTGCGAACAAATAAATAATATTTGTTCAGTACCTACTGATATTACGAGGACGTAAATTATGAAATTATGACATTTATGACACAGTACTAAAACGATAAATTAACACTACTACAACGGCAGTAAGCAAGAAGTAACTAAGCTCCTAATATATTTAGGATCGATGCAATATTATGTCCATCGTCATGCTGCTCTAGGATAAGAATGGTTTTCCACCAGATCTGTGCGCGAACGCATTGCAAAGAATGTCTTTGAGGTTTGACAAGAACCAATAAATACATACATACATACATACATACATAAATCACGCCTATATGCCCGAAGGGGTAGGCAGAGACGACCTAGCACCCACGTTTCGCCAAGAACAAGAACCAATAGAATCACTGTATTTAAAAATAAGTTTATATTTCTATTGGTGTAGGGATTTCTTTGAGGATAACCAATAGAATCACTCTGTTTGAAAATGGACTGATTCTATTGGTTCTCCGAAAACATTCCTCACAGCTCTGGTAGAAACCACTCTAAGATTTACGTGATACAGTACCTGTCCGTCACGAACCCTCCTAGGGGACGCAAATGCTCATCGTTGATATGCATGCATGCACTAATCACAATTATATATCCCCGAAGGGGTAGGCAAACGTGAATTAACACCCAAGTAATAGGCACGATAAATCGTTAGTCCCGGCTAAGTCCCGTTAATACCCACCAAACCACACTGGGTCAACGTGGTGGGTTATGACCCTTTCTCTCTATGTTGGCGTTTATCCCTCTCCCGGTAGGGACATATAGGTAAAGATGAGTTAACACCCACGTTTCGCCAATTATGTTACGTCCTATATATGTAATAAAGAACGTTAAGTAGTTGTTCCCGACTGCATGCGCAGCCGTTATCCGCACTTGATCAACTTGGTGAACTGGCAGTAGGCGCACCCTGTTCACAGCTCTTCGTTCCACGCCTCTGCTGGTTAAGAATTATGACCCATTTTCCTGCCATTGGTGTAAATCCCATGCCCAGTGGGTCATTAAAGGACTGATGATGATGAGGTATTCCTTAGAGACGAAATAGACACGTTTTTTCATTAAAACAAATAGCGAACGCCAAGCACGCAACGCCAACTTAATAGATTAGTTAATTGACATTGCGTAACGTTTTAATAACCATTCCAATGTGACTACAGCTAACGCTACCAACGCTGTAAAAAACAATAATACCGAAATACAAGTTTTCACCACGCTACAAATATTTTTGAAAATATTTATGTGGTTTGTGATGACGGCAGACAAGAATGCCATTGTCGCATATTTTCATTATATTTTAATAGTTATTTGTTGTACGTGAGTGCAAAGTTGTTTTTTAACCGCGTGCTCAATTTTGATGACCGCTCTAGCGAAGGATTCTAAAATTCAAAAATTAGAATCCTGAGCGATAGCGAGGGAATCAAAAGAGCACAAAGTGAAAAATCTTTGCACTCGAGTGCAACACGTAACTTTTCATCCCCCCCAACGAGGAAATTGCAAAATACAAAAAAAATACAATCACAACAGTTTCTGTTTTCACCCAGAAACTTCCACAACACCCTCCCATCAACCCAAACACACTCTCAACACCCAGACACACCCACAGCACACACCCATCCACTCAGACACACCCAAAAACACCCATTCACCCAGAATCACCCACAAAACACCCATTCACCCAGAAACACCCACAAAACACCCATTCATCCAGAAACACCCACAAAACACCCAATCACCTAGAAACACCCACAAAACACCCATTCACCCAGAAACACCCACAAAACACCCAATCACCCATAAACATCCACGAAACATTCATCCAGAATCACCCACAAAATACCTATTCACCCAGACACACCCACAACATCCATTCAGACACCCACAACATCCACCCAGTCACACCCACAATACTCACCCATCGATTCAGATACACCCACAAAACACCCATTCACCCAGACACACCTCCAACACCCATCCATCCACCCATCCACCCAGCGACACCCGCAACATTCATCCAGACACACCTGTAAGTACATAATAAAAATTACCGTCTCTAATGGAGTTCCGAGACGGTCAATCAGCTTGAGTCAAGCACGTTGATTTTCTGTATGTTTTTGTTCCGTTGCTAGCGTAAACAAATCAAACAGACCTGAAAAGCTTTTTAATGCTTGACTCAAGCATCAAGCAAGCGTTGTTGACGATCAAAATGTTTAAAGCAAGATTGACGCCAAGCTGATTGACCGTTACGGAACTCCTAGGTTTTAACAAATTTGTGACGTGAAAAGAAAATGGCGCGAGCAAAGCAAATTACAAAAAAAATACACCAAGAAGGTTCCGAGTCTGAGTTTTTAACAAATAAAAATAGGTTGCATGATAATTTCGGCACCATGGAGGTAGAAATAAATAGGTTTATTGATGTTTTGAATTCACAAACTCATTGCACACGATGTTCTAAATTCAAATTTACTTTATCCTCTAGAGGATAAAAACGGCTTTTGCACTCAGATATCGAAGAGCAAAAACGCTTTTTTCGAGATGGTGGGATGAAAAATACATTACAAGTAATTTCTTAGTATCCTACTTCAAATATTTGGAAGTACACTACTTCAAGCAAGATGAGAGAGAAGAAGCGATAAATGCATCGATATTAAACGCTTTATGTACACAGAGAAATATTACACATAAGGAACACACTCATATGGGCTGGCGTTTTCAAGGGCCTGATTCTTTCGCTATACTTTTTGTCTCATAATATTTATAAACCTGTATTTTGTATGAATGACTGAATAACACCTCATGTTATCTGTGCTTTTAGAATCGGTAGCGCGCGATTAAATTCCGTTTTAAGTAGAAAAAAATGTTTGTCCATAGCTTTAATAATCTAATCAGGTTTGAGTACATGCTTACTCTTAAGTTTAACCGCCGATACGTTAACAGCTTTTGTAAGACCGGTTTACCAGGAAAATGATTGGTGGAGATAATAAATATCGTTGCCGTATAGCTACTTATTTGATACGACGACCTTGGTGAGGTTAAAATACGTTAAATGAAGTGACTATCATTTTACACATGTGTGGTGACGGCAGAGAACAATACAATTGTCACCACCCCAAATCTCTCCCGCGAGTGTCATTCAAAGCGACTAAGGGTTAAAACAGTGACGAGGAATCTTTGTGTAAAAACAAGGGCATCTGTTTTTGAGTCATAGTTGTTTGCTTATGCAGTATTTTTTTATTATTTATCTATAATCTTAATCCTATAACACAAGCGCTCTATAATAATATTAGTAGGTAATAGGCATATATTACATTTATTTATTCAATATCCAGCAAACAAGTATTAAAAGCGGCGTCAACTTTGTATTTAAAGAGACCCTTTAAATTTAGCCATCCTTACTTTCACTTCTTGATCGTATACAACATTCTAAAAGAAACAACGCACATCCTGAACACTACCCATGCCAACTTACTGCCGCACTCAGAGTCGTCAATCAACTTTAATGATTTCATTTAATATCTAGACCATAGACGTGGCATAGTTTAGAATTGTCATTTTTTGACATTAAGCACTCATTAACGTTAATTGGCGTCTGTGAGTGCAGCAATTAAGTCATATAAAAACTATGATGATATGAAAAATCAAAATAGTAAAAAAAACGATTTTTCGTACACTCTGCTTTCCAGACCGAACAATTAGTATGGGGTAAGAAAAAATATGTAACAATTTCCATTTTTTTAATGTCACTAACAAGTGAAAATGTTAGCATAGGTATGCGTATATAGGGTATGCGTTATTCCTGTTACATGTTGCAGATATAACGTGAACTTCACACATGATGTTACAAATATAGGAACACTCGAATATTTCGAAGTGCGCAAGCGCATTTACGCGAGCCGCTCGCACGATAACGGGTCAAGACCCTCGCAGGATGTCTATAAAGGACATTGTCTGTCCGTTCATATGTAGCTGCATAACTCCTGTGCGATCGTAATAATAATAATAACATTATTTTTTCACTCACACATCATCTAGCCCAAATAGCCCTTGTGTTATGGATTAAACTATTTTAAACTAGATGACGGACATTTGTTTTAAAATACCAGGATTCGAACCCGGAAACTCATGGCCAACACCCAGCGATCTGAGCAAGCCGGCCGTTAAATGAACAAAATAATGAAATTGATAGTTTTTTTACAATGCCCCCGATGTTAGTGATGTAATCAGATTGCACGTGTTTTTAATATCCTTAACGGTGAACAACTCGGAAATAATAAAATTCGCATTACTCGCAAGTTCTGAATGCGTTATTTGTTTTGGAGCGCATTGTTTTAATTCCTAATTGATCGGATGCAGTATCTCAAAATAAATTGATAAAATTACGATTAACTAATTCCTTATGTGCTATGTCTATAAGTGCGAAAATACTAACGATTTTATGTTCTTTTTTTTCACAATTTCACACATTCTTGGTTCGCTCATAACATCTCACATTCCGTGTCACATGTGCATATTTATTTCGATTTGTTCTTTGTTTGATTTGGGACATTATGTTCTTGTATATATTTTCAATGTTAGTGATAATCATTGGCAGCTTCTCCCCGAAGGAGGCAGTTATAATAAACTATTTTAACTCATTTTATATTAAACTGACTGAACCAACAATCGTTGTGTTGTCCTTATCACCTAGGGGCATAAAACTTAGCCTACCACTTATTCTCAGACTTACCGAATATACATAAAAAGTCAAGCCGTTTCGGAGGAGTTTTTTTAACAAACCCTGTGACACGAGATTTTTATATATTAGACTTATATTGGTAAATTTTAATGCCTTAATATGTTCCTTCTGGGCTATAAATATTGCCACGTGTCATATTGTAATTTTATTAAGTTACAAGTATAATATTTCATAGTAAACAGACGCTAAAAAAACTGCGAGTTACACTTAAGCTGTGTCCATTTTTCTTCTCCTGCTACAATTATGAAACTGGAATCTTGGAATTCTAATACGACTTGTTTACGTTAAAATATAAGCTCATGACTGGATTCTCAGCTTACGGCGTACCTACAACTAGAGCTTTGTATGACAGCAATGAGTGATCTGGTAAGCCGAACGCATTACCATTATGCTGTATCCAACCGAGCTTTATAGCTGTGTTAGATCGTTTATATGCCGGTTACGATGCAATTATCTCCGTGCTAAGTAATGTAGGTACTCATGATGATATCGTTCTGTCAAGCGGACAGATGGGGTGAGGGACGGTAGATGACTCCAAATTGCCTAACGAGTACGTTTATGTTATTTATTTATGCACTTTTACGATGTTGACGTTGAGCTTTTAATAACGTTTATCGCGTATTAGTCAACTTTGTAGTATAAATTTATGAAAGAGAACTAGATTAATGAGTTGACTTACGTAAGAAGAAAGTAACTGAAAAAACTAATAGGTATCTCTAGCTAGGAAATAAAGAAATGGACGTAATTTTCCAATTTTTTATCATAATAATAATAGGATGAATGCATTAACGATGAATAAATATTAAAATACTCCTGCAGTAGACAGAAGACATTATTTACACAGAAAGATTTTACATAATAAGTAAAATAGTAAATACTTTTGGTTACAAAAGTAACTATGTTCAACTATTCAGTTTTAATTTTAACATTATATAAATGTTAGAAAAATTAGTACAAAGATTTTGGTGGTTAGAAAAAGAATTTCGAAAAATTATGGTCTTGAGGCGGGAATCGAACCCGCGTCCGCTGCTATCCGGGCAGGTGCCTGACCGCTCGGCCACCCAAGACACCAATTGGTTTTCTAACCACCAAAATCTATGTAACCATTCTAACCATCAAAATCTAACTATGTTCAATGTAAAATGACTTGTATGTAAAATGACGAGAAAGAAAAAAGTTTAGTAAGTATCTAAAAATAACATAGAATTACGTAGGTATCTAATATAATTTATTTACGGCATTGAAACATATAATATTTATTTTCTTGATGAAAATAAGTTACCTATATAAATGTTAGACGTTTAAGACTACATTAAGATACGTGACGTAAATAGGAACTCAATTTCTAGTAGTCGTCTACAGCTGGCTATCTGATAAAATCGCCGCCATAAAATACATAAGTAAGAGAGCTTGTTCACTGTTCTTTATGCAATAAAGGGGCTGGGGAACAACCCTAGTCAACCGTAAGCGAAATTGTTACCTAACACGACAACGTCGACAACACTACTGCTTCTTTACGCAACTCTATCAAAAGTCAATTTATGGGAACCTGCGCTACTGACGGCAGTTACAAGGCTTGCGTGTGCGCAAGTTAAGGGCCGCCTGCATTCTGAACACACCTGTCTTTAATTAGAAGGGTACAATTTTATGCCTCTTAATATCTGCGAGATTTACGATAGGTATTTTGATGTTGAAAAAACAACAAGAACTAGAATATGTACTTTATAATATTAAAAATTTATCGTATTGCAGAGTTGATTGCGAAATACGAGTGCACGAGGCTTTTAAAATCATAAAACAAGTAAGCACTTACGTAGTAGGTAACCTACCTGCTGTGTGAAGTAAAAAATTAAAGTTGTTCAATTTTGTAAACTCATTCCTAGGTCTATTTTATTTAAAGAATCCTTAGTTAATCCATATTCAACCGTAATTTATATCAGATTGGTTTGGGAGCTTGTTCACATTCCCGAGTATGACGAGCCCTTTTATTCCATTTTACTGAAGCCCTTTATAAAAGAACAATGCCTAACGAAAGTCGTAGTTCTGGACAAGGTCTAAACAAGTTTATTACCTACGTACCTCATGTTATTAGAGAGGTATTGCTAAGTAGGACTTTTATTAAATCGTCTAGCATAAGCATTTAATGTTGAATGTCGCATCTACTGCGTAACGAATACGACTTTTACTGACTGAACATCGTAGGTATCCTGTAGTAACAATACGAAAATATGTTAGATTCTGAATGGAATTTGAAGTCAACAGTTGGATCGCGACCGCAAGCTAACACGATTGACTCACTTCATTCTGCGTCACAAAAACGCGGGGCTGACTCACTGGCTGCTTCTTGTACTAACGTGTGTATGTTTTTTCCCCATAGGTGCTACCTGTGAGCTGAATCATCGAAGATACAGGCAAGGGCCGAAGAAAGGACCGATATTTGAATCTTCCAGCTTGTTTTAAAGACTGTTATATCGACTAAGTATTTATCGATGCCTTCGTATCGATGTGCGTGTACAAGTCTGCCGGTCCCAGCCGTTACCCATTCCACTGCCTGTGATCAACACGTGATGGAGAAATCGCTCTCGTCCGGTGTTCGTGTCGCAAATAGTACGTAACTAGTTTACATTTATGCTACTAGTGTATTTAGATGTTATTAAAGTTATATGTAACACCTCTGTGATATTTGTATCGATTAAGTAATAAGAATGACTCATTGTAGTTGGTTTGGTCACTACCAGCGCTCTATTGATATTGACACAGCAGGAAACGCGCGATAAAGGACTTTACTCCGAGGAACTAGGTGACATAATAATGAGTGTGTATGCAAGTGCTGTGAAAAATAGCGCTGTGTGTGTTGTTGTTGAAAGATGTTGACGGTTTTTGAGAGGTTATTTTAGAAAAATGATTTGCGATTGTAGCGGAGAGAAAGCACCGTGAAAGTGGAATAGTTATTTTACGAGCGCGTGGGCGCCAGTGGTGGTGCTCTGTGGGCATAATCACTGTGGCCCAAACGAACGGAACGTCGTGACTAACGGGGTTTTTAACTCGAACTCTGACACATTGTGCCCATTAGAAACACGCGTAATGATGATTGCGTTGTCATTTTCGGTTACACACAAAAAATATAAATCAGAACGTTTTTTATTAATTTTTGGTTTTCAATTTGATAGGTAAATATTAGAAAAATTATTTATTACATAGATAAATATGTTAAAAAAAAATCGAAAAATTATAGTCCTAATTTGGGGATTATAGGCAGCCGCCCGGATTGCGGAGGACGCTGGTTCGTGTCCCACATTGCATCAGGACAATATATTTTTCAAATTATTCTAGCCTCTTGTTTATATAAGTTTTTTCTATGACAACGATTATTTCAATTATTTAATTAGGGTAGTCTAACATCTAGTATATTTGCTATCATGGCTAGTTCCTATGATATTTATTAAAATTTTAAAGATGATCGTTTTTATCAGGCATTTATAAGATCAACCAAAGGGAATAATTTGTAAAATCATCAGTATTGTTTAATTGGTTTTATTTAATTTATATAAAATTACTAAAATTATTAATTCCCAGAAATTATAGGTAAGAAAACCATTCCACGCAAAAAAACGTTAGATGCGCTAAGTATATATCAAATGAAGCTATTTGTATAATACGTGCGATGTACTTCCAGTAATATATTACATATTATGTTATGTAAATAATGTTTAAGTTATGATTTAACTATCAATGTTATGTAAAACGCTGTTAATTAACTTATAGGTAATGTTTTATGAATGCAGATAATCACTTTTGTTTCAACTTTTGTTACATAAATACAACTTGTAACTATCTTAATATTCTATAATAAATTCATAATAGAATGTGTAATAACGTCACCGCAGTAATTAGAAGCAATATAAAATAAATATTGCCGATTCTGTTTTACCTATTAGGTACCTTCTAAAAACTACAAACCACATCACATTAGAATAACAAAATTCCATGTATCTCATTTTAGGCTATTATAGGTACTATTGAATTTAAGTATTCTTCTGTATATAATATCATCAATAATAACACGTAGACTATTGACTGTATAAAGTTAGTTTCAATATTATATTATATAACTTATGATTTATAGAATTGAAGACATCGAAACTATTTAGACATTTTTGCATTTTGTATTTTTGTAAATTAGTCTATTGTTTAATTATAAGCTAGTCAATAAAACATACAAAACAAAGTGGTTTTAGTTTCATTAGATAATTTCATTTTCCTAATAATGTTCATATTATAGAAGTACCCAAAAAACCCTCCTCAAAAAGAACCCTGGGCATAGTTTGGAATGTTGTCATCATAATCACTCTCTCCGTTCATCGGTCCTCTATCTAGCGGACATGGTAACTTTTCTTTACATTCTTTCATCATCATCATCATTACATTATTTCAACTCCACCGTTCCGATGTTATTATGTAAGCAGATTGCAGTTCCTTAGGTCTACCCGTCACTGTCACACTTTGCTATTATTCTCAATGAGTGAGAGAGACGGGTAGACCGAAGCAACTAAAATCAGCTTGCATCATAATACGAGTGCTGACCGATATGAATGGAAGAGGAAACATTGCACCGACCAAATAGCGCAGGAAGATGATTTCTATTTCACTAATAACCATTCATTGAACTACAATTCGAAACTGAATAATATTACGTGGTATGAAATTTTTTTATCAATATTTGTGAAAAATCGGTACCACGAACTGTCAGAAAGTCAGAACAGCGCGTCAGGTTACCAGATAATACAGGTAATATTTGACAGTTTTGTAGAGTCTGGCGTACTGTTGACTGTATGTACCAAACATCAACGCAACCTCAATAAAATGGAAGGAAAAAATGAAACAAAAATCTCCAAAATTAAATAACTTCTTTTATTTCAGAGTCAAATTTGTTTCCTACAATAAACTTGTTAGAATAACAGACGCTGCAACATTAATTGACCATTACACTAATAATGGTACGCGCCGATAGCTGTTAGCTTCAAACTTGGTGCAAGTGGAGGGCCGGTGACTATTTCATTACAACGCGCGGATCGAGCGCCGCCGCATTCCCCACATGTGCATCCATCGCGGCTTTAATTAGCCACCAATCATCGATCACATATTATTTATATCTCGTGAAACCGTAAGCGGCGGCGCGCGAACCACACGTCACTACACGAACCACTATCGGTTTTACAGACTGTAATAATAATAATATTACAATTATCATAATAATAATAATATAGATATTTATTTTTAATTAACTATGCATTTATGATCACAAATACCCATGAACCGAACGACGCCATCTTAAACATTCTGCAACTCTTGAAGATAACAACTACACAGTCCATCTGAGCCGCAACGCCGCAGGACGCCCACAGTGACGGCCGGGGAGCGTTCGTCAAGTCAACGCACCATTAAAATACATATACAGGGTTATTTTTAAAACAACAAAACCTCTCAGGGGTAGATTTCTCACATCATAAGCAACAATGTCTGTTCTACGACTTTTGATAATTCGGAAGATTTTACTTTCATACTAAAATAAATAGTAATTTAATTTACCGCTCTAAAGTCAATAACTCTAAGTACACCTACTTGCATCGGCATTAGGCAGCGCGTGGACCTAGCGTAGCGTCCTCCTTTCGGTTATGAATGAAACATAGACGTATAAATGTCACGACAGTACAATAAAAACTTAAAAATTACATACATACATACATAATTCACGCCAATATCCCCGAAGGGGTAGGCAGAGGTGAACTAGCACCCACGCTTCGCCCAATTAGGCTAGGTCCCATGTAATAGGTGGCGAGCCTATTGCCATTTATCGGGCACAAAAGTCGCAGTACTTTGCTAGTTGGTAGGTATAAGAGGAATGCTGCTGCCCATTCCTCATCACTGATTTATCCTTAGTCGCCTTCTACGACACCCACGGGAGAGGTTTGGGGTGGTGACAATTGTATTCTACTCTGCCGTCACACACAATTAATTTTGCGTTATATATTCAAACTCATTAAAACAAACGTTGTCATTTATGATGTTAGGCTATCTGGTCATGGGAGGTTTTTGATGTTTTAAAAATAACCCTGTATATCTATGTCACTCGACCACGAGCGCTCGGCACTCTGACGAAGGTGCGACGACAACGAATGCCCCCCTTGACCACGGGTAAGTAAGTACAAGGGCTATGGTCCCTCGCCGCCGCGGCACGGACCGTGCCCAACGCGTCTCTACTGTCCAATGTCACGAACACCTAATTTTAATCAATAATCAACAATTATCGCCCACCTCTATCTAACACTACACGCCTCACCGTACGATCAAGTGGAAAAATAATTTTTGATCCATCCCAAATCAACGTAACATCTCCCATGATTATTATAGTACACATGGCGAAAACAAACTAAATTCAAGGCAAAACGTGGCGCGGATAGGGGGAAGCGCCCGCAGACTTACATGCTAAGCGTTAGGGGCAACTGCCGCGACCCTCCCCCCGCCACCTCCGTCGAAACACTATCTCCGTATGCTTATAAGAACACTTCATAAAACAGCTTTTTATATTATACTACACAATTTACACATTTTATAATATAGGTTTACATTTTTACACAGCATAATAATTGTTTTGTAGTCTTCATAATTATATATTCTATATATACTCCCCGATCGCTAAATATTGTCGCATATTTAAGCATGTTCTTTATTTAGGTATTTATTATAATGACACTGTATGATCATTTAATGTCGGACTGAATACTTTATATCCATAAAATACTATAAACCAGCCGCCTTCATATCGCTATGTCTTCAACAATCGCCGAGAACCAACTCCAGTGGATACTAATTCGACTGTGCTTGACGTTGCTGTTTTAGAATTCAATGATTAGTCACTAACATAAACGGTAAGTAGCCAAATACGAACTAAAACTAAACTCCAATACTAAGCTAACTTTTTTTTTTTCAACAATTTAAGAGGACGTAGCTCAAGGTACATAATAAGAAATCCACATTGACAAACTGAAGCACAAATACAAACAATAATCTATAAATGCTGACAATTTTGTCTTTTGTCTGGAATGACACTTAGAACCATTTTGTATAATATTAAAACGTTACCGAATCCAAATTATTATATTTATATTATCCATTACTAAAACTTTATAAATTAATGTTAGAATTTCAACGACTGATCACAACAAAACAGACTATACAAAACTCGAGTTAGTATAAAAAAAATACATTTTAGAAACAAAAAATTATGGCAAAATATTGGCGAACGAATCAATTCTCCACGAATATTTAAAAGTTAGAAAGATCCAAAACCTCTGCGAAACAAACACAAGCACTCAAACAGCCGCTGACAATAAAATTATACTAAGAACGACTCAATGAAAATTAAAACTTGGCCATTGACCCTACAGGATTAACTACTACCGAAATATTATATGGTGACAATTACTTTATAAATAAACATTCACTATATCACTATAAGGGACAAAATTGCTAAAGAGGAAAGTGTTTAAGAGTAACCTTGAAGAGATTCCGGCCACTGATTTAATATGAAACACCCCCAAGTACTTGACTTGAAAATTGTCCAACCTATAATAATTACCTAAGCAAAGTCAAGAGTCGAAAAATTTTATAAGAACATTGGACATAGGACTCCCAAAAAAAACGGATTAGCTAAAAGGAAATTGGATCGAACAGTATATTCAAATCAGTCACTTGAAAGTTTCACACATTCAACGCTTACAATAAACAGTGGTGTGGCTGGAACGAAGTGTGATATTTACATAAATAATGCACATAATATAAAACAATACCTCGGAAATCTCTCAGTGTAATCAAAGCCACTGTCACGCCCCGTCACACGTTGAGGACTTTTGGTACATAGTCTATATCGATCGCGATCCCCGATCAAAATCAATGATCACGATCCAAATTGACTGCATACGGGCCGCCATTCTACTTCGTACACAATCAATCTGGATCGTGATCATTGATTTTGATCATTGCCTTTTGGGAGGTTCCGCCGACCAACCGCGTCGCTTGGTTTGACAGTGACTCCGACCGGCCAATGAGAAGTGACAGAAGCACAGGACATAACCATCTAAGTATTTATTTATTTACGTTACATTTATTACTCTATGGCATTGCAACTTTGTGACTCGATTGCGGCTACACGCGTCGGCACATCACAGTTTGAATGTACAAAACGAAAGAGTTTGCCAATATGTATCATCAATTCACTAAACTAAGCTCCGACGGCTATGGTGTTTACAAGAACATGTCTCATATCATATTATACAGTTAAATCTTTAATCAAAAACATGCTACACAATAATTAAAACCAGGTGACAATTCAACGAGGGTGCATAACAAAATATAAAACAAAATTAATCGTCGACCGCACGTGTGTGAGGGCACGACGCGAAACGTATACGAGGAATGTTACATGTTACAAAGAGATACTAAAAAAAACAATTTTTTAACAATATACACATCATATTTTAACCTTGGACGCAGTAGGTACCGGTGATGACCCCGTTACTCCTAACATCGGCGTTCCATAATAATTAGTTAATTTGAATCAAATTACATTTTAACTGTGTTTACTATTAAATGGGTACAAGAGATTGGAATTAGGTGTACGCCGGTTACTCAAACCGCGTCCTGCCCGAAATTACAAAGAAAACGATTGAAATACTCTTGTTCATTTGGTAGTGGGTACATGCAATTTTTAAAACTTTTGGGCCACAGAGTAAACAGCAAATGTCAGTGGAAAATCTCTAGCAAAGATATATGTCCCGTAAAATTTTCCATAAAATGCAAAATCGATTGACTATTTTGTTTATTTTGGGTAAGGCGGCTGGCTGTTGGCTGTAGATTATTAGGACAATGCTTGCTGATCGACATCATTGTTGTTTTTTGAAAATTCTTATAATGCCTGAACCTCTAGCTGTAAGTGGCTTTAACCAATATTTTTCTGTGTTAAAAAAGCGTAATTATACCTATTACGCTACATTTGAAAGACCGCAGTGGTTAAATTGACAATTCTGCAAAATAAAACTGACATATTTATAAAGTCACGCCTTGTTAAAACATGTCACTCTTTGACTTTACTTCACAAAGGAAACCTAACAATTATATTATTATGGTCAAATATAAATCAAATTACTTTATTTATTTATTTATACATATTATTAATAAAAACATCGTTTAAACAAGGCGTAACTTAGAAAATATGTCAAATTTACTTCGGAGAATCGTCAATTTAACGACGGCGGGCTCTCTAGTATCAAAAAGACCGAATCCTTGTTTCTATCTACGATAGTTAGTGGCGGCCAAAGTTTTAAAAGTTGCCTACCACACTGTCGTAGGGTTAGTGTGTATCAATCGGTTCCCCTGCGACGGCGGGCGTAGTGGTGTGTGTCTCCGTTGGCAATGCTCCCGTCCCTAGCCGCCGAGTCGCGTCGCTGCGGTGTGGTGCGCGTGCGCAGGCCAGTAGCCGCCATTTACGCGTCCCTGTGTCGACAATAATCAGGCTTAAGTAGCGTTAAGAGTTGCATTGGGAGAGATCGCTAGCGCAGTGGCATAGCCTGCTTGGCCAGCGATTGCGTAAATTATATAATAATAATAATACATATTTTTACACTCACACCTATCCCAGACTTTCCCCAGCCCTTTAAACGGGGCCAGAAGGAACACCGGAGTGGTTTAGTGGGTATTGCTGGCGCTTCGTGCGCTGGGCGAGTCCCAAACACGCCAGTCGCCTAGCTATATGGTATGGTGCGTAAATGCATTCCACTCCGACAATAAAAAAGGCCGGTTATTGGAAGGGTGACCAAAAATGTATTATCTCGAGTTCCTTCGTGCTTCGGAAGGCACGTTAAGCCGTTGGTCCCGGCTGCATCTGCAGTCGTTAATACCCCACCAACCCGCACTGCGCCAGCGTAGTGGGATATGGCCCAATCTCCCTATATTCTCCATCCATAGGAAAGGCCCGTGCCCCAGCAGTGAGGACATTAAAGGGCTGGTGATGATGATGATGCATTGACAAGCCGTAACATCCATACATACATATTAAATTTTTCAATCCAAAACAACGTAAAAAGTAAATAAACGTGAAGTTGGCACATTGTCACATGTAGTTGTCGCGTTTCTATAGAGATGCACTGATTGGATTTACTTAGTGATTCCATTTTGATCGATTGCTCATTTGAACTTTTAAATATTAATCCTTTCGGTCGTGAAGGCAAACAGAGTTGCGTAATCAGCCTGCCGTTCTCTGAGCATACACGCCGCTGCCAGATTTTCTTTGCGATGATTGTGACAGTTATGTAATTTTAATATGAAACCAAAAGAAAAATGAAAAAAATGCATTTGCGAAAACGTACCCCTACCTCATCCAGTGCGAGTGCGAGTGCTGTGGGGGCGCAGCGGGCGCGTGCGTTTGCTTCGCCACCCTCTGCACCACCTGCGAATACACAACGCTCAGTACCAAAACATTGAAACACCCTACTTTATTGTTGTACAGTCAACAGCACATCACGCTACCATAAAAAAAAACAAATTTTCTTAATCGTCTTCGTACATATATACATATATGTATCTAATAACGCCTATATCCCCGAAGGAAGGGGTAGGCAGAGCTGCATTCACACCCACGTTTCGCCAATTATGTTAGGTCCCATGTAATAGGTGGCAAGGTTTGCTAAAAATAATGTTGGTTGACAATCGATTGAAGAAAATTGACAATTTTGGGGTAGTCTGAAGTGCCGTTGACAGCACATTATAACAAATATTACCACAAATATATTGACAGGATAGGACAGCACATTGTTTAATAAAAACAATTGACATATCACAACACGAACTCATCAACACAAATAAATGTTTAAAAATTCAAGACATAAATAAAAATAACGAAATGAGAATGACATACAAATGCGATTTTACTTAACGATAATCTTTTATTTTTTACTTCAAGCCTAGAATTTTTTTTTAGTGTTATATCTTAGCATTATAACAATATTTTTTAATTTACATACATACATACATACATAAATCACGCCTATATCCCCGAAGGGGTAGGCAGAGGTGAACTAGCACCCACGTTTCGCCAGTTATGTTAGGTTCCATGTAATAGGTGGCGAGCCTATTGCCATTTATCGGGCACAAAAGTCGCAGTAGGTATATAGCTAGGTGGTATAAGAGGAACGCTGCTGCCCAATCCTCATCACTGATTTATCCTTAGTCGCCTTGTACGACACCCACGGGAGAGATTTGGGGTGGTGACATTTGTATTCTACTCTGCCGTCACCACACGGCTTTTTTAATTTATACTACTAAAACTACCTTTTTATAGAGAAAAAAAAAGTGCTACGATTCTACATAAAGTAAAACATGCTTTTTATTGTCTTTTTTTTTTAATAATTGATATTTTACAAAAGTTACTGTTTCCCAGTAAAAATGTTCGGTACTTGTTCACACATCATCAACATAACAGTAAACAAATCAATGCAGACAGCAATGACAACACAAGGTAACAACGCAGACAAAGACTTAAAAATTGTAAGGGTCAGTATTACAATTAGTACAGTTTTATTTAGGCAATTGCTTATTTGTTATTAAGTAATGCAGAAGACCTTTATTTTCACCATATTTTAATATTTTATTTTTCACCACATTTAATTATTTTACAAGTTAATGTAATTTAGACTTTTAGTTAAATCTTTAACTTAATATTGCAGGCTACCACAGCCAGCCAACAAAACTGCCTATTAGTTCACGTTGAGAAAGCAAATTAATAATTTCTCCTCTTGTATTAAACGTTTATAATTACGTTTATTATTAATTCCGTCCGTACTTTTTAACTGTACTAATCTGTAATCTACTAAAGCAGACAAATATATAAACCTGGGGGCCCAGAGGAGGTAAGGACTATGGGGTCGAGTAACAATTTCACAATACCACACGCCCACTTGTAACCTTCTAACACTCATTACATAACGTCCAAGTAAGGGCCAGTTCTTACATCGTTACCGGAATCTTCTATTACAACTGCCAATTTAGATAAAAGGTAATCCTGCTCCTTGTCACCCTTCATGCTCAGCACTATCTGTGTGAATATTTCTTGTTATTTTTTTTACTTATAAATATCTAATAAATACATTTTAATTAACTGTTTTTTTTTTTAATTATAAAAACACAGTGGTTGATTTCGGTGTGAAATGTTAAGATTTTTTGCATTTTGGGTCTTATACCAGCACCACAGTAAATGCGTCTCTTGTACTATATGAGTTAAACCCATGCGACACGTAAAAAAGCTGAAATAACAACGCTGTATAATGCAATGTTACATTTTGGTTTACTTTGTTATAACAACTTTCCCTTCCTAATCAACAACAAAATCTCAAATAAAAAAAACATTCACTACCACATACAAACTGATATTAGCTGGTTTTGGCTTAGTATGGGGAAGTGAAATTATTTTTTGAGATTTCGATTCTAATTCCTTAGTAAAAGTTGTTCAGTTTTATGGCTTGAATTAACCTCTTTAACTAATAAATATCATTGCACCTTTCGGTGTGACAAGCCAATTTAATGGTTATTGGATATAATATAATATGAAGCCGTGGCACAATTATTATAGTTGCACAATCATTATTATTAATACTTTACGGAAGGAAATCATACACTGCAAAACAGTTACAGGTATTATAATAACATAACCATTTTGCTTTCACCAAGTCAGGTCGTTTTGCATATCACGCTTCTTAATACCATATTTAATTTGCAGATACCTGGTAAGCTAATACTTCTACATTTCTTTCACGCAATGCATCCATCGGTATCTCTGTCTACCTCTCGTCCTACCTCCAATTACTATTGGCATACCTCTTACAACTAAAATAGTTGGCAGTTGCCACCAATTATTGTATATGATTATTGTTATTATTAGCGAGCATCTACTAAGAACGCTCTGATGTTGCTACGCGCAGCTGTGCAACCGAAATCAAAAGTTACCATAAATTCTTCCATATATTTATTGATCTTTGTTAATAAAAGATAACGATAGGTACAGATAAAGTTTTTTTTTGTGTATATTTGAAAGGTCTGAGAATCGGTTGTATATTTTTTATACCCCTAGGTGATAAGAGCAAAACAACATTTGCCAGATCAGCCAGTAATTAATAAAAAACGTTGTCAATAAATAATATGCGTTGATTAACATTTTGGTCTACCTCTGATACCGACTGCACAGGTGTTATACAAAACTTTCTTTCTAACGGCCTTACTAATAAACACGGTATATACATTGAGTGGTTACCCAGTGTTTTGTCTCTTTTCCTCGCATTCAAAATAATTTTTGTGAGACGAAGACAAAACACTGAGTAACAACTCAAGGCTTATACCGTATTTGTTATTAGCAAGGCCGTAAGATTAAAAAATAGGCGTAAGGGCTGCAAGGAAGGCTTAGGGCGGGCACACACCTGTTGCACGAATGCGCGCGTGAGATGCGGCGCGGCGCGCTCGGCGTGCTCGAACGCGCGTCGCAGTTCCTCCACTGCGCCTGCGCTGCTCGCGCCGTGCTTACGCGACAACTGTAGACAAACGATTCGTTCGTTGTAAAACAAACTTATTTACAAAAATATCTCGCACTTATACCCAAAGAGGGTTGTTGGTGTCAGGCATGCGGCCGGCTGTAAAACCTAAGCCAAAACATTGACCAGTACGGATTGGAATGAACTCTCTTCGTTCATCGGCCTCTCGACATGGTCTGTTCCGTCTCTTTTCCATACATTCATACATCACTAGCACCTTTACGGTGTGATGGATGATATGAATCAAAAGGGAGTTGATGACGTCTGACCGATATGAATGGAAGAGGAAACATACTGCCCGACCTCAGATAGACTGGGAACAAGGCAGGGAGAGAAAGAAGAATTATTACTTAGACAAATGACATCAATGTAAATGGAGTGCATGTGGATATGACAGCTAATATGCGTGAATAGAAGAAAAAACATACTGCGCCGACCCCAAATTAAATGGGTTGAGGGCAAGGATGATGATTATGATACAGGGGGTATTCTATCAGGTTAGGGCGTCTAATACGCCTCTCTATGCAAAGCAATATAACAGCGACTGACAATTTATAGATTACATCAAAGGGAAAGGGGACACTGTAACATGGTTGGAGTGATTTAATTTCTATAGTGTTGGAGTGTGTCGTGCGCAAAACAAACATAAATCTGTTGTTATGGCCTTTTATGTATTCCCTATGTATGGATGGAGTCCAGCGGATAGGTAAGGGCCGATTTCACCGTCCCTCATAGAAACTGAGTTTTAATCATACAGTACAGAGTTTTAATCATACATAGTTTGCATTAATCTCATAGAATCTGAGATTAATGCAAACTATGTAGCGGAACTCAGTTTAGAGCATAAACCGAGTTCAATCTCAACTGATCGCGTTTAATTCTGCGGTGAAATCGGCCCTTAGTCTAGTAGTCATTCATAAAAGAAAACTAAAAAAAAATTATAATGTTGATATTTTTCACAATTCCTTGCCCCAATTTAAATTTAAGATACCTACTGGAATCTTTTACAATATGTATTAAATTTGGAATTTGTTTTAAGTTTTTTTTATACTGTTTGTTTTATGTTTCATGTTTGTTGATTAAGTGCAAAAAGCATGTTCTTAACCCCATTGTCGTTTCTATTTATGATGCGCCTGTAACTGGCGTACACATCGGACATATAACTTTTGATTTGTTCTATTGTTTGATATGTGTAATATGATGTTGGTGTCTCTTAAGAATAAATAAATATTAACAAACGCGCACATACCTCATTCAATAAGGGATATATTAACTGCTGCAGATACGGATGTTTCCTCACTTTGTTCTCTTCACTATTATTAGATCCTCTATGGTCCAATGGTGACGCCTGCAAACACAGAAAATGTAATTTTAGCCATAATATAATAGCCATAATAAAATTTTGTAAAATGGGATAAAACTGTACTTTTGTGTCTAACTTACACAAAAAAGATATTATTTTAATAAAAATAAGCGTTATACTATATATTTTACTATTTTGAAAAACAATTTTAAATGAGCTGCTGCTGTGCGAAGATGCGTTGCCGGCACTGTCTTTGAGGAGAACTAATAGAATCACTCTATTTGAAAATAGAGTGATTCTATTGATGTAGGGATATTAATGAGGAGAACCAATGGAGTCACTCTATTAAAATGGAGTGCTTCTATTGGTTCTTCTCAAACACATTCCTCGCAACGCATCCTCGTACAGCTCCGATCCCTTATTATGTAAGCCGATTTCAGTTGTCACTCTCACACTTTGCTACTATTCTCAATGAGTGAGAGAGACGGGTGTACCAAAGCAACTGAAATCGGCTTACATAATAATACAGTGGCTGGTGGAAAAGCACCCTTAGTTGGACAACGACGTGATTTATTTATGTATAAACTATGGGAGAGCGGTTTGAACTTTGGATATAATATAATAAGAGACTCACGGCTTTGTTATAAACTACACTGTCCCTGTTGGAGGGCGGGTGGTCCGCCCGCTCCTTCCTCTCCTCTCTCTCGCTCCGTTCTCGCTCCCGCTCCTTGGCGCTTCTCTGTTCAACTACTGGCGTGGACACTTTCGGCAGCTGCCGTGACTGAAAGGGGATTTTATCAATATTATTTGTCAGTTGTGTGAAGATCGTCTGTGGCTTGTAAAAAAAGCATTAATAAAGAAAGAAACTGTACAAAAAAAGTTGGAAAAACTGTGTAAAAACGAAGTCAAATTTGCTTTTACCTACCAATACGGGGATAGATAGGCTTGTTTTTACTTAATGAGTACTTAATGTCAAAAAAAATCATTTAAATCTAGTACCGGCAAGAATAGAGTCTCTATTCTTGCCGGTACTAGATTTAAATGAGTTTTGAATTGTCATTTTTTCACATATTAAGTAGATACTCGTTAACGTTAATTAAGTCTGTGAATGCGGCAGTAAACCCCAAATACAGAAACGCTACACAAATTTTGAACACTGCTTTTAAAGTTAAATGGACAGTAAAACCTGCAGAATTTATATGAAAAAAAACGTCAATTTCGACAACACTTAGGCCCGAGTTCACCAACATGTAAATCAAGCGATTATTATCAACCGTCGGATTTTGACATTTCATCGTATGGAAGAACTGTGAAAAACTGTCGATTATCTTTTATAATCGCCTGATTTACGTGTCGGTGAACTCGGGCCTCAAATGTTAAACAGGACTGAAACTTTGAGTAGCGTCTCTGTATTGGGGGGTAAGAGTCACCGTCTCAATTACCGGATGTTTGTCGGCATTGTTGTTGTTGTTGTGCGAGGGCGCGATGACGGGCGGCAGCGGCAGCGGCAGCGGCGGCGCGTGCGGCTCGGGCGGCGGCTCGTCGCGGGCGCCGTTCTGCTTACTCAGCACCGGGGACGCGCCGCGGGGAACCACCACTGGAACACAAACGTATGGCTTCATTCAGTTGGGGGTAGAAGAACGGTCACAAGTATATCGCCAGCTTCCATTTACACTAACAATACAGCACAATGCTCTTTGTGAAAATTTTGGGGTAGAACAAAGGTTATCCGAATGGTGACTGGTGAAGATGGGCTGATTCACGACACACACACGGCATCGCACAAACAAATACTCGACATCTTTGAACCCAACTGAGAGCGGGAGCGGTCGATAATTTGTTTCAAGCGCGAGATTTGTTTCGATTAGATACTTAGCAAGTGCATCAAATGCTACGGGCCCCGCGCACAAACGTTTTCTGAAAATCAAGTAATTCCTCCTACTATCAAAATTTTATGACAACTTCTCTTGCATTTGATACGACGGTGACCATGTCGTTTTCTCTGTATTTCTTATATTCATTCGAATAGATCTCTATTAGAGCTAAGTCCTCCCTTGTCAACAATAAATTATAATGCCCTGTACTTATTACAATTTAAAGTGCAATAAAGAGTATAATGGGTTGGCTAGACAAGTTCTAGAGGGTAGGTCTTGAAAAGAACGCTCACCATCATCGTGCACCGTGCGCCTGGGCTTGTCTTCGGCCTGCAACGCTCGCGCGGCCGCACCCCCCCTCACAGTCAGATTCCACGGCTCGTCCGCTTCACCGTCGCCGCTCCGGCACTCTTCCCTGTAACACAAAACACAGCATTTTCCATACCGTACGACTTGATATTCCGTGTCGAAAGTCATATTACGAATATTTTATTTTGTGTTTTGAGGTTTTTTTTAGGTTTAATTTTATTTAAAGTTTTTTTTTTCGCCGTGTGGTAACGGCAGAGCAGAATACCATTGTCACCACCCGAAATCTCCCACGGGTGTCGTACAAGGCGACCAAGGTTTAAAACAGTGATGAGGAATGGGCAGCAGCGTTCCTTTTATACCACTTAGCAATGTACTGCGACTTTTGTGTCCGATAAATGGCAATAGGCTCGCCACCTATTACATAGGACCTAAAATAATTGGCGAAACGAGGATGGTAATTCACCCCTGCCTGTCTGTCTGTTTTAAACAATATTGTGGTAGCTTGGATCCGGGCAGATGTCTATACCACACGGCCAACTAAGAAGAGTTTCAATTTTACGTCGTTACAATAAAATCACCAATGAAATTGACGATTGCAAATTATCAAAATTATTTTATTCGTATCTGGTATGTTTACAAACACTTAAGATAATTCAACAAAGAGTTCGAAATATTATAGTCTTGATGCGGGAATAGAATCCGCGTCCTCCGCATTCCGGGCAGATGCCTATACCACTCGGCCAACCAATACGGCCAACATAAACTAAATTAAATGTTAAGGCCCTACGTAAAAAAATAAGGGTTTTTCAAATGCATTTATCTCGTAATCTATTATAAGCAGGTATTTGATACTCAGAATTGTGTACATTGGGTATATATGAAAGGGCGTGGAACATTCCGTTACGCGATTTAAAAACATTTCCTCGATAGAAAAAAAATTCAAAGTAACCTCTGATTATTAAAATTTTTCAATATTTCAGTTAAACGGCTATACATTGAAAGGTGAGACTTGTATCAATGTAAAGTGTATATAATTGGGATTTTGGGAATCCTAGGGATTTTGCTCGGCGATAAAAAAAAATTAATATAATCACAGTTAATTGAAGTTTGATTTGGCGCTTACGTCAAATTTATTTCGAGACCGTGCGGCACAATACAGCTATCTCAATCAACTTGGTTACATATATTTTTTTCCTAAACGTGAAAACCTTAATCTATCTACATTAATTATTATTTGTTCTTGTAAAGTTACAAACGACCTCGTATCTTTTGAGGGTAATGAGGAGATAATTGGGAGCGGATTATAATTAATCATATTAAGCTAAGCTATAAGGTCGATTGTTCAATCACTCGATACATTTTATAACTACATACGTCTGATATCGAATTATTTACGACCTTTTGTTTTGATCGCGCTTATAGATATTTTATTGTGGCTGAGTAATAATGTACTGTATAATCCGTGGATGTATATACCAGGAGACTTTTTGGTCACTGCAAATTGTGAATTTGGAGTTGCTCCCATAGTGAAATTTGTTCAGTTTGATGATCTCAACGAATTCCAAAAATTTTTGCAGTGACCAAAAAATCTCCTGGTATTTAGTCCAGCAAAATATTTTTAAATACATTTCTGGTATAAACAAAAGACTGCATATAAAACGATGGTTTGACAGCGGATTCTTGGCGAAATCTTTGCATATTGAACGGTGCCAAACAATAGGGTGTCACGAAAACGGTCTTGACGGCGACACAGCAGCGTGATATGAGCCAAAGTCAGAATTTGGCAGTCGTCTGTTCTATCACCATCAGTAACCTACTTACTTCACTTCATATGGACTCAATGAAGTTTTCGACCCTATTGGATTGAAATAAGCAATAGTGGTCGAACTGGAACTCTCTCATGGTAACTAATATTAAAATATTGTAAGTGGAAAGACCAAATGCAATGATGACATGCCGCAACTCTTCTGATTGTAATCAACATAATGAAGATATGAATAGATGTGGTTCCTATGTGACAGAATTCTAAGTTCGAGACTATGTAGCTTCTAAACATCTAGTAATTTATGGAAATAGTAACTAACATTATTGTCTTAAGGTTTATATTTGCTGTTTTGCATCGTAAATATTCATCCATGCAAACCGCTTAAATACAAAAATGCGACATTATCACCTTCAATCACTCACGACCTTAATTATTATTGACATGTGATGATTTTCTAATAAGTAAAGATTTTCTTGTAGACAAATGTAAATGATAGCACAAAGTGGCTGCTGTAAGTATAACCCTCAAATAGAAAATCGTCTAACTACCGTTGGCTAGCACATCATCATTATTATTAATCCCTGTGTTGATTTTTAAGTTCGCAAAATTCCTATATTAATTACGTAGGTATACATATACAATGACATTGGATAGATACACATTAATCTAGATATTTCCTTTAGAGAACTTCTATTCACTGTAGCATATCGTATTGCGCACGAAATAAAGGAACCTATTATTCAAATTACGCACTTTGAAATCAATTTGTGCCAAGACCAGACAGATTACGACTTAAAACGCGCCACGGGAAATGTAAAGAAATGATTCCAGTGTTCGTCTCAATTCTCCCGGGATCAAAATGGGTGGTGTAAAATAGGTATAATAGGTACAGGTATAATAGGTTTAGGGTATAGGTACAGGTACTCACGAATCTGAATTCTCCGACTCTGTCTCACTCTCTTCACTCCGCTGCGCCTTCCATTTCTTATACCTATCTATAAGATCCATTAGGTAAGAGTTCTTTTTGGCCCTTTTGATGAATTGGAACTTGAGTAACTCCTTTGCCGTTGGTCTCTGAAAAAGGAAACCATGAAAATAATTAGTGATATTCATTCATTAATTGCTAATTTGATCAGTTTTTTAAAGTTTACTAAGGGTAATGACATAAATAATGGTCGGCAGCATTACTTTTATACTAACCAGCAATATACAGAAAATTACGTACCCGATAAATAGCAGGCAAATAGGTTCTGCCCCTGTTTACATAGGATCTGACATTATTGGGTAAACGTTTGTTTAATTAGCCTACCCCTCCGGGGTTAAAAAGGCGTTATTTATGCAGGTATGTATGTTTGAATATTATAATTACAAATTATAGAGGAAACAAGTTATAAATACATGTTTAATCTTATTTGTCATAATCCTACTGATAAAATTTAATCAGAGTTATGACTCCTCTGATTCATACGAGATAAATTCAAGAGCTTGTAACGACTTACGTGTGTACATAAACTCATAACAAATATAAAAACAGCTTATCGGAATTTCGGAATAACGATTTTGTTATGCAAACAAGAAAGTACATTAGATATTTACTAAATTGTATTTGATATAGGTAGTCATCAGCGAGTGGTAACGGCAGAGCTGAATACGATTGTCACCACCCAGAGAGATATATAGATCTATGCGGGTTTATGTGTGAGAGCTCTAAGTATTTGTAAACATGCTGGTGGATGAGGCGACTGAAAGTTTATAAACATATCGGTGAATAGACATCAGCGTGTCTAATTCTTACTTATTCTCATTATACACCATTTAGAAATACTGCGGCTATACGGTGTCTATGGAAGGCAATACCCACGCCACGTCCCTTATTACAGAGTACATACACATATAAATTGGTGATTATATATGTGCGCTTCTGCCAGTACCTTCGAAGATTACAGGCCTGTATGTCTGTACGTATATTAAATATGAACGGATTACTACAAACCTGACCCGAAATCCTAACCCGGTAAGGGGTAATCATTAACACTAACTGCCGCACTCAGAGACGTCATGTAACGTTAATGAGTACTTAACATCAAAAAATGACAATTCGAAACTAGTCGCTATTCTTCTAGTCTAGATTTGAATGAAAATTTTTGACATTAAATGCTCATTAAAGTTAATTGACGTCTCTGAGTGCGGCAGTAAGTCAATTAATATTAACGCCGGACCTAACCCTATTCATGTTCATTCTTAATCTGGGCCGAGGTCCTAGTTTATGCGTAGACTATGTTAAACAACAGCAGATACAATATCGCATCATGTTCGGAATAATCCGTTTAGGAATTAGCAGAGAGAGCACCAGAAGTCAGGTTAGAAACAAGGTATAATCGACACAGATTTATTTTGCAGTATTCCTACCTTACCCGGGGCCGGATTAGATTATCTCCTGAGGATCGAAATAATTCAATATGAACCATGATAATAATATACAGTGATTTTAAACCCTTACGAGGTTGAAAGTATCCATCAATACCAAGAACAAGAACTTCGGCTAAGAGGCCAGCTGTTGAAACGGTGAAAACTGGTGTTTTACATTTCGGTGAGGAGGAGTTAAGCAGGGGAGCGTACTTTTCCGCATTTTCGGCGAGACCGGCCATTGGAACAAAAACATACTATATAGAATTCCTCTTTTAAGCCGTTGCTCCCGGTTGCACCTGGGTCCGTCACCACCCACCACACCGCACTGGGTCAGCATGGTGGGTTATGGTCCATTTTTTCATGCATAGTAATTAAGGCCTGGGCCGCAGCCGTGGCTCACTAAAAGGCTAGTGATGCTGATGATGATACATATTGGATGCATGGATATTTCAATTTTCTATGGAATAGTTGATTTTCTTAAGAGATATCGATGTTGTCATAGTAAAAGTCATTCGCATTAATGAGTACCTGCTGTCATCCCATTAATTTCCGAAAGCCACTATACTTCACGGTGTACCGCCAGTTGCTGCGCCACATCGCTGCTGTATATTCCATTTTAGTGGTACTATTTTTTTAATGCTCGACAGGGAAGGTCTTTGGCCTTCATCTCACCTAATGGTAAGTGACGATAATGGCCGAAGATGGTATCGAGCTTCACTTGGAACTCTTAACCACAGAGAGGCTGGTCATGCATCTTATCACAAATTGTCGGAACACAATAATGCTGTTAACATTATTAATACAGCGACAGATTTTGACAAGATGGTGGTAGCAAGCCAGGCGAACTCGAGAAAGTCCCACTACCCACCAAAATAGATAGACAATTAGATACTCACATTATCGGGATCCTTGTTGAGGCAGGCCTCGACAAACTCTTTGAACGGTTTCGAGTAACTGCCGGTGAGCTGAGGTGGGTTGTTCTTGGGTATGAGGAAGAGCACCCTCATCGGGTGGAGCTCCGAGTTGGGGGGCTCGCCCTTCGCCAGCTCTATCGCGGTGATGCCCAGGGACCAGATGTCCGCCTTGCTGTCGTAGCACGACTGCTTTATGACTTCGGGCGCCATCCAGAAGGGCGTGCCGACGAATGTGTTGCGTTTGCTGGTCGTGTTCGTCAGCTGACCGGCGACGCCTGGAAATAAGCAACAATAATACTCCCTGTAATTCAAGTTTACATTGGCCTTAGGGTCAGTTTTACAATCGACGGGTAAATTCTGACTAGCTTACTTGGTAAGTAAGTAAGCTATCCAGAACTTACCCGTCGATTGTGAAACAGGCCCTTAATGTAATTGTGATTTGTTGGAATAATTTTAGAAATCACCTAGCCAGATAGTGCGATTTACAAGATAGTTCTGTGGCAATAGGTTTGCCATCAGTTACATGGCTACCTAACATAATTGGCGAGATAACCAACTCAGCTACCCCTACGGAGACAAAAAGAAGTGATTTATGTATGTATATGCATGTACTAAGTTAATGCAATATAATTTATTAAAGTCATTTTGGTCAAATAATTCTAATTGATGTCCCTTACATGGTATACCTTACCATATTTTTAAGATCTATGCCTACTCTGTACTGTAATTTATGGACATACAAATAAATATTTGGATTCTGATTCCAATAATTAATAGAATACATCTTCTGTCTCAGTTTCGTCACTTGAAATCATCTGTTACGAAATAAAAACCGTGTCGCAACGCGGCTCGCTTGGTCTGTGGTAAATTTATAAACGAATCCCCAAACTAGTTCACAGCACAGCATTTCTAATGCAAATTAACGCGATATGTTACCGCATCATAATAATATAATCATGTTATCCTCACACTGTCACGAGTTATAGAGCCCACCATTAACTTAAGCGTCACCGCTGCTATTTTTATAGTCAATGTGGGATAGAGATTGGTGTGACAGGTTTTGACAAGATATGTAATAAACCAACTAATTGGCTGATACACTAAACGTTACAAATCCTCACGTCTAGCAGACCGTTTATAACAACTAACTCAGATAATTTTTCGAATAATATATTCGACCTAAACTAACTATTGATTCATAAAATCAATAGTTGGTGCCGAGTGGTGCCGGCAGAGTAGAATACAAATATTACCATCCCCAACTCTTCTGCGGGTGTTGTGCAATGCGACTAAGGGTATGCTCGCCCCCTATTACATGGTTATTTAACCTGTATTATTACAATGATGTAAACTGTACTGACAAAGCTCTAAAAAATCAATACAAAATAGCCGCAGTAGGTATACAAAAAAAGCTTTGCATTTTCATTGTCGCCTAAATCTCTTTTCAGCAGAAACCTTGAATCTCTCGGTGTCCCAAGAAATGGGCAGACAAATTCCAGTACCTACATTGTTTAGTTAACATGATTTAAATACTAAAAGGGTTAGCGTGTTGTGTTCAGAACTGCGCGCTGTGCAAATATTCATCAAACATTGGCCCCTTGCCAGGGTCCCGGCTAAGTGCAGGGTTAACTCGTGTGGGAAGACTTTGATTAACACTGTAATGTCGTCTGGCAGTCTCCCGCGCGTGCCTCTATAGTTTAATTACGAACCACACCAATATTTACTTGACGATCCCGTTTACATTACACCTCCCAAACAGTCCTACAGACATAGCATGTTTAATCAGTTAACGTGTACCTGAATATTTTAGGGTTAAAGTAATCGACTGAGTACTGTTTGTACATTACAATACCTACTATACATTAAAATGTTACCCAAAAATATGCAAATAAATTCGAAAATTGATTGTCGTAAGCGATTATTCAAAATTCAGGTTTGAAATAAATTAACTCGCGTGTATTAAAGTGATTATTTTTACATTATAAGTCTATAAATAAGTTTCGCCGTGACTACGGCCAATGTAAAATTTTGGGGCAAATAATAAGAATATAAAGAGCTAAGTTAGTCGAGTTAAATCCAATGTTAATTTCAAATACGCAGTACTATTACAAATATAAAAGAACATTAAATTCAGCTCTGGTTATTATTTTGTCGTTCAGCTATGATATTGTAAACTAAATAACGGTAACAATATTTTGAACAGATTCGGAGAAGGTAAATTTCGAGCAGTACGAGAGGTGCTTCAAATTTTTTACCTTCAATTCTGAAGACGTCTACGACCATTAGAATAAACTATTCCGTTCAACCCACCTTTACTTCCAACAAAGGGCACAACATGTTGTAAGTACATATATATGCTGGAATAATTTAGGTATAGTTGCATGATACATTTTCATGAGCATGCCGGCATGCTACCCACCTTTCAGCAGTATTGAAATATTTACTTATCTACCTAGACAGGGACTTTGTACGATTCTTACGTTACCAAATACTTTACCTAATAATTAAATTAACCTTGAAAAAGTTATTTAAGTACGTAGTCTTTTAAACCTTAAGTTCTTACTTGTTATTTCATCGATGAATCAAATATAATTGACTATGTTAAGAGATTGATTAGAATGACTTAATTCTTATCATATCTACTTAAGGTTTTCGCCAGTTTTCACTTAGGTCCATCCAGTTGCCTGCCTGGCCGACTCTACGATTATTTTTGCGTGTGGTTTGCGCTCTACCATTCGGGTGCCCCAAAGTGTAGGTACACTTGACAATGTACTTCTACAACACCCGTGTCCCGTGTGGTGAATTGGGGTTGGCACATTCTGCTTTATTTTTTGCCAGCGTGGAAGACTTTAAGTATTGTCTCTTCGAGCGCCAAAATTAATTAAGTTCCATTACTCAATCGCAAGATCGGTGAAAGCTTTATGTAAAAGCATATACAATTCGAATACCAACGTAGAAACCTAAATAGTTTCTAATATCTTCGTGTGGAAATGTAATAAAATTGGTCACGCGTACAATGCCACAAGGTAGACTGTTTGATGTGTAGGTACACCTACTAGAAATTATATTACGATATATATATCGAGACGACCGTACATGTAGGTATATGAAATGAAATTATGTCGGATTCTTTAGCATCGCTCAGGCGTAACCGAGATCATTGATTAGATTGCCGTTTTATTTTCGTGTTCAGTTTCCACGCCTCGTTTAGTTTATAGGGGCTAGGAGCAGCCGCCGTTTGTCGTTAGGAGACTGTGATGCATCACTATTTATTGAGATAAACTGTGAATATATTTAGTACCTACCTACTTGCTTAGTTCCAAATGTTAAATATTACTAAAGCAAACAATGACGTATTAAAAAAGAATAGCATAGTACATAATTCTCCAAAGTTTTCAGATTTGAGACTTACCTATATAAAAATATATAGACTCGATATTTTTATATTTCTTTTAAATTACTAATAAACATAACAGATACAGTTTATGAGATGGGGAAAGGTAGTTATAGCTAACAGCAAAATTATTGCACATTTTCCATGCGTTGCTAGTCAAGCAAAAATGAAAGCAAATATTTCGATACATACATTTTAATTATTTTACCCACACCATATCCGCTTCGATGAAATTTACAATCCAATGCACTTGCTTCCCTCGCATACGAGTATTAAATACCTAAGTCCATGTGTCCATAACATCCTACTTGCACGCACGTAAGTAGGTATATCGTAATAATATGCGTCATATTGAGATAATGCCGTGTGGTGACGGCAGAGTAGAATACATTTGTCACCACCCCAAATCTCTCCCGTCGGTGTCGTACAAGGCGACTAAGGAAAAATCAGTGATGAGGAATGGGCAGCAGCGTTCATCTTATACCATCTAGCTATGTACCTACTGCGACTTTTGTGCCCGATAAATGGCAACAGGCTCGCCACCATTACATGGGACCTAACATAACTGGCGAAACGTGGGTGCTAGTTCACCTCTGCCTACCCCTTCGGGGATATAGGCGTGATTTATGTATGTATGTATGTATATTGAGATAATCAAACAGTTTAGCAATATAATACAGAAAAAAAATTCCTAGGCGATTAACATAAATATGTAAGTAGATTTTTTTATCAGAATCTAAGGCATAAATGAGCTTGATTTATTTATTATGTATACTCCAAAGCTATTATGATGACAAAATTAGGCCTTAAATTAAGTACTTTTTAAATAATAACTTCACATACATAATTACCGTGGTATGGACATGTGACGAGGAGGGAAGAATGAGACGTAACTAGGAATATGTTAAGCATGGTTGTGGATGAACCTAGAATAAGAGGAAGGAAGGAAGAACGAATAAGCGATGGGTGGATTGTGTGAAATATGAGGGAAAACGGAGTTCGTGCTGAGCTCACATTACAAGAGAATGGAAGATTGGAAAAGTAATTGAGTAGTTGTGCCGACCCTACTTAGAATGGGATATGGGCAGGCGAGAAGAAAAAAATCCCCTATAATAAGTATTTAAGAAGGTATTGAAATAATATTTTTCGCGGTAGGATGGTGATTACATAGATCCGATACCACTGTATCCATCGCCAATAATGCCTTCGTTATCTTGCTATGCCAGGTGATTAAGACGTCGAGAACTTTCGTCTTCTCTCTGTCTCTAGTCCTTACAAGGCGACAAAAATACACTACGAGACCTAGGGCCGATTTCACCACAGAATTAAACGCGATCAGTTGAAGTTGAACTCGGTTTATGCTCTTAACTGAGTTCCGCTACCAAGGTGCCTACCGTCTAACTCGATTGCTGATGATAGCTTTAAAACAATGCATTGCTTACGGCTATCAATTTAGCTAGCAACATGCTTGAATTTTTAGACGGTACGGATTTTCCTTCAAATACATACAAAATCATTCGGTGATTATTCGATCAAAGCTATCGCTGATAGTTTAGGTGCATTTGGTGCGAAATGACAGCATGACGTCATAAACTATAGCTTTTGCTTTAGCAATCGAGTTAGGCGGTAGGCCCCCAAGTTTGCATTAATCAAAACCAAGTTTTATTAAACTCAGTTTCTATAAGAGACGGTGAAATCGGCCCCTAGGCAAAGTAACACGCTTGTTATCCTAGAGCGTTCTTAGCGTTAAGAGCGTGTAGTACGACGCAAATAAATCCTTCCTTGGTTACGAGTACCCACCTAGCAGTTGTGACAGTGACTCTAAAATATATCTGTACTGTACACAGTCACACAAACATAGAAACCAAGGTCTAATCCACACCAATGATTTGCGACGTCACATCGCAATATATTCGTACTGAGATTCTCATGGCCGTGTGGTGACGGCAGTGTAGAATACAATTGTCACCACCCCAAATCTCTCCCGTGGGTGTCGTACAAGGCGACTAAGAATAAATCAGTGATGAGAAATGGGCAGCAGCGTTCCTCTTATACCTACCACCTAGCAAAGTACTGCGACTTTTGTGCTCAATAAATGGCAATAGGCTAACATAGTCCCATGTAAGTTGTAAGTAGTTGGCGAAACGCGGGTGCTAGTTCACCTCTGCCTACCCCTTCGGGGATATAGGCGTGATTTATGTATGTATGTATGAGATTCTCAGAATCGTAAGATAACATTAAGACCGCGCTAAGCTCTACGAATTTCTGCCTTCTATGAAAATTGGATAGGTATTTGCGGTGTGAAACGCAACGCATTAATGTGGCTTCGACCTAATCTTTGTTGGAGCGTTCCGCCATAAAATACGTATGTGAAAATACAAAGTAACAACATGAATTGTAGTGGTGCCGTGTGATGACAGGACATAATAGAAATGTCACCACCACGTCTCTCGCGCGGGTGTCGTCTTAGGCGATATGCAGAAATGTGATAGCAGCTAGTAAACCACCTAGCAATATTGCAAATATAACTGCTCACTCCCTATTGCATGGGACGTAACATACACAATCACGGGCACATGAAGGCCGCCTTGGTCGAATGCTCAGATTGCTGGGTATTGGCCAAGAGGTCCCGGGTTCGAATCCTGGTAGGGGCAAACTTTGTGATAACCACAAATGTTTGTTTCCGAGTCATGGTTGTGTATATGTTTATGTAGTATATTTTCAATATTTATAACACAAGTGCTTAGGCTCCTTACTTTGGGCTAGATGATAGGTGTGCGTGTAAAAATATTTATTTATTATCCCCTAAGAGGTGGCAGGGGCGAACCAAACAAAACACCCACATTTCGTCAACTAAGTCAGGTACCTACCTACTATGTAAGCTCATTACCATCTTCCGGGCACATAAATCGCAGTCTATTGCTAGATGGTATAAGATAAGAGTTAATACTGCTGCCCAAACACGGCTATAGCACATATGTAACATAAAGTTTCCGATATAAGGGCGTATTAGATACCCGTCCCTTATTATAAAAGAACTCACCAAAGTCGGCCAGCTTCACATCACCCATCTCGCTGAGCAGCACGTTCGCCGCCTTGATGTCCCTGTGCAGCTTCCTCTCCGAGTGCAGATAGTCCAGTCCTCGGAGCACCTCCCGCAGTATCACGGCTATGTGCATCTCCTCGAAACTGCCCGCCTTCATCAGGTCCAGCGCCGACCCACCGCCCAAATATTCCATTATTATCCATAGTTTTGTTCCCTGTTGACAAAAATAATATATAATTTAATAATAGAGTCCGTTCCATCTCTTTTCTAGACATTAATTCATCACTCATACACTACCTTTACGGTGTGCTGGATGATATGAATCAAAAGGGAGTGGATGGCTTAATGACGTCTGACCGATATGAATGGAAGAGGAAACATACTGCGCCGACCCCAGATAGACGAGGAACAGGGCAAGGAGAAGGAGAAGAAGAGAGAGCTACTATAGATGTTCAGTGTCGTAAATTTAATAGAACAATACGTATGTCACTCTAGTTGTCGCTGCGGGTAAAAGTGATAGAGAGACAAATAGTGTTCAATGGAGAATATTAAATAAATAAACTATGTAAGTATATGTTAACGGAAATGTTTGTAATCCGTCATTGTATTCAATTCCTAGGAAATCTATGCAGTTCCTGAAACGACCGAGTATGTATGAGGACATGAATGAGACGTATATTTGTATGTTACATCCTAAAACGTAGAATAAATTGTTAGTACCGGATTTCAAGGGTCAATGAACACTGCACCAAGATGTCTATCTATTAGGTACGTTCGTCTCTGAAGTTAAAAAAACTAATGCAGCTTCATTGTGTCCATACGTCAATGCCACAAGCCACAAAGCACCTAGGATACCACATATATCTCGGGTTACAGTCGCATTGAAACGTGGCAAATGGGTTACAGCCATCGCGGAGCACAAATGAAATTCCAGGATTAACGCGCAAACAATGAGCATTAATTATCTAACTGTCGCAAACATAATTTATAACCTGTATTAACCGCTGTTAAACTATTATAATACGTTTCTATTTTTAGTAATCCGTTTAAAGCCATCTAAAATAACAAAAATATTCGCTAAGGCCGGCCATTGGATGGGTGAACAGAAAAATTAATATAATATCTCGAGCACCTTCGTGCTTTGGAAGGCACGTTAAGCCGTTGGTCCCAGCTGCATCTACAATAGTCAATACCCACCAATTCGCTCTAGGACCAGCGTGGTGAGGCAGGACGCATAGAAAACAAAAGTATGAAACTAACGTATTATTTTCTCTGTAATACGTCAGTTTCATAAATTTTGTATTCTATGCATTCGATAGATTGGACACTAGGCTAGGTGACGAAAATAGTGTACAATAAATGTCTTTGGTGAATGGTACTAAAGTGTTCACCGACTTATGCCGCTGACCGTACAGGATCGTGAACAACAAGTCGGATTAGGGGCCGGGGACATTCAAACAAATCACACATCACGGCCGAACAGATGCAGAGCGGTGCAACGCGGAAGGGCACAATGCGAGCAACGGAGCAGGGATCCGGCGTGCCCCATTCACGCTCCATCAGCCATACATAGCTGCTCCCACCACAGGGGCATCACATCACTTGTTTAGTTTAGCTGGACTTTTTCCGCACTAAGCCCCCAGATTGGGTCACTGTACGACTACGTGTCTCCTTATATAACGTGCAGTGGCGTTTCTTCTACCTCCATGCATCCTCAGCATAGAGGACATGTGACCATAATGGTAAAGGTGCTTGTTTAGGGAGCAGTGGCCAATTATTACGCCTATCACCTTTCGGAGTTTGTCCCTGTTTAAGCTTATGAGTTTGCGAGCAAATGAACATCACTAATATGGGCAGATTGTTCCACATATGTATACGGATGTTATGATTATTGTCTGCCTATGTACCTTCCTATCTGAAGATAGAGAAATCGCGACAAACATCGGCAACTTTAGATAACTTCCTCGACGCGAAGGTCGAGATACAAAGATAAATATGTTTATAAATAACTAACATTCTGTGGAATTTTCATAATGCATTTTTTATTATTGGCACACTTTGTCAGTGCAGGCATACACGATAAACATAGTCTGGTAACAAAACAAGTTCACAAATAGATCTACCTATTTACCGATTTCCATTTGAATTTCAAGTTTGTATGATGAACGTTAAATGCGAAAAAGATTGAGAAAATTTTGACTGTTTATAGTTGACGTGATCGGCTTTTGACTGAAATAAAAACAAAATATCAAAAGGCACGAAACTTTGTAACAGGCAAGTTGCTATATTAACAACAAAATAAAGGCCTTTCTAAAGAAAATATGATGTTCAAAGAATTTCAGTGATGACGTGCCGACATCCGGGAAAACTCGCCTACGTAATTACAAAAAAGCCGTAGGTGCCTTCGTCTAAAATATAACAGAGAGCTCCGTCAGGGGCAGAGAAATTCTTCAACCGCGAAGATTTTTTTCAGTCCATTAACATCAAATAAAATATTTGAAGAGGAAAATAAAGGGGCCAAATAAAACTCTTCACAAAGTAAGAAGTATATAGAGAGATAAATGATATAAGTACGCGTGCAAATTGACGTGATAAACAATATTACAAGAAGTCATAATCCTTAGGTCATAATCCTTTAACTATTATTAGTCACGCCACCGTTCGTTTTGTTTGACAGCCCTAATACTATTCCCTATTCCGGAAGCTATAACATTTATACCGTACGGGAACGATTATGATAGACTCATAAAGTATCTACTTCTAATGTTAGTTACAAATCATTGGAACTACCATCTTGACATACATATTTTCAAAGTCGATTAATCAGGAGAGGTTAAAGCTGAACCAAAACTCTAATAATTATGTATAAAGCAATTTAAAATTGATTTTGTTTTCATTGGCGTATTATATAACATTACGCAAACAATATTAATAATCTAATAACTCACCGTCATACCGAGGTATTAATCGTTTCTAAAGGGTATTAATAAGTCACACAACAGAGTTTACCAAGGAAAGCTCATTCCCAGAAATTTGTTTAACGTTTCGTGATAGGTGTTCAGTGGGTACACACAAAGGAGATTAGTTCATTTCGATTAAAACATAGCCAACTAATTGGTTTCAGGTACTTTGTTTCGTGTAAAATACGTGCTAATTGAAATAATCCTCGTGATATTAAAGTCCGTGGTGGGCGTGAGAGGATTTTGCGCAGCTACGAAACGAGAGTGGCTGCCTATTAGTCGGCATAAAAGCAGAATTTTAACGAGGAATAAAAAGACCTTCTAAGGCTCTTTTCATAATAAGCTTTTTCATAGCCTGCATGAGACTACACCATGCAGCCGTCATGTATCTGTAGCCATAGCAACCGATGGAGTCGGTCAAAGACCTCGACGTCGTCGTCGCGACAACGGAAGAACAAAAAGAAAACCGCGCTATTAATTCGAGAGAAAAGTCAAATAATGTTATCTAAGGACGCAGAGTTTGTACAGCAGACGGGATTAAGAGACGCTGCGAGGGACCCGCGAGGGCTCATTAAAAAGTTAACTTGCCGTTAAACTTGTTAATTCATTATAACTTCAATCATAATTGTGTCGCTCCAACGCTGGGCAAGGACGGAGGAGACGTGTTTAATTACTTTTTAAACTTGCGTATTTAACACATTATATAATTAAAACTTTTCGAAATTTATTTCCCTAATAATAGAAACGTTAATACGTAAAAAGTACTCGCTAACGGGCCTAGAGAATTGATGTAATATTTCATAAAATAATATGATAGTTGAAAAAGAAATATACAGAATATTCCGTAGTTTCGAAACCGGACCGGCCGTCAGAGTCAGTTGAAAATTCATATGATTTATGTAAGTAATAGCGTCCATAACAAAAGGGTAGATTATCAAGAGTATAACATATATTATGTCAATGACAGGCCATCTCGGCAGGCCATTTTACGATTTACAAGCGACTTGATTCTGCTAATGTTAATGTTACAATCGGACATAAGGATGTGCTGTTTAATTAACAGGAGCTGGGTCAAAAAGCAACACGACTGATATAGGATTGTTACGTTACATTAGCCGAATCAGCTCTTACGTAACGTGGATAAAAATATAATAAAAATATACATTTTAAGAAAAAGTAATAAATTAATAGTTTGTATGACAACAATTCGTCTGCCTTTCTCATGACGACATTACATATTTTATGCGTCAACAACGTCAACAAAAGAATTACATCTGACAAAATTGCATTTCGCCGTTCGTTATGCCAAAGTAAATTTAGTTAATGCTGTCCATTTGTAATTGTATTTGCGCCCGGTGCAAGAATTGAATTACCCACTTCAATAGCGCTCTAAAAATGCGATAAAAGGATTCGTATTTTTCAGTAAAATTCATTTTATTTATAGAAAGGCCAACGTAAGGCAAAAATTTTATTATATTACATATCAGATACATTATAACAATACAAGACATTATTATGGTTTATATAATATTGCATCATGTAGCTTAATAATAAGTACTCCATAATAGGTCTCAAATTTAAGACAGTCTGTTCCTGTCTTAAATTTGAGACCTAGAGAAATCGGCAGTGGCTGGCTATTTACATTGTTATTATATATAATTTATATTGTTTAAAAAGTTATACAATTATAAAAATCAAAAAATAAATTATAGGTATGCTTATGTATGTAACGTTTTATTTTGGCAACATTGTTGTTTGTTTTTTTTTTGCCAAATTCAAGATTTTCTATTCATATTTGTCGTACGTACATAACAAAATCATCAATTTAGTTTACACAGCGTTTTAAACGTTATCACTGTTCTGTCTATTTTCATCAGTATCACGTAAACACATTTTGACAGGGAAACGTAGGAGTGTTTATGTTAGAACGGTGTTTTAAGACTTAATTAGATTTTATGAATAAGGGGCTGGATTTGAGGTTGATATAAGAAACATCATTAGGGTAGACAATTGAAAATTCTCGAAAGTAATAAGTATGCATTCCAGCGCAGCAACAATCGAAGTGTCTAGGGGGTTCATCATTCGTTTAACTAATTCTACGACCGTTGCCATGGCGACGGCGCCGCGGCGAGAGGGTGGGCGGTACCAAGCGCCCCGCGCTAATAATTTCCCGCCCGATCGGAGGCGGCTAGTTGGCAGTAAATAACAGCCATACGCCTGATTTCAGTTTCTAGCCGCAGACTAAGTGAGGAATTCACTACACGGACACGCCCGCGGGCATGCCTGCAGTCATGCCCGCCGGACTTCGCTTCTAATAGGTCTGTGCTATGCCTGGTGTAGGACCGTCAGTCAGTCTGGCCTATACAAACGACGATGTCCACGCGGGAATGTCAGGCGGGCATGACCGTGTGGTGAGGCTCACCAGGACTTGTCTCTCGGTGTGACGTGGTAAACTGTACCTAAGCTTCACAAAGCACGCAATTCCTCCCAAAACACATTTCGTTGAAAACTTTGTTCTCGCCTAAACTCATCTAAACAAACTTAAAGGCAGTATACCTAATCTAGAAATAAATATTACTTCCCAGACCATTAATCATTTCAGATCCTTATTAAACACAATCACGCCTCTATCTCCAAAGGCAGAAGTGAATTAACACCAACTTTTCGCCAATTAGGTTAGATCCCATGTTAGGTAAATTACAGTATATTGCTAGATGGTATAAGAAGAACGCTGCTGCCCATTACATTTACTCTTAGTAACTAATAGTACGAGCCCCGCGGTAGAGATGGGGGTGGTGACAATTTAATTCTGCTCTGCCGTCACCACAAGGCTCAATCCAACCAACACACCCTGCATTAAATTAAATATTCGGTAGGAAATTATCGCTTATTATGTAACTATCTTATTATGTAGTAAATTCACATTGTGGTAAGATTTAATTACATCAATCCATCTGTTTATCTCTCTATCAATCTGATCGACCGAGATCCAAATTATCGTCAACGTGAACTGATAAAATAAAAAAGATTTCAATCAACGCCAGAGTTAATTCAACGCGCCTCAGTCGAGAATTTCGGTGGGGGGGGGGGAGGCGAAATCAATTTTATACCAAAACGGGAGGCAATAGAAGCCAACCAGGGGATTTTCGCGAAATTGCGAAGATAAGGCTCAAGGAGAAATCGCCAAATCCCTAAACGTTGTCCGCAAGCCGACTGCGAGATAGAATCACAACAAATAATACGTTCCCTTCTTATACTTATTACAAGGTGGGTTGCCTACCCGTGTAATCGGTTTACACGGGTCCATTATTTTCGGCATTACGAATACAGAGCCTACAAAGAAGAATATCTAAGCATCTTATTCTTGCGAACAAAATTTGATTTCTAAATGACGCAAAAAGTTATGATGTCTCCCATAGAAAGACGCAAGAAAACATTTTTCATTACCTGATATAAGAACTTCACTCGTAAATCTTAGTTAGCCGGTGCCTTGACATATTTGAGGAGGTCTGTCCGTAGCGACAAAGTTTACCACTTCTGACGTCTTGCCATTTGTCATTAAACGCCGCAAATCGAATTATCTCGATCTTACGTTATAGCCGCCGTGTGGTGACGGCAGAGCGGAATGTAATTATTATTGTCACCACCCCCCATCTCTTCCATGGGTGCCATACAAGGCGACTTAGGACAAAGACAGCGATAAGTAATGGTAATAGTAATGGGCAGCAGCAGTCCTCTTATACTACCTAGCAATTTACTCCGATTTAGGTGCCCGATAGATGGCAATAGGGTCGCCCCCTATTACACGGGACACCAAATAATTGGCGAAATGTGGGTGTTAATTCACCTCTGCCTACCTCTCGGAGGATAATAGGCATGTTTTTTGTATGATGTATGTTATAAGCCTAATAGAATACGTACCCCTTAAGATAAACTTCAGGAAAATCCTAAAATAATAAAGGTTACACGGCCCCACGCGGCCTAAATAAAATATTGCGCGGAAACATTAGTGCTGAGTTATGAAATGGTTAAGCAAGCCTCTTGCATGGTGCCGTACAAAGGTTTCGCTGCCAAGAGATAAGGGTCATCGCGGCGATAGCGCACTGTTTGCGGGCAAACATTCCGTAGCAGCGAGAGGCGGCCTCATAGCCGGCGGCTACATCAGCGCTTTGTAGATACATACACTATATATATTAGACAAATTAGAGAATAACGGAACAAAGAGCGGCGATGATAAGTGCATAAATAAATTATTCATGCGACGTCCCGCGGGCACCAGGCACATGTCGAAAGATTTGATGATAACGAAAATTGGTTCTGCGAGAGACCACTGCATACGCAATAAGTTTGTAACGCTCGCTCATATTTCATGGCATAACAGGAAAGGAAGGTGCCATAAAAAGACGAGTGTTGCGGATGGGATTTGGGGCGTTGCGTTTCGCGCGCCTTTATTGTTACCGAGCGGGAAGGAACTAAAGCTGTCACTGACATAGCTCTATAAAATCTCACAGAACTCTCGTCGCGCCGTCGCCGCCCTAGAGCAGGGGTGCTTAAACTTGAACTGCTGGCGATATACCTCAATATTGTTAGACTACGATCGATGGAATCTGAGAGGCCGCAAGTATGTGTGGTGCAGGATTGGCGTCTACATAGGGTGCATGCGTGGTATAGATATTAGTTTTACCGCACAATATACATTTTTTAGTCAAGGTTAGTAGGTTAGTAGCAGGCTATCAAAGAAACGTGTGATAAAATTAAGTTACGAGGGGGCTAAACAGAATGTTTATAAATAGTTTTATATCGGAATTTTTTCTCGAGATCGACTCAAAAAGTACTCGCGAACGACCGTTTTTGAGCACCTCTGCCCTAGAGCATCTAATGTAAAAACATAGAATGTTCCATTTCTCTGGACAATATGTGTTACGAATATTTGTTGGAAACAGGAACAACTGATCCAACATGGTGGGCGTGAAACAATGACGGGGTAAATTATGCAAGGCATGATGTGTCACGAAGTGAGAGTATCAAGTTATGATCTTGTAAATAATAGACGAAGTGACGCATACCTTAAAGCCCGATAAACAAGCAAGCTGCTTAGGTAGGTATACTCCGAGATCTGAAAAATACAATTAAAGAGTCCAATACTTTGCAGGAGTCCGCGCAAAGAAATCGTCAAAGAGATTAAAGTGACAACGTAACGAGCGAAATAGCCGTTTACCTGCAAATGACTCTTAAATTGGTTTATGCTCGCTTAGCTTTGATTTGTTTTCATTACGACTGAGTGAAACCTTTTCCTAGTCCGTTCTTCTTAACTGCCCTGTATAACTCCTTCGCAATATCCAGGGATAGAACCTCGCTCTTGTTATTGAGGGTTGCCTCATAAACTCAACCCTTTAAGCGAAAGTACGAATTACTCGGAATCAAATTTTTTATCGATGGGTTTTTCGCACCCTTGCGATAACGTGTTTTATGGTTGAAGTTACATTACATTGCAAGATTTATTAAGCCATAGGCACGAGCGAGAAGATATTTTTGTTTATAGACATGTCAACTAATTTTAATAAAAAAATATGAGGATGATATCGTTACAAACAAATATAGTAAAATAAAAATCTCAGAGGCTAAAATTACCTTTCGCTCTTTTCCAGAAGCACATTTCAAAATCTACACTTCAAGTTAAATCAGCCTTCTTTATTATTCACATTCATATCATAAAAGGCGAGTATTTTCTATGGGTTCGAAAAGATGTGTAGAAAACACAAGGTCAAGATCGAAATCGAGTTAATTTGAGAAGATCCCGTTAGAATTGACTTACACTCCTAATCCCTCTCTAAGGAATAAAAGACCTTACGCTTAGGGTTGGGGATATTGACGGAATGCAAATAGCCAGTAGGCAATCCTACTCTGCAGTCATTTGGAAAGGGCCCGACTGAGTCACCTTTAGGTATAAGTTTGCTTCACACCAATGATGTAGTCCTTACGTTTAAAGTGACAGGGTCTGAAATCGAAACGGAAACTTAAAATGCATGACAAAGACATATTTAAGCCACGTGCACGTAGACACGACTCTAAATTACTCTAAAATAGAACGTGCCGATATATTCCCATTTTCAACTTGAATATTCTGTTTGAGGTTATGCCTTCGAGTTGTTTGCTTTATTACTTTGCGCAAACTCCTTTGTTCGCAAAGGCAAAGGTTGAAAGTGCCCCAGAGGAAGGGGCTATCAAAGAATTTCAGTCATGATTTCAAAGTTGATTAAAGCAGACTTCGTAACTTAGCCAGTAAGTCCTTTTTTTCATTTCATGAGGAAAGTTGTTCATAATTTCCAATTACTTACAACGTTTTTATCAGGCTTTCAAAAGTTGCACAAAGGCTTTTGGCTGTGTGAAAATTAAGATGTTCCCCAATTGGAAATGTTAAGTCAATTTTAATTTCGCACATTTATACAAAAAAGATGGAACTTTATTAAATACTAGAAACATTGTAAGAAACGTTTATTGAATAATAATAATAATAATTTATTTGCTTAAGAAACACGGTATACATGGATCTTACAGACTGGTTTTGTACAAGCGTGATCTACCGAAACGTCGGCATGCAAAATTTTTTAATACAATGATGTCAAATTCGTAATAATAATAGGAATGTCAATGATAATAATGTCAGATATTTAGATTAGATCCATATTAGATTGATACAAATTAATATTGAAAATCTTAAAATGTCCATTTCCATAATAGCAATGTCATGTTCAATTATTATCAAAGATATAATATAATAGTCTAATTACATTTTATTTTTAAAATATTCGTTTATACTATAGTACCAACCTGAATTAGCCAGATTTTAAGTTTTATCCTAAATTGATTAATATTTAACATTTTAATATCATTTGGCAATCTATTATAAATTCTTATAGCCATTGAATGACTGTTCCTAGAACCTAACACTATTCGCCTCGCTGGAATAATTAATTTATCCATATTTCTATAGCTGTAGGGACTAGGAACGTCACCGAAACGGGGAAATAGATCTGGATGATTCCTGACGAATTTACACACCTCATAGATGTATAAACAAGGGACAGTTAAAATATTAAGTTCCTTGAAAAGAGGTCTACATGAAACCGAATTGTCCACATCATAAATGGCACGAATACATGTTTATTGAGCAATGAAAAGTCTACTTATGTGGTACGAGTTGCCCCATAAAACGATACCGTATCTCATAATTGAGCAAACATGTCCATGGTAAGCCTGAAGAGCTGTTTCTCTGTTTGCAGTTTTTCCTAATTTCCACAACGCGTATGCGTATGAATTAAACCCATTACACAGTTTATTTATGTGTTCTTCCCACGTGCATCTGTCATCTATAATTATTCCAAGGAAAGTGACTTCATTTGTTTCTTTGATATTTTGATTTTCATACGATATTTTAAGGTCTTTCTTATTTCCGTTTTTGTTCGTAAATTGAATGGCTTTTGTTTTGTCTAAATTTACTTTTAAGTTATTATGTTTAAGCCAATCTATAATTATTTCTACTGTTCTATTTAATTATTGATTATAAGTATAAATGTTTTTGCATGGTACAATAACCGATACATCATCCGCAAACAGAACACAGGGGTAAGAAGTAATATCTGGGAGATCGTTAATATAAAGAAGAAAAAGTAAGGGCCCCAGTATACTTCCCTGTGGCACACCGAAACTGTTCACTTCCACATCCGATCGGTAGGACCTCCTAATTTTCTTTCTGTCTATACTGGAGACTTCAACATACTGTCTTCTGTTCACAAGGTATGACATAAGCCAGTTCTGAGCCATGCCCCTAATTCATGCGATACAAAATCGAAGGCTTTACTCATGTCAAAAAAGATTGCAGTTATTGGGGTGCGTTTGTCGATATGATCTATAACTTTATTTACAAGTGAAAACGTAGCTAGAGTAGTTGATTTCCCTTTTTGGAAACCATTTTGTTCACTTTTTATTAGGCTATGTTTTTCGATAAAACTTAATAATAGAGCCAGCATTGCTTTTTCAAAAATGTTTGCCCTAATTGATATCAAAGAAATGGGTGAATGAATTTCCAACATCTTTTTTATCGCCTTTTTTAAACATCGGTCTGACTATTGAAACCTTTAACACTTCAGGGAAAGTGCCAGAATTGAGCGATAAATTGAGACAATATACACAATAAAAATAATTAATCATACAAACAAGGTCTCAAAGGTCCTAGCTCAGCATATTGCCAGCCTTGCGACTAGCGTTGTATGTTGTAATGCACGAAAGAAACACAGGAACGCAATTTTGAGTTATAAGTTTCTCTCTATAATAATAATGTCTTCTTCTTCCTACCCAGACAGTATTTGGAGTCAGTGTAGTATGCCTCTTGTCATATAGATGTGGCTAGATTACTAGATATTTGACACTAACCCTACCTACTTAGAACGTTGGGTGACATGTGAATTGTACAATCGTCACTACGCGCGGAGGTACGAGGTCCACAAAAACCTCTTAGTCGAACTTTACGACACCCAAGGATGTGGATGGGGAAACTGTAAACTTAGGGGTAACTTCTGCTCTACCGTCATCACGCGGCGGATATATCAAAAATAATACTATGTATAAAATTAATAAATAAATCCATACTAAGTAGGTACTTTAACTTATTTAATATAACAACTGGCTATTGATTTTACGAGTACTGTATATTTACACAGCGTCACCATCATTAATAGAATTCAATTGGCAATTCAGAATATCAATTGCTAAATAACATTCCGGTGCCATTTGCCCAATGAGTAATTAAACTTCCACTTAATTACAATCCCTTTAAAGTTGAAAGACACTTAAAATAGTCGTTGGAAAACACGCTATTTTAATTTTATGACGCCCTATGAGTTAAAGGAGGAATTAAATACCTATTTGTGGGTGCTTCAAAGTGACTATTTAAATTTCGCCTATAAACGTTTTACAAACTGGTGAATGTAGGTAGCATCGGCACAAGCAGAGAAACACCATAATAATTCTAAAGATTTGCTACGTTATTGATTAAATCTATAAATGGAGCGGCCGCATCAACTCCTCTCGTCTATTTTCCCACAGGCGGTCGAACTACATCACGACTTTTACATTGTCGATCGCTCGCTAAACCATGACAATAAATATATTTAGATCTAAATGCAAATATTTACTTTCTTATTTGTATACAACAAAGCCTGCAGTGTAATTACATAGTTCGGAAATGTCTTATCTCTGTGACAATGACTAATTTTGAATGATTTGTATGTTCAATTTTCACAATCTATGGGTAAAAGATGATGAAACCACGGGTGCTCGTATTTGGTTTAATAAGAAGAAAGAAAATAAGTGTAACATTCCCGTGTTTCAGCCATTTTTGGCAGCTACAATTTGGCTACGTCCTTCAAACGTGACGTTTGGGTCATTCGCACACAGACACAATTCTGAATGAAAAATCACCAGTCGCTTGCACTAGAAGCTCGCCGCCCCTTAGGAAGAAAATTAACTATAAAGAGAAACAAGCATTTTTGTCACTTCCTCTGCAAGTAAAACCTTAATAAAACAGAGGTATAATGTGAATAACACTAGCGCGGCGTAGGTACGTGTATGTATGTATATGTACACAACAGACTATTAGCACCGATAGTAAGCCGGCTAACAATTGCGTCTCCCACGCGTGTACGAGTGGTGTGCGTACTGCCAGTTCACTTATTAATCTCAGTTGTTGTCGTTTACCACCCATTATTCCGATGAATAGCACAATGTATGACGAAACGTCTTACTTTCTAATGTTGCGGCAATGTGCTGTTATTTCATTTGAGCGGCTCGTAATGATATGCTCGGGTTTATTGCTGCCCTAACGTGTTAGGTGAATAGCGTAATCATAACTTCACGGTGTTTATATTTGTATTGCACATTTAATATATTTTTTATGGTTTCAACTTCATGCGTTATAAGCTACCTTACATAACATTAACTTCAGTAATTGTTGTCTCACGTTCAAATAGGAAACTATTGCCTATTTATGTCTCATTGAAATTGAAAATAAAGAAATATGCTAGAAAACTTTTGTTTAATTCGTAGAAAGGACCTGGGATCTTGCCTATTGATTGAATCATTATATCAGATGCAGCTTGCGACTAACAGCTCAATGTGCCTTTCGAAGCACGGAAAACTGTTGGTAACTCAATCAACGGGCCTGTTGAATGGGAACATTGTTTGTATTCACACCTTCCTCAATATCGAAGACTGCCCAAGCCGCTTGTTTGTCGGCCAACAAGGGTCAACGAGAGTATTCAATTTTACGTTGTAAACCAACGGGTGTCCTCACAATGTAGAGCAGTCGCATCCGGACTTAATTAATTTGACCTATTTTTGTTTGAAACACCTTTCGTAACTTTATAATATTTACTACTGTAGTATACAACTTTAGTATTATTTGTAACAAACAAAGAATACTACAAAAGGTGGTATGTCTCTTTTATTATGCACAACATATAAAAACCATCACGCATCAAAGTGTTCGTAAAACGACATTCCACATCATACTAGTTTGATTAACTCGTTAGCGCACCTAATCAGTGATACGCGCATCACAGATATAGCACATTGGCATCAGTGGCGTATTCTAAAAGCATTGGAAATGAAACCCTAATCTAAAACGGTCAAATACCATCGCGGGCTCAATTATGTATAGCTAACAAACGAGTTTGGTATTTTTAAATACGTCAAAGATAAGTCAGTTTCGTTGTAATTAATTCAGTCGCCATCCCGATGTCAAATAAATCGTTCAAATCTATGAATCGATATTGAATCAGGTCAGGGGTGTTTTGAAAAGTACGTTTTGAACATAGTACAAGGAGCACATAAGGTTGCATTTACAATATTGATTCTGCAATGCTTAAAATTTGCATAAAATTTAACAAAGTGTCCGTTAATTTTTACTTTGGGTTTTGAACTTTCTACTAAAGTTAAGAAAAGTTTAAATAAGTCTAGCAGTTTTCGTAAACACATAGGTACATACATGCATGAAAAATAAGAAACCTTTTTCTTTTGTTGATATGACACTTATTTACTCTTTGTAAGTTATTGCTCTTATCAGCATATAAAATCATGTAGTAGGCAAGTACTTGCGCATAGAATGGAATGCGTATTATATCAGTTCCTTGATAATCTTATCGGGTGTATAAATATTAACACATACACAACTGGAACATCTCAGTGGGGTGCTGCCGTATAACGTTTCTTACTTTACGATAGCTTCGTGCACGCAGGGGACACGAATACAAAGGATTGAGGAGATTTAAGTCTATAAGAATTGTCCCCATAATAGAAACACAAATGTAAGTATAAAATCAAATATAAAACCGTATAAGTACATCGTGACAAATGTTCAGACGACTAAAATATGATCACAACCAACAAATACTTAAACACGCACAAATAGTATATAATTTTCTAATATGTAGAAGAAATTTTTATCTTTCAAATTTAGACTAACAGTACTGTATCGTACAATATTACAATAGTTATACACATACATACATACATAAATCACGCCTATATCCCCGAAGGGGTAGGCAGAGGAGAACTAGCACCCACGTTTCGCCAATTATGTCATGTAATAGGTGGCGAGCCTATTGCCATTTATTGAGCACAAAAGTCGCAGTATATTGCTGGGTGGTAGGTATAACAGGAACGCTGCTGCCCATTCCTCATCACTGTTTTATCCTTAGTCGCCTTGTACGACACCCACGGGAGAGATTTGGGGTGGTGACAAATGTATTCTACTCTGCCGTCACCACACGGCATACAATAGTTATGTTTTAGCAAAATGAACTTTATTGTTATATTATTATGATGTATACCTGCTTAGCTGCGTATTGACAACCTAGTCTACTTCAGGAATAAATAAGCGTGATTTATGTATGAATGTATGTCCTGCGCTGCCCGCATCCAACGGCTTCCCGTGACCTTTACCGATCGGTTTAGAGATCCTTGGCGAGGCCTATGTCCAGTAGGTATGTAACAGTAGGCCTCTCTCGGCTGACTAACTGACTGTATGTAGGTATGTCACCAAATTAACGCAATCTCAATTTTCTTCCTAGACCTTACTACTTACTACCCCGCGATCAGTGTGAACTCGCAACAAAAGAAATCACGGCCCAGTATCTAATTACAGGTCATTACTGTAATAATACTATTGTTTCCTACACTCCTACATGTGTGTAGACGCAGGTTGCGTGTTCGCGCGGATCCCGTTGGAGTGTCGCGCGTCGCGTCTCGCGTGTGACCGGCCGCCGCATAACGGGTCGCGGGGCAGCACCTCCAGTGCGTTTCACCACAGTATACCAAGAACAGTAGTTTATCTGCGGCCTGTCGGCGAGTTATTAGCCTGCTCTTGCGTGACGCTAGCGCTAGGGGTTGTAAATAAAGCGGCGGCTGCGAGCGCGAATGTGCCGGGCCGGGCGGGAACGAGCAGCGAGCGAAATTGCAATCACCTTGTAGACACGCGATCACACCGATCACTTATGCCCCCGTATTTTATGTCAATGTGTGCGTTACAGTGCGTGCCTACACGGCGCCGAGTACGAAAGCACAATTCTAATGGGCAGCCGCCAGTTTGTATGAAGACGTTTTACTGTTCTGCGTATTATACTGTGGTTTCACTTACACTAGCTAGGCATTACCTTAAAAGAAATTGTTGCATATGTGCACACGTGGAACACGCTAACGCTTCCTTAAGCTTTATAATATGAGGCGGTTCCCTTATTGTTAGCGACCAGCATTGCAACAGCCTCTTTGGCTTTGTCTTTGGCAATAATTCTGAATTATCAGTGTCATTTTTATATTAATCATTTTGTAAAACAATTGGTGGTCACAGCTCACGTAATCAAAGTGCGGGTATAAATAAGAACCCAGAAGAAAAAATTAGCTCGGTCCTCAATACTCATCATAAAGCGACTTCAACGATATTATCTCAGTCCTTATGGATGTAAGGACTGAGATAATGCTGTGTGGTGACGGCAGAGCAGAATACAATTGTCACCACCCCCATCTGTTCCGTTTGGGTGTCAAGGCGACGACGACAAGGTTAAAACAGCAATGAGTAATGGGCAGCAGGGTTCGTTTTAGACTACCTAGTAATGTACTGCGATTTCCGTGCCCGAGAGGCAATAGGCTCGGCACCTAATACATGAGATCTACTGTTGTATACATAGGTACAACATATTGATCGATTTCAAGGAGAAAGCGTGCCATTGATGTCGGAGATATATTTTCGAATCAATATAAACAGCTCGCCTGTTTAAAGCCGCGCGATAAACACGTCAGGTAAACATCCACAGGAACTTATCGATAAACATCCTAGCAGCAATACATGATTATAAAAACAACAATACTACGGCCGTTATTGAATCTGAAGATCAAGTGCACGATAGCAAACCAGTCCGGCTAGCATGACTACCGAAACACGATATGATTTAGCCATTTATCGCTTTGAAGTTGAACTGTCGAAGATCGTGGGTTTTAGACAGTTCAAACCGATAAATGGCCATATCGTGTATCGGTGGTCATGCTAGCTAATTAATTACACTGATCAGCATTTGATCGGTTTGGAGGCGCGTGCTTAACCGCTAAACGCATTTCATTGAAACTATGTCAAGGAAACACCGTAGCTCGAGCTGATTGCGCGGGCGTAATTTGATTTTTGATACGCACCCACCATACCAAGATTATATTGAGTAAGCTATACTGTGGCTATAGGTAAAGTAGACTGACATACCCCCGAATACAGAAGAGACACTACACAAAGTTAAATGGTCAACAATACCTGTCAGAATTTGTATGGGAAAAACGTAAATTTTGACAATACTTAAATTTTAAGCAGGGCTCAAACTTTGAGTGGCGTTTCTGTATTCGGGCGTGAGCGTGAGACACTTAAATGAGGCCCGGGATTGCTTCACAATTTCAATACTTTCCCAAATAAAAGATGAAACGGGAAAAGAAATAACCAACATCCAATACGAATGACGACACCGAGAGAAGGGCTGACGAAGGGAATAAATCATCCTGGATTTTGACAACTCAACAGCAAAACGGTGAAGGGTCTTCTAAATAAGAGGGAAAATAAAAAATATGCAAAATATAATATGTAGATGACAAAATTATATTACATTTTAACATTTCCTTGCGATAATACGCAACCAAGAACTAAGAAATACGCCTCGAACAGTAAGTAGGTAATACGCAATCAGGAACGAAGAAATACGCCTCGAACAGTAAGTAGGTACCTACTACTTACCTTCTACATTTCTGTGTTTTTTTTTCCAATAAGTATCATTCAATAGTAACAACGCTCATCTAAATATTCGCAACACACGGCAAGAGGAAATGTACACAATACACACATAGGGAAAAAGGTAGAAGACGGGATTCCTTTTATTCTGTCAGCGACAGTAAATACAACGGCCAGTGTGAACAATCCGGCGTTCCCAGAATTTGCATTGAAAGTTTTCAAAACACGGAAGTAGCTTTTAAAGAAATCCTTCGCGAAGAGGGAAACTACTTATTTCATTTTGTGTATTCTGTTGAAAAGTATCGAGGTTTAAGCTGTTTCGGTACTTTTGTGAATACTTATGATACATGGGTGAGGAGAGCGTTCGGATAAACTAAGCAATGTTCGCTAGTTCTGGTGTGGTGAGTGGATGGATGACGAAATACAAATTCCGACTGAGCATGGTTGGTTACTGCGACTTATCCATTCTCCTTATACTCCTGCCTGTGGATTTAATAATGATGATGCAGGTATAAAATATGTATGCATATTTGTATTTATTATAATCATATGTACCTATGATTATAAAGCTCAAAGTAAATTATCAGAAGATATTAATCAATGGTGTATCAATATTGGAATCTGCAACCCTAAAGGTTCTTATTTATAATTATTATGTACAGGCTAAATATGACCTGTTTAAAAGATTTAGCTGTAGCAAACAGGCGAGTAGGCGAGTTAAAATAGTAACGCTAATCCGTTTTTAAGTGTTTGCCGCAAATAATAGCCACGTAAACAGGTAACAAATAATAGCCACATAGCCGTGTGGTGGCGGCAGAGTAGAATACAATTGTCACCATCCCAAATCTCTTCCGTGGGTGTCGTACAAGGCGACTAAGGATAAATCAGTGATGAGGAATGGGCAGCAGCGTTCCTCTTATACTACCGTCCTGACAATGTACTGCGACTTTTTTGCCCGATAAATGGCAATAGGCTCGCCACCTATTACATGGGACTTAACATAATTGGCGAAACGCGGGTGAGAATTCACCTCTGCCTACCCCTTCGGGGATATGGGCGTGATTTATGTATGTATGTATGTATGTAAACAGGTATGGGACTAAATCTGCTAATAAGTACAATATATTCTAAAAATTCCTAAACTGAACGTGATCGTACAATTAGATAACTACTTCCGTGGCTGAATGATCTGTGAAAAGCATAGTAAGTAAGTAAGATAGCATACATTCATAAATGACGACTATTTATCCACCAAAGGATAGGCAGAGGGGAAGTCTCCCAGGTTTCGCCAATTAAGGTCCCATGTAATACCTATTACCGGGCTTGTGAATTCCAGTATATTTTACTAGGTGGTATGAGAGGAACGCTGCTGCCCATTAGTCATCGCTTGTCTTTACCCTTAGTCGCCTTGTACGATACCCGCGGAAGAGATCGCAATTTTATTTTATTCTGCTCTACCGTCACCATACGACATGTAAGTAACCCTAATTATATTATAGGAATAAAAGTGTACAGAAACTTTACCGCATTTAAACTCGTAATTATTGTCATGTTCGCCAAAAAAGAAATGTCAAAAGAATATTTGAAAATGTTTGCAATTGTATTAGAGCACTTCGCTCCCAAAGTGGCTGTGTATTCAGTTCTCCACGACGGAGTTTATAAATATCAGTCGTATGTCAACATCATATACAGCGCTGCGAACGCTACATACACTCCGGAGAGCTCTCGGGAGACTTTACTCAACTCCAGTACCGCTTCGGACCCTTCTTCCGTCGGACCCATAGGTACCATTGACATAAAATGTAAATGGTTTTTATATTACTTGCATTAATATCAGCACACGAGTAAGAAGTGAAGATATAATCGTTGTGTTTATTGTACGATTGTAGGTGTATTTATTACGTTAGGCTAGGTATACAAAACTGAACAAACTGTTTTGGTTTTAATTCAATATTCTATAATACAGATAACAGTAAGATTACTAAAGTTTTACTGCGTAGCTTTTCTGTTATATGTTTACTAATAATGACAGTGATGGCTAGGTAACTAGACTGCGATTGATCTTGATCTGTCGATAGAATATTGAAAATGTCCATTTGACCTAACTACAAATAATACTTTAGTAATACTATTCATTTATAAAGTTACATGAAATTTCGGTGACCATCAAAATGTCCTGAAAAAGAACCTAAGAAATACATTTGCAATAAATAAAAAGGCACTTTATGAAAACTATTAGAGGCTCGTTTCAATATTATATCATCAGTTGAAGTGAAGATGACGTAGGTTTATATCCCAGTTTGGTTGCTTAGCAACTACTGTTATTTATCGTAATATAACAAAAAATGCTAGGCAACTAAACTTTAGTAAGTTTACTTTTAACTGTAGATAAAATATTGAAACCCGCCGTTAAACAACAATGAAGTTCATTAGTTTAAAAAGTTAGACAATAAAAGCTATAGTAAGTAACATTTTGCCCACTATCAGAGCCAACGGAGATTCGAGACAGCAGCACGTAAACAATTTAAGAGTGCCCGCTACACTTCAGACGAAGCATTGAACCGAATAAATGCGACGGCACTAAACGGGTAAACACGACAGACCGGAACAGAGGCGTTCCTCTATCAACACTTTAAATTGGGCCCTCCGCCGACCGGTTCTCGAGTTGAAATATTCTTCACAAGAAAATCTCCAAGAACGCTCTAGACAAATTGTCTGGCGCATAGTTGAAATAGATAGAGCGCTCATTACATTAACTAAAATACCTACCTACGTTTATTTGAAGCCAATAATACCCAAAGAGAGTTGGTGTCAGGCAGGCGGCCGGCTGTAAAACTTAGCCAATACCTTGAGCAGTATAGTTGGAATGTTGTCATTCCAAGTCATTCATCGGCCTCTCGACATGGTCCGTTCAGTCTCTTTTCTATAGGTACATTCATTCATCACTAGCACCTTTCTGGTGTGATGGATGATATGAATCAAAAAGGAGTGGATGGCTTGATGACGTCTGACCGATATGAATGAAAGAGGAAACATACTGCGCCGATGCCAGATAAACTGTGAACAGGGGGCAGGGAGAAGAAGTTTATTTGAAGCCTGTAATTGATCCAAGCAAAATTTATACCGGCTAATGTCAAAAGAACATTTCATCCAGAACGGAACCATTTCAGCGGTAAAGAGGGAGGAAATATTAAGAGATTTTTATTAATCATCCGAGGTATTATTGATGTATTTTTAATAGCCACCATCGTTAAAACGGGCAAATTAATTGCCGAGTCGTAAATTCGTGCGGCCTTTGGGAGGTACCTATCTCAGTAATAGTGGTTTAATAAATCTGAAAGTAAATGGCGTGAAACCATTTATTGTTTAATATAAAGACAATTCGCGTACAGGTACAAAACGACAAACAATGAAAGGGCCTTGTATGAAATATCGTTGTTAGTGTTTTTAGCACCTAATGAACGTGAGATATCTCATTTACATGCAAACATGAAATTGTCTAATTATAATAAATAAAAAATGCACTTATATTGTATAAGTTTACATGGTATATGGGACACTACTAAAGGCATTTTTATCAAACCTTGGATTATGAGTGGAGCGACAGTAGGTGAACAATGTTGTAAAGATAGAGTACCTGAAACAATAAAAGAATTGTATTTATTTGGTTGTATGTATACATATATGCACAATATTCATCTAATTCTACACAGTTACGTATAGTCAACAGCACCCGAGGGTACCCATAATATGTCAAATTTTCTCAATCGCGCGTTTTGTGCAACATGCATGCGACACATTATAATGATACCTAATAATTTTGCATAATAATGGAGAGTTTCCGACCGTATAACGCCGACACCGCACTCCATTTCGGGCACAATACACTGATTTTCGGGTTCAATTAGACAAATTGCCGGTCGCGTTGGTTGATGCGCGTCATGCCCGTCAATTTCTCAATAATCGCCACTCAAAGGCGTTGTGTGCTGGCACACTTTTGGATCATTGTACACGATTCGGCTAACAACAATAACTGCCTCAGATCAGTGTGCGCGCGTAGATCGCTGTGGGCGACGGGCACATCGCAGGAAACCCTTATTATATCCCATCGGGATCACAATGGCGTGCGGATGTTCCGGCCCGGGCGGTAGTTGTACGCGCCTATCGGTAATCCAGCCAATCAGGGCAGCGTGTGGCCGCCGACGGAATCAATTATTGCCCAGTGAACTTCTCTCTGTCCATTGCATTCGGAGCTTTGGCACAAGAAAATAAGACGGAAATATTGCAAAAAATATTAGAATATTAGTTAGAAAAAATTCGAAAAAATGGGGCAAATTGGGGCGAAAAATTGGGGCAAGGCTTGATGCGGGAATCGGACCCGCGTGCTCTGGAATCCGGGCAGATGCCTATAACAGTTACGAATATAATGATATAATATTGATGAATATTGAGAGAAATATTGATTAGTATGTTTTAGAATAATACATTTCTTTATAATCATTATTATCAGTCATCACTTGCACTTTTCCGGCGTGAAGGATAATATGATTTTTAAGGGAGAGACCGGTTCGAGGAAATCCGATCGATATGAATAGAAGCAGAAACATAACGCGCCAAACCTAGAGAACAAACGAGTAAGATGATGATGATGATCACATTATTGCACAATCTTCAATCAATAATTCATCCATCTCATATCTTAATATTGATAGGCAATCTAATATTGATACTCAATACAATAGCATATCAGACAACACAAATAAGTAAGCACATAGAAAAGGTGGCCCAAAACCGACATGTTGACTAACGCGGGTACACGAAAGTACCCGCGTTAGTCAACATGCCAACATTGTGTCAATATAATAACATTCAATTTCAAAACGGATCTATTTCCGTCAGCCTTATTGACTGTTCCTTGGGAGGACATCTGAAATTGGAATTACCATCTGTGTCCTTGACTGTATGGAAAATATGTACACCAAGAGTTACCCGCTTTAGGCCCGCTTCGTGATCATCATCACCAGTTTTTTTAATGTTAGATACCAATGCTGGGGCACAAGCTTTCCCTATGAATGGAAGAATATAGGGAGAATGGCCCAGTGTTGGTTGGTATAACGAGTATTAACGAGTAACGACTGCAGATGAAGTCGGGACCAAAGGCTTAACGTGCCTTCCGAAGCACGGAGGAACTCGAGATAATATTTTTTGGTAAGCCATCCAATAATCGGCCTTAGCGAACATTGCTTAGTTTACGCAATCGCAGGCCGAGCGCGGTATACCACTGCACTAGCGAGCTCCTCGACCCTTACTCTATATAAAATTGCAATCTTAATCGTTTGAAAACCCACCCTGGTAAAATGTTCTCTGCCCCCGTAGCACTGGACGTCGACAAAATCTCCTCGGGGAAAAGATAATATATCCCTCTCGCGTCATCTCCCACAAAATCCCGAAACAAACACTGTCAAATGGTGGAGAGAGAGAGTTTGTCCACGTCCCGTGCTAGGCCTGCTAGTAGGAACAACAAAGATTATGTCCACGTTGTATCAACCTTTTTTGGAGACCTAGAACAAAAGTCGCCAGATTAGCAACGGGCGCAGAATATAACACGGCAATTACTCGTCGTGACGTGACCCAGCATTATATCCAGGCCAGCAAATGCCACCGCCGCAAATAGCGACCATTACGACGACGCCGACGGCCCTACCTCAACTAGGAAATTATTATCGCATTCATAAATCAGGGCCGGTTACAAAGACGTGCCCCGATATTGTCATGACACACCGCGAATAAAAGCGAAACCCTGCAATCACATTTTACGACAGCGATCCACATTAACAGACAATTTTACAGATAATGTCGCGTTCGCACGGGCGCGTGGAGTCGTTATGGTGAATGCGCGATACGTTTAATGTCAACAAATAATACATAAACACAAAACATTAATAATTATTATGCGATTGTTTGTTAGAGAGGTCACGTTTACAACATTTTCCTTGTTAATATTCGGCATCACGTCACCTTGTAACTAACCACATCTTCACTCTGTGTGTTTGATACATTAATGTTACTGTATATTATGCTTGAAAAACTGATATCATCTTATAAAATTATATTATGAATATTAATGTGCCTTGTGGTGACGGCAGAGCAAAATACAATTGTCAATAGCAGCATGCCTCCTAAACCTAGCAATATACTACGATGTTAAATGGCAATAGATTGCCCCCTATTACTTGAGACATAACATAATTGGCGAAACGTGGGTTTTAATTCACTATATTCATTAAATTATATTATATATGCTAATATCAGACCGTAATAAAAAATACTTATTTGCACGAAACGCATTAGAAATGTAAAACAAATGTTTGCGCAGACAGGTATCTGTGTCTATTACCTAAATAAGTGGTGATGGCTGAGCTGCGCACAGTCAGCGGAACAATGTGGAATGTCCTTGAATTAGCGCCGGAACTATAATCGCGCACAATGACTAGTTTGGCTTTTAGGATGTTAGCTGTATTGACGCTGCGCCTGCAGCGGCACGCGCCGCCAACCACAGCCTCGCGTAACCAAACAAGCAAAGCGTTAAATTAGCAACAAATCAAGAAATACAATTCCCTATTTTGAAATACAACGTGAAATTTTACAATCTTCGTCAGAAAATATCGGTTCCATAAAATATTCTATTACAACAAAGAAAATTTGGTTAGAAAAAGTTCAAAAAATAAGGTCATAATGCTATAATTTTTCATACTTTTTCTAAGCACAATTTTCTTTATAATGTTTTTTCTAAAATTTATATAATGTTCAAATAAAAATCAAAATAATATTTTATATTACAACAAAATATTCACGTATTTTACTCATTATGTCATACTACTTTCATTTATCCTTCCATGCTGGCCTGGGAGCGAAAATATAACGTGGATTCTTTGTTCTACTCTACGTCGTAGAATGTAGCAGCCCCGAGTCACCACATGGTTCTTCATAAAAGTCGACTAAAGAGAGATCGCCCGGTGTAGATCAATAAGCACTTTAGGGGACCCGAATGTTGGAGAGCATACCATCAACAACAACAACATACAAAGAGAGGCTTGGTATCAGGCAGATGGCCGACTGTAAAATCTAAGACTTAAACTCGAGCAGTGTAGTAGATTGTAGTGTTGTGGTCCCGATCGCTCACTCAAACATTTGTTCTGGAGTCATGGTTGTTAATACGGCTACTATAATATACTTATTATGCATATTGGTCTGTAATTTAGTAACCACAACACAGGCCGCCTTGGGCTGAAGAATAGATTTGAATTTACCAAATTAACAAAGTAGACCACAGTTCCAGTGATAAATTAACGTTTTGCATGAGTTCTCTTTGATTAATGTTCTCTTTGTAAACTGCCCTAAAAATAAACACCTCCAAAAATATTTGATAGAAAAGAAACATTAGCTCAAGATATTCCTTTAATTGAATATTTTCAAAAGGTTGTTTCTCTTGTTGGTTGTTTATTCTAATAAGTTAATAGGAGAGTTTTGATACACAATATTACATCGATACGACTAATTGACGAAATAACATTTAATTATTTTCTAGAAAAATATAAATCAAGTCAAGTAAATACCCAGGAAACTAAGAGAAAAAGAAAGGATCAAGCTGGCATAAATAAAAGCCTGAAATAAAATGAGGTTTCCTCCCATTAAAGTTGTCCTCGGCGTTCATTAAGGTCGAGAGGCTTGAATGAATATTTGAGGTGGCGTGAAAACGGAGCAGTTTGTGAAACATTCCGCAGTGTGACCGCACTTTTACTAACATCATAATACGAAATAAATATTGGAACAGCTGTAATTTCCCCAAAGCGTTGAAACTCGCTGAATTGTTTAAGCGTGGATTACAAATCTACTTTGTAGGGGGGGATGATCATCAGACTAACGATCGCGCGTTTATTTGTGTGAAACGATGAGAGATTTTGTGCTATAATGTAGAGGAGTATTATAGACAATGTAGGTCGCGGGGCCGCGGTGCCAGGAGCCGGTATCGCGTCCCTTCGTAAATAAATTCATATACACGTCCGGCTAATTATAGCTCCCTCGCCGTACACGCTTTGCGGAAAAGGTTGTGGGCTAAATTTAGCGCGGTGCCGCTGATGCCGCCAAAATGTCATCGGACTTCCATTACGCAACAGCAGGTGCACATTTTGCCGGGTAAATGTCACTTAATGGCGGCAAAGCCGGGGATAATCGCACGCAAGGGGCTAATCCATATCAATGTCCCCTAGAAATTCAATAAAAAAGGAACAAATTAATTTAGAAATAAATGAAATTATATTTTTACTTTAACTACATATTGAATCCCATTCACCAAGCGTGGAAAAATGTACGACAATAAATCAATAGGGAAACTTAACATTGGACTCTGAGAGCCCGAGAGAGACCGAGAGGCCCGATAGCGATAAAGTGGTATTATTAATATTTGCAATAATATTATAACGCTAAGTACAGTGCGAGTGATACGCGTGGAGCGCATCGATCTGTAAATCAATAACTTCATCTGTTATGCACACCTATTTATCTGGGAATAGAAAGCAACCATTGTTTAAGCCTACACAAAAGCCGCTCAGAAGGACGAACGTCTCGAGGGAGACAGAATGACGCAATGCAATAAGCTAGCGAACACTGCAAGGCTATATTCAATACCATAATAGGTACCTACGCTTTATTCGATAAAAATAACTCCAAATACTTTCCAGAACGTTCTCGTCAAAGTAAATATTATTATGACGCTTCGCAATTTCAAGAGATCCCTTCAAGTGCGAGGTGCAGAGCAACAGATTGTGGATAAAAATCTTCAAGACGAGAGAACCTCAGCAAATAACTTGAAAAAGATGTTCAATAAATCGATGGAAATATCTCGTAGCAGCGTAGGGACGTGAACGAACTACTAAAAAGACGTTTTAAAGTTGACTAGTCACTAGTGAAGCTTCATAAATAATTCTGGGGATACATTCGTCTGCGGTCGAATGGACCTAGCGTTCGGGTTAAAAAAGCGGTGGATAGGTACGTATACATGTTGTCAGGAACAGATATCCAGAGCATAGGATGCGGGCCCAAGCCAACACTATGCGTAAAACTGTGAGTCATACATACGCTTCGTCCGCCCGCAGTGAAATTAGGTTAAAGATATAAGTATTGTGTCGCAACTTCATAGTACCTACTCCAAGTGCGCACTGATGTCAATCGATACGGGTGTACATTTAATACTTATTGTTGATTTATTATTGTATTTTTTTTAAACATCATTTGATATAGCATCGACCTATCAACTTTTAATGTCCGACTGAGACCACAGGAATTCCCTATGGATGGAAGAATATAGGGAGAATAGGCCACAACAAACCACTCTGGCACTGTGCGTAAAGGTGGTTTTTAACCACTGCAGATGCAGCCGGTACCGACGGCTTTACGTACCTTCCGAAGCGCACGGAGGAACTCGAGATAGTATATTTGTGACCACACATGCAATGACCGGCTTTAACAAAAGTTGCTTAGTTTACGCAATCGCAGGTCGAGTGCTATTAAGCTGTGCCATCGAGATCTTCTCTGTTTGTCATCCATCAATTTTAATAAAGCACATGAACTGATCTCGGTATGCATTATTATTTTTCGCCTTAATAATAATATGGCATTTCTAACATGTGCAACGTACAAAAGTATCATAGGGATATGCAATGGGCCATAACCAACCACGCTAGCCCAGTGAAGATTGGGGTAGGTATAATAGTTCACATAATAAACTATAATAGTTTACATTGGCATGACAAAAAGGCAGTGAGTGCGTAATTAGCCAAAAAATCAAAGTCTCCAGTAATTAACTTGACCAATAAAAAAGCAGACCGCGTGTTTGCGCGCGTAATCAAACCCAGACTGCGGTTTTTGACTGTGAATTCACATCGAAGGAAATTTAAAGTGTTTTAAATTTTCATATTGCCGTGTGATTACGCCAGAGTAGAATAAAATTGTCACCATCCCCCATCCTCTCTTACATCAGCTAGCAAAATACTTCAATTTACGCACCCGATAGATGGCAACAGGCTCGTCACTTAATATGTTAAATGTTTGCTATGAACTATACTTACTCTTATTTTATGCTTAAAATTAGTATTATATATAATAATAATGTAGATATTAACATTTTCACAGGTCATTGAACTTACATTGCAACTTTAAAACAGAATATAAACTGAAAATATCACAGTGGCTCCTTTTGCAGATAACGTAAATTACTGATTATAAGTACAGTCGACCAAATTGAATCATGATCCACTTGGCCGATCATTCCTATAAAATCATAAATTTAGTTAGGTTTTCTCCGCTTTCATGCGTGTGCGCACTTAGTAAATTGTAAATATGAATAAAAATGCGTCATTACTGGTCAGAGATCTATGCAATTTTAATCTTTGTTATCAGTGCACTAAGGCCTCAATTGGGATTTTAAATAAGATGTCGTTCATAATCTAAACTCTTTTCACTACAGAGAAAAACTATTATAATTTTAAAAATAAAATGATGTTATGTGTCAGATGTCAAGTAGAAGTCAACTTCTGAATAATATTAATAAATAATATTATATATATAAATATACGTAGCTGCTAGCGGTACAAAGGAAAGTGCGAGGCAGAGTATTGACAGTTGACGGACGCACCGAGCAGTATAGGCCTAGCACGGGACGTGGAAAAAATTACAGTGTTTTCTCTCGGGATTTAGTGGGAGTTAGAGCGAGAGGAAAAGACTTTCTTTCCCCGGAAAGAGATGTGTCCACGTCTCGTGCTACGGGGGCTGCAGTATTGACAGCTATCAATTTAGCTAGCAGTCATCTTAAATTTTTAGGCGGTACGGATTTTCTGCCAAATTCATACAAAATCATAAGCTATTGCTGATAGTGACAAGTTCAAAAGCCATAGCTGATAATGACAGCATGACGTCATAAACTACAGCTTTTGCTTTAGCAATAGAGTTAGGCGGTAGGCCCGCAGACCTTTTTTAGGTCTTTTTGATTCGTTTGACATAAAAAAATTGTTTTACCTAGCAACAGAATGAAACACACCGAAAATTTACGAACTTGACGCGCAGCTGATTGACCGTCTCCGAGGCCTATAACAAAATTAAATTGAATAAAATAATTGTAATTGTCAGTGACTGTCAGTGTTTAGTAAGTTGATAACATGTATGTTAAAGCTAATTTCAACCTACTTTAGAGATAGTGACTAAAGGAAAATGATCTTTAGGTGGGTTATGATTCAATTTGGTCGACTGTACATTAAAGTACTACCATATAGCGTGATCATGATCATGTCATTGATTAATATCTACGTTTACACATAATTCAGCATCGGCCATCTCGATATTCTCGCTACAAACACCGGTAGTAGAACTTGGAAATGAACATAATGAATAGATACAACTATGCGGAATCAGACACAATGTTGTCTGGTGCGATTATGGTGAAAAATGTAGCTGGCTATTGCTGATGATTAGGATGATAACGATGCCATGTTATTTTATCATTTCAAGGCATCTAAAGTTAAATAAAAGACTGTCGTATTATTTGATCATTTCGAACCAGCTAAAGTCAAACAAAAGACTAGCAGTCGTCAACCTTAGGGTAAGTAACTGAAACCACACAAATATAAGGTTTCATTATAGTATTCGGGTGTGTTATGTGGTTTTATATTGTCATTCCGTGAAGCACCACAGAACTAGCGGTAATTCTCATTGAACGTTCTAAGAAACATTGTAAGGTTTCCAGAAATAAATTACTACCTTGCTAGTTTGGTTTGCTTTGGTCGTCTTAGCAACAAATCCAAATCAAAGAAAATATTATAACATTAGTTTTTTTTTAAGGTCAAAATTGAAAATTATATGTAATGTAATTTTAGTTTTGTAGATAAGCTTCTTGGGAACGTGCGTTTTATCACATAACAACCTCACGAAAATGTCTTTTGAAATTGACGCACGGTGAATTGTATGGCGGAAGATAATTAAAACCAATAGAACAAGCATATTTCTTAACTTTCCAGTAAGGTCACACAAGTCATATCAATATAATAATATTATACAATTAACAAAGGTCATATAAGATTATGAACAGACGTAAGCCGTTCGCATACACGACACGTGTGGCCGTATCTGTTCGGCAAACAATGGGCATGGCTTCTTCGGAACCGGATTGACTGTAGGAGCCGGAGGAAATCGAATCCGATTGCAAATCCGGTCCGGTCTGTGTAGCCTTTAGACGGAATCGACCATTTATAATTGACGGCCGGCTTGAGCGAATGGTCAGACCGCGGGCTATCGGCCTCGAGGTCCCGAGTCCGAATCCTACCCCGGGGAGAGTGTTTGTTGTCATGAACATTTGGTTAGGTGTATTTTGAAATTATTATTTGAACTATAAGTAATAGGAGAGACGAATCATAATTCTATTCAAGTAATAATATACGTCCACCATATTTCTGATTTTTCTATTACATAGGAAAAAATAACCGATGATTATACCAGTCAATTCAATAAACATTTACGTAACTCATACATAATTATGTACTACTATGTTTCTGAAACGTCTTTAATTTTCGAAGACTTCTAATCACTACTTATGCTCCGTCAAATTGATAACACTCATTAGCTATACGGGTGCGCAAGCGCAGCGAGCTACCGCGCCGCTCCGAACGCATGCAAATCGCTTATTGGTGCAACAATCAGATCGCGACGGGACCGGTCAACCATACAGACGTCCGGTCGTTGACACCATGGATGTTGACAGTAGTGGACAACTCAATTTCCCATCAATTTCAGGAACTATGCTCGATTCTCGCCGCTTAAAATAAATTTATTTTGATAACAACATTATACAATTTAATACAAATACATTTTTAAGGATTAAAAATTACCCAAATGTTATTTCTTTCATAAATAACATTGTTTTCTTCGGAGATATTACACAGTTAAAAGTCCCTGATTAGATAAGCATAGCGCTACTTACACGTTACACGTGACGTCATTTGTTGACGATTCAAGAACAGAAGATGGGTACGTAGGGTATACACCTAATATCATAATGCCTATTTGACAAACAACCCATTAGGTACATTAATATACAGAATATGTTCCGGTCTGAACTGCGATAATGAAGTAGCCGCCTTGACCCTTCTTGCTGTTGGGAATTTCAACAACATTATGTTTTTGTACACTCTTGATGATTGGAATGGAGTCTATTTCAACGCGTTTTTTCACGCCCCGATGGACCAACTATACATTCCTACAAAAAAATTCAATAACATTTATCGATTCGCAAAGGATTTCTGGTGGCAGAGTATTATTTGAGAGCATGACTTATAAATAACACAGTGTTACGGACAGAATTCATCAAATATTCCAAATAACGCAGACGCCTCAAATATTTAATTATCTGTTTCACTTATCAGCTAAAATTCAATCTACTGAAGGTTTGGAAGTACGAAAGTTTCAGTCTCTTGAGGCTTTGCTCTAATTGAGAATACTTGGGATAGCTTTTGATAATTCCATTACATGCGTGCTCAGCCAACTAAGCTTTGAAACATAAACAGTATAAAAACGTAAATAAAATCCTTGTAAAGTAAAATAAATCTACAGAAAAGCCAAGTCTTCAGAGTTACTACTTTTATTTTCCAGTCAGTCGCAGGAAAATACATGAAAAGGTAAAAAATATAAAATGTTTTATTCTAGAATACTTATTTTTTAGACACATGCATGATAAAGATTTCATTTTAATTTCAACAATTGTATAGATATTAACTACTATACCTTCTGATAAATGGAAGTTTTACTTATTTTTAGAATTCATATCATTGAGTAGGCTTCAATAAATCCCAATCGATTTAAATATTTCACATTTAAATCGATTGGGATATTTTATACGCTTTATATACGACAGAACATTTTCCACAACCTTTTAATATTTAAGCTAAATTTATAGCTGCCTAATAATTTATATGAAAATTCGATGCGGAATGCTGACCTATTTTTCTTTTTATTCTTGACATTCTTTAATAATAATAATATAATTTATAGCAGCCCACCAGTCTTTTTCTAAATAATTTTTTGTTTCATAAATGATTTCACCATTTATGTTTCGTAAATAATATCATTATCTCATATATAAAAATCTCGTGTCACAGTGTTTTTTAACAACTTCTCCAAAACGGCTTGACCGATAATTATGAAATTTTTTGTGTACATTTGGTAGGTCGTAGGCAATTTTTTATGCCCCTATGTGATATGGGCAAAAAGACGTTTGCCGGATCAGCTAGTATATTATAAGAAATTAGGACGGATTTTGGATTTAGAATTATCGCGTTGAGAGGCTCTCACAAACGGGCGCTCCATCAACACATCGTCATATAACGCAAATAATCGGGGTCCGCATATTGGCTGGGAGGGACAAAACCACAATGGATCATTTCCGCAGCTTGCCGCCTCATAATCTTTAGGATGGGCCTTTTAAGTGCGGATCAAATTAACGTGGGGATAAGTCTACTCGAGAAGCTATTGTAATCTAGCATGTTAGGTATAGTGTTACGTAGGAGACCATTTTAATAATTGAAGGACCATGTATTAATAAATAATACATGGTCCTTCAATTTTTTTAAGCTGTATGCATGTAAATGTGAAGTAATATCGAGAGATCGTAAAACGGAAAGAGTGACTAGGATACACAACATTCCATCCAATCCATATTGCTTTTTTGACTAAGGATTTCGTCTTTGCGCAAACTATACTGCAACTATGTAGTTAATTTATTCTTCCATCAATAGGGAAAGCCTGTGCCACACATACATTAATAGAGCTAACTACGCACTACACTTCAATATATCTAATATTTTTAAGCGTAATCGTGATCGAAACTTGCAAATTGAATATAAACCGTCATACATAATTGGTACATACAAACACAGGTGAGCCCCAATATAGTATATACGCTGTTCCGAGGCCCGAGAACGCGGCAGTAATGTAGCGTGTTGGAGTTTTTTGTCCGTCAAGTCAAACAAAGAAGCGGAACAAAGCGGAGAGAGCGGGCTTTGTACGGATATGTCGAGTGACGGCACTTAGCTCTGACATCGGCGGCGTCGGCCTTGTCCCATCCTATGGGACACACTGGGCAAGGTGCTAAATAACGGGTTGTATTTCTGTGATCACCAGATAAAGCTTGCCCACGAAATAAGTACGTTGTTTGCTTCTAGGAAATAGAAAATGGCCACTAAGCAACAATTTAACTAAAACTTTATTTTTTGTGACTTTATTATGTGCCCTAAACAACGCATGCACCGCCCACAGGCAAAATAAAAAATATTTTAAGTACACTACACAATCAAGCAAGTCGGTGGCTAATAAGGATAGTTTCTAAATTATAAATTTAAATGGAAATAAACAGTTATCTTCTCCCTGTATTCTTTTATCAATATGGAAGGCCCGTGACCCAGCAGGTGGGGACATTGAAGGGCTGGTGTTGGTGATGATGATGAGATACCTCTATAACGAATACAGCGAGTTTATTATACCTCTTTTACTGGGTTAACATTAATTTATCGGATGTATTGATTAAACGGCGGGCCCTAAGCGTTATTTGGAATACATAGAGCGCAACTTTCATTTCGAGTAAACATTTTCAGCTATATCACTGAGCAGAATATGACATAAACAACAGCCATGCACCGGCCGGAGGAACGGCCCGTGTTCGTTAATGGCGATGTTTTATTGGCTTGGCCTAATTGCTTCCCGGCTGATATTAACGACGTTTACCCCGACCTAGATAGCCGCAGAACAACTAGCTATATCAAATCACACTCTGCGGTGAATGCAACACAATGCCGTGACGAGATTTCAATGCAGTTGTGTCCCCAAGGTTCTACACATCATCATCACATAATGTCCCCACTGCCGGGTGGGGCACAGCGCAATGATGGAAGAATGTACCTAGGCCGTTAGGTGAATTGCCTCGCGGCGACTCAAAGGGCTAGGGAACACCGGAGTGGTTAAGTGGCGTATTCCCGACTGTAGATATTCGGGCGAGTTCCACACACGTCAGTCGCCTAACTAGCGGCTGGTATGGTGCGTAAATGCTATTCACTTCGTCAAAAAAAAAAAGGCCGAATAAGCCATAATCAACCACGCTGGCTCGTGCGGATCGGTGGGTGTTAACGACTGCCGATACAGCCGGACCCAACGGCTTAACGTGCCGTTCGAAGTTCGGTGGAACTTGAGATAGTAAATTTTTGGTTACCCAACCAATGACCGGCCTTAGCGAACATTGCTTAGATTTAAGCTGAGCCAAGCCACTGCGCTATCGAGCTCCTACTGCGCTATCGATCTGCTCAAAGGTTCTTTCGCAAAATGAGCAAAATACACAGTGAAAGAAAACAACACAGATGGGGTGGTACCTCCATTCATCAGAGTCAAAGAAAAGCGCCCGGTGAACGTAATCAAGCGGAAGAAATAAACGAAAAGGACGCGCATATTTCAATTTTCCGAGCGGACAGTCAGCTGCGTCCGGATAATCTGGAATTTATCTTTCGCTTTCACTGCGGACGCCCGACTCTTTTCAATCATCCGCCACAACACGCCAAGTAAAAACGACGTGTAAGATTTGTTGTGAAAAGATGTAGGTACAATAGTAGGAGTATGTGGCTACTTGAAAAAAAATCCATATACCTATACGACGAACGGTTTGGTCAAATGGTATCTGCCAAGAAGTCGCGGGTTTAAATGGTAGTTAGGGGAAAATTTTTGGATGATGAACACAGAATAGGCAGAATAGAGGTTTATTATTTTCCGTTGTTAGTGTAACGGACAGTTATATTCGCGTTTAGGTAAAATATCAGCATTGATTATACGGGTTTAATCTTACTAAAGCTGGATTTTACCAACACATAAAATAAGCGAATAAAATATTGACCGTTTGTTTCGGACATTTCTTTCATACGGTAAATGTCAAAAACAGCCGGTTTAATAATGATCGCCTATTTAAGTGTTGGTGAACTCGAGCCTACAGTGTTGCACGAAGCTCTTAAAGGCCAATTAACCAATTATGCATATATTTTCTGCTGAGGCAAGTATACACCTATAAATAGAGAGTCAAGAATAAGTTGATGATGTCAATAAATCAACCATCGGATAGTTAGATGTCTATTACAAGAACGTCAGGTGTACACTGTAAGCGATAAACAGATAGTGTGCAAGTAGGTAATCCGACGATAAAAACTAGTTATCCAATACAGGTGTAGGTAAAAAGCATTGCAGCTTGTGGGCTGTATACTAAAGCTAATGTCGGGCCGGTTACCTCTTGTCCGTCCGTACATACACATGATACACACACATACACAAATCACGCCCATATCCCCTAGGTAGGCAGAGGTGAACTAGCACCCACGTTTCACCAATTACGTTAGGTCCCATGTAATAGGTGGCGAGCCTTTTGCCAATTATTGGGCACAAAAGTTGCAGTACATTGCTTGGTGGTAGGTATAAGAGGAACGCTGCTGCCCATTTCTCATCACTGATTTATCCTTAGTCGCCTTGTACGGCACCCACAGGAGAGATTTGGGGTGGTAACAATTGTATTATACTCTGCCGTCACCACACGTCTGTCTGTCTCTACGTTCAGAATTGACAATCGTGTGTTTACGTTATGCGTCCGTTGCGAAACACCGGGGCATCGGTCCGGTGACGTGCGCCCGCATCTTGTGGCCAATTTAACTGAATTTATGGCAGCTGCAAGGTCGGCAAAGGATAACGAACCCGACCTGCGTCCGTATTACCAAACGAGTCGACACGGTTCGCGGAATATGGTTTCCGATTAAACTCATTAATGGACGGACTTCGAAAAGATATTTTTTACTTTATGTTCAAGAGATCGATTCAATTAACCTGATTAACATTTAAACTTTTATTTACAGAAAATTTAAATATATGGGTGTTTCTCTGTTAAATGGAAACTGCCAGTCCCCACCAAAAAATATGACTTTAAAGGTTTATTTTTATATTTTGAGACATCTTATGTGATAAAACTCTCACTGACCTTTATAATTATCTAGATTTCAAGAAGACAACTATTAATTATTTAGTATTTTACATCTTTTAAACCCCTCCAAAATCAGTACCCTGGTATGTCCCCAACCCAAAATTAAGACAACACATCAAAATTGAAAATAGTTATCTTACATATTGGGTAAATGTTAAACTGCATAACAAATCTCCAAACATAGCAGCATACATACATGGCACAGTTATTATAATAAAATTGATTTTTGATATAAAAATTTTGGCACAAACTTTGTCCCGAATTTTTTCAATCAGTCCCCTGGTGTACTTTGAAAATGACGCCAAAAGAAATACCTTTAAGTTGACGGCGATTTTAATAGTCGAACGAAAAGCTAACAACGTTAACTTAAAGCATATTCGAGAAAAAAAGGCGAAAACATTTTTGCGATAGTGTACGGTCACCGTTTGTTGCCAAATCACGTGTAGGGGCCGCTACACGCATCAGTCCTTTGGTAAGTGATTTAAGTAGTTCCTTGTTTTCATTTACATTTGATTTAGTGATTATCTTATAGATATACGAATAATAATGTCTAATATAATGGAGAAATTGGATAGACTTAATAACTGTTTGAGCTGTTTGCGTAAAATTTCAGAAAAATCAGTCCTCTGGGGTCAATCCCCTGCCCGTTATCCATGCAGGGGACTGATTCAACTTCCAGGGGACTGTCATTTTACGTAATTATTATAATACAAAGTCTGAAAAAAGAAATCATTATACAAATGATTTGCAACTATTAATGGATAGTTTATTCTTTATCCTTAGTATAGTTGGTATACCTAATATGCATAATCATTACAGGTAAAATAACACAATGCGCCACCAAAGATATACCAGCTTTCAAGATATACTATAAAATAAGAGAAAAGCGGAAAAAGTTAAGACATGAATGTTTATAGAATGCTCCTCAAAAACGAGAAGAGATGCGAGAGAAAGAGCGCTTAAAATACATTAAGAAATAAAAAAAAGACCTCAGTAAACTAGTGAAAAATATGAATTAAATAAGAACTGTAAAAAAAGCTGATATGTTTTATAAACTGGCTACTATTAGCAGGAAGAGGTTTCAAATATGCATTGTTTCTCCTATCATTTTATGAAGCTGAAAAAAGTGCTCCAGGTGGGGTAGGTGCTAACTGTAAAAAAACAGCAGATGTAGTAGTACCTACTGGAGGTGATATTGAAAACTTGGAAACATCTGTTGAAGCTACTCAAAAAAAGTGTTCTGTAATTATTGAAATTACTTTTTGAAATGATTAATCGAAAATGAAACAAAAGGATTGAAAAGGCTTGTAGGTACTCTTTAAGTCCATCAACCTTAAATTGAAAAAGAAACTAAAGAATTGAAAAGTCTTGTTACTCTTAAAGTCCATCAGCTAAATCCAATATTTTAGCATCACGAAGTCCCGTCAAATTAATAATGAAGAGTTTGCTGTATTTGCCATGATGATTGTACTCATTATAAGATAAGAATATTGGATTTAACCTTAAAACAAAAACTCAAAGTACATGATATTTACATGGACGCAGAAAGTGGTGATAAAGATTTTTTGAGAATAAATCTGACACTGTACTAGCAAATTTTCCCGATCCTAGTTCTGATCCTAATTTCTATAACAATGATGATATTATATTAGTGAAATATCTAGTAAATAACGTAGAATATAGATATGCTGGGGTAATATCTCAAGTGGACTTAGATGAAGAGAAAATCATGGTTACTTTCCTGAAACATCTCCAATACCTGTTTTTGAAAAGTAAATGAAAGTTTTATATATATATTGAGACCGATTGTTAATTAGTTACTGTAATAAGAAGAAAATAAAATAATATTGTTGTAAGTAATAGTTAAAGACTTTAAAGATGAGATATCATTTTAAAAAAAATCAAGTTTTGTTTAATGACTGAAATTAATAATGTTACTTTACTAAATAACCATGTTGATATTGATTTTGATTAAAGCTATTATAATAATACCTATTAATATTAATAAAAAAATATTATTTAAATAAATAAATTATTTGGTTTTGTGACATTGACTGCTTTTATATAAAAAACGTCAGTCCCCTGGATATCCCTTCAGTCCCCTGCACCCAGATTTTACAAAATTGGCTATAAATCGTAAAATAGTGTAGAAATCTTCGGGCCCTTTGTGGAAACATGAAAAACTTTTATATATTTACCATTTAGTCCAGATTTTCAGCATATTTAGTGCAAAAAACATGCAGGACATTTTTTGCTTAAAATTTTCCCTTTAAGAGAGAAACACCCTATCCCATCTGTTTGAGTTATTCCGGTCTGATCCCCGAGAATCGATCCCCCGGTGGAGATAGTATTTTACCAAACTATTTCACATTTAACATTCACACAAAAAGAGGTTAAACGCGAAACGAAAAATTCGACTGTGCGTGAAAAATGCAACTTAGAAATTAATTGAAACGCCCGAACCGAATACAATTCCATTTCTGCGGTTCAGTGCGGACAAACAAAAAGGGGCAAGAATTAACTCAACACACAACATTTCCACAGAGAGCGCAACAAAATGTTTAGAACGTTGGACTATTTAAGCCGTGTGGTGACGGCAGGACATAATTCAATTGTCACCGCCCCATCTCTCCTATGGGTGTCGTACAAGGCGACTAAGGGTAAAGACAGCGATGAGTAATGGGTAGCAGCATTCCTCCCCTACCACCTAACATATATTGTTAGCTGTGATGTATGTGCCCGATTTATGGCAATAGGCTCGCCACCTATAACATGGGACCTAATGGGACCTAACTTATTAAGAGAAAAGTGGGTATTATTTCACCTCTGCCTACTGGGTACTGCTGATTCGTGTATGTATATACTGATTTATGTATGTATACGTACTATTTTAAAACCATGCCCCTTCATTCACAGCTCCCAGGTGATTCGTTTCTCAGTGCATAAAGACGCGAGGCGGTAATACATGGTTATCGAGTTTGCGGTAATCTTCTCTAATAACCAGCGTCAATTCTCCTCGAGCCAACTTTGTTGTGTCTCGCCTCAATACTTATACGAATAAAGGCGAAACTTTATATCCGATAAGAAAGAAATATACTATATATTCAACTGTTCTTTTATCTCCATACATTAGTAGAGAAACTTCGTCTCGTCTTACATTTTTATATGATCATTGTACGGGTATAGGTAATATTGTTAATATATTTCTACGAATGAAGAAATTATGATGTTCGATCCTGGAAACGTTAGCAATTTACGGTATGTTAGCAAACGTTTGTAACGTTAGCAAATACATTAAGAAAGCCATGTCCTGTAATGAGATTATGTGTCGTCGGCATAATGGACCCTTAACCTACATTAGATTTTACAAGTTGGTACGAATCTTCGGAAACTAACAGTGTTGCTGTTGTGATTATACATATAGCTATGATTATACAAATGAAATACCCACTTGTATTATACAAGTACGATAACTTTAAACACTCATTAATTACAATAAAGTACTGAGTGTACAAATACGTGTTAATAACGGCCTTAATACTAACACAAGAAACAATAAGCAAAATCTACGTAGTTTTTATTAGCGACTGTCAATAGTTTTACTCGCGCTGTGACATCATCTATTGTCATTGTCGTTCAAAGTAGTAACAGCTTTCTCTAGTATTAGTGATTGTTTGGAATGTTTTGCGTCTACTCGCTGAATCTTTCTTCTTCTTCCTGCCCTTATCCCGCTCTAGGCGGGGTCGGCACAACATGTTTCCTTCTTCCATCTTCAGCATCTACTCGCTGAATATTAAACAAAAAATAAGTAAAGACAACATCAGAATAGATACAATTTTAAAATTATATAAACGAAAACATGATAAATTAATCCACAGCAGTAAGCAACTGTGAAATACGACGCTCGAATGTTAACGGACCGATCCACATACATAATTTCAAATCAATTAAAGAACCTAAACATTTAATTTGCAATTCTACGTAGACAATAAATAACTCTTATCAACTATGAAGAAAGGGGTTCTCCGTTTACATTTTATGTTATAGGTAATAAATATCACAACATCAATATATAAGTAAAACTACTTATCTTAATAATGGTAAAGTTAATTTGATATAACTGTTTGCGCATAACTACTGTAAGCATTCAATATTTTGAAGCATAATTTTAATAATTCAATGAACGAATAATCTTATTAAATCATGTCATAGACAAAAACTAAAAATGGTGTATAATATTAGTAACTAAAAACAATTCTTCAAACAACACCTACATATGTACCTAATATAATTTTGATAAGCCTGGTTTATTGATCAAGTTGTCGACGTAAAATAGATAAGAGGGAAAATTAATTAAGGGTTCACTTTCCATGTCTATCATTTATCTGTTACGATAAACAATTGGTGTGAGTTTAAAAATACAAAAAAATACGCAGGTATAAAAAAATACGCAATTGCAAACATCATCCACTTAAAATGGTCTTTTGAGTGTTAAAAGCCGTTTTAGTGACGCTGAGCATTTCGCGGACGTTGTAGGCAAATAATAATCTTGTTTAATGGTCTGATGTCGTCACATGCGCCTAGGCAGGCCCTACTGCGCCACAGTTTTACGACTGCTAGCGTTAGAGTTGCGCAGTAGTAAAGGATATTGCTACACGGGCGAAATAGAGCGGTTAAAATTCATTGAGAGCTTCTCTTGTTGTTTTTAAGAGTTCGTTTTATCACTCTGAAAGTAGTATCTAGTATTTACTTCATCATTATAAAACTTTTTCAAAACAATCGTAGTATTATTGTTTGTTCTTTTTTTGAATCGATACTTCCCTACATAGAGAACGGATCGTATAGGTCGATTATTTCTTTTTACGTTACTTTACTACCCTCTTTACTTGTCACGCATTCTACGACTGAGTTTCAAGAAGGAATAATTCTATTTTGGTCACCATAGAATGATCAAAATCACAATCACGGTCCGAACGCATACAATGACGCCACCGCAACGATTACCTACAATACGTTTGTTACATAACAAACACCAATTTTTGCATGCTCGCAACAATGCCATTGGATTCGGCATGCTAACCTAAGCTTATATTATTACGTATGAATAACTATGTGGTGTTTAAAATAAAACTATTTCGGCGGATTTACCTCGCGTATTGTTATTATTTTACGAAGCGTTTCGATCACTTTCTATTGAGCGAGCATGGTGGTGAGGTGACCATCCAATTCAGTCTCCCGTGGTAACGGCTCACAAGGCTAAATATGCGAATTCAATTTAAAAACTTGTGCGAATTGAAATTTGGAGGGTAGCTTAGCTTACCTACTTGTTTGCAAGCTGCAGGCTTGTTTACAAATAAAAATTACACTTAGCCATGCCTATGTAAGGCAGGAAGAAGCCGAAGACGAAATCATGCCTATTTATCCTCAAAGGGTTAGGCAGAGGTGAATTAACACCTACGTTTAAGTAATGTTTAGTCGCATTTACTTAATAGGTGGCGAGCTTATAGCCATCTAGCGAGAACGTAAATCGCAGTATATTACTAATTTTCTATATAGATGGTACAACAAGAACGCTGGTGTCCATTTTCTTATCACTATTTAAATCTAAGGGCCGGTTTTTTATGCATATTTAACTCAATTTTAACTCAACGCTTGTATATGTCTGATATTTAACCATTAGTAACAATTTTATCATGACTCATATAAGAGAAGGCCATAAATATTCTTCTTTGTTTATTATTTGTTACCTGTTGTAAAACAGCATTAAGCTAGTTCCACTCTATCTTATCGCATTTATGAGAGATTGTATCTAGGTAATTGCACAAAAAGACATTATGACATGACGACGAAGCAAGACACCACCCACCGTGGCCCACGGACGACTTCGAAATCATTATTATTCATAGCGCTAAGTCCATCCATCCAGCCTAGGGCCAGGGTTTGTGAGGGATTACATGGGCTGTACAGCAAAGCCAGTGGTGCCGGGGAAACAATGAGGATAATAGGCCGGTGCCTTCTCGCTAATGGTTTGTTTGCCTGAGCGATTACGGACTGCCGTATCGTTACGAGCGTATGCTTTCGGCAACTATTTTGCAAACTGAAATTTATGTAACTTTACCATAACGAAAATAATGTTATTAAGTTTAATATTTTTAAAATTATACAGCCCGTAAATTGACGCCCGGTTTGGACGAAACGCCCGTGTTCTAATCAAGGTAGGGGCAGAAGTTTATGTAGTGTATTAAATAAATTTTAATATATACTAAAATTTGTCCGTCGTCCAGTAGGTATTATAACACAAGTGCTTATGCCACGTACTTTGGTCAGATGATGATAGAGCTGAGGAAGAAATAAATTAAATTACAATTACCGTGCAGGTCATTGTCGAACAAAGGCATATTCTGATAAAATATACTACAATCCAGATTGTTTAGGTCATTAGTCGGTGAAAAGCAATACAGGGCCTGAATATCTGTTAAGAGCAAACATTTATTCAAAGTTGAACTAAAAATATGACGCCAACCGAGCAATTTAATGAATATCGTCTAGCTAGGATATGTAGGTAAGGTATGTACCTAAGGTCAATGTAATTACAAAAAACTGACGTAGAAAACTGACCTACCTTATTAATATAAAATACTGTACCTACATAAAGAAGTGTTGAGGTGATATGTAAATTTTACTGGTAGGGGGAAAATGTTTTCTGTGAATAACTAACAGGACATTTGTTATAGAATCATGGATTTTAATTACTCAATTAACTAAAAATCACACACACACACCGACCACGCTTCACACCGTCAAATGTAACAGAATAAATATAACCATAAAACAATTACATAAAACGTCACTCATAATCACTTAATCCCATACACTCAGTGCACTGGAACAAAACAATAGGTGGCAAAAGCTAAAATTGAAGTTTGACACCGAGCCGGAGCCGAGGCGTCAATGGCAGACGCCCAATAAATAAAGCAAATTGCAAACTTTCAGAACTTGACCTTCCAAGTTCAGAACGGGCTATTCGCCTCGGCGTGCCCCCCGCCGCCCCACGCCCCGCGACCCTCACCCAGCCCGCATTGCAGTGGAGCTGAAGGACAATCTTGAGGATTGTATGGATATAAGAACCAGCCGCGGTAGCACTGGACGTGGACAAAATCTCCTCGGGGAAAAGAAAGTATTTTCCCCTCTTTCTCTCTAACACGCACTAAAAACCGAGGCAAAACAATGTCAAGTGATGGAGAGAGATTTTGTCCACGGCCCGTGCTAGGCCTACAGATTATCATCCCGACCCGAGTCAACGGACCTTGGGCCCTTTTGTTCGAGATTTTTCTTGATTTCTCGCTTTGATCTGTCCATCTCGGAGCAGTTTAAGCCACTATCTTTTTAGTAAGGTTCGCTGAACGGCGAACAGGAGGATAACGAAACGTCAGGCCAATTTCATTCTTCCAAGAGTGACGCATGTAGTGCCGCTCTGATATAAATCAAAACACATCATTTACAGCGGGTTCCAATATTCTATCTACAATTCATAAAAGTAAGTTTACTAAAGTTAAGTTGCCTAGCATTGGTTGATATAATATTGGGACCCGCCGTTAGAGGACATACGAAACACTTCTAACAATTAACTTATAGTCGCATCGAAATCTAAAGTCCTTAGTTTCAAAGTTTCTATCGAACGTAGACAATTTTGCCATGACCCGAGATTTAGGGAGATACGACAATTCCGCTTTCTAGATACGTTGACCATAACACATCTACAAGATTACGAGGGCCTTAACACCGGTCGGCATTCACGCAGAGGTCAAGGTGGCATTAATGCGTTTACAGCTAAAAACCTTGGGCACTTCATAGGTCTCGCACGGCTCCGATAAAGTGAAATAAATAACTAAGTTCCTTCTTTAACCCCTTAAATAAAACACGGATAAAACATCTGTAATACGTAAACGAGTAATACATCTGTGATTCTGTTGAGGCATCGAAATTACAGGGACTGCCTGAGGTAATGCCTGGTGTTTATTAGAAAAAAAAACATATATATATTTTTTTTATTAATGACCACACTATATATTTTCGATCGATAAACGAGGTACCTTGTTGGATAATATCTTTTCAGCTAGTTTCATCACAAGCTTTATTATGTTACTTGACAACAAATAAGGTAGGCAGGCACCTATATTTTAGTTGCAATTTCATTAACTTACATTGTGTAAAGAAATGTACCTATCACAACACAATTCGACTATTTTGTATGGTCAACTTAATCATTAGTAATTAGGTACTCAATCATTGGCAATAGACTCATCCCCTATTACATGGGATGGCGCACCTAACATAATTGACAAAACGTGGGCATTAATTCACCACTGCCTACCGCTTCGGGACAAATATTTATGTCTGTAAGCTACAACAATTCTTTCAAACGCTATTACAGTCTACACTTTCACAAAATGTGTGCCAGAACCTACACCATTTACAATATATTAAACAAAAGACCAGGCGATTGTTGAACTTAAAGGCAACACGATGGAGTTGGTTAGATATTTTCGTCGCGCCACAAAAGTCGGTGAGTCACCAGCGTCCTTCACCTCGACATCCGCATTCATAATTTTGCCGGCGTGCAAAAGGCTCTCTCGGCGTGCAGGGCTCATTCACGTCACTTCAGACCCATTCACAGCAATATGACTCAAATAACACGGTGGCTACTTCGTTTAAATAAAAAGTGAGACGCACACACAGAGTGAAATTTTATTTCAATGCCGATTAAAATTGATATTACTTAAAGGAGACTACGTGGCAAAAGGATGTGGGCTATGCAACATTTTAATGGTAAACTGAGTCATATGGTAACACAATGCAGTAAATATAAACTTAGGTTATTTTTTTATATTACAAAACGAAAACAAAACATTCTGTTATTAAAACTCGTAAATAAAACCTAACTAATGTTTTGAAATAAGAGATTGCCGTTTTGCATGATGCTCATTTTAAAAGTATTTCTTTGTCTATAGAATAGAAGCATCATTTTCCAAGTTATTTTCTAACCAACTAATTTGAACAACAAAAACATTGCACACAACAGCATTAACATTGACACAAGTCTATAACTGCCGCACTCAGAGACGTCAAATAACGTTAATGAGTATTTAACGTCAAAAAATGACAATTCAAAACTAGACGCTATTCTTGCCGGGTCTATGGTCTAGATTTGAATGAAAATTTTTCACATTAAATACTCATTAAAGTTAATTGACGTCTCTGAGTGCAGCAGTTAAAAGAAAGAAGTTTATGTTAGTCAAGATAAAATCCTAAATTCTAGTAAAATAATCTGAGTGGTATTCCACTAAAAAATAAAATTCCAGTATCCAGTAGGTATCCATGAACATTAATTTAAAATACTTTCTGAAAATTTGTCCCATCCCCTATTATATTATGCACTGCCGTCACCACACGGTACATACTACATACCTACTGTCATAATACACGGAATAATGAAATCCTGAAATTGCCGTAAGAAACTAGATATCTCTCTACGGAGAGATGTCAACAGTGACGTAACTGAGGTCAGGCACTCCCCGAAACCGCAAACACGTCAAGGGCGAATCATTAACTCATCGCTGCTTAAGTTAAGAACGCCACAGTAACAATTAATATTCTGATCTTACGTTCCACAGGCTTAATATCGTCCGTGTAAGTCAAATTGAACTCTTATTAGAATAAATGCGTATTTTTGTTTACTCATGTGGGTTAGGTCTGACGACCAGGGAATTATTCATGTATCAAACAAGGACTTAACGTGATTCATAAGGGAACCTTTTTCTGAAGATGTATGTGGTTTGTAACTTCGTCAACAATCGATGATTAATAATTATTATTCATTATACTTTATGTACACTCAGAAACTCCCTGTTAATGCGGCTTTCATCATGGTTAGTCCATTGCCATCTATCGGCCACGTAATTTGCATTAAATGCCTATGTGATAGGGACGCTGTCACCCATTACTCATGCTGTCTTTGCCTTTAGTCACCTTGTACGACACCCGCAGGAGAGATGGGGGTGGTGACAATTGTATTCTGCTCTGCCGTCACAACATGGCACATCTTTATGTACATTACTTTTTAAAATGTTCAACAGCAACATCACTTACAGTTACTGACGTTTCAAAGTGAAAACAAACAAGCTATATTATTAACAGTGATTAAATTAATGTCAAAAGCAGTTCAGTGTTGATAGCCCGGCGCCTGTTATTGTACGTTTAACCCTCGCCCGCTCAATCGTCAAGGACACGTTGGGGTCGCACTTCCGGAATTGTCACGTAACACAAGTTCATACAACTAATTGAATCATCCGCCACTCCCCCACGCCCCGAGCTTTACAAAACATTTTGCACGATTTGCATAATTATATAAGGCAGGCCGCTCGAAATTAATTTGATAACGATACAATCGTCTGTTTGTCAAGTTGAAATTGGATCGCTACCTTTTCCTTGGGGAAAAAAGGTATTCAAGGCAATCGAGCCGCAAAAATTCCGCCGTGTGGTGACGGGAGAGCAGAATTATTCCCAACCCCTATTCTCTCCCGCTGGTGTCATACAAGACGACTAAGGTTTAGACAGCGATGAGTAACGGGTCGCAGCGTTCCTATTATAATATTATAATACTGCAATTGATGTGTACGATAGACCTAGTGGACGCCCGCGGCTTCGCTCGCATTAATGTCGTTTATTATGTAGCATATAGCCATTCTCGATAAATGGACTATCCAAAACAAAAAGAATTTTCCAATTTGAGTCAGAAGTACCTGAGATTAGCGCGTTTAACCATACAAACTAACAAACAAACTCTTCAGCTTTATAATATTAGTATAGATGCAATAGGCCTGTTCCTTATTATATGGGACTTAATATACTTAATTGCCGAAGCGTGTGTGTCAATTCACCTCTACCTACCGGTGATAAACAGGCTTGACTTATGAAAATTTTAAAATAACACAAAGGAATTAACAGTATCAATTTTGCGTGTCAAACGATTTAGGTTAGACTAATCTCGGGCAACGGATGCATTAAAGACGCATGTAGGCAAGATGCAACTGATGAGCCGATGCACGTATTAGCTTACGTAGCACGCGTTTTGCAAGGCATGCATAACAACAACATTCGAAAGTGTGTCAAGATTGCAATAGCACAATGTGCAACCGACGCCGTACACAAAGCGGATAATGCAACACACATCAAAACCATCACGCTAAGTATGCACTGCAAACCCTTCCGCGTCGTCCACGTGTAGACAATTCTGGCGATCATTCGGCATGATGCTGTCATTGTGAAAGGCAATTGTAATAAATCAATATTTCTTACTGTCAAAATAAGCAGCTTACTATGTGTTTGTAATATGAAAACTAAATAACGGGCAATCATAACCTACAATAATTAACTATAAATATTGTTACATGAACGAGTATAACTTGAGAACAATAATGTCCATGTTCGTCATACAAATATTTGCCCCTACCGAAATTCGAATCCGAGACCGAGTACCGGGCACACACACGCTGACACCTATTGGGATAAGGCGTTTCTTTCGTATTTTTCACATCTTTCACAGCTATCTATCTATGCAATATTGCATAAATGACGGTCATACCGCATACGTTTCGGACATAAGCTCTACATGTAAAACATCAAAACAGGCTCGGTGTACCTACCTACTACTATGTACTAAATCTTCAGCTAATACCCAGATTGGGCATGCCCATGCCGGTGGGACGAGCAGTAAGCTCGCAGATCAAATATTGAATCCGCGGAATGCGTGGATATGGAACAATAAAAATGCAAATATCGATTATTGCGAGCGCAGACGTCATTGTCAGTCCTGGCGGTACGCCATATCCATTCTATTCATACTGAAGGGGGAGCATGATGAGATATGTTTTTAATATCCGCTGGGGGCTCATTGATTTTTACGGTCACCGCAATTCGGCTCATAGAGGATCGGACATTGGAATAATATTGTCCAATTGTTTTCACTTTGAATTGTTTCTCAGTGGCTTTTTGACATTTAATAAAGATGAATAATAAAATACTACGTCATTATTACACAAAACAAAGGGGCATCTAAAATAAAGTTCTCGTCTTGCTGTGAAACTGCAGTTTGTTCTTACATGCTCTAACTTAATAGAATCACAATCTTTATTTGCATATCACATTATCACAGTACAGAGTATATATGTGTTCGTTTAGCTTCGAAGTTTTTAAGATGAAATGTATATTGTTGGCATACATTATTTACCAATACTTTTAGAAATAAATTACTCAAACCGCAGATGAAGAATCAACAAGCTGTTGTCCCCAAATACGTGTACTACGCCACCCACGGGTCTAAACTCATCGTGTCAAGAACAATGGCAATGAGAGCGTGATTAATTATCTATGTCGCACGTCAAGATATTGTGGTGTTAATGCACTGGTTTTTCGCGTATCATTAAGATTGCCGGTAAAACGTTCCAAGAGTTTAAGATTACATTACCTACTGGGCCGTATTGAGATTGATAGCATGGAGATATTTTGAGATCATTGGATGACATTGCAATTTTTAGATAAAGTGTATATCGAATCAACTGTCAATCAATATTTATGGACACGGCCCAATATAACTGCACACACAACTCACACACACTCATATTTACATGCAGTCTCTTTTTTCTTATTGAATTTAATCGATTAATTTCGCTTTTTTTGAAGCGAACACTATAAGCGGTATACCGTTATTGGCTTGATGTTTACCTTAAGTAGTATTCATAACATTTTTGTAAGTTGGTCTTCCTAAACAATAAATAAACTGAAATGTTGTGTATGACCCATTCTCCTCATTTTCTTCCATCCAATAGGAAAGGCCTGTGCCCCTTCAATAGGGACATTAAAGGACTAGTGATGATGATGCTGTTCTATAATGAATGGATTACATTACCTACTCACCAATTTCAAAATTGTTAGGGTAATTGTTTGGGGTTGGTGCAGTATGTTTGGCCATACTGCTCTAGGATTTGGCAACGACCAGCCTAGAGGACGCTGTTGTGAGAGATTTACATGCCACTGCGTGAGAATCCCCGAAGACATGAGAACTCCCTTAGTGGCGACTAAGGGAGTGACATACTCTCATAGAGTAAGAATTATAATCTGCCATCATCAGGCGGAATGTAAGCTCATTGCAATTACGGATGTAATAAATGTCCAGTAATCAAAGTACAAAATAAAGTTCACTGTCAGAATCAGCTCAATAATATCCCGACTGCTGTAGGTGCAAGACTTTTCTAAAGATAGATAGTTCTAAAGTTCCTGGTCGCCCATCCGACGATCAATCTTGGAGAACTTCCGTTAACTAAATCCTCCTACGGATTTAAATATTTCAATGGCCGCTTCACGATTCAACGGTGGCAGAGTAGAATTCTATTGTAGCCACCAATAACTCTATGGCAGGTGTAGTGAGACTATCTATATCGAATAGTGAACATTGGTATTACTTCTGCAGCAAGAAGAGCTAAGTACGATTAACTTGTCGACACTTGGCATCAGGCTCTCTTTGAATGTCATTGAACAAAGTGGTAATAAACAGGCTTGACTCTTCTTGTTCCTTCCCTTATACCACACTAAGTGTTGTCAGAACATGTCTTCCTTTTTCATTCTCATCTATCAGACGTGAGCTCAGCATGAACCAGCTTCATTATATAATCTTTCACAAAATCCATCCATCGCCTCTTCGATATTCCTCTCATACATGGATGGACCTACATCCAAATCCATACTAACTTAGACAGGCTTGACAGTGGTAAACATTTAATGAATCTCGAAAAGATCACGTGAAATGTGTAAGAATGGCGCCCTGTTTATTCGTATTCTGACCTCAAACGCTTCGTGACGGACGCCGTACGCCCGTGCAGGCAACACGCGAACTCAACACACGACCGGGTGAACGTTCTACAGAAACAACGACCACGTTACAAATTTCGTGACATTCAAGCGGCACGTTATGCAATTGAGCCAATTTAATAACCTAGTAGTAGGTACCGTAGTTAATTTCAACAGTGATTTAGGTGCGTACTAAAGTTGTTTGCCTATTACGGCGGACACAATCCTATTTCCCACAGTCACGACACCTATCATTGCCGTGTTACCTAGACCTGGAAATAATACCACAGGTGAGATTAAAATTACACCGGAGACAACATTATATCCGCAAAATTGACAGTAATAACGCAGCTGAAGAATGCAACACTTTCTGTTATTAAGCTAAGGGAAACTTAGCCGCAATTCGAAACTTGAGTGCGTCACAGTGTGGCAATGTCGTTGGGCAAGAGAGTGAGCGAAATATCGTACTAATGAAATGTCAAGATCAAATTATTAATACAAAGGTGAACTGTAGCCGAACTTCGTTGTTACAATATAAATTTGACAATTCATTGCTCAACCAATGCCAGCGAAATTACACTGCAAAATTATCAACCGCTCCCCAAAGCTCTTTTTACGAGTACCACTCGGTGGAGAGTGTACAATGCGTAATGGAGTCCATTACGAGTGATCCTTATCCCTTACAAAGGCTCTACGGCAGATAAACAGACGAAGGCCCGGCCCGCAGACAATGATTGATGCAGTATGCCACGAGCAGGACGGACAGTCGCGATAAACGTGTAGCTATGCCTATATTATACTGTATGTACACTATTACACTAATCTACATAGGTACAACAACACCGCACGAGGACTATCGGTTTTCATAAAGTAATGAATGGCGAACGAGCAACGTAGCGCATTAAATTTGACAACAGCAATTTGTAACATGGCCGAGCGGGACCACTTTCATTAAATGGCTCGTGTCGGTTCTGTCGAACAAGATAACATAATTATCCCGATACAAAGTAGCGGGCGTTGTTCGATCAAATTAGTTTTCTAATAATACACACACTCACCTTTAAGTATGACCCGTAGTATTTGGTGACGTAGGGGCTGTCGCACTGTGACAGCACCATGATCTCCTGCTGGATGTCCTCAATTTCATCTTCGGCCTCCTCGAGGTCTATGATCTTGATGGCGACCACTTGTTGGGTTCTATTGTCGACCCCTTTGAACACCTCGCCGAAGGACCCTTTGCCGATCTTCTCTTGTTTTGTGAAGATCAACTCAGGGTCGACCTTCTGTAAAAGAAGACATTTCCACCGTAAGTTTACATTCGACTTGCAAAACCTCGTGTTAAAATTGAAATACGTATGATATAATTCCATCAACAATAATAATATTTATAAAAGGTACACCTATTCACTTTTGACGTATCTTACTGCATAGGTAGGTACCTATGTGATGACTGTAATGATAAATAAATCCATAACAGCTTAGTCTATCACATATTATTGTAATAATCCAAATACATTTATATGTATTTGGATTATTACAATTACATATAAATGTATTATTACTTACTTATGTAAGTAATAAATAAATATAAAGAGAAATTATAAAAAATATTTTTGTAATTTCTTCCGTTAAAGATTCAAGACAACTATGCAGTACTTCATTGATAATTTAATTTTATCATTCTGATTATTAGTGCAATATATTCATACCCACGTAGGTGCTCAATAATTACAATATACCACACCGAAAAGTCAATAGGTAAATTTATAATAATTATGTACCTAATATACCTACAAGTCAATAGGTATATTTATAATATGTACCTAATATACCTACATGTTGGGGATATTTTTAAAAAGTAAAATAGGTATATTAATTAAATTCCACGTGTATCCTAATGTGGTAAAATTAATTACTACCGATGATTACACAGGTTCGATAATTCCCTGTTTCGTTTGTAATGAATTTCAAACCTTATCGTTCAACCAAAATAAATAGGGCGTAGTTAATAGGTATATATATTTCAACGAACGTCACAATTCTTAGTTTATGCATATCTAATCGTATGATGCCGGGAAAACATTATGTTATGTTCGAGTCCTAGCCTTCATAATTCGATATCAGTAAATTAGCAATGAAGTTTTAAAAACACGTACATACCTACTAGCGGCAAAATCAAACCGTAGGCATACGTGAGATAGTTGAGCAAATAATTTTGTTATCATGTCTATCGATTTTAGTATTCACATATCTAATAAGATTCATAAAGTGGATGTCAATGGCAGTCACATTTGAACAGTAGGTATGTTATGTCGATGTTTGGTCAAATGGTTAACTGACAGACTACAATTTAAGCCTTCTGTTAAGTTTCATTTAATAAGACTGAACCTTTAAACAATTACATGGATGGATTGATTGTGAGAGAAATTACACGAATTTAAATTTAGTGAATAAAGAGGAGACAGGTAGGAATGCATGGAGGAAAGAAGTACGAGGGCGGGCCAATAAGTCCGTGACTTTTTGAATTTTTTTAACCTCGACAAATCATATTTATTGAAAGGGATAAAAAATTGGAGAAGCGTTGGACAAAGTGTATACAGCTCAAGGTAGACTGCGTTGAAAAATAAAATGATTTATTTATCAAAAAATCTGTGTTTTATTCCAAAAGTCACGGACTTATTGACCCACCCTCGTACTATACTGCGCCAAGCCCAAATTAAATAAGACAATGGCAAGGAAATGATTAATTATTACTATAAATAATTCTTATGTCAGGAGCAGAACATGAAATCAACGCTCGCTCTCTCAATTAGCGATTTCGACAAAATGGGTATTAGCTTTTGCACGAGTAAGACAGTGCACGTTACAACTCCACCTACGCGAGTTCTACCTACGCTACACAATCATTTGCACTTGACTAATAATACTAATAAAGGGCACCGACAATGGCACTACACTGCGTGTAAGTATCTAAGAAGTAGGTATCGGTAACTAATAATGTATTTGTTATTATAATTTATGTTTTCTATTACATCAAAACTGAAGCCTGACTATGCTAATGTTAACGTAACAATCGTACTTCAGTAGTATTGATTTCAACTGTCCTTGTCACTAGAACTGGAAATTTCAAGTGCATAGACATAACAAATTACTTACCGAACAATTGAATTTGCTATTTTCTGTTTTAGTATCAGAAATAATGTTAAAAATACATACTATTGAAATACAACTTAAAATACGATTGTTATGTTAGCACAACCAGGCCCCATAAAGGCTTTTAAAACAGAAAAAAGCTATTAGATATTTTATCTTGAAATATTCATCTCTCGATAGCACACTCGGAAGTCTAGCAGACTTATTTCTGATCATTTTAAAAAAGCAGAGAGGCAAAAATATAATCATTAATTTCAATGGGCATGCCTACTCTACGTTCACTCAAGATCATTGACGGACACATATAAAATGAATCGTTATGTTTTACGAATTGAAGAAAATAATGTAATTAGGTACAGTGTCGAAATCCTCTTATGGGCTAAACACTCGAACGTAAACAAAGAAATAATCCTTATTGACGTATGCTTTAGTGCGGAACGTGGACTAAATAGAAAGAGCTACGAATAAACGTTTCCTTTGTTCAGTAAAGTGTTGTGCTTTATTATTAAGTAAGAACCTACATAAATAATATTAACAGAGGTATTCTAGTGGGTTTACTTTATTTAATCTCTTATTCGAAAAAGTTATCTACTTGTACCTATCTATTTCAAAATGTGACAATGTGGATGATCAAATTAAAGGTATTATTTTGATTATGTTAATAATCAAAGTACGAAACATTGATAGGACAATGATGCATCGAATACCAGTATAAGATAATGCAACAAAAAACATAATATTATTATCGGCTGCAACGTCGGTTAGCGCGAAAGTTACTCACCGCATCAAGACTAACCAAATATATCCAATTTATTCGCATACATATATCCCCGAAGGGGTAGGCAGAGGTGAAGCGCAAATTTTATTAAATCACATGTAATAGGGGGCGAGCCTATTGCCATCTAACAGGCACATAAATTGAAGTAAATTGCTACGTGGTGCATAAGAAGAACGCCGCTGCCCATTACTCATCGCTGTCTGTTCTGTACCCTCAGACGCCTTGTACGACCTTGTCGACCCGCGGGAGAGATAGGGAGGAGTAATAGTCTACTTTGCCGTCACCACACGACATAACTTTTATCGAAGACTAAAACCAGCGGAACTGTGTGAGTCAAGATAGTTTTGTAGAACAATAAGAGCGTGGAACGATTCCTCTCCACGTGGAGAATCATACCCGCGCGGACGTGACCGGCCTGCGGACGGACCGCGCCGCAGCCCGCGTTGCATATTGAGACGAGAATCTCTTCATCCGGTTCATCCGTCTTTGAAAGTAACTCAATTTCCTTTAATATTACGAAACCGTATCCGATAGTTTTCTTTGCAAATAATAGAAACATAATGGTCTGTATTTGTGTGAATGGATGCCTTTGTGACGCTCGCGATGGACCATATATCTAGCACATGATTGTTATGTGCTGATGTTGATAAACTAAACTTTCGGCTACATTGCAATGCGAACCATTAAATTAAAAACATAGCTTTTTATAGTACATTGGCCTCTGAAATTGCAAATTAAACGACTAATTAATACATATTTAAATTAACTGTAACTATAATTATTTGAAGTAACGTGACAAATGCCTACAGTTCACCGAGGTTTTATTCAAAATAATATGTAAGTACATACTTACATGTAGATTTGGCTCTGGCGTCTATAACACGAGATATTTCTGAATTGATACAAGGCCGGATGAGACCATAAGCATTATTATTGCGCTCCAAATGATGAGAGCTCCATTAGAGGATTCCGCTTTTCCACCGTCCGCAGTATTGTTTGTTTACCCTCACTAGGCATCGCATCGCGCCGAAATTTCCAACAACTGCCCAGAAAACCCAACGGCCCGTTCAATTCGGACATCAAACACAGGATAATAAGGGAGGAAATAAACCGGCATCGTTATTCTCATTTTATTTTCTCTTTTAGAACACCGCACATAAACTCGCGGGCCGGGGGTGATATAAAAGCGAGCGGATCACAAAGGTGTGAACAAAAAAGGCTTATTGAGTTTTCGGTGCCAATTTTTTTACAGGGGACCCCACAGTCGAGTCATTGTGGAGGGTTCGCTAACTTCTGATACAATTATCTCTCCTTGTAACAAGTCACAAGTTAGATTAGTCAAATTTGAAATTCGTTACTTTATCTTCTATTCAAAGCTTTAAGTATAGTCATAAGCACGACACGTTCGATGGCTGGTTTGGTCAAATGGTCAGATCGCTGGCTGTCGACCGAGAGATCCCGGGTTCAAATCATGGTAGGGGCAAATTTTTTAATGAATCATGATTGTTTCCATTCCATAGTATATTTTCAATATTGTCTGTATTTAAATTTGTCCGTCATCTAGTAGGTGTTCATAACACAATATCATGCATCTTACTTTGGACTAGATGATAAGAGTGATTTTAAGAAATATTTATAAATTTTATCTGGGTCAACAAAGGTTGCATCTAACACCGATTACATGTTATAGAGATTGTTCTTATTTTTATAGCTTTTACCTAACCTACCGAAATTTAGCAGTATCAATTTATACTCCACGTAGCATGGTGGGGTTTTAAATCATAAAAGAACCCTCACGTTTAAATTGCACTTATTTCTTTGAACTGAAAAGGAAGACAAACTTGCCCGGAAACTTTTCTATTTAACAGTGAATTGTAAGACGTTAGATTTATGTGAAAAGTTTTATATAGGTACGGAAAATTAAAAATATCCTGTAGCAAAATTTATATTCACGGTTGCAATTTCACCTGCGCGTTAGATGGCGTGGAGTCACCTTGACGATAATATTGAATTCCAAAATGATAATTAACAGGAACTAGAGCTTTCAGGGTCGTGCGTGATAAAGGGATTCAGTACGTACCTGCTTCTAAAAAATGCGATAATCTGCTTAAAAATAAAACTACATAATAACATACCAGTAAGTAATAAGATTATAAGACGGATAACAAGTAAAATGATAACTTATCGCTAAAATCGTAATGATCGCATCTTCTATTAATAACTTTAAGATATTTCCTATATTGTGGTAACCTGGAGTGCTATTGACTGTACACAAATCGCGCTTATTTATTCCCCAAGAATAAGATTAGGCAAGGATTAATAGGGGACTGGCATGTAATCATATTTACAAAAGTCCCTAGTAAAAATTATTACAATGTAAAATAGATCCAGCAAAATTCCAATTAGGTCAATGGTACATTATATCTTAATTTTAACAACAAATTTAACGCTATCAATAAATTATATAATTTTCACACTATACTTAATTATAACACCTATGGCTGTACAGTTGAATAGGATAAATTATTTCGCTAAAAAGTCTAGATACGGCTCTGAAGGAACAACCTCGGCTGCGAACACATTTGTTATTCATTACATACAACCCTATATAGGAAACCGTCTTACAACAACTTACTTTAAACGGTCAATAGTATGCGCTCACTCACCAAACAAATACACATGGCTACAGCTTTTTGCTGAATCACTGTTATAGTTACATAAGTCAACGCCAATATTACAGTTAAAAATCTTATTTCGCCACAAACGAAGTTTGTCCGGCAAATACGCATAAAAGTTGATTACGTATAAAAACTTTATTTAACAACTATTCAGGTATTAGAATACGGTGTTCATCAAAGAACTCACCCTGAGAGGAGATACACTTCTGCCAACGCCGTTTCCACTGTTGATAACATTGCTGAAAGTCTTCAGTTGTGATGCTGTTCAGTTTTCGTGTCGATTCTGCCTTGATGGCTTCCACATCTCCCAAATGCCGCCCCCTACGCACCATTATGCATTTCAGGAACAAGAAGAGAAGTCACAAGGGGCTAAATCGGGTGAATAATTTCGGCGTTAATGTTTCGGGTGAACATTGTCATGAGCGAGCGCATTGTTGTCACACGTCGCTTGTTGTGCGTGAGTTTTTGGCCCGAAGCTCAATCACGGTGACAGACCACCCGCCTTATTCACCCGATTTAGCCCCTTGTGACTTTTCCTTGTTCCCGAAATGCAAAATGGTGCGTCGGGGGCGGCACTTGGAAGATGTAGATGCTATCAAGGCAGAAACGACACGGAAACTGAACAGCATCACAACTGAAGACTATCAGCAATGCTATTTACAATGGAAACGGCGTTGGCAGAAGTGTATCTCGTCTCAGGGTGAGTATACTTTGAAGGAAACCATATTGTTTTACCTGATTAATTGTAAAATAAAGTTATTATTCAACTTTTATACGTATTTTTCGTACAAACCCCGTACATAATTAGTATACCTACAAAACGTAACAGAAATAACCCACACCCTGAATACCTACTGCTCATGCTCTAACATAGTCATATTATAAATACTATGGTGTTATAAAAAAAAAAAAAAAAATTTTTTCTTGCAAACAATATTGTTACAATGTTGCATACACATTGTTCGAAAATAAATTTTACAATTTTGAATTTTTGAATTTCATCAGTGACGGTCAGTGATCACAATCACTGACGAGTACGGATAGCGTCGTACAAAATGTATGCTACAATAGGTACCATTTTTCACTGACACTTCCAACGTTACTGATTAGAACGTGTCGGAACGTGTGGCTTTGAGGGATTGTTTGTAGATTATTTAGCAAAATAATTAATTAGGTAAGCTAATGATGTGTATCCTCAACAGCATACTTCGAATAAGTTATCAGAGAAATGCACGTTCGTCTCGGGTGACGCGTGCGCAGCCGACATCCGACACGCATTGCGAGAGACCAGGAAATAAATTACAGCCGCCAACGATCCGAGCGAGCGCACGCACATAGCGCCAGGATGTGAAACTATCGAAGGCATCTCCTATTCATTATACACCTACTCTCACCTATTTAGATCTATCGCAATATCATCACAGACGATACGACGAATATCATCAAGCCGTGTGGTGACGGCAGAGCAGAATACAATTATTGTCACCACCCCCATCTCTACCCCGAGTGTCGTACCTACAAAGCGACTAATGGTAAAGACAGCGATGAGTAATGGGCAGCAGCATTTCTATTATACCACCTATCAATATATTTTTTGGATTTTATGTGCCCGATAGATGGCACTGGCTCGCGAAATGAAAAAACAAAAAGGGGGTTAAATCCCCTGCCTTCTATATAGGCGTGATTTATGTAAAAAACAAGATATTTTTTATTCAATAAAGATTCTTATATAGTGAACTTACCTATACAATAGTGATTCATAAAAATTACTAATTTTAATATGTAATTGAAAACTTACACTAGCAATACTATGTCTACTCTGCGATGGACGGGACGGTGCCGGGCGTGCCGGCTGCGGGGGCACCTTCGCCTGTCTCCTGTCGAATGAAGACACGTGGCTGCCAGGCCAACCCCACCGACCAGGCCCGTTGCTGCCATGTGGCAGAGAATACGAAGACTGGGGCCTCAAGTGCTTTCCATTAGGCCCAGCCAATATAGGTCCACCGGGCCCACCCTGGGGCATCGCACCCGGCGGCCCTTGGACATAGTGATAATGCGGAGGGGTGGACACGGCTGCACCCCACATCCTGAACACTTGCAACAGATCACACACCACTAATCACTGTCACCAATCACTGCATCACGCCAACAACAGTGGTCGTGGTTGCGTACGGACAACTGTAAACATGCCACTGGAATTTTATCACCACTTGATAATAAACACACGAACGTTGAAATCTTTAGAAGATAACGCGCACACTAATCGGCCGCCAGCCAGCAGCGCCCGATCCAGGCCACTGTTCGCGTTCGAAAGACAGCTTGAAACCATGAACGCCTCGAAAGCAGCCGTCCTCGCCGGACGCAAACGCAACGCGCAAAGAATTAATTTATATTTGATGAACAATTGTTTTAACGAAAATGGTCACAACTATAACGAATCGTCAAGGAGTGGTACAGTGTAACGTACTGAATAACTTGTTGTTATAAAAATATACGACGCGGGCACACACATATTGTTAGATTTTTACATCGAGGAGAGCGTAATATGTGAAATAATCACTGGCGTGGTATTCTATGTAATTACAAATTGCCCAAGGCAATGCACCCAATATAACAGCGGTCAATATGGAAAGTTTACACCACTGAATGTCAAAATCCAATGGAAACTTTTCTCGAATGGCAGAGAGTTGCGATTTGTGTAGGACACGAAAGTATGCAGCCACAGTTTCCACTTGAACGGGCGCACTCAAGAGAAATCTGTTTCCCGGCACGCGTTGTCCATGATGAGGGACTGCGTGTGAGTACCATCACATTTGAATGTACACTGGTTGCGTGTGGTGGCCGATCGTTCCACGCCGGCCGCCCTGGCGATTGCATTATGATTTTTTCGCAAGGGACCGCGGGGGTGGAGGACGGCGCGGGCGGCGGTCCGCTCCAGCGAAGCGTGCAGGAGCCGCTGCTTGGTCGGCGCAATGCAGCGAAACTCACCGAATGAACCAACAACAGTACACATTCATAGCGCACGCCAATTCCTGTTGCTACTTCGGCGTGCATCAATTACGAAGTGAAAAGGCTTCCATGAGCGGCGACTATTAGCAGTGAAATTCAAAGAAACTACACAGCTCAGTCGTAGTAACGGAGCGGCGTCTTTGAGGCTAGTCAAATAGTATAGTTAACTTTGGAATTCCAAATAATAACTGCTCCATCGCGAGCATCAATAACTGCCATAGTGCGGAGTATAGCTAATCCGTCAAAAGAGTGTTCCAGTTAGCGAGCGCGAAAGTCAGCAAAACAAAGGCGTTACAAAACTTTCGTTGGGCCGAGACGGTTCGGACACACAATAGGAAGCATTAGTATTCCGAGCGTAATCGCAGTGGCGATGGACGCAGAGTTGAGTGTCCTGAGGAGTCACCGTCCGCGGCTCGTGCACTGAATACCGACCCCTGGTCCAGAGGAATTCGACGCGTTGACGCGGCGTCGTTACGCAGCGCCATAAACGCGCGACATTGGGCAACGCGGTACACATATTATATTATTTGGTTAACGGCCCGTTAGATCCTTTCGTGGGAGGCAACGGTCAAGTATATCGACCCATACCAATTATCACATAGGAACAGTTACACTGAATACCGAAAATCAAAAGTTGACTTTGATTTAGTTGCTAATGGGAAAATTACAAAAAATGACATTTGACAGCGCGCAACAGGTGTGCAAGATATGCAACCTTGCGTAGGTTTCGCTAAGGAATTCAAGCGTTGTACACTGCCTATTTATGCTTTTGTTCCGCGTTCTAAACGACATAATATAGAACGCTCCTTAAAAAGCAGCGTCACAGCCTTTTATAACTGGTTTAGACTAAACGATCAATCGATGAACTGAATAACTGGAATGTTAAGGGATCGTGGAATTCGCGGAATCGCGTAACGACAGTCAACGCAACACTTCTCGCAATAATATTTACTAATCGCAACTAAGAATTAAGTACTACTACGAAAAAAAAACAAATGCATCCAACCAACAGACGGCGATGCTTACGCGTGACTAATATCAGCGACGAACGAGTACTGACATTGTGCAAAGAAAGGGGACAGCAGAAAGCGTAAGAAAGAATGCTTATTAACGCTGTAAGGTTGACACTTTGATCGGACCCACCTACCTCTAGTTAGATTCACCTACACTACTTTATTTTTATAAAAATGCTTTGCATGAATTGGGATTGAAGCACACGTTACTGACCCAGAAAGCAATTTGGTTTTCAACGAAGTAGATTTCCTTTTAAAGCATAGACTACTTAATAGATCTCAAATTTATATGCAGAGGCACAGATTTCTAGCTCCATAAACGAGGCACCGTTCCAACAACAGGGCGTGCGGCATCGTTTAGAACATTTGGAATATAAATCTCCTAAGCGATTTGCTTTGGGGATTTATCGCTAGATTTTAGTATTACTGTTCACAGATTTAAGCAGTAAATTCCGCTGCATTTCCAAACATGGATAAGAGTAAATAAATAAGTTGGGATTTTGATTATTCCCCTTGATATGAATACAAAAAGTATTTTAAACAAATATATTTTTGAGTTTCCTTTTAACAATTTGGTAACTTTTTTAACATATTCTGGATCCACCAACCAATATCTCCCACGGGTCGTATCAGGTTATTAAAACAGTAACAAGGAATGGGCAGAAGCGTCCTTGTACCTACTACCTAGAAAAATACTGTGATTAACAGATCTAATAGATGTAAATAGTCACGCCCCCCTATTCTATGGTCCTAACATAGTTAGCGATTTGTGGGTTTTTGCTAATCCCTTCGGAAATAAAAGGGCGAAACTGGTGTATATTCATAGCTATAGATTTGCAAAATAACCAAAATTCAAATACCGATTAAGTTGGGTAGGTATAGGGACCTCATATTCTTAGAATTTTACACGCAGGGGGTACTGTAGGTAAGCAATTCTACTTGAAAAAAAAGTTGAGTAGTAGGTAATTAAAAATGGAAGTTGTTACCCCGCAATGTGGTGCGAGAAAGGAAAAGGATGAAATGGAAAGTTTTAAGTGCAGATTATAAACTGTAGTCGTTATCACCTGAACGCCTGGTCCGGAGGCAAACGATTACCAACCCTATGTGATAGACAACATCACATTTGCGTCACATCGGAAACACATTAAGGAACTGACGACGCTGTAAGAGCACAATATCCGCCCGGCGTAAATGTATCATTTATTTTTAACATATTTATGGAAGTTCCATTAATAAATCGCTGTTCAATATGAAAAAAGGTATCTTTTATTTTATAATAACAATACACATTAAAAAAAACTTAGCAAGTTTTAATGCGATTTGAACTGATCCAGTTTTTTATCCAATCGCCACAAGAGATGATGAGATCGAAATGTTGAGGAGACAAGTATAAACCTTTTGAATGCAATAAAAAGTCTCTAGATTTTTGCTCTAAAAAATAAGTTGCAACATAGTACAACTTAATGGGCACATAAAAAATATGCAAACCATTCAGTTACAACGAACGCATGGCCTCAAAGGGCATTTTGTGGTCATAACATAAGCCCTAGCTTTGTAAGCATTCAAGTATTTCAAGAATAACATTAGAATTTAACTGGTCTCAATTACTTAAATACCTTAAGTAATACAATTCGAAACGTGAATAAAATTTCAACACTAGCACACGAACTAGCATAAGAGCACTCGATTATTCAATGTGAACATGCATGTTAGGAGCGGAATGCGATGGCGCCAATGTTCCGAAAAGAGCTATTTTCACCTGGCACGGGATCGGGAAATCGGAGAAAACGACTACGAAGCTTGCAATATCTGTGCAATACAGAATTTTCAACAAAGCAGAGTTGCAATGCGAACAAGGCTTTTTCTGGGTTAACCTCACTGGGAAAAATATGAAATCGCACAGACAATCCTTTTAGTAAATCTATAGAATTCTTGAAATTGACCGAAAATATGCGTATTAATTTATAACATCCGTAGCTATATCGTTATATATTTTATGACCAAGCAAAGTGTACCTTCGCCGGGTAAGGATGTTTTAAACATTGTCTGATTAGTCATTTTATACGTTTCCTAGATAAGCTCGGAATGCATTTCCTAAGAATCAATTATACCACTCCTGGTTTGACTGATTTCCTGTAACGTATAAAATACCTATCTGTAACATTTGCGAGGGTTGTGAGGTGTATTAACTTAAAACGTGAAGTGTCGACAGGACTTTATAAAACAACAAAAAGCTTTAACAATAAATCACACTTATCCGTTGTACAGCACTGGTCGCTGGTTTTCTTACATAAGGGACTAAAAGCTGGGACACATGCTGCTTCGTAAAACATATATTTTGGACACGAAGAAAAGATAATGGGTTGTCGTAAATCAATAACGAACCACTAGTAGCTACCTATAATAACGCATAATGTTTACAGTTCTAAAACAAATAATTAAATACCTCAATAGGCAAGCTGGCGAATTTTAAGTAGCTCTAGATTTTATGTTTACTGTAGGTGCATTTACTTGTTACATAAATTAAAATATACTGAAATCTCGAAAATAAATTATTGAGATCTGGAATTTAAAACCAGAACCGACGGCTGTACGACGAAACAACGGCTCTTTTTGTGTCGGAATTGCTAGGCATACATAAATTAATTTTGCATAATTATCTGACAGACTTGGTTATTTTAATATCGAAATTAGAATATTTGGGACAAATTTAGTTTTATTATTTAATCCGTGTTGTCGTGATGAGAAATCCCGAGTCAGTAACGGACGGATTAGTACCGTATTCAGATCGACTGTCGACACCAATTACAGACCAGCTTAATGAACGTTAGCAAGTTTCTTGAATACGTTGTTGAGTTCCTCAAGCCCATAAAACACAAAACCGGGTGATGGATATTCAATGGTTATCGGCTAAATCAAAACAGTTTGGTGTTGATTAGTGCGGTATAGCTAAGGCTTCTGTGTTTTTATAAATATGTTTTATTATGTTGATGGCCGGCTTGGTCGAATGCTCAGATTGCTGGGTATTGGCCAAGAGGTCCCGGGTTCGAATCCTGGTAGGGACAAATCTTGTGATAAAAACAAAATATTTGTTTTTTGTATTGTATTTATGTTTGTAGCTACCAAAATCTTTGTAACAAAATATTTATTCCTGAGTCATGGTTGTGTATATGTTTATGTAGTATATTTTCAACATCTATATACATAGTTATATTAAAATATATGTCCGTCATCTAGTATCCATAACACAAGTGCTTAGGCTACTTACTTTGGTCTAGATGATAGGTGAGTGTAAAAATATTTATTATTACTTATTTATTTCTTATTATGTATACATACGCAGTTATTGGAGTTCACTGCGATACCTACTGTTCACCGCAAAAATAAATATAAGGTTAACACTGTATAGAGTAAATAGTAGGTACTCTTAAATCGGTTTGCAAAGTTACACTAACAGATTAGCAAGAACTTACGAACGGAAACATCCAGATAAATTACATACAGTATGACATAAATCACGCCTGGTTAACTTAAGGGGATAGGTAGGCATCGATACTTAGAAAGCTAATATTCCTACATTAATTTATTAGATATTGTAATAGTCTAACTATTACCATCAAGTCCGTAATCTTAAGTAATCTGCTCTGCCGTCGTCACCACCACACGGCGCACACACACAAGATCATTTTACCATTTCACATTCAAAAATAGCATTATCTGAATTGTGTTTAATTTGTCATTTGGTACAACAACGCAATTCCAAGATGACTATCTTTGTATAGTTTTAAGCGAAATCAAAACAAACCTGAGCAAGCAATCTCTACAAGGTCACTTATGACACTGCCAGCTGTCTACGAGTGTAATTAGCATGTATTTACTGTGCTATCGTGAATACGTAATGCATAATAGGACTTAGTAAATGCACACACCCACGCCCCACTAGTCGTATGACGAAACCCTCAACATTAAGAAACCCAGTAAAGAAACTAACATTCAGATTTTATGGTGAAGTAATACCGTGGTATACAACGTATCAAACGTATAATTTATTAGAGCAGAATTATTTTTATGGCCCCCATCATAGCCTCTGTCAAATTAATAAAAGATTGATTGGGCGAATTGCGGTCTCTGGGTCAATTAAAAAAATCTAATAAACATACTTCTCAATGAGTATACTATCGTATGTTTAAATCATAAACGTCCAAGAAATCTAAAAATATTGGAATTTGAGTCTTGTGAAAAAATGAAAACAACTTTATTCATCAAACAGTACTTTACAAACCTGAACATGAAACTACAACTAACACAATAATATAAAATAATACATATATACTATTATAGATATTATTTACTTTACTCTTACAGCAGGCAAAATATGTTGGCAAAGGCAACTGGTCGAAGAACGATAAGATATCAATGTCAAATCACTATAGCAACCTCAACTGCGACCTTGGAGGTTAGAAATGGATCTTGGGATATCACCAAACAGCTATGACACCGATCTGTTAATTAAATTCGACAAGCGATGTAATTATATTCAAACGACGCCTATTGTGACTGTACGGATATTTGAAATTAATACATACATACACATGTGACGCTTTTTTCCCACAGGGGTAGGCAGAGATCACTTCTTTCCACTTGCTACGATCCTTACATACTTCTTTCGCTTCATCCAATCTCATCAATCTCTTCATGCATGCCCGTCGGTTTCGGGAACTCTTGACCTGGCCCTTTTTTAATAAACTTTCAATTTGATTATGAAAGATCCGCCTAGGCCTTCCCCTTCCCATTTCTCCATTCATTTTCGCCATGTAAATCCTTTTTGTTATTCTCCTTTCATCCATTCTTTCGACGTGACCAAACCATGGGAGCATCCCTTTCTCAATCCTTGTCATTACATCTTCTTTCAAACCACACATTTCTCTTAAAACAATTGAAATTAATACAAACAGAAAATATTTTTATACAAAAAAAAAGTATCCTTAAGAAAGTTCTTATAATAGGAGAGCAAATACATTATTCATGTCTTTATCTACTTAGCAGAACGCCTTCACACGTAAGGCTCTTGGCCAATGGCTGCCTTAAGGCCAAGGACGAAGACGCACGCAAATCCAATTACTGTGCTAAACAACCATTCAGTAAATGTATAATACTCAACTCGAGTGGGACTCACCTAGGTATCTGCCCACGTTAGTGCGATAGAAATTAATTGTACACAGACAAAGAGAAAAGTTATCCAGTAGCAATTGCAACTAAACCACCTTTGCGCAGACTTATCAAAATGAAATGATACAAAGATAGATCTTTAATGTTTTATTTGCGTACGATCTTATTATATGATCACGATCAATGGATTTATAAAAATAAAAAATATTACACACTTTTGTTTTAGCACATTCATAAGCGTTCATTATCTTCTTGTGTATTGGGTAAATTGAAAAGTATGTTGGTGGATACCTATAAACGTAGAACCATAAACGAAACGAACCGTTGATTATTATTTGCATACGGTATTCACAGCATTTGGCCTTGTGAAACCTGCCTTCTAACGGGATGGCAGACGCCCGATATGACTACGAAATGTCATACCTTGCATTGAAGATTGTTAAAATCGTTTGTTTCGAATGCCTTGGCAATAAATTACTTTGGAGTATCTGTGCTCTTTCCAAGTCATCATACATACATAAATCACATCATTCTCGCCCTAAGGGGTAGGCAAAGACGAATTAACACCCACGTTTTGTCAATTATGTTAGGTCCCGCCCGTATAATAGTGCGAGCTTATTGCTATCTAAAGGTCAGGTAAATAGCAGTATACTGGTAGGTCATATAAGAGGAACGCTGCTGCCCATTACTCATCGCTGTCTTGATGCCTGACCGCCTTGTACGACACTCGTGGAAGAGATAGTGAGGTGACTGCTGTGGGTGGTCACTGCTCTGCCGGCCGTCACCACACGGACATCTGAATGTATCAATTTATTATTGCACTGGTCCCAATTAAAATGTAAAGTAACCGAGTGCTTTAAATCGCACAAACACGGCCACAAATTGGTAAGCAATTTATAGTTGTTAATAAAACTCAACAATGAAGTCTATTAGCTTATTTACTACGATTGCTACTAGTTAGTGGCCAGGCCGATATCGATAAATTTTATCGATGTTGTCCTTGGGATAATCAGTAAACCGCAGGCGGGCTTACAGTTAGGTGGCCCAACTGTACCGCTAAGCGAAGCCAAAGCGGCTTGGTATGGTAGGGAGGTAACCACGTCGACAATGTGACCGGCCTTAACACACGGCATCACGAAGAAAGTAATTAACTATAATGACAAGCACAATCTTCGTCAGCACTTCTTGTGCATAACGAGAATGGCTCGAAGCAAAATTTAATGAACCTAGAAAACCCGTTCTGATGTAGTGTATTTACAGTTGAGAAAATGAACAAAAACTGTAATCGGTAATCACGCAATGATAGATCGGTGGGATGTGCAACGTTAAGGTTTAAATTTATCGATATCGCGAATATCTTAATATGTTGTTTGTTCGACATTATTTCATGTTCGTTTCCTACTAATTATGTAATAGAAGAAACCGGTGCATTGCATCGGTTATGCAGTTAATAAATAAATCATTATATATCATTCGATGCACACATTTTATAGATATTAGATATAATAACATAGTTATGCCATTTTCCATTACCAGAAAGTAGGAACAGTCGTGGAATTGCAACAATCAAGGAACCTCTTTGGTCAGCATCAATATCAACTTCCGGCGTTTTTACCTTCAGGTTTCAATTTGTTTAATTTGTGATATATAGCGTCAAGTAAATGCTTCTCTGTGGTCATAATATGGTGGAATGGGCCAAATAATATTTTATTACTAAATTAAATTACCCGGCAGACATTAAATGACATAATAACGATAGGTATGCGCTTTTATATGCGCGTACATATAACTAAATATCATTGATTGCGTATGTCAACGAAAGTAGGCACACTTCAAGAGTTCACTCGACCTTTTACACTAACTTACACAACAGTTTACATATGAAGCAATAAAGAAGTATAGTTAAAATATTTAGATACCGCAATTTATGCAACTTCTAAAATATTAGACTCCACGACCCTGGGGGCCTACTCTGAAACTCCGAACGAACGATATCACATCTATCCGTCTTTCTCACGCCACTGCGTGTTAAAATAAGAGCGACAAAGACGCAAAGACTCGATCGAACGAAATAAAGTTCCAGAGTAACGCCTCTGGTTCTAAATACACAAATAAAGAGCGTAAATTCCAACAGTAATGATAATGCAAATGATATGCCTTTGGTTGATAATTAAGCCGTCAACCCTTAAAATTAAAATTTATCAAGTAATTAATTATCACACAAAAAAACGAACCCAATAAATGGGGTTTTGGTCCATTTCCTCTAAGTATATTATAATGAACATAACCTGCCATAAGGAAGACGTGTTCCAACAGTGGGGAAATAATTAATATTTGACAAATTAATATTTAAGTAATTATAAACTCGTAATACATATATTGTATACCTGTAACTACTATTAAGTTGTAATAAAAGTTCGACAGGTACGTATTAAAATTCCAACTAACAAAGCGGAATAAAATTTAAGCTTTGATAGATAGTAGGCAAGGAAAAATTTGAGAATGATAGAGGTAATTTAAGTAGGTATCTGCCACGTCATGAAGAGCCATCAAATTATTAATGTGAAGTAGTCGATCAGTTGTTCCATATGAATATTTAAGACTCGCATCGATATCGGCGGTTTCCCTAAGGGATATTTCTCAGGGAAAAGAATATTCTATGGACTTGTTTGAGTTAATAAATTAAATACTCTCTGTATTTGACGTTCAGTCATAAATTCTTGAGAAAACACTTTTAGCCTTCAAAAACTATATAAGTAATTTCGTTCAGTTATTAAATCAATTGTGTCATTCAGTTGGTCACAAATTGTTAGCGATCAAAAATAAAATATTATTTGAATATGAATTACAAAATAACATTTTGATTTTTTCGATTGTTTTTTAAATAACCGTGGTTTAGTTTCTCTTCCTTTGTAAACACGCATTATTGATCCAGTACATTATGATCTGAGTGGACACACTAGCGTAGGCGTTACAATAACACAATGCTTCAAATTCGCCACACATTCCAACACTCTCTTGGTTTCGTGATAATAGACATTTTTGCAATGTATTATGAAAATAATATGTTCTTCTTTTCCCTGCCCTTATCCTACTTTAAGTAGCGTCGGCACAACATGTCTTCTTCCACTTTCCTCTATTAGACGTGAGCTCAGCATGAACTCCCCTTTTTCTCATATCATCTTTCACACAATCTTTGAAAATATGTTGATAGGTAATTAAATTAAAGAAACAAACGACTGTACAGAAGAGTTCTTAGTTGTAAAAGTCGTTGCATCATTAAAGACAACTTTGTCTCATAATCAAATTCCCAATTATACATTTATTTAATGACTGTTCTTATATATGGTGACTAGGAAGGTGGTTCGTGAAATGAAATAAATTAATAAATAATGCATTGTCTATGTGAAGTTCATAATTTTAGCAAGTTCACGTTAGTTGCAACCGATAAGTATAAAAATAGCACTTCGTACATTGTTTAATATTATAGTATCGTTTGGGACATATGCAGTACGATTAAGTACTTCGCTCAATTCACCTAAGCCACCACACTCCTTTCACCGGCGCCGTTCAATCAAAGGTCATTATTTTACACGAATCACGACGTGACCCCCTCAGAGTTCGCTCAGAATGGCTATATAGCACGAATGTTTTGTCGTCAGCCAGTCCATTGTTCCAGCGTTGAATCTCTAAAGCGAGTCACTAAGTCCTTTTGCTTGGTAACGTTTTGACTAAACTAATATTGGCGCAGCCTTTAGCACCGGTGTTTAGCATAGTTAAGGGCTCGAAAAGAAGCTGTTCAAATCGTTTCGGGGCACCGGTACAGAGCCTTTGACACCGAAGGCAAACAAAAAAGAATACTCGACTGGCATCACAGATGTTTACAAAGTACGACAAACACGACAGTGTACACATAGATCTACATTCTTGGAAAGTGTCCAAATTTGAACGTTACGTTGGATTTATACATCGGCATCGGCGCGAATAGTTCCTTTTCTGACAAATTTAAAGCTCCTAAAGCGGGCCACATAAATCACGCCTATATCCTATAGGGGTGGGCAGAGGTGAATTATCACTAAGTTTCGTCAATTAGGTTAGGTCCCATGTAATAGGTGGCGAGCTTATTGCTATCTATAGGGAACGGAATGCAGTTAATTGCTAGGTGACATAAGAGGAACGCTGCTGCCCGTTACTCATTGCTGTCTTAAACCTTAGTCGCCATGTACGACACCCAGGGGAGAGATGGAGGTGGTGCCAAATGTATTCTGCTCTGCCGTCACCACACGGATAATTTCATTCAATTGTATCTTTTGCCTGTCACAAATGAAAGTATTACTGCAGCGTTCTGCCTTGCAGAGGCGCGAATGCCTGTATGCAAATATTTCGGAATCACACAGTGCGGGCGCAAACGTCGAGGAGCCCTACAAATTTGATCGTTGATAAAAGTCCGGGTCAGTGACCCTGCGCGCACGACTTCGTAAAAGAGATTTGCTCTAATCGCCATGATGACGGGAATACTATTGAATAGGAGTTTTTCTTGATGATTTCACGGTTACTTTTTATTTTATCTTTTGCCCTGCCAACGCCTCAGTCAATAATATTTTCCTCGACTTTTATGGGAGATGATTATTGTGGTTTGGAATGTTGTCATCTCAATCTCTCAACCGTATATCGGTCTCTCGACTTGATTATTTCCATCACTTTTATATACATGCATTCATCAGTAGCACCGTTTTGGTGGGATGGATGATATGAAAGGGCACTGGATGGCGAAGATATTACTTGCCGAGTGGGTACCTACCATACTTAATAAAAATACTTGCTTCAATAAGATTCTAGTTAAGATACTTAAATTCTTTTAGTAACACACTCTTAACAATATTGTTCGTAGTAAAGCAAATATTTTGCATATTTGCTGAACTTGACTATGAAATTTTTAATAGACAAAATTGTCTATCTATCAAAATCATTACTATATACACCTAAACTTACCAAAATCGGTTAGTTAATTAGGTGTGTTAATCTACATATATATGCAGTAGAAGAGGAAGCTATAGCTAGACCATGAAAGTACCTACCACTTGTACCTATACTTATAAGCTTCGCATTAGAACAAGTATTTGGCGTAGCATCCGAAGACTCTTATCAAATTTGGATAGGCTTGGAGAGGAACGTGAGTAGTGGAGGTGAGTGTTAATGCCCATTTAATGGGCCCTTAAGCCCATATTTCGGGTATAACTCCCGGGGACTGTTTATGAGTTACCCTCTCTCTTGTGCGACGGAAGAATCGATGGATTGCTAAGCCGAATCGTCTTCTTTGGTAGGTGCTTAAAAATATTACGTAAATAGACAAATGTGAAATTATCGGTATTCTGTTCTAGCTACTGTAAACAGTGGCAATGGAGTGGGTATCCATGAGGAAACCACGTTCTATTTAGATAAGACGGCCCAGCACAACAATTGTAATCGGTAGAATAACGTTTGCACACCTAATTTCAAATAGTCGAGTAAACACATCTATTGCTGATAAGTGTAATGAATTGTTAAGAATTTAAACATTGTGAGACACTACCTCAATACCTACAAAATATTTTGGGGTTGGCACAAAATATTCACGTCCATTCAATGTTTCCGATAAAATCATTTAAATGTTTCACTACGTCCGGTACAATACAGTGTTCCGCAGTGTAGAATCAAAGAGTTTGTTTAAAATGTAAATAGGTATTATAAGTTGTATATTACAAGTTTTGTTACGTAATGCTTACAAACAAAAAATGAGGATGGAAAAGTCAATCAACTTTATAATACGATACGTAGATTTGCATACCTACATTACCTACACATAAGTACTATTATTTATTATTATTGTACTGTCTAAAAGAATTTCGTAAGTGAACCGACGATGTCCCCTAGGCATCATAAGGAATCCCGGCATTGCGAAATTGGTTGAGGGAAAATAATAAACCCTAAACTAATAAAAGACAACTCTAATCAACTGTGTACATACATTACAGAGATGACACATTACCCTGGGGGTTGGTGTCAGGCAGGCGGCCGGCTGTAAAGCCAATGCCAGAAGCTAGAGCAGTACAGATTGGAATGTTCTCATCCCAATCGCACCTCTGTTCATCGGTCTCTCATGGTCCTGCCCCATCATTTTTCTATACATCATTAATCACTAGCACCTTTCCCATGGGTGATATGAATCAAAAGGGAGTGGATGCCTTGACATCTGACCGATATGAATTGAAGAGCAAACATACTGCGCCAACCTCAGATAAACTGGGCAGGAGGATGATATTATAGGTACTAACATATTTTAAAGCAACATTCGTCCAACTTTAATGACTTTAATGAAGTTACGTTTAATAGCCTCATTTTGGAAATGTAACACAGTAAGTAGTACACGCAGTCAGTCAGTGACGCCACGCACAGCGCTCTCGACTCGACTCCGGAATAACAATAGAGTCGTGGGAAACAACTAAACGTTATGAAACGGCTATACCACCAATCCCGCCGAGGATGTTCCACCTAAAACCTAAATAACTTCCTAAGTGGCAGTAACTGGAGAACAACAAACTGACCGTGTGAATTCGTAACTGTTGTTGCATCACGACGCCGTCGGCAGATTCGTTAGTTATTCACATTCTCCATGTTACATGATCTGCACACCTATGGCCATTAATTTTGCAAGTAGGCGATTTAATTAGCGGAGATTTAATTTGCTGAATTGAACTAAACTAGGACTTATATACGTATATTATTGTCACAAGCCTGACTAAATCAAGCATTCACTTCTATAAAAAAATGTAATATGTCAACAGACTGTATTGCCTCAATGGTCGATTGTACTGCTACACTACATAATTTCATACTATGCTTAAAGGTAAACTAGGTAAGGTAAACTAGAGGAGACTTATCTTTAATGTTTTTTTTTACATCATGATATGACAGTACAAGCAAATAAAAGTTATTATAAAAAATGGAATGCCACGAGACATGCTGATGGTATTTAAAGTACAAACTAAACTCAGACTATGATAAGCATATAGTACGCCTGGTGTAGTTTAGTGTCGTATCTTTACTAGTGACAATGTGTAGGAGCGTTCTGTCCAACAACATGATATGTAATTTAAATTGCATTTTTGGAAACAGTACTGATACACTTCAGGTGTGTAAAAAATCTTCTGGTCAAAGGGATATGACAGAAATTGATATGATGGAATGTTAAGGGCAAATGTTTGTGTGATAACCACAAGCATTTGTTTGAGTCATGGATATTTATATCTATTTCGTATTATTTAAATTGTCATCGTTCTGCCCTTATTCCATCTTATTTGGGTTTGGCACAGTATATCCTCTTTTTCCATTCTCTTCTGTCACTCGTCATCTCCTCATTTACATCCATCACCTTCATATCACACCTCACACAATCCATCCATTTTTTCAGTGGTCTTCCTCTACTTTGACATCCATCAACATTCATGTCCATAACTTTTTTTACTCACGTTCATACAAATTTCGTATTATTTTATCTTAAATTAAAAATGTATATTTATTCATTGTTTAGTTTCATTTCATAACAGGGGTTTAGCTGCTTACTTTGGGCTAGGCATTACGTGTGAATACAAAAAAATCACGAGTATTAAAAATAAACGCTCTTAAAATTTCAGTTGTGTATAGATAAAGCATAACCCAGCAAATAATTCTGAAATCTAATAAAGACACTGAAAACACACAATCAGTCAGTTTATGAGTTCTAAAATGTCAAAAATGGATGATTAAATAATAATCATTTGTTTTACATTTTGGTGAACTCAAGCTTCAAGCTTCATGGGTTCACAGATTAATAATTTTTTACTCTATTTCATACACACAATTTTTGGTTAATTATAGGAATGTTAAGAAGTTGTATATTATTATAACATTTTATCATGAAATGTTTCATGTTGTATACATGGTATTATAACAAGTGAATTGTAATGGCAAGTTATGATTATGAATAATATCTATAAAAATAAGGGATAATCAATAGATAAAAGTACAGTCAACAGTAGACAGTTTGTATAATCATAGCTGTCATATCCGTCTGATTCAAGTTGAACCCAACTCGTTTGACATAAAGTGCAAAATACTATGAAAACGTTGATGTTCTGTTTCACTGACTTCAATTAATAACATATTGAGTTTTGTTGAGCAAATAATAGCTCATTACTAACTAAATAGCTATGATGAAACTTTGTAGAAAATCGTAGCTTAACCTACAATAGCAAAAACTGCTGAATATTAAATACATTATGATAAAGAGTTGATTCTATCAGTCTTGTGGTTGAAATGAGGTTGATATGTAATTTTATTTTAAAAGCACAAACCATTTTATCTATATAATCACTATATAGCTCTGGTAATTTATTTGATTAATCATTAAACTAGATACAAAATTAAATGGTTTAATAATTAAATACAAAATGTTAATGGTTAGTATAGAACCTTTGGTACTTTTTCTCTAATTTGATTTGGCTGTATTAGTTAAGAGTGTATTGATTACATAAAATGTAACTAATTTCAGTGTATTGATTATATAAAATGTAACAAATTTCAGTATGATCTGATAATTGGAATTTAGATAATCAAACAATTTAAAATATGTAAAGTTGGGCATGGTCAAATCAAAGATGACATGGCATTATTGTTTCAAATATTGAATTACATATTGATAAGATAGTTATATATTTTGGCACCTAGCATATAAATGAATACTTATAAGGCTATACAAATTTATACACATGAAAATTAATTTTAGGAAAATACAGGCCTTGTACTTTTTGGCAAGTTTAGTAGTTTGAAAGGGAATTATGTGGGTCATGTTGCATTTTAGTTAAATTTATTTTGAAAAATTACACATTCAGTTAGGAAAACACAAGGTAACTCACCTCACTGAAGGACATCATCTGGCTGGACCTCTATCTCCTTCCAATCTTCTCAATTTACTCTTATCACGTCGATCAAAACAGATCGTTCAAGCTTTTGTTTCCCAACATTGAAAACAGTCCCGACATATAGCATCCCCAAGACACAAATACATCTGAACTCTGTAACTTCACTCACTGCGCAGGAACAAAATTTTAATTTTGAACAGAACGAAAACACCTGACCGAATCACAAATCACTGAAAAAAACCAACATTCCTCAGGTGGGTTTGAAACACATCTCAGTTAAATATTCTACAATCATAGATTGAACACTAATAAGTAAAAAACACGATTTTTCCTAAATATTTTGCTGCATACAATATACCAAAAAGTTTGCAACTCGCATTAAGTCAGAAATAACACAGTAACCATCAACCGGACAGAAGATGAACTCGCCATCTTGCTTTCATGTCACATTCAAAACTACCAACAGAAGAAACGAAAATTTTATCTCACTGCTGTCACTTCATTTCATGCGCGCTTCAAATGCGCAGCAAGACGACAACATAGTACAAATGTAAACTCTGAAGTTAGTCATTATCCAATTCCTTAAGCACCTTTTACATTGAATAGTATTTAGTATTTGTATTTTTCTTTAGTCAGCCGAACTTAGTATCGTTGTAGTACCTTTAAAATTAGACGCTTCAGTTCAATTATTTTATATCAATTTACCATTCGTCAATCGCTGCAACTCATGTCACAGAAATTAGAAAGAGTTTATTGGTTGGTAATATGGAATGAATCCCTTTGCTTTTATAGCAGTAGTTTTTCACTTCACCTAATATTATTATTCGAGTGTTTGAATTTAATCAAATAAGTAATGTCACTGACAAATAATAAATAGACAGAAAGTTTTTATTACTGGAACTATGCATTTATTTATTTATTTAATCATTATTTTATTTATGAACCGACAACAATTATTAAACTATAAAGGTACATACTGACAGACATGCTCATTACTAGCACGAAAGCATATAAATGAGCAATTGTCAATTAGTAGCATGTGTGTCTAGGCATTGCTAGTAATGAGTATGTTTATTTCGAGCAGACTCGAAAATTAACAGTCGTTTGATTTTCGAACATACTACCTGAGGCGCGGGTGGAAGGGGGCGTTGCGGTTCAAGCAACCGCATGGAAAATGCTGAAAAAAACTGACATCTCACTGGCATGCTTATTGATAGACAGTGTGAACAGTTGCAGAGCATGCTAGTTTTAAGCATGCTTACAAGCGTGCTTAAATAAAAGCATGTCTGTCAGTAGCCTTAGGGGACTCGACGTATAGATAGACATCGAACAACTAGCGTCGCGTCGGATGTTCATAGTGTGTTCTGGGTCATAGAAAACCAATACAATTGATTCGAATCAACACGCGTCGCGTTACATGCGTCGTATTTTAATAATGTATCTCCTTTGATCTCGTCGATTTAAAATGTCATATGACATTCTTATTTTTGGACATTTCAATTTCTATAACATTTTTACTCATAAAAAATAGATATTGAACAATAAGCTGTATGGGTAAGGAAACTGTTGCCTTACTTCGTAGAAAACTCAAAATGGCGGTATTTTCAAAATTTTAAATTTTTATTAACAGGTACAACCTTAGAATATAGAATAATAGGTACAACACTACATGTGTTACTTGTACTACAATTATTGTGTTATGATCTGCAGGTAATATGGTATCGACTTTATATTCCTCCCACACAAAACGCCAATTTCATAAGTAAGGTATGGAAAAGGCCTAATAATATTGTAAATTACCCTTCGAATACAGAAACACTACTTAAATTTTGAACACTGCTTAAAAAATAAGTGAAAATACTTGTCAGAATCTGTATGGAAAAGCGTCAATTTTGACAATACTTAAATGGCAGGACTCAAACTTTGAGTAGCGTTTCTGTATTCAGCGGTTAGAAAATAAAAACATAATTTGTAAAGAAATGTTTTATTTGTACCTATTACTTACCTAATTCATTACACACTGTTTATGTAGTTTTTTATTTATTTTCCAATTTTTTGATAAAGTAACCAGACACAGAGCGCGTCGACGACGGAAAAACGGAAAACTCGATCGAGCTCAAATAACAGCGCAATGTAAATGTATCTCGAATTCCCGCCCCGAAGTCCCTAAATAACATATGTGAAGTGACGCATGTCTGTGTAAGTGTTCCTAACTTAACTTACCTACTCCTTACTGCTCAGAATAATATTATTCTATAGGTAATCTAAGTTACTGCTTTAGCTTGGTATCCTACGCCGGGCAATCTACCTTATTGGTACTATTACAACAATCCTGGGGTGACTTGGGGCTGGCTGGCACATTCTATATTGTTCTTTTTTGCTCCCATATTATCATCTAAATCTAAATGATGACTAAGTAGGTACAGTCAACAGCACGCTAGGCTACAAAATGTAAAATTGTCTCAATCGACTTTGTGCATGGCTTAATGTAATAGACATGATATGGTTGACAATCCTTACTGACAATAATACAATACAATACAAAATACTTTATTGCGATAAAAAAAAATACAGGAAATTGCAATTTTTTGAAATAGTAAAATGAGCGTTGTTATTGTTAGGCAGCAATTTCTTCCAGACAACTTTGGAGGAATTTGGAGGAATTGGATTTTCCGTACGCGGAGCAGGCGGAAAGGTCCACTTCAAGGTCAGGTGTGACAAATATTTTTTTTGTCCGACCAGATTTTGTCCACGTCTCGTGCTACGGGGTCAGGGAGTGCTCGTATCATGTTTTCACCTTTCTTATAAACTCCGTAGATGGTGTAAAGGTTCATCGGCCGACAGCCCTTCAAATGAAAACCTACAAAACTTTTTACAGTTATTTAGGCTTAAAATCGAATACTTTTTATAGGGAGTATTATTGTACTCTATGCTTTAGTCTTTTACTGTCTCTTAATAATGTCATAAATGTCAATCCCATTAGAATAAATTTCTAGTTCCGTATTGTTTTACTATTATTTTTATGGGGCTATTTTCGTTTCCTTAACCTAGTTTACTAAGCACCGACCCGGTTACAGGAGGTAAGAGTAATTTGGGCTTATTAATTTCCGCGTGTACACGATCGCTATTTGCGGTAGTACCCGGGTAGTGACGTCAGCGCCACAGGTGCCAGGCGGAGATGTGCGCGGATGTTCCACAGATAGCCTCGGCCGGATAGCGGCGAATGTAGGTTAGATTAAAGTAGGTTATTGCACTAGTGACAACACAGTCCAGCGCTGGAGCCCGATTCGCACACACGCCCCCTGAGAGAGTAGCCGAAAATGATGGTAACACCTAGCTTGGTGGGTTTTAGAGTTCCGGCGGGCGAGCAAGACTCATGGCTGTAACGATGGAGTTGGAGGAGAGCGTCTCAGACTCGAAGTTGCACAAAGATAGCACGGTCAAGAAGGATCTCCGTCCAACGAGCGCCGTCTCCTTCTCCAAGTCTGAGCATGGACCAGGTTCGTCAGAACTTTTGACTCGCTCTGTCCCTTACTATTGTTATTAGGTGCAATCTCGGGCTGCAATGAATGAGATGGAATATTACATAAATATTTTCTTTTTGGCTATTGTATAAACTTTTTGAACATAAAAAAATTATTAAAAAATTAATAAATCACCCTAACAGCTGATTAAAAGCGGCGGGTAACTGCAATAGGTAGTCAGGAAATGATTTAAATAGGACAGGCGGTCGATTTATGACCTGTGCATGCACACACAATGTGCTCGCGACTGTTCGCAACTGACGACCCCTTCGTCATGTGGACGGTTCCCACATTAACTTGCTCTAGTCACGAATGTCTTTTGTCAACAAGTAGACATTCGGCAACGTGTCAAGGCATGGTGCAGACAGCTCATCTGCTGCTAATCGCCCCTACTCCTATTCTCTTACACCGAGAACTATTTAAAAAAAATGTTTTAAAAAATATAAAATATTGCGCTTATGAATTCCTTGCCAAAGCGTCAGAACTAAAAACGATATTTTGCAGCTAACGGAAGATTGTATGAATTTAATTTTGTACTTACTAAACAGGATTACAAAGAAAAAGAGGTCAGAAATTTTTCAATAAACCATATAACTTAAAAGCGTAATTAATTTTGTTAACTACTTAAGACCACATAACATAATTTCACTGGGTGTACTTACTCGGGTTAAACATAATTACAATATTTAAATTTGTGTTTATTATTGTTAATTTCTTTTTTGCCAAATAAACTTTATTTCATTCATTCATTCATTCAAAGTCAATATTTTAAGATTTTTTCTGTCAGAATAATCATTTTAGATGTCGAAGAACCTACTAAAACGGTTTTTGGTGGCTTTTTTGCTATGATAAAGGCTTCACTAGGAGTGCAGCCTTTGGAACATGCAGTTTCCGAGCGCGTTTGATCGAGAGCGCGAAGAACGATCGCCATTCATCACGTATAATATGTGTACCACCACTTTTTAGAACCGACATCCTCAGCCGAGCAGCTGAGACAATACAAATGCTGGGTCAGTACCGAACGATGGAACGAGCTTAAGAAAATCGCGGAGGCAGCAATGAAGGAGCGCAAAGTGTTCATGATAAAAGGGGGTGGGTTCCCCGCAGTAAGAAGGGCGCTAATGGACAGAGGTTGGATCGAGAAATACGAGTCGAGTAAGGTGAGGTTTGGTTACCGGTTTGTTACACCACTTTCGCGGAACTATTGCACGATTATAAAGGCGGGATTCCACCAGTGTGCTGAACTGTGCGGCAAAGTGTAGGTATTTGTTTGGTTTTTCGCTGTGCCGCACACTGTTCACCACACTAGTGGAATCACGCCTTTAGGATGTGGCCAAAGATTGTGACTTACCTACAGCCGTACTCAGTGACGTGACTTTAAATTAAACGATTCATTACGTGATTTTCGGTAATTCAAAACTAGAGGATATTCTTCTCAGGTCAATGTTCTAGATTTAAAATGAACATTTTTTTTGTATTAAGTAGTTTTTAACGTAACCGGAAAATACCCCGTATGGGACGTGGACGGGACGGGGCTGCAAAAATATCGTTTCATACAAAATGTACCATGATGGATGGATGTCATGGAGTCACGGACGGGTCGGCATGGTGCGTTTTGTACGAGAGAGGCCCCGTCCCCGTCCTGTCCACGTCCCGTCCGGGGTGTTTTCCCGTTATGTATGCAGAGACCTTAAATTAACGTGTGAGTATACCGCTGTTATTATAGACACTATACTACCTACAATTTTAGAAATAAATTACATTTAATGTCATTTTAAATCATAGTCGGACATTCATCAAATACAAATTATTTATATGTATTTAAAATTCAACATTTTAATAGTTTATGTTTATACCTATGTATCAATTAATTTGTAGAACATTTCAGAAAATATTTTTCGTTTAGGTTAGGGCCGGCGAGATGGCCATATAGCAAGCAAGACGGACACTTGCGAACATGCAGCAGAATATACAATAACATAAAATAAAAATATGTTTCATTCATATATATTTTATATAAAGGTACTTACACACTCGTGTTAAACATTGGAAACGCATGTGTCACAGTCAAAAGTTTTCTGATATTCAACGCGAAAAGCTTTGCTCGATCGTAATCGTAACTACCGAAAGGCCTTATTGTTCTGAGAGTAATGGGCATACGATGCACAAGTTTTCTCCCCCTTGACATGAAAAATGTAGTAAGTAGAAGATAAATTAAATTAATTAAAATAAATTAACTTTCAAGGTTTATGATTAGGTATATTAATATTGCTCAGATATCTTCATGTCATTCACTCCGTAAGAGTCAACATACCTTAATACTATCAATGTAATATAAAGTAAAATTTGCCCTATTGTCTCTCTCACACAAAACCCACTATTTTACAATAAACTTAAAAGCCCATTCGTCCATAAATAACGACTTTTATACCACCGCGACGGCTTAACCTCACAACTATGTACTGACGTAGGTACCAGGTAATATTTATTAAAATTACTTCCAATGTCAGAAACATTTGCGTGGAGTCAGACGTTACAAAGTTAACCATTAAAATAGTTTTAAATGTCTCGCCATATCTTTGTACTAACTTAAATCGAACAGAGGCTGCTATCGGTTCGGTTTATGTATTTGTAGTGTATAGCAATGTTCCTTGGTAGCTTCGCGCGTTCATAATAATAATTATGATGATATAACCGTGTAAGCAGTGTGCACCCCCATCTCTCTCTGGGAGAGATGGTGGTGGTTACAAAAAAAATAATAGTATTTAAATTACAAAGTAAAAAGGCTTAATATACTTACGTAAAAAAAAATGAAGAGATTTCTTCCACTGTTTATGGCTATAGCTACGAGATGCCACAAATGAGATTCATGATTACCAATTTTAAGGATTTTAATGTAAAATATCCAACTCATATGTATGCGCTCTCTACCATTATACTTAACATTTTCTAATATTGTAGGCTCGTCAACTACCAACGAACGTGGATCCCAAAAAAGCAACAGGCAAAGAGCTCTCCAGGGTGGAAAGAATGATTCTTTACAAATTTATGGAACAACATTCCGTCGATTTTCTGTGGACAACCAAGAGGGATAAATACGACTGGTTGCTTAGTAACAAAGAAGTGATTATCAGCAGGTATCTGAATGTTCAGAATTGATCCCACTCTTCCCCCCTTATTATAAAACATGGACTAAAGTTAATCGTGCCTTAAAATTGATGCTAACTCTGTCTTTCATACTTACAGCAAATAAAAATGACAGTATCAGTTTTAAACTGTGACTAATTATAGTCCATGTTTTATAATAAGAGGGTTATAGTTTCGGTTTGAGTTTTTATCAGGTGCCTACATGTTTTACATTCGACAGATTCTGCCGATCGATTTTCACTACAAAGGAGGGGTTGACTACGTCCTTAACTCAAATGCATTGGTATACAGAGCCAGGTGTCGCTCTGACGAAGTTCCCACGTTGTTACAACATTCACAACTCAGACAGCCTTGAGGAATTCATTGACGATTTTCGAATAACAGCTTGCATCAGTGTCCTTAAATGGCTAACGATAACATTGCAAAATGGCGGGGAACAGAATCTAGCTGTGGTTAACGGAAAAGTGCCATTTACTTGCGTAGAGTTCGCTTTAAGCAGACTAAACGAGTACATATCATTTTTTTCTCATAAAGATATCGATGAAATAGAAGATCAAGCTCAACATATTTGGGAACACGAATGGGATTTGTTCTTGACGCATCATTACCTCTTGGTCCATGAAAATGCGAAGTTTATAGAGGACAAAAACACTAATATAAGGTTAGAAATTTTGTATATAGACTATTTGACCTTACACACGATTTAGATTGATTAATTAAACGGATCGTTTGATTTACTAGGTGCTTAGAAAAAAAGGCTGCCAAAATTCTATCTGTGATGACCAAGTTTTGGCCTCAAATCGACATTGACGGTGTCATGAACATCTGGATAGTGAAACCGGGCAACAAATGTCGCGGACGGGGCATACAGTTGATGAACAACATCAAAGACATAATTGGTCTTATAAATATACCCGCACAAAAAACCAGATACGTTGTACAGAAATATATCGGTATGTATATGAAAAAACCACGTTATTCAGGGAAGATTAGAAAGTTCTCTCACACAATCACTTATATTTCATTTTCAGAAAATCCACTAGTTATATACGATACAAAATTCGATATCCGGCAATGGTTTCTCATTACAAATTGTCAGCCACTTACTATTTGGGTGTACAAGTAAGAGATACATTTTTATATGTCTACCTATTACTCTGAGAGTTTTCGTTAATTCTTCTCTCTAAACTATTGGTTTTGTGGTTAACAGGGATAGCTACTTAAGATTCAGCTCGCAGATTTTCAGTTTGTCAAATTATCACGAATCGGTGCATTTGACCAATAATGCTGTTCAAACAAAATATAAAAACAACGGAGATCGTGACAAGGCTTTACCTGATGAAAATATGTGGGACTGCCACACTTTCAAAGCTTACTTGAGGTAATAAAATAATAACGTAGTTTGAAATTTGAATCATCAAAAGAGCATCCATTTATAACTCAGATTTTACTGTTTAATTTGAAGACAGATTGGAAAATATGAATTGTGGGATACGAAAATCTATCCTGGGATGAAGCAAAGTCTTATTGGTGCTATGCTGGCCTGCCAAGACACGATGGACAAGAGGCTAAACAGCTTCGAACTCTACGGAGCAGACTTCATGCTGACTGATGACTTCACACCGTGGCTGATTGAAATTAATTCCAGCCCCGATTTGGCACCTACAACTTCAGTAACTGCTCGTTTATGTCCACAGTGCCTTGAAGATGTTATTAAAGGTAATAAACATTGTCTGGCAAAATCGTTACTAATAATATTTGTTATCATTCACTTTGGAATTCTTATTGATTTGATGGCCGATTTAGTTGAATAGTCAGACGTTTATCATCATCATTACCAGCTCTTTAATGTCTCCACTCCTGGGGCCTTCCACATGGATGGAAGAATGGAGAATGAGCCTTATCTGACCAGGCTGACCCAGAACGTATTAACGACTCCTGATACAGCCAGGACTAACGACGTAGCGTGTCTTCCGGCATAGAGCAGCAGCGTTTCGCAAATTATGTAAGATCCCATGTAATGTGCCCAGCCTGTTGCCATCTACGCAAATGACATATTGCTAGGTGGTATACCACAGGAACGTTGTTGCCCATTACATATCGCTGTTTTAATCCTTAATCGCCTTAAACGATACCTGTAGGAATTATTACGATTGGTGACAGTTGTTTTCCTCTGACGTCACTCTACGGCAACTCAATCACAAATATTAGGTATACACTTTTATTAATTATGCAACATATAGTTGTTCTAGATCGACGTTATAATCCTGATGCTGATACTGGAACTTTCGAGTTGGCCTACAGACAAATGGTGCCAAAAGCACCTGCTTACTTGGGCTTGTCGCTATGTGTCAACGGCAAGAAATTATATAAGAAACCTAAAGAAAGACGGCACGAATCCAAGAGCGTTACCCCAACAGAACCAAGACTGGCTTCCGAAGATTCAAATACAGAACTGGACCAACCGGTGCCACCCGAGTACAGTGGGCCAATTATAACGGATTTCCTAAGTTGGCTCAACCCTTATGACGCCTTACCCACAAGCAGAGATGGAATCGTACTAGTTCCAAAGGAAAGCCTCACGGTACGCCGCGCCGTTACTGTTGTCAAATCCCATAGCAGCTCCTCGAAAAAACGTAAATCATCCCTCTCTTTTAGGACTCACCGAGGAAAGCGAGAAAGAAACTATACAGAATGTAAGCGACGAGTTGTACCCCACTCATGCTGCCAACCAGAGGAGGTTAAGACCTCGACGTCCATTAGTAAATTTCGTACGGAATCCGCCCGCAAAAAGGACAAACCGAAGATTGACAGGTCGGTTGGTAATAAAAGATGCTACATAGATCCCATCGAATGGGAAAGGGAGACGGCTAGTATTCTACGCCCTACTATATCTGTACAAAATAAAAATGTTAGTAAATCGGAGAATAGTATAAATATTCCTATGCGGCAAAGTAAGTCCGGTATAATAGGGTCACATAAGCTGCTGACTTCACAGAACTATGAGGATAATACTGAGTCCATTAAAAAACTGAGCGCTGTAGGTAGAAACATTTGTAAGCTCAGAGATGAAAATAGAAATAAGCAAAAATCCATAACATTTTCCAAAAGTTGCACATCTATTTACGCGCCATATCGAGTCGTGGTTACGCCATTGAATGATGAACCTCAAACATCGTACGGCAAACGGAAAGGGATCTAGGTTAGTGTCTTATGAAGACACGGTCTGTAGCAATTTTTCAGACTGGATTGTATTAGGTATCGTTTTATTGTAGACTTGTCAGAGTGAGATTTCTGTAACATTGTTAATTTTAAGTAAAACTTTAAATATTTTTCTCTAATCTGTTGGCATTGTTCAAATTCTATTAGTACGTTAATAAAGTTTATGAAATAGGTGCTTGTTAGAGCGTATTTAAATTTTACCCTTATGTTCCAGGCTTTCCTATTTCCTATTCCTGAATCCTTTGAATTTATCAAGGTCACAAAAATTAAAATAAATTTGATTAAACTTTTTAGAAGGCTAATGATCCTAACTTGTCTGTTCGCCGTGATTAATGTTGTCAGTAGTGACAGACATGACAGACCAGTAATCTTTGTCATCAACAGTCTAAAATTATGAGTGATTAAAAGTTATTATAATTTGGATAAAAAATGATAAACATAAGATAAGTTAAACAAAAATGTTGTTGTTGGCCCAAAAGGTAATATTTGGCGTATTTCCAGCTATAATGCGACATTTAATTGCTTTATTGTTACGAGTGCCTGAAACAAAGTAAAGTAATCAAATATTTTTCTAGAGAACTCATAGATTCAAACTAGAACTTTTATGGGCAATAATATCCACATAATGCCGCACAGAAAGAAGAAATTAAAATCCATCAAAAAGAGAAAGGTAGTGCATGTCTCCGAAACTTGACTACTGTTTGTAAAGCTAGTTATTCGCTGTACATACATAATTGTTGGTTTTAGAAAATTTCTACGTCTTCTTCGGACCCGGAGAAATATCCAGTTAAATTGAAACAAAATGGTCCTGTCCAAAACGCAGGGTGGACTATCAATACGAAACCAGATTACGTATATAAAGTAATTATGTAAATAGCTATAATATATAGACCTTCATTAAAAAAATATTAAATAATTAAACATTTCACATAATTTACAGAACCCTTCATACGGAAATGTCGACAAAGGTGGCGTTAAAAGATTACTGTCACCATTTAATAGATTTGCTATTAATAACTTCCGAATAGCAGACCCGAACAATAAAAAGAATGAACAACTACAACCATTACAAAGTCATTATAGATCGATTGGGTTATCCCCTAAAGAAAAAAGTTATGTTATTTGCAGTTGTCAAGCACGGTCATCAAGATATCTAAAACTTAAAAAAATGGCCTGTGCTGCTATTAAGGAAAATAAGATTTTTTCTATTTATGGAAGCTGTAGTGCCGCTCGCAAAGCTTTGGTAGAACGAGGGTGGGTTGAAAAAATTCCACCAAACAGAATGAATTTATCAAAAATACGGAATGGCACATATACAGACAAAACGGAAATTCATGGAGAATTAGAGCGATTACTGCTGTCGAATTTAGTTGAGAAATGTAATCCTAATTTCGTTTGGTGGGTGAAAGATGAGCACAGGGAGTCAATAATGGTTATAGATATGTTAAAAGAATGCAACACAATCGTAAATAAATTAAAAACTGACGCTATGTGGACGACAAAACAAGGTTTATGCTCTTCGATGAAAAGGAATTATTGGTTTCACGTCGAGGGCGTTGCCGAAGTCAGTGGTCCGCGGTCATATAACAGTTACGACGTGTGTGAAATAGATGATTTTGTTAAGGACTATAAAATAACTGCATGTGCAAGTCTTTTGAAATGGATCCTCTCAATGGTTGCCAAACAAAAGCCAATATTTGAGAAGTCCGGAAAAATTTCACTTAACGTACTTGTCTATGCTTTGAATAGATGTAAAGAATACTTGTTCCGAAAGCAACATAAAGATATTGATCGGTTATTACACACTGCTGGTCCTGGACAATGGAAAACATTTCTTAGAAAATATTATCAAATTATTGCAAAACAAGAAGTGTTTCAAGAAGATAAAGCAAATAAACTTCCTCTTTATTTGGCTTATGCCAAACTCTTACTAAAAGAGATGCATAAATATCGCCCACAGCTTAGTTGCGAAGGTTATCATAATATTTGGATTATTAAGCCAGCTCACTGTTCAAGAGGTCGGGGCATTAGAATGGCGTCCAAGCTAACAGTTATCACAAGTCTTTTATCTAAGGCCAATGCTAAGTATGTGATTCAAAAATACATCGGTAAGCATCATATCAATTGATATAAATTCACTTTACAATAATAATTAGGCGTCATAACAGGTTTATAAACTTACTTATTTCAGAAGAGCCACTGCTTATTCATGACACCAAGTTTGACATCAGACAATATTATTTAGTTACTAGTACATACCCTTTAATTATATGGATGTACAGAGATTGCTATTTAAAATTCAGCTCTCAGAAATACAACCTTAAAAACTACCATGAGTCCATACATTTAACAAACAACGCAGTTCAAAAAAGGTACCAAAATTGCGTGCTACGCCACACTGAGCTTCCGCAGAGCAATATGTGGGATTCCAATACATACAAAAACTATTTGAATAAAATCGGACAGCCTAGTGTCTGGGAAAGTATTATTTATCCTGGAATGAAGAAATCTATAATAGGGATCATGCTTAGTTGCCAGGATTCGTTGAGCGTTAGCAAGAATCGTTTTGAGCTCTACGGTTGTGATTTCATTTTAGACAAGGAGTACAAACCATGGTTAATTGAAATAAACTCTTGTCCAGATCTAAGTAGCACAACCCAAGTTACAGCAAAAATATGTCCTGCTGTGGTTGCAGATATTGTTAAAGGTATTAAATCTAAATAGTAATATAATATTATTCTCGCTTTATGAAGAACTACTCATTCAATACCTATTTGATATCTTAAACTATTTATATTGCTAATCGAACTATTTTCATCAGTTGTTATAGATAATGTTTTAGATCCAAAATCTTGTACTGGAGGTTTCGAATGTATTTATAGTCAACCTATGACAGTGCCAAAATATGGAGGTACTGATTTATATATGCGTGGACATAGTTTACGAAAAGACTATTTTTATAAAGGAAATTTTACAATTAATGAATCTTGCGACAGTGCTGTGATTGGCAAACAACGTGACATTAAAATTGCATTGAATAATCTAAAAAAAAATTATAAGACCGACAACATAGCAAAAGATGTTATTTTCAGTGACGAAGATGTTGCTTGTTCTCATAACACAGAATCTGAAAACGAATTAAGTGTAGCTGCTACGGTTATTATCGAAGAATTGGATAAGTTAATAGACAGAATATATTCTGAAAAAGATTTCCAACAGAATTTACCAAATCAAACCTTTAAAGCACATTACCCAACTTTAGATAGTAAAAACACACTTAGTAAATGTTCCAAGCCACAAAAATCACGACATAAATAGAATACATTTAATTTTGGTGGATTAGACGATGGTCCGGGTGGAAAAGCTAGCTTTATCGATTTTTACAGCGCTTCTAATTGAATTTGATGAAAAAAGCAAATTTTCATGCAGACACAAACAAAAATAACTTTATATTTTTCGTGCTATACCTTTTTATACGAATATACATATATACTTACTTGAATGAACAGTACGTGTTTTAATGAAGGAATATGTAATTTAGCTTTTCCTATCTTTAGGCGCTTTCTCCACGAGCGACAGCGAGCAGGCCTAGCACGGACGTGGACAAAATCTTTCTACGCCACTTGACAGGGCTCTGTCTCGTGATTTAGTGAGAATTAGAGCGAGATAAAAGTATTTTCTTTTCGCTGAGGAGATTTTGTCCACGTCCCTTGCTACGGGAGTTGATCTCATGCCTATTTGACAGATATCTATCAAAGTTGAAGTTTATATACCTATATCGGCACTAAAAGTGCGGGCCAGATAGTCCGCGCGCGAGAGGTAGCGCTATTTGCTAACATTGACACTCCTAACCCCGAATACAGAAACGCTATTCAAAGTTTGAGTCCCGCTTAACATTTAAGTATTGTCAAAATTGACGTTTTTCCATACAAATTCTGACAGGTAGTGTCCACTTAACTTTTTAAGCAGTCCCCTAAATTTGAGTAGCGTTTCTGTATTCGGGGGCTAGACAAACAAAATAGGAGACGAAATTTTAGTTCCAATTTTGACCACGCGCGGACTTATCTGGCCCTCACTCTAGCAAAGAGTATTTACACACTACGTTGCAGTAGGATTTCATGATTTTAAATATAAAAATATGAGAAGTTCCTGATCCTTGTTTTAAGTGAAATAATATGTAGCTATCAAATATCATATCGTAACAGGTACAATGTCTATACATTACTCGGGCAGTCGCCCATACTTCAATTCAGCCATGTCCTTTATTTTTCACTATCCGGTATGTCAAAGCAAAATGTCATTACAAGTTGTTAGTAAGTTGAAAGAGGGAAATTATTTGCCACTTTCCGAAACAGATCTCTCTTTATTCATTTTTATTAAAAAAAATCTATCCATGTCACTTGCTCCTAGTTTGTCACACGAGTCCGTGATAGTTACTTTACTTCGACCTCCAATCCCATATTTCTACCATAATAATTTAGCTCCCTAGGAACCTATGCTAACTTTTACGAACTTAGGCTGTATGAATTGATCTCTTTGCTTTAAAAAAGGGAAAAATAAATGTGATAAGTAAGAAACGAATTACCAAGAATATAGGCTTTAATTAACTAAAATTACAGGCGATTGACACTGACAATATAATATAGAAATATAATATGGAATAACACATAGACAATATATGTCATTCACCCCCTCTACATTGTAAAGTCCTGTAGGTAACGAGGAAGCCGAGGCTGCCTTGCAGATCTCCTGAGAACTGTAGGTTCAGACAAGGGCACAGGGTCCTCCTCTTCTATATCGGAGCAATGTTCCTGGCCATCCACTGAAGAATCTCCATCTAATGTACGATCCCGAGAATCTGGTATTTCTGTGTCACCATCTCCTGGTATAGAATCAGACGGGGTCGGAAGTGGAGCTAGTTGTCGATTGGATACCGAGGATTCTCTACCATCTTTGTGCCTGATAAAAGAATAATATGGGTTACTCTGCAATAGCTCTACCTCTTCTACGTAGGGGTCATTTTTATTTCGAACATTCTTTTTTATTAAGACAGGTCCTGGAACTAGCCATGTAGGAAGTGAGTCTCCCATCGGAGATCTTCGCGGGAATTTGAAAAATTTTTCGTGTGGGGTAGTGTTGATGGACGTGCACAAGAGTGAGCGAATGGAGTGCAGCGCTATAGGGAGAACTTGCTCCCATTGTTCCACTGGTAGCTCTTTTGTACGAAGCGCAAGCTGAATGGACCTCCACAATGTACCGTTGAGGCGCTCAACTTGTCCATTCCCCTTTGGGTTATAAGGAGATGTTCTGCTAGAAGCAATGCCATGTTGGTTCAGAAACTCGTTGAGTTCAGTAGACATGAACGCTGGGCCTCTATCGCTGTGTATGTAAAGAGGAGTCCCATACGTGAAAATCAAATCCTTTATACATTTTATGACAGTAGCTGATGTCATATCCTTGCATGCATATGCAAATGGAAAACGACTGTATTCGTCGATGATAGTGAGGATATACTTGTTGGGTGTGTTCGAAGGTAGAGGACCTTTAAAATCAAGACTTAGTCTTTCAAAAGGCGCTATTGCTTTGATAAGATGACTCTCTGCTTTCATATATCTCGGCTTGATTTCAGCACACACCCGGCAAGATGCGGTGACAGATTTGATATCGTTAATCGTATATGGCAAGTTTTTAATGCGAATCCAGTGCGCCATTCTAACAATACCTGGGTGACAAAGAGATTCGTGTAGTTGACGTAATTTGTTCACACCCATGGAGGCACATACCCGAGATAAAGCATCTGCTGCTGTATTCTCTTTACCAGGTCTGTAGACAATGTCATATTTATAGCACGATAACTCTAGCCGCCAACGTTGAATTTTATCATTTTTTATTTTGCTGGAATGATTTTGGTTAAACATAAATCCGACAGATCGTTGATCAGTGATTAACAAAAAGTGCTTTCCAATAAGATAATGTCGCCACTTACGGATACTCTCTACAATTGCACATGCTTCCTTTTCTATAGAAGACTGTTTACGTTCAGAGTCGGAAAGTGTTCGTGAAAAGAATGCTACAGGGCGTCCTTTTTGCGAAAGAGTAGCCGCTATAGCGTAGTCAGAGGCATCTGTTTCGACTGTAAACAGCTCCTGGTTATCAATAGCCACTAAAGCCGATTTTGCAATTTCAGATTTCAATAAGTCAAAACTAATTTTTGTCCCGCTATTCAATGGGAAAGTCGTTACACCGATTAAAGGTTGAATTTTCTCCGAAAAATTTTGTACCCATTTGGCGTAGTGTGCGAATAAGCCGAGAGCCCGTTTCAATTCAGCGGTGTTAGTGGGAGCCGGGAGATCCGTCAGCGGTTTTAATCTGTCACTGTCTGGCTTTATGATATTGTCCTTAATAGTGTAACCTAAAAGATTAACGGAGCTCGCACCAAAAACACATTTCTTTTCGTTCAAAGTTAAATTATACTTCTTAGCAACGGTCATAAAGTGCTGTAATTTCGCATCGTGGTCATCCTTGTCCCTTCCACAAATAGTGACGTCATCAAGATAGGCGTAAGTACCATCTAACTTCTCTCTCTGAATAATAAATTCAAGTGTTCTTTGAAAGGCAGCCACCCCGTTAGTCACACCAAATGGAATTCTAGTGAACTGGTAAAGATTTCCACATGCTTCAAATGCCGTGTAAATTTTTTCCTTTTCTAAAATAGGCACTTGGTGGTAAGCGCTTTTCAGATCTATTTGGGTGAAATACTTATTTTGGGCGACCTTAGAAACAATACTTTCAATATTGGGCAAGGGATATGCATCTAACATTGTAAATTTATTAATGGTTAAGGAGTAGTCAATTACCATACGTTTGCGGTGTAATCCTCCTCCGGCTACAAGTACCTGCGCGCGCCACGGCGAGACGCTAGGTTCGATAACTCCATCTTCTAAAAGTTTAGTAATTTCTTCCGATATAAACTTAGTATCGCTTTCGTTATAGCGCCGGGATTTGATAGCTATTGGCTTGATGTTCGGCGACAAGTTGGTGAAAACGGATGCAGGTGGGACGGAAGCCGCCATGACGTTGCAAATTTTTAACGGATCTCGGCTACCTCCAAACTGTAGCTCTAGTGCTGAATGGTTTCTTAGAATATCATGTCCAATGATTACATCTGCGCAAAGATTATTGACAATTAGTAACAAACAGTTTTTGTAAGTATACTGATTAAGGTTGATTGTTGCATTGCATGAGCCATCTACGATAGACACATGATTAAGAGAGGCAAGGTTTATTGTTTGTTTGCATAAGTTTTGTTTGAGTCCCATAATCTGCACTAAGCTTTTATTTATGAAACTGACAGAACTTCCAGTATCGATCAGTGCATCGGCACGTATTTTATTTATAGTAATCGGTACTGTCGCTTTACGTAGGCTTGACGGAGAAGCAGCAGAGATATTGGTAATTTTAGTACTAACCATGTCAGATTCAGTCGAGATAGCGTTTGAAGTTTGTTGGTTAGCGCTCCGACAAACATTTGCGAAATGACCCTTCTTGGCACACAACTGGCATATGGAGTTGAAAGCTGGACATTCGGTTCTCTTGTGTACTTTGTCACCACAAAAGAAGCAGCGCCGTCGTTGAGAACCTGGCTGATTTTTAGAGATTACAGCAAGAGACTGGTCATTTTGCCTGGGTTCGGAAAATGTCTGGTCCGGTAGAACATTAAGCTGAACTGTTTGCGTAAAGCTTCTTCCGATAATATGCGAGTTTCGTTCGGCAGTTTCTAATGACAACGCTTGATTTCGAGTCTCGTCTAAGGTCAAAGTTAGATTTTCTAATAATCTTTCTCTTATTTTCTGAGAAGAGATTCCCGCGATAAAAGCGCCTCTTACAGCCTGGTTTTCATGTTCTTCGGCATTAACCTTTCTGTAATCGCAGTCCCGAGCAAGTTGTTTTAGCGACCGGGCATACTCAGTAATCGACTCTTCCGAACTTTGTTTACGAGTAGTTAGCAAGTGGCGTGTGAGAATTTCATTCTTTCTTTTCATGTAAATTCTATCGAGAACTTTAATGCACAAAGAAGAAAGATTAGATAAATGGTTAATCAGCAGTTTTACCTTCATACAGTCAGGCGTAGCGTTTGAAATTTCTTCAGATAAAAGTTATTGAAAGTGTGAAGCCAATGCATCCATTTTAAATCCGAACCGACATCGCTGGGTTCGATATCGAATCTGTCAGGCCGGAGGAAGCGTGATAGCGTCCCAGTAGGCGAGCTGATGCCGGCAGAATTTTCTTCAGACATTTTTATTTTATTTCATTATTTAGTTAATTAAATTGATAAGTAAGAAACGAATTACCAAGAATATAGGCTTTAATTAACTAAAATTACAGGCGATTGACACTGACAATATAATATAGAAATATAATATGGAATAACACAGGGAGTGTTTGGCGCGTTTCGTGGTGTCAGTCAGATTTATTTTCACTAATTCAAAAATTGTTATAGAGTGGATTTTGTGCAGTGAAAGTGGTGTAATTTTGATGCACAAGCATCCGTGTTGATGTGCAATTATGCAGAATTATCGAAAATAAGTCTCATGGTGTGTTTGATGTTGTGGTGAAGATCACTATAAAAAGTGGTTTTATCCATTTCATCAAGCACCATCATTAACTCTGTTACCATTCAATTCCCGCCAAGCACTCCCTAGATGCGTTAAAATATGTGGCACCCATATTTTAACGTAAAATTCATTTCACTCATACTTTTCACCCACTCATTATTTCAAAGACTACAGATAAAATATACACTAAAGATTTGGCTGTATGGGTTAGACCCTTTGCCTTCCCTAAAATATAGGGAGAATTTAAAACTACTAACTACTGGAATAACACATAGACAATATATGTCAAAATGTGACACTTCATAGATGATACATGGCATGTAGAGCCAGATAAGTCCGCGCGTGGTCAAAATTCGAACTAAAAATTCATCTGCTAATTTGTTTGTCTACGAGTGTCAATGTTAGCGAGCAGCGCCACCCCTCGCGCGCATATTTATCTGGCGCGCACTCTAGTTAAGATTCTAGTTCTAGTAAATATATTTAATCTGTTTCATTATATGGCGTCAGTAGAAGTATGTACTTGACATTTTGCATAAATGAAAATTGTTGGAAGACTTTTTGCAAATCGGAAATTGTTTAGTTTAAACACCACAACATTCCCATCCAAATATGGGTCGATCCAGATCTAGAAGCAAGTCGCCCAGACGGCATCACAAAAGCAGCAAACACTCCCGAAAGAAGAGCCGATCGAAGGATCGGTCTTCTTCACGAACTAGAAATTCGAAACACGCCGAAAAATCTAGGGAACGTAGTTCGAAATCTAGGTACATCACATGCTTTTCGACTTTTGCTACGCGTCATATCATCGTTCATACAAATTTATAAACGATTAACCCTATTGAACTTCAGGAAAAGATCACACTCCGTATCGTCAGTTACCAGCAGTGAAGGGTCCTACGATGGAAGCAGAAGCCACAGAAAGAAATCAAAGGGGCGCAGTAAAATGGATGAAGTGGACCGCCTGGCTGAAATGGAAAGGCAGAGACGTTTGAGGGAAGCTGAACAAAAGGTAGAATATTTTTATTACATAAATATTCCTCTCAAGTGCCGTCTTTATTCATAACTCGTGGTGTTGTCGTTGATGATAACAAACATTTTATAACAGATAATAACATTTTTTATACTGATAAACTTACTAAATTTTACATGCCAAAAAAAAATCGAAATTGTTCAGTATTCTTTTCCTGTGATTATTTAGTAAGTTAGTGGGGAAAATAAACTAATAACCTAAGAATTTGCAGGTATAATTCTTTTGATTACATTAATATGAACTTATTGATGGATGGTTTGGTTGAATGGTCAGATTGATGGCTGTTAACCAAAAGGTTCCTGGAAGAAACAAATGTTTGTGATGAACTCAGATATTTGTTTTGAGCTATATGTGTTTATTTATTATAGTATTATAAATATTTGTGTGATTTATGTATGTATACATGTATTAAAAATTTGTCTGTCATATATATCCCTAACGCAAGTGCTTGCTTCTGCTACTTTCTTTGGGCTAGAAAAAAGTTTGGGCTTGATTATTTATTTATCAAATTATTATAATAAAAAGTGGAACTATTTCTAGGTAGTAGAAGAGGAAGCTGCAAAACGAATAGAATTACTAGTGAAAAAGCGTGTGGAGGAAGAATTAGAAAAACGAAAAGAGGAAATTGAACAAGAAGTTGCTAAAAGAGTAGAAGAGGCCAAACATAAGATGGAAAAGGAGATGATGGAAGAGCTAGAGAAACAACGGGAACAACAACGGCGCAAGGAGCTCGCTCGTCAGGTAACTGCTCTCTTCATTTAAAAGTCATGTGCAAAAGCAAATGAAATTCTATTGCTTTACACATGACAGCGAATGGTCATATGCGAAAACAATCTGACTTGTTCTCGCATTACCTGTACACGTTAAGTGTATTTGTCTGTTTTATACATTATGTAAAAAAAACTAATGAAAGAATATTTCGATAATATCTGTTAAAGGTCCAGTCAGGTGTAGCTCGAGTGCTAACAAGAATTATTTTCTTGAATTCTCAAATTTTTATTCACTGAGGTTGGACCCTCTTATATCTTGGCCTCTTTTACTGCATGATTTTCACTACATTGGTACACACAAACCTTTCTATATAAGAACGCCGTGAGGGCTACCGGCTAGCATTTTAAAATTGTTCGCTTGACTGTCCTTGGCAGTCACGTAGTCTATAAGTCAGGTCAGAAGACTGCTCAAGAGCCTGAAGGTGTAAGAATTTTTTGGAGATGCTGCTTGAGGATCCAGTCGTGAATGCTGAAGGTATTTTTTGAATCTATTTTTTGTATGAAATATTTTATGTTATACAATAGGCAAACATTATATAAATTCAACCATACATTGTTTTAATATACTATTGTTTGTCAAACACAAAATTATGTCTATTGTACTATGTGTTTTGAAAATACATAGAGAAAAATGTTTAAAATTTCATAACTATAGTTAGTGACAGTATTAATTTTCCAAATATTTAAAGTGTGTATTGTGTACTGATTATTTACAATGATTAAAACTTTATAGGTTTTCAATTATTTTATTGTATAAAAAATTACATTAAGCATAATTTAAAGCATAAAATTAATATGTTATTTTCATTATACAGGAGGAAGAAGCTCGTAAAAGGAAAGAACTCGAGGAAATCATGGCTGAAAATAATAAAAAAATGGAAGAAGCACAGCGTAAGCTGGTATGTTGCACTTAAATACATTTTTATACATATAAAAGTACATTATAATGATTAGAATTATTATTTAAAACTAAAACATATATGTATCTCAATTAATTCAAAAATATTTGTTTGATGCTTTATGTATGCATGTTATACAGCTAAGTCTAATAGATTTCATTTAACCATTCACAGGCTGAGGAGCGGTTAGCAATGATTGAAGAACAGAGAAAAATGGATGAAGAGAGGCAGAAACTAAAGAAAGAACAAGAAAAGAGAGTGAAAGAAGAACAAAAAAAAATATTGGGGAAAAACAATTCCCGACCTAAACTTTCATTCTCTCTTAAGAATCCCCTATGAGTACTGGTACAAAATGCGCAATAAGAAATAATATAAGAAGATTTATAATATTTTGTTATTTAAATTATACATAGTTTCCAAATAATTAAAATATAGCAATATTAGTGGCGCAATTGAATGAGATAGACAAATTAGATAACTATATTTTTTCTAGAACTAAAAAGTTATATAAATATGACAAAATTACATATTATGTGCCTACCTATTATAGAATTAATAAGACAAAATATTAGAGGATTAGAGAGCTAAAAATATATGTATTTACCATATCAAATGCATATTAGAATGTCTGAAATAAGAATGTTTTCTCAGAGCTATGAAAAATTTAGTAGGTACTCAAAGTATTTGTGATGAAATGTTGCCAGAACTCAACATGCTATGCTAAGTAAAGGTATAAAAACATTTCACTTGGTCAAGAAATATTTAGTAGGGGTCAAGGATAAATCACACACAACAAGGTATAATCCAATTAACTTCATTTATTCATAAGTATTGTTGTAAATTTCAACATTTAAGCTACAAGAAGAGAAGATATAGTAATAAAATATTCTTTTATAATGCAAATTGCATAAAACTTCTTGTAGTTGTAATGTAACCCACCCTATTTAACGCAAATAAAGATTTTGAATTTCAAGTACTCTGCATGTATAAAAATCTTCATCAAGAAATAATTATTCCATTTATATTACAGATATTCAAAGACTATTTCTAGCTTTCTTTATCACCCAAATAATGCCATTATAGGCATTACCACATAGATAGACACCTAATATGTAATGCAAAAAACTGTTATGTAAATATTTGCTCCTAACTTGAATGAGTGCATGAGAAATAATAAACTTATACTTTTGGCAAGATAGCCATCCTGACAATAGTATATACTTGTTAAAAGTAAATATTTTAATTTCATATAGCTCATTGTTTCTGTACTTATAGTGTGCCTGTGTTTGTCCTTTTTTGTTTGCCTGCTCCAATATATGACTCTCAGCAGGTCTGGAATAAGTTCCATAACTCCAAGAAGCATTTATATTGCCATCATTTTGTTGACCGAAACTGAAGGTTTTGTGTATATACATAGTTATTTTAAAACACTAATAACCTGAAACTAAATCGAATATGTCATCAATACAAGTAATTTTTAATATGGAAGCAACTCTTGAATTGTGTAAAAGAAGCAGCTGTTTCATACAAATTTCAGAATGAACCCAGCTGGAGTGTATGTAATTGCATTGTTTTTTTTCGTGATTTTAATGTTACTTATGTATTAAAAAAATATTGAATTTGATATATTATATGGTTTCGAAGTTATTAGCATTTTAAGCCTGTTTCATTTCACAAAATGATGAGGTGTTAAGCGGAAAATTCATGGAGTAAAGCATTTAGAATATAAGAGATAAACCATATAAGTATGTGACATATTATGAACGAAATGCATGCCTGTTTATTTATATACTTTTTTATAAATATTTGTTATAAATACAAGTTTGTCTTAGTTTTTACAATACTAGTGGTTGTGCTTGGTTTCACTTGATGTTGAGAGAATTTAAAACCAATTTGGCATTTCACTTCTCTCAATATGCTCAATATTTGTAAGGTACCATGTGAGGCGTGATAGGTGCTTATTATCTTATCTATACCTATAATGTTAGACAATGGTTGTTAAATAAATTCTTGAATCATCTGTTTGCACCAAAAATTTGTGGCCTCTGATAGAACCTGGAGTCTCTCTATTGAGGACCAATAGAATAAGTAGAGGTACAGATTTTAGACCCAAATAGGTATTGTCAATGTAATTTATACTACAATAATTATGAAACAATACAACTACTATATGTATTATTAGACAACTCCTATTTCCATTGACTTCTTCCATACATACACCTATTGCCTCGATACATATTGTTATTTAATCTTGCAAGCTCTTTATATTTCTTGTTGGGCATAATAAGTACTCGTACATAGGTAAATATAATTTATACATAAGTTTTTCATGTACATAGTTATATTTGTAAATTAGGTGTTAATATTACTTGGGATGATTACTCGGAAGTTTTTGTTTAAGTGTTATTTTGTACAAATAGCCTATCCGAGTAGTAATTGCAAGTACTTAATAATTAAGTATTTGTCCTTTTTTCACTTAGATCTATGAAGGATATCCACAGATATCTCCGTTGTCTCTCAAGGTATCAATATACATACATACATACATACATAAATCACGCCTATATCCCCGAAGGGGTAGGCAGAGGTGAACGAGCACCCAGGTTTCGCATTATGTTAGGTCCCATGTAATAGGTGGCGAGCCTATTGCCATATATCGGGCACAAAAGTGTCGCAGTACATTGCTAGGTGGTATAAGAAGAACGCTGCTGCCCATTCCTCATCACTGATTTATCCTTAGTCGCCTCGTACGACACCCACGGGATAGATTTGGGGTGGTGACAATTGTATTCTACTCTGCCGTCACCACACGGCAATATACTTGTTTATTAATTCTAAGAATAATAGAGACAAATTCAGTGTAACTCTACTAACCTTCTTTACCACATAAAAAGACTTACTAAAACTTACTTTAAGTTCAAAATCTCTGTACTAGAACATAAGAACTATTTCATATAGGTCATTGAACTACACTTTTACAACAAACATGAACGAATGTTTCCATTTTTAAACTAGTTTGTAGATATTATAAACTTTTTTATTATTTGTAATCATTCCCTTGGAAGTATGTTTCACTTTCCCATTCATTCAGCTTATGTATTCATTGATATAAGTGCTTCAACAGGAAAGTGTTTGCTATTGTCTATGTCAAAATCCAATCGATGATAGCAATAATTGAATGTTTTAGCAACACACGTCTTGTCGACAATTACTATCTAATTTCTCCAATACATTGTCAATCTTAAACGTCGATTTTCGATTGAGAAAAATTTGTCAGATGTGCTGTACATACATATTACTTAATATACTTATCTGTTCAATATGTACAGTCAATTTATCATCAAATGTGAAAAATTTCTCAATCGGCTTTGTGATTTATGTCTTAACAATTCGTGATTGAGAACCGATTGGACATATTATTTAACAGTTTTGTATAGTCCGACGTGCCGCTGACTGTACGTAATGATTACAAGTATCTATGATTTATCTGTTTGTCACCTCGCAATTTTAGCCAGACACTAGCAAACTGCTTAGCAATTTAATGAACTAGATATTTGCTTACCAACGAAAATCTGAAACTGTTGGCAATCAAAACTCAATATTGCCTTTAACCTTCGATCACGGATGTAGATGATCGAAGCTTTAACCCACTCCGTGTACCGAAATATGTAAGACAAAAATAATAAAGATTAAAGTTAATTTATGATTTTTTTTTTATCAAAATATTACCCTAGTGACTAGTGAAATGGGACTAGGTATAGGACTAGGCTGGTATTGCATAAAATGGGACTGGGCATTTTATGCAATACCAACCCCCTTATAACGAGACGTGGAGATTTTAATTTTAATGTCCTCGGAGAAAACTTAATATTTTCTTCTCGCGGTAACTCCAAAGCTAAATGCTCATCTTATACCTCGAGAACTGTAGGAATGTTATGAATATAACTAAGTAATTGCGTCAAAGAAAGTGCGTCATTTTCATCTTTATTAATTGAAAAATTAAGAGGAAAATAGATAATATTGACGTTAAGTCTCTGGCTTATCATATTAATATGTGGATACCTTACAAGAGACGAAAAATCGTTGTACCTTTAATAGTAGAATTTATACCAAGGGCGATAAAACAGAATCCCTCAGATCGCAAGCATTTCATGCCCGAGCCGTAGGCGAGGTCGATAAATATGCGTTCTGAGGTTTTCTTTTTTGTCGGCCGAAACAAGATCATAGTTTATGCCAACCCCTGACCAGGAAGTGGGATTTTCCATACGCGTAGCGGACGGAAAAGTCCACTTTAAGATCATTCTAGCTAAAGTGGCGTTTCTATTCGAACGCATAGAATACAAAAGTATGAAACTGACGTTTTGTTTTGTCTGTTGTAATACGTCAGTTTCATACATTTGTTATCTGTGTTCGGCTAGCGCCACTGGTGTGACGTAATAGTTATTAGTTGTACGTGAGTGCAAAGTTGTTTTTTAACCGCGTGCTCAATTTTGATGACCGAGCTAGCACAGGATTCTAAAATTAGAAAAATCTTTGCACTCGAGTGCAACACGTAACTTTTCAATCACAAAAAACCACCCATTCACCCAGAAACACCCACAAAACACACATTCACCCGGAAACACCCACAAAATACCTATTCACCCAGTCACACCCACATTGCACACGATGTTCTAAATTAAAATTAACTTTATCCTCTAGAGGATAAAAACAGCTTTTGCACTCAGATATCGAAGAGCAAAAACGCTTTTTCCGAGATGGTGGGATGAAAACTAATTTTTTTACTTCTCATGCTCTGAAAGTGCAGGATATAGGCTGCACAAAATCGATTTTTGTGCTCTAGAGCATTAACGTATCTACTCATAAATGTGTCTATATTAAGGCAAAGAAAATAAGCCATGCAGCCAAATACAATAAGAAATTCAGAGATAAAATTTGTTTTATTAGTACTTAAATTTATTTGCCTAATGTGTTTTTAAGACGTTTTGGGAAGTTGTATGGCCAGGTGCAATCTTGGTGGTTGCGGATGTGTTCCGTGGTAGTAAAAGGCAGGGTTCATAAACGTAACTGACTGTACTTCTAAATATGTACACGGTTACAATATATACAAACTGGACAATAAACATAAATCGGAAATAATATTTACAAGGCTTAGAAAATAACCATACTCTCTAGCTCGGAATAAAATTCTCATCTAATTAATTTGACAACTGTCACTTAGTGAAAAACATTGTGTTTGTCAAACATAGACAAACAATCAAAGGCGGTCGCATTACAAGAACGCCACACCACCCCCCCACGGAAAAGGAAAACCTAGTAGAAATTATAAACATCTAAATTTGACGCGTCTACCAGACCGAGTAGTGTACGGCGCGGTAGCGATGGCTGGAGTTGGCCTTGGGCGAACAGAAGGTGCAGGCTTTGCAGTCTGCTCTGGATCATCAGAAGACGCAGGCTTTGCAATCTGCTCTGGATGGGTGACAGTATGTTCAACAAAAGCTGGTTTCACACGATCGATACTGACGACAACACTTTTGCCCTTGATGTCCAAAGTCATAGTTTTGCCATCGCTGGCACGATTAACAACTTTATAAGGACCCGTATAAGGTGGCTGTAAAGGACGTCTAACTGTATCATCCCTTAAGAAAACGTGTGATGCAGAAGAAAGATCTTGAAAAATAAAAGTTGATGGTGATGAATGTCGAGATGCAGGAATAGGTCTTACAACTGACATCTTACGACGTAGTTGTACGACAAAATCCGATGGGTTGTCAATTACATCTGATGGGGTTGATGAAATAAATAACTCACCTGGCAAACGAAGAGGTTCTCCATAGAGCATCTCCGCGGCTGTGGATTTAATGTCCTCTTTGAACGCGGAACGCATGCCAAGAAGAACGAAAGGAAGTGAACGCACCCAAGAATCATGATGGCACATGAGAGCAGCCTTAAGTTGGCGGTGTACTCGCTCGATCATGCCATTAGCACATGGGTGATAAGATGTGGTCCTTATTCGTTTAGTGGCAAAGTGAATCATCAGTCGACGAAACAGGTCAGACTCAAACTGAGTACCTTGGTCTGTCGTGATGATTGATGGTACCCCAAATCTCGAAACCCATTCTCTAGTTAAGGTGTCTGCCACTTCTTCTGCGGTAATGGAGCGCATAGGCCAAACCTCAGGCCATCTCGTTACTCGGTCAATTGCTGTCAAACAATAGCGAAACTCATTGCATAAAGGTAGAGGACCAATAATGTCAATGTGAATGTGACTGAAACGACCAGATGGAAGGTTGAAATCACCTAACGGAGAAGAATTGTGACGTGAGACCTTAGCTCGTTGACAAGCCTCGCAAGCGCGTGCCCACTGCTTACAATCCTTATTGACCGAAAGCCAGACATAACGCTCTGTCAAAAGGCGAGCAGTTGCACGTGCGCCAGGATGGCTTAAGTTATGAAACTTATCGAAAACTGCTTTGCGAAAGGAAGGGGTCAAATATGGACGTGGCTTGCCTGTGGATACATCACAAAAAATGGAAACGTTTGTACCAGGAACGACGACACTTGTCAACTGGAGACTGGAGCTCTGACGCATGTCTGATAGTTCGTTATCTGACTCTTGCGACTTCGCGAGGGCTTCATAGTCCTGTTCAAGAGCAATAGCTTCGACTCGTGATAAGGCGTCAGCCACGACATTGTCCTCACCTTTAATATACCTAATATCAGTTGTAAATTGACTGATAAAAGACAGCTGATTTAATTGGGCAGGGGGCAGTTTCTCCCTGCGCTGTACGAAAGCATACAGCAATGGCTTATGATCCGTATAAATAGTGACGCTCTGAACCTCCAAAATAAAGCGGAAATGCTGTACACTTTCGTACACCGCCAGCAACTCTCGATAGTAAGTCGGCCACTCTGTCTGCTTTTTAGTAAGTTTCTTACTAAAGAAAGCAAGAGGAAACCACTCACCATCGACTCGCTGTTGAAGACAGGACCCAATATGTACAGAAGATGCATCTGTAAACAGTCCAAGAGGTGCGTCATTAGCCGGATGTTGCAATTGCGTAGCCCTGGACAAACTCCGTTTGCAAACTTCAAATTGCTCCAGTAGTTCAGGCGACCATGTGAATGGTTTATTGCCTTTACCATTTGTGGCAACTACTGCATCAATCAATGGAGCTTGAAATTGCGCGGCCTGGGGTACGAATCGACGGTAGTAGTTTAACATACCGAGAAAACGACGCACGCCCTGGACGGTTTTCGGAGCTGGAAAATCCAAAATAGCTTGAACGCGATCCTGAGGAGGGCTTGTACCTTCTGGGCTGACATGAAAACCAAGGAAGGTAAGTTCCCGAACGCCGAAAGTACACTTCGAAGAGTTAACAACAACCCCATACTCCTGAAGGCGTTTGAAGAGGATACGCAGATGTTCGCAGTGGAGAGCCTCATCCGCAGAGAAAATAAGAATGTCATCCACGTACGGAAAACAGAAATCAAGACCCCGTGTGACCTCATCGATAAACCTTTGAAAAGTTTGACCGGCGTTTCGAAGGCCAAAGGTCATGAAGGGGAATTCGAAGAGGCCAAACGGGGTAACGATGGCTGTCTTCGGTATATCCTCTTCAAATACGGGGATCTGATGATATGCTTTCACGAGATCTATTAGGCTAAAAACTTTAGAACCCGCGAGATTATGAGCAAAATCATTTATGTGGCGGACTGGGTACCGATCAGGGACAGTTCTGGCGTTAAGGGATCGGTAGTCGCCACAAGGTCGCCAACTACTGTCCTTTTTCAAGGTCATGTGTAGCGGAGACGACCAGGCGCTCTTAGAAGGACATGCAATGCCAGCTTGGATCATGTTGTCGAACTCCTTTTTTGCTGCTATCAACTTCTGAGGCGCCAGACGACGAGGACGACACGAAATAGGCGGGCCATCCGTAGTCTTAATGTAGTGCACAGTATTGTGCAAAACATTACGAGGGATTCCAGGAGGCCGAGTGATTTCTGGAAATTCGGCGAGCAGTTTAACAAAATTGGAATCTCCTGTAACGACAACCTTGACACTAAGCTGTTCCGACATTGCTGCAATAGCGGGTGCTGACAAATTCGTTACGCCATCCATCAACTTCTTGAGTCGGCAATCTGGCAAAAGATGGTAATAACTTAAAAAGTCTGAGCCAATGATCGCTGTCGTAACATCAGCAACAACAAAATCCCACACAAATGCTCGTCGAAGACCAAAGTTGAGGTTTAAATGAATAGTGCCATATGTCTTAATACTACTCCCGTTAGCGGCGTTAAGTTCATAGTCCGAAGATTTTCGCGGAACTGACAACCAGCTGCAGGGGTAACAACAAAGATCCGAACCAGTGTCAATCAAAAATTGACGCTTTGTGATACGGTCAGTGACAAAAAGACGGCGGCCGTGATGTTGTATGGACTTGCAATCAGATGCCGCCGCTACTGCTGATTGCTTGTTAAGTTTTCCGACACCCAATTGCATGGAGCAATACACTTGCTGGCTTTCGCACCAAATGTGCGATGATAACAACAGCGTTTACTACCAGGTGTGCTACTGCGTGATGTCGCCTGGCTTCTGGAAGAAGAACGGTTTCGAGATCGAACAGAAGAACCCGTCGATAAAGCAGCAACTTGCTTAGTTAATTCTTCTAATCGAGCCATAACGAGGTCGATCGAAGGCATAGCAGCAGCAGCATATACGTTTGAAGAACCAGGCTGAGCTTCCAAAATCTTGTCAGCTATATCTGCGATTCTATCAAGAGATAAGTCAGCTTGTGCAGCCAAAATCCCCTGTACGTGCTGTGGTAAACGACGTAACCATAATTGCCGCAAGATGTTATCGTCCGAGAGAGCCGTTCCCGCGAGCGAGCGCAAGTGACGGAGAAATTGGGATGGTCTCCGATCCCCGAGTTCTTCGTCACTAAGAAGGCGCCTCACCCGCTGTTCCTCCGATGACGAAAGTCTGCTGATTAAGGTCTCTTTCAGCTTCTGATATTTGCCTTCAGCCGGCGGGTTGACTACGATGTCTTCGATTTCGCCAGCAATCCTGTGGTCAATCTGGCTAAGGACATAGCTGTACATCGTGGCATCAGTGTTGATGCCAGCAAGCAAAAATTGTGCCTCAGCCTGTGCAAACCATACCGTCACCCTATCAGGCCAAAAAGGGGGAAGTTTGACGCTAACGCGACATACCTCACCCTCCCGTTGAGGTTGGGATGTATTTTGATCGCGCAGATTACGCAAAACTGCATTTTCTGCCTCAAGGGCTGCTAGACGCGAACGTAGTTCGTCAGCCATGAAAACGCGAACACGCTATTAAATTTATAAACAAAAGTAAATTAAAATTAATTCGTATAAAATAGAGAGAGAACGGACAGAAAAGAAAAATTGCTATTCCGTGGGCGCGTGATGTGGCGAAAACAAAACACAAACGTCTAAAAATTCATATGCCGACATGTCAACAAAAACCACATAAGTTGTCAAAATGCAGACAACATTACACGTAAAAATAAAAGACAATGTAAACAAATTGTTCAAACCACGTGAAAAATACACACGAAAAACAAATGAAATATTTCCTATGTCACATTACACAAGTTGAAAAAAATAATTTTCATAAAATAACGTAAAAATCAATACTCCGAACACGCTTTATACAACTTACTAAAAATCATTACTTGGAATAATAATAAAATGTTTAAAAGAATACTACAAATAATGATGCCGATAGTACTTGCGTGAGCGATGTGCACAAATGGTATAATGCGCAGTTAGTCCAATGCATGCATGTGTCCAACTGCAACTCCCGCGGAGACGTCACTCGAACTTGCGAATGTAGGAAACGGTGAATGCGCCAGGGGGCGCTCGACGCCACAGCTTGGGATGTGGTACCGTTTCACACGACGAAAATTTCTTCGAAGTGGCCATCCGCATGTCCAACGCAGCTTCCCATTCCGCGCCGGTCAATTGCCAAAGATATTACAACCAAAGCTCTTGACTATCACGTCGGGGTCACCAATTTGGGAAGTTGTATGGCCAGGTGCAATCTTGGTGGTTGCGGATGTGTTCCGTGGTAGTAAAAGGCAGGGTTCATAAACGTAACTGACTGTACTTCTAAATATGTACACGGTTACAATATATACAAACTGGACAATAAACATAAATCGGAAATAATATTTACAAGGCTTAGAAAATAACCATACTCTCTAGCTCGGAATAAAATTCTCATCTAATTAATTTGACAACTGTCACTTAGTGAAAAACATTGTGTTTGTCAAACATAGACAAACAATCAAAGGCGGTCGCATTACAAGAACGCCACAACGTAAAAGATATTAAAATTTATATCAAGTAGGTACCGTAGGTAATTAAATTAATTAAAGAAAATTATTATTTCAAAATAAATTTAATACTTGGCTGTATAGGTTTGGTACCCAAGCCTATATCAATGGGAAAAACAATTTCCTTCAGTATTCAAACTGTACTATTATAATTTTAGTTTGAATCATAGTATTGTATTCTCTTTGGTTTGAATTATAAGACAAGTTATGATAAACTACTGTTCTATTTCCTCGCAATCGAAGTGAAAAGCAGAGTTTCTAACTCGTCCACAAAACGATTTTTATCCTCGACATTACTATCAGCCCTCGCCTTCGGCTCGGGCTGCTAAAAGTCTCGGACAAAAATGATTTGTTTTGTGCACTTGATGGAAAGTCTACTATGATCGAAGCCTTTATCCCACTCCGTGTACCGAAATATGTAAGACAAAATAATAAAGATTAAAGTTAATTTATGATTTTTTCATCAAAATATTACCCTAGTGACTAGTGAAATTGGACTAGGTCCTCCTAGTCCCATTTTAAACAATACCAGCCCATTGAACTACTATTACTAGCGTATAACTCAATGTACCAGCCCCCATATCACGAGACGTGGAGAAAATTTAAATTTTAATGTTCTCGGAGAAAAGTTTTGTTTTCTGTGTTCGGCTAGGGCCACTGGTGTGACAAAATAGTAGAAAAGTCGTATTTTTCACATCTAGCGAATATTGGTTTTGCTAAAAGTGCATGGGATACATAGAAAAGGCGTCCACGAGGCGACCGGGACGATCCCGCGGCGTCATAACAAAAAAACTCGGAGGACTGGGAAACCCTCACCAATGAGGGAAAAAAAATTCGAGGCCCCACTATCGTCAATAGGTAGTTTGAAAATAACTAATAAAAATTAGCGGGGTAATAGAGTGCGCGCCAGATAAGTCTGCGCGCGAGGGGTGACGGGTGGTGCTGCTCGCTACCACTGACACTCGTAGACACAAAATAGCAGACGGATTTTTAGTTCCAATTTTGACCACGCGCGGACTTATCAGGCGCGCACTTTATGCCTCAATTTAGTATTTCTTGTTTTCTTTTTCGTACAGTACAAATCGCTATTGCTATTATTTTATCAGAAACCATTTCCACGTCTTACTGAAGCGAGAAACGAAACGTGTTTATATACTCTTTGAACGAAACAAGAGTGGTTAGCGTTCGTATGAACAAGGTGTTATTTTGATGCAGGATCCGTGTTGATGTTCATATTAAGAGGAATCATCTATATATTAAAAGTGTTGTGATGTGTTTGATGTTGAGAATTTTATAGTGTTTTCACCACCTCATCAGTCGCCGTCATGAACGTTACCATTCGATTCGCGCCAAGCACTCCCTAGATGCGTTTAAATGTGTTTCACTCATTTTTAATTTAAAATTCATTTCATCTATTATTTTCATTAAGAAATTCTAAATCTAAATTAAGAAAAGTTAATGAAAATGTATGTAATGAAGAAAGTTCCTAAAAGACTAACGTTTCCAAGAACGTTATTCTAAAAAAAAATTTAGATTAAGGTTCTTGGATTAAAATTATCAATCTGTGGTGCAGTGAGCAGACAGCTGCGGGCCTAGCACGGGGACGTGGACAAGTCTCTCTTCACCATTTGACAGTGTTTTGTCTCGGGATTTAGTTGGAGTTAGAGCGAGAGGAAAAGATTTTCTGTCCCCCGAAAGAGATGTGTCCACGTCCCGTGCTACGGGGGCTGCAAGTCTTCTACAAAGAGTATTTATTACACTACGTTTAGTCCATAGACTATACAGTATATTTGGTAGTTTAGTCTAAACGTAGTGTATTATATACTCTTTGGTTTAGTCTTTCTAATTCGTGGTGCATTTCAAAGAGTATATAATACACTACGTTTAGTGCATTTCATTTGCAGTGGAGTGTTTGGCGCGTTTCGTGGTGTCAGTCAGATTTATTTTCGCTAATTCAAAAATTGTTACAGAGTGGATTTTGTGCAGTGAAAGTGGTGTTATTTTGATGCACAAGCATCCGTGTTGATGTGCATATAATCAGAATCATCGAAAATAAGTCTCATGATGTGTTTGATGTTGTGGTGAAGATCACTATAAAAAGTGGTTTTATCCATTTCATCAGTCACCATCATGAACTCTGTTACCATTTAATTCGCGCCAAGCACTCCCTAGATGCGTTAAAATGTGTGACATCCATATTTTAACGTAAATTTCATTTCATTCATCCATTTCACCCACTCATTATTTCATAAGACTACAGATAAAATATACACTAAAGACTTGGCTGTATGGGCTAGACCCTTTGCCTTCCCTAAAATATAGGGAGAATTTAAAACTAACTATCATTTGCAGTGTTGACGTGACGTGCTTGTCATTTCGATTTTCAGTCAGCCGATTTTTGTTTGTCTTATCGACTAGATTGTGAGAATGAGAAACAATTAACTTAAGAAAATTACTGCAGGGAGTTGGTAATTTAGTGCTCGTTAAAATCATGGCCCAATTTATCAAAGGCCTCTTGATATCATTAATATCGGCAGAATGTTACGAGGAATACTTTCATGATCACAACTTTCTAGACGGTATACACCTTTTATTTTAAAATATAAATTAATTCTCTACGTATGGCAGGTAAATAACAAATATCTCTTGATTCCAGTTCAGTGTTTCAAATCGACGCTGAGCAAGGCTCTTGGTTTCGGCATAATAGCCGGGTCCATATTGGTCAAAGTCCCACAAATTTTGAAGATCTTGAAAAGTAAAAGTGCTGAAGGGATTAGCATTTACGCTGTTTACTTGGAACTATTTGCCATTACTGCCAACTTTGCATACAGCTATGTGATGAATTTCCCTTTTAGGTAATGTTAAAGTAACATGACAAAACAAATTAGTATTTTGTTTTTTACTATTTTACATAAAAACTAATTTTGATGTCCATATATTTTAACTATGTTTTTAGTGCTTGGGGAGAAGGAACATTTTTAGCTGTACAAACGGCAATAATTGCATCACTTGTTCTGAGCTATGGTGGGTCTTTGGGAGGAGCAACTGCATTCTTAGCAATCTATGTTGGAATAGTGTCTACACTTGTTAGCGGATTTACTCCCATTAATGTACTGTGGACTATGCAGGCAATCAATGTGCCTATTATAGTCCTCGCCAAGGTAATTTTATTTCACATAAATGTTTATAATCATTTACATTTTCAATATTATCAGTATTGTAATCAGTGGCAGTTCCAAGATAACATTATCAAGTTTTATTGGATAAGAAACTAATTATTTTATTTTATTTTAGTCAATTCAAGTATTCACTAATTATAAGAATGGAAGTACTGGGCAGTTGTCAGCAATCACTTGTCTGCTACTGTTTGGTGGCAGCATAGCTAGAATTTTCACATCCATACAAGAAACGGGAGACTCTGTAATTATCCTAACCTACTGCGTCTCAACTGTTGCAAATGGTGCATTGGTTTTGCAATTGTTCTGGTATTGGAATGTTGACAAATCTACTAAGAACAAGAATAAGAAGAAAAAGAAACGAACATAATTTTAAGTGACATTTATTGTACGAAAATGAGAATAATAAATTATTTATAGACTTTTATTTAATATTATTCTTTTTGTTCACAATCACAAAGGGCCTGTTCACAATCAACAAGTTAGTTTTGAGTAGCATACTTGGCAGATCATTTGACAGTTGTAATATGAAATTTATGTCAATTAAACTGCCAAGTAAGCTACTCAGAACTTGCTTGTCAATTGTGAAACGGGCCCTTAATGTATTTTAACCGATAAAATGATATTAGGATAATAAGAAGGTACATGGTAGGTACATCTACAAGGGTAGAAGTTTTGCAGCATTTTATTAACTCATCCACACTATTGTAACAGACTAGACTAAACACAAGACTGGCAGCATTGTGTGTGCCATATTGTAATGCAACACTTATCCTCTGATCAAAAACCAGGCTTGTCCTTCGGTCACATCCACCACCTCATTTTTTCACAAAATAAAACCTGTTATTCACAAAAAGAATTAGCCTTCTACGAGGTTTAGTTTAGGAGAACTGCGTGGCCGCGCAGTTCTCCGCGTTTCAACTGCGCGGCCACGTTCGAACGCGTGTAACTTCCGAACAGTCACTTGCACATTTTTTTGCTCTTGACCATTAGAATTTCACAATTTTGCACTAAATCATGATAAAATCGCTTTTCTTATTCTCCGTCGTGGCCGAGCAATCGAAACGGACACAGATTTACTGCAATCTTCCTGTAGACTGTGAGAGCACCCTAAATAGCTCATTGAGGTTAATGTATTTGTGCTGTTTGAGAGTATCAACCAAGGTACATACATACATACATAAATCACGTCTATATCCCCGAAGGGGTAGGCAGAGGTGAACTAGCACCCACGTTTCGCCAGTTATGTTAGGTCCCATGTAATAGGTGGCGAGCCTATTGCCATTTATCGGGCACAAAAGTCGCAGTACATTGCTATTGCTAGGTGGTACAAGAGGAACGCTGCTGCCCATTCCCCATCACTGATTTATCCTTAGTCGCCTTGTACGACACCCACGGGAGAGATTTGGGGTGGTGACAATTGTATTCTACTCTGCCGTCACCACACGGCAACCAAGGTATGTGCACAAAACCCACACAAAACCTTAGCCCCCTTATTATAAAATATGGACTAAAGTTAGTCATAGTTTAAAACTGATGCTGACACTTTTATTTTCTGAATGAGAGTTCAATTTTAACTATGACTAAATTTAGTCCATGTTTATAAGGCTGTGGAAGTTAAAGTAGGATTTTTGAACTCTTGACTTAAGTTCTTGGCTTTTTTCTCACTTTATGGTAAGTGGCAAGACGATAGGGGCCGCAGATGGAATCGAGCGTCACTTGGAACCCACTCTCGACCATGGGGGCTGGTTATCTTATCACAAATTAATGGAGCACATGATGATTAACATTATTTTGGTGATTACAGATAAGATGGTGGTAGCTAGTCAGGTGGACTTGAAAAAAGTCCTACCACCAACCAAACCCAGTACAAATTTGTTCTCCCCTGACCTAAGGTCAGAGCAGACTGGAACAGTGGCGGCAGACTTAACGGCGGGTCCCAATATTCTAACAGTTGAAGATAGATGGACGCACTACAGCTTAGTTGCTGCTTAGCAACTTATTGATCGCAACAAAAAAATGCCAGACACCTAAACTTTAGTAAGCTTACTTTTAACTGTAGATAGAATATTGGGACCCGCCGTAAGAGAAGAATATTGGGCTACAATTAGGTACTCCCACAAAAACAATACCGATTTTGGCGGTCTCCCTAGATACTTCCTAAATTTGTACTAGTTAAATTTAACTTTTTAGTCAGACTTGTGGGTCTCGAATACAGAAACGCTAATCAAAGTTTGAGACCCGCTTATCATTTAATTCTTGTCAAATTTGACGTTTTTCCATACAAATTCTGACAGGCACTGTCCACTTAACTTGATAAGCGGTCCCCAAAATTTGAGTAGTGTTTCTGTATTTGGGGGTCAGAAGATTAATGGAAATGTAACATAGCCAAACCCGTCTAAGGCGGACAGAGCTGCCCTATAGATTCAAAACACTATCTCGAGTTAGTGTTATACTAAAAGGTTACCCAGGGACCCATTTACATAAAAAAGGCAATTTGTTTTAACTTCATTTATTGAGAAAATGAAACGTTTCCTTAAATAATAACAATAAGGAATATCACGTACACGCAATTTATGGCATTATTATTACGGCAGCATGGAATGAATTATTAATAGATGGATACTAAAAATTATTAAAGAAAAAATTACAAATGGTATCATTAAATGTTAGGACAATGCTCAAGTTGAATCACTGTAAATGCTATTAATATTCTTTGAATAATATCGCTTTATATTAGATGATAGTCTGAGGGGTCATAACAAAAATGAACTTTGTTTACTATCTACTCTATATTTACAACTAAAAGACAAACAAACAGTGCTCCAGCACCCTAATACATTGTGTTAAAGACCTAGTCTCCATTCGTTAAAATCTACTATTCTTTGGGAGCTTGTTCGGCGGGCTTCTCTTCTGGCGGAGGTCTCTCCGGCTCGTTGCCGTCAGCCCATTTTCCATCGTACTCCTTTCTGTCCACGAATCTCTCTTCTTCATATTCGCCTTCACTGCGGTGGCTGTCACGTTCAGAGTAACGGGAATAGCTGTCAATATACTCCGAGTCAGTATTTAAGGTGCTATCGAAAATTTGATGAGAGTGAAAAACCAGTGATCAGGAATGGGTAGCAGCGTTCCTCCTATACCACCAAGCAATTTACTGCGACTTTTGTGCCCGATAAATGGCAATAGGCTCGCCACCTATTACATGGGACCTAACATAATTGGCGAAACATGGGTGCTAATTCACCTCTGCCTAGATATAGAGGTGATTTGGGTATGTATCGAAAATTTAATAACCTAATTTTACAACAAGTGTGATATCAAATAGGGCTTGTATAATAAGTAAAGACTCTTGTTGAAGGCGAATATTATTATGCAGCCACTCACCTGTCTCTGTCTTTGTCTCGGCGCTCCGGACTGTAGGAGCGGGACCGGCGCGTGCGTTCCGGGCTGCGCGACCGCGAATATCGTCCCCCACCTCGTCTGTCACGGAAGTCTCTGAAGCCGCCACCTCTGTTGCAAAAATATTATTTTTCATAAATAAAAACGAATCATTAAATTCAAATTATAATTTCAATGATATTGTAATATTAATAAATACTTTGTAATGGATTGCATACACATTAAATATTAAAGATAAAATGTTAACTACGAACCGATATTTACTAATTTCACGATGCTTAGGGCCTGTTTCACAATCGTCAAGTAAGTTCTGATTAGCTAATACTTGGCAGATCATTTAAGACTTGTATTATGAAATACATGTCAATTGAACTCCCATGTCAATGTGTGTCAAATAACGATGGCTATAGTTCTGGTAAAAGAAAATAGTTTTACCTGAAAGGCCGGCCACGGTTGCCTCCGCCTCGCCTGGGCCTGAACGGGCGGCCGCCCCTCGACCTGTTGTCGCGCCACTCCGGCTGGAACCGCCTTCCGTCGTCCCGCCTGAAGTCGCCCCCGCCGCGGCCTCTGCCCCTGTTGCCGCCGCCGTTGTACGTGTGGAATCGCGGCCGGTAATACGTGCCGCGCTCGTAGCCGCCTCGCCCGCGCCAGTTGCCGCGCCGGTTGAAACGGCGGAATCTGTAAACAATTAACATATATTATTTCTCAATCCTATTCTACTTTGTACCGCAACATTTCGAAATAAATTTTGTAGTTTGCATACTATATCAACTTTGCATTTTGTTGAAACATTCAAATTTCATAGGACGATGTATGGATAGGTATTCTATTTATCTCTAATTAAACGGTAAAACTTTTAAAGTATTAATTATCAGTTGGACTCTGAATTTTGAAATTAAATATATAGGTATAAGCTTGTGCTGATAACTCAATATACATAATACAAACTCCATGCAGCGACTATCGTTAATTACAGCCTTACTTTTGTATATTCCGACTTCTGCTTCTAAAGGCAGCATTAGAAACAATAACACTATTAGATACACTAATATCAATACACAAAATAATTTATTTTACGTATATTAAACTACTATACACTATTTTTGGTTCACTTATGCAAATTCAAGTTAATCATTCTTGTTATTTAATTTTGATAATCAGCCTGTACCAATTTCAATGTATATAATAAACTATGTATTATTATAATATTAATAATAAACAATAATTGAAAAATAAACATCAAGCCATATGCAAATTAAAATATAAATAAGTACTTATAAGAGTTTCTTATTGAGAAAATTGTCTCAAACAGTAGTGCTAAATAATAATAATAAAAAATAAAATAACTGTCTGCATGGTTGGAAAGTGAAAACTTAAGGCTCTCGACCACGGCGACGTTTTGTGGGCGAGTGCTCATAAAGCAAAGCTATACATGAATTATATAATGCGATGTATGTATAAATTTGTTTTTTCATCTAGAGCGAGTTAGTCACCTTTCTCTAGAGGCCGAGCGCGAGCGCGATCTGCTTCGCGAGTAGTAAGAGCGGCTGGCGTCGGACCGCGAGCGCGACCGCGGCGAGCCGGAGCGACGGCGCCGCGACGCCGGCGAACCGCTGGCGCTCGATCCCGACCGGGAGCGCGAGCCTGACCGCGACCGGTACTTGCGAGGGCGGGACCTGGAATTTTTTAATGTCTTAACTGCTGCAATCATACATGTCAATTAAAGTAAAAGAGTACATGTCAAAAAAATATGACCATTCAAAACTAGTCGCCATTGTTGCTGGGTCTATGGTTAAGATTTAAATGAAATTATTTGGCGGTTTTGAAAAAAGTCCTTCCACCAACCAAACCGATTTCTATTCCCCTTGGGATCAATCCCGGGATATCAGGCTCTATTTCCGGTGGGCGAATTCCTAGACAACGAAGGCGGTTGCAACGTAACACTCGTTTCGCGTCTCACCTGCTTCGCGAGCGCTTGTTTGAACGTCGATCATCTTCCGACGTGGGAGAGGAGCGGCGGCGTGGTTCCGGCGGCGAACGCGGGCGGCGAGACGGTGAAGGCGGCTTGATGCGCGTCACAAACTGCTCGGGCCGGCCTTCGCCGACGTTCACTGGCGTCTCGCCCTCCTGCGCAAGTCGGAACGAACCGAACTTATCTAGAACGATGTTGCCCTTACGCACCTGTGAAAGTTAACATTTAGTTTGAAGACTTAAAAAGCTTAATAGGTATATTGACATGTTCAGATTTTTTATTGATTGTATAAACAATGGTCTGGAGACATTTCACGACTTATGAACAATAATATAATTAATTAAATATTACTAATATTTCTTACCGCACTCAGAGGGCATCAATTAACGTTAATGAGCACTTACTAAAAAATACAATTCAAGCTAGTCGCTATTCTTAGCGTCTAGATTAAATGAAATTTTTTGACATTAAGTACTCATTAAACCTCACTCAAACAGTAGCGGTCGCGGGACAGTGGCGGTGGCGAACCCGAACAAACGTTGACCGCGCTAGTTTTAATAAAGTCCTTACGTTACCTACGTTACAACTGCTCGCCGCCGCTACCGCCACCGCTGCTGTTTGAGTGAGGCTTTAAAGTTAATTGACGTGTCTGAGTGCGGCAGTTAGCTCGTAAGAATATTGTAGCTTACCGGTGGGTGCGAAGGTTCGGTGCCGGGTGGATCGGGTTCACGAGATTTGCCGGGCGGCGGGGCGCTGGGTAGCGGCGGCAGCTCCTTCATTGCCATCGCGCGGCGTACCGATACGTTTTTGTCACCACTCGAAGGCGACGGCTGAGTAATAATAATTAAATGTTAGATTTTGATAACACCTCGACAGATTTAAGTCGCGTGCATTTTTGATGTTAAGCTGTGGACCCGTTTCGAATAAATTCTTTGTTTTATTTTCAACATATAGTGCTCGTGAAAAATATATGAGAACATTAAATATGGATTTAAAAACATTTCACGAGTTCTAAACAATGAAATATTATTTTTTATAAATATCAAGAATCTTCTTCACCCTGCCCTGTTCCCAATCTATCTGGGGTCGGCGCAGTATGTTTCCTCTTCCATTCATATCTGTCAGACGTCATCATGCCATCCAGTCCCTTTTGATTCATATCATCCATCACACCGTAAAGATGCTACTGATGAATGAATGTATAGAAAAGAGACGGAACTATGTCGAGAGACCGATGAACGGAGAGAGTGATTGGAATGACAACATTCCAATCCATACTGCTCAAAGTTTTGGCTTGGGTTTTACAGCCGGCCGCCTGCCTGACACTAACCCTTTTTGGGTATGCTGTTGTTGGTAGTTTTCCCTCCACCATTCTTGCTCCAAGGTGCTTATTGGTTTACACCGGGCAAACTCGCTTAGTCGACTTTTACGTCACCCATGGGATGAGTCTGGGCTGGCCTATTCTACGTTATTTGTTCGCTCCTAGGCCAGCATAGAAGATAAATATCAAGAATATGTACAAAATACTTAAAAAATACCTTTGGTGGTTCTTGTGAGTCATCTGAGCTGTCTTCAAATGCATATCGCTCCCTATAACCCTTTGGTGCAGATGCCTCCTTCTTCTTTACTCTATGGACAAAATGTGTGTTTAGCAATACCATGTATATTTCCAACTGTGTGCTATCATCATCAGCGAGCAATAAAATCTAATAACAATACCAGAATGGACAGTGATCTATTTAATGTATTAAACAAATAATAAAGAAATAATGTCACTTTCCTAAACCTTTTCTCAAAGTTTTAAGCACACTTAAACAACTTTGGTTGAGAATTGTTACATTGATACTGTCAATTTATAAAAAAATAATATATGAATTAAAATTTATAATTTTATTATTATTATAGTGTAATTTTTGTTTTAGTTTATCATCAATCTGATATGTTTTGTTGTCGATTTTATTGCTCTCGATCGCAAATAGCGGATGCAAATTTGAAATTATGATATTTTCCAAAGAACAAAACTCACGAGTCCTTCACAGCACTCATAGACATCTTCCATTTGGGCTTCTCGAGCGGCGGGGGCGGCGCCTGGTCAATGGGGCTGATAGAGCCCCGCCCGTCGCGTTTGCCCAGCACCTCCTTCTCCACCATCACGTGGTACGCACTCAACTTGGATTCTAGCTCCTCAAGTCCATGCATCTCATCCAATATCCTGTCGTACATGTCATTTCAGCAATTTTATTAGGTGAAAGCAATGCAGAGCATTAACACTGGCAAGATTTACAAAATTTATTATGTTAATAAATATCTTACACAAGTTATTCTTGCTACTAAAACAATAATTGCAATGATTAAACATAGTTAACATTTTCAAACATTCATTTGTACACTATTCAAATATGCAACATTTCTCAATTTGGATTAGTATGTCCATGTAATGGTTATAATGACCTAAATTGAAACTAGCTTAGTTTTATTAGTTACCGCATTCATTATTGATTATTTGACATTGTTTAATATCAAGCAACAATGTGAAATATTTAACGTCATACATTATTTTTATTTTATAAACTAAAAGTCAATTGGACTGTTTATATTGTTAAGTAATTCATTACAGTTTTATTTATATATTTAACTGGATTAAATAATATTTATAGGTAGATTTTCTGTTGTACTAAAAACTTGTAGAAAAGGTGTTTGAGACTAGCAAAAATCCCACGTCATAAACGGGGCTGTTATACATCCGATTTCTAAGTAAATATGAGATAAAGTGGAAAAAAATTTTTTTAGAACTGTGATAGTTATAATTAATTACCTTTTATCTCCATGTTTTCTTTCATAGTCTCCATCAGAACTGTGATCTCGTTTAGATTTTCCCTTTAATTCTTTTCTGGAAACATTAGAGATAGTGAATAGAGACTATGAACACATAATCAAGTCAGAATTTTATGAATATTGAAAGTAGTATTTACCTTATAGCATCTCTCAATTTTTTATCACTAATGTTTTCCAGTTCCCGAAGGTTGTACTCCGAATTGTTTGCAGCTGAGCGCGACAGTTTTGCCTTTCGTTTTTCTTCCCTTTCTTGCTCTTTGCGCTTTCGCTTCGACTCCTTCTTCTTTTTCCTAACAAATAAAGATACACATTAGTTCGATGCACCTTATTCCATAATTCTGATGATGGTTTTTAAATTGACTAATTTAATTGCACAGTTAATACTTTCTCATATATATATAGCTGTAAATACTTAAAATATAGAGTTGTGTCATGGCAAATGTAATAGTACTCTATAACTATGTAAAGTAGTCGGAACATATAAAATAATTGAAGGGAAACTAGTATTTTTTTACAAATAAATTTATTATTACTATTGAGAGAGTACTTAAATTAAATGTTTTATATCCTTATTAATAAATATTTAAAAAAAAATGTTTTGATGATTCAAGTTAATCCATCAGTGCCCGGCCCATTCATGTCGTTTGCGATCCGTTGATCAAAAGCAATGATTACAATCTCACTCTCACTCACGAATATTCTATGAATGGGTATTAATAATTACATATGTTTAAAATGGAGAAGCTAGATTTTTATAAAATCATTAATACCATAATAATTTATTATATCTTTTTATTACTTCTAAAACAAAACTATAGTGAGTAAAATATAGAACTGATTGCTATGACAGCAAGCAACAAATATAAAACTGCTCTATGTGTGTAAGGATGGACAAAAAGTGTATGAGTATGAGACAGCTGTCATGTGAATCCCCTAAATTTTACAAACTGTAAATATACCTGATTCTGTATGTTGAATAGAAAATAATTTATATGCTTGTTACATTTATTGCAATAAATATTCATATAAATGCAGTTCCCATTTAGAAATGAATTAAGACTGAAATGTGTCAATGTTTAATGTACTTGTTTCCATTTGGATTTTAGTCTAAGTCGTGCGTGACCAGCTAAATGATGTTAAAACTTAATTAGGATTATAAAGATACGGACTTATCTTTCTTCTTCTTTTTCTTCTTGTCATGTTCAGCTCCCAGTTGCTGTTGCTGGCCGAGTTCTTGCATTTTACGGTTTCTCTTGTATTGAGCAGTTTCTTCAAGGAAATTGCGAACTTTCTCTTCATAATCGGAGTCTTCCTTAGTCATGTCCAAGAATTTGCGTACCTGGACAAACAAGTTTAAACTGGTTAGTCATGCTTTTATTGTCCAAATTAGTAGGTTAATAACAATCTGTTATTTGGAATTCAACTAGATTTGGCGTGTGGTGATGACAGAACAAAATACAATTGTTACCACCCCCATTTCTCCCGTGGGTATCGTACAAAGAGTTCAATACCTGATACGTTCCTCTTATGCCACATATATATAAATGGCAATAGGCTCGCCACCTTATTAATTGAGACCTAACATCATCATTCAGCCGAGAGACGCCCACTGTTGGGCATAGGCTCCCCAAGGATCTCCAAACCGGTTGGTCCTGCGCTGCCCGCATCCATCGGCTTCCCGCGACCTTCACCAGATCGTCGGTCCACCTAGTGGGGGGCCTTCCAACGCTGCGTCTCCCGGTTCGTGGCTGCAAATCGAGGACCTTTCCGCCCCAATGGCCGTCAGTCCTCCTCGCAATGTGCCCTGCCCACTGCCACTTAAGGTCCGCAATTCTTCGGGCTATGTCGGTGACCTTAGTTCTCCTGCGGATCTCATCATTTCTGATATGATCACGCAGGGAAACACCAAGCATAGCCCTCTCCATTGCCCTTTGAGTGACTTTCGAGTCTTCTTACAAGGCCCATTGTAAGCGGCCACGTTTCGGTGCCGTAAGTCATCACTGGCAACACTCACGCATTGAATACCTTTGTCTTTAAACAGAGAGACCTAACGTATTTGACAAAATATGTGTATTAATTCACCTCTGCTTTGGCGTGATTTATGTAATGTAACTAGAATTAAGTGCAATTATTGTAGATTCAGAAATAATTTATTTAATATCTTACCTTCAACTCGTAGTCAATATCAGCTTGTGACCTCATAACCATAGTGTTGTTGTCCTCCTGGGGCGGCGGGGGTGGTTGATATCCATACGGGTGATTAAACTGCGAGTTGTGAGTTCGTGAGGCGGAGTCACCGTCGCCAAGCATAGCCATGCGCTTGCTCAGCGGAGACAGCGACCGTTGTCGCTTGTTGTTGGATTGAGAACGACGCTTCTTCTTCCTGTTGGGACCTTCTGAATCTGCTTAGACATTAAGAGAGAAAACTTATTAAATTGAATGATCATACTAACTTATTACAGTGCTTAACAATGTATTTATTACCACTTGATTCGGACGATGATGATGAAGACTCTGAAGATGAACTGGAACTAGATGAATCACTTGAAGAAGAAGAAGAGCTGCTCGACCGTTTCTTTTTGCCTTTGCCTCGCTTCTTCTTCTTTTTCTTTTCCTTTTTTTCAGTTAAATTCAACAGTTGCTTCAATGTTTCCTTCATTTCAAATGATTTAGCACCAGTTAAGCCTGGAAGTAGTAGTTCTGCAGGTTCTATCAAGGGTTTTGTAGTAGATGTCTTTGTTTTCAAAAAATCTAAGGAGTTTTGAGCTTCTTCATGGAATGGTATGATAGCCAAACAATCTTCATATGCTTTTTGGGCTTCGGTAATTTTATTCTCATCTTCATAACTTCGCCCCAAGGCCACCAATGTTTCACCCAAATATTTTCTTGCGTTAGCATGATTAGGATTGAGTTTTAAGGATGTCTCAAAATCCTCTATTGCCTTTTTAAAAGTTCCACTATTTGCATAAAGAGCTCCTCTTGCCACCAAGCCTTCAACATTTCTGGGATCTATACTCAAAGCTTTGTTCAGACACTGGAAAGCTTCAGAATGTCTTCCAGCCTTGAAATGTTCAATACCTTCAGCAACAGAACGGAAAGCCCACTTGCTAGCTTGAGCTTGACGTAGTTCATCGGCACAGTCAGATGGCGTGAATCCTCCCCTGTTTATATAAATTTAATTTATGTGATTTACATCTAGTATATTAAAAACAAGCGTCAAAAATGTCTCTAACAAAGTGAAGCAAATTACCTTAATGATGTAAAGTTGGTGCAGTGCATGTTAGCAATGCTAAGAAGTTCAGAAAGATATTGGACGCAGTTCGGGTTATTGAAGCCTGGACTCTTCTCCAAAATGGCTTCATAGCTTTCTCCCTTCATATCCATAGTTTTCCTGTGAGAATATATGAACTAGCTTAATAAAATATCTAACAGTTGAAAATATAATGTTGACTCAAATTTAAAAGAAAAATGTTTCAGAAACATACAGAATATTGCCAGAATTGAATTATGGAAATTATCATGACCTGATGTCACACATTATAATCCTCACCTGTTCCATTGAGCTGTTCAAAAAATTTATTTTGTATTTAATTCATTTGCACACAAATAATACGTCATTAGATTAGGTGATGCTGCCTTGAGAAAATTTTACCAAAATGCCTCAGCTACAGTCACAATACAGTAGTGTTTATGTGACAAACTGTTATTGGGAGTTGATGTTATACCTAGAAAAGAACACCCTAAAATAGCTGGAGCAAGTGCAATGTCCATCACGGATTTATAAACAGCCTGGTTGCATGTAAAACAATGGGAACCACCACAAAATCTTGCAAATATTTGTGCCACTTCGGAGAGCCTCACATGAGCTAAATTGATAACTGCCAGGAACTATTCCTTTTATTACAAATAAATTACTCCAACATCCAATAAATGCTCATATAAAAGTCCAATCAAATGGCCTGAGATATTGCTGGAATATTAAATATTAACTTTAATAAACAATCAAGCTTTTTGTAACAGTGATCAGAATGGATCCTAAATTTGTACTGACCTTCTTCATATTAATAAACAAACAAAAAAATGTGTGAATGATTTAAATTGCCTCAGTTAAAAATGTCAAGTGGTATTCTTCAAAATGTGGAAAAACATTATCCTCATCTATCCATTTCTGTCCTGCTGTAATATTTTATTAATACTTTGAAATCATTTTCACATATAGGATGGTTGGCAATATATTTTTATACTGAAAATTGATCAGAAAGCAGTGAAAACATGTATCCAACACAGCCATTTTTTATTTCCACAAATACCTACCAATGTGCAAGAAAAATATGCATAAGTTGCAATATTTAAACAGTCCAGATGAGCATCTATAAAAGCAGAGGTATTTTCTTTTCTTTGTAGATAGGTAGGTTACTTCGTAATGTTTATCCTGTGGTTTTTCATATTCTTGTACTTTTTATATCAAAATTCATTGTGATATCCTTCTATTCCATGGTTCTTGCAAGTGGATAGCTTTCAAACAGTAATAACATCATATCACTATAAATCCATGCTGTCTTCATTGTTAATATATACCACTGATTTTATAGCACCCTGACCTTTACACACCATAAAAATACATAAATAAAAACAGTACACAAGTGTTTACACAAATAGCATGGATGGTCCTGTAAAACAGTGTGAGAAAAAAAATACATCTCAAAAACTGGTTTCCATGATTACATACTTGTATATTAGTGGATAGTCGTCAGTGCTGAGTAGCCCCAGCGGAGGCTTAGGAGGTGGGTCATCTGGTCCCCGAGTGACTCCCTTCATGCCGCACACCATTTTGTCTGTGTCAGGAATAACTTCTATGACTTCACAGCAGACTGTATCATTCATGAGGTAGTTTCTTGAAACATTTTTCTTGTCAACAGCTGGTATGATATTTGTAACTGGTAAAAATGCCTGTAAAAATAAAAAATAAATATGAGAGGTATTGAATACTTTATAATTTAGGCATTAAAAGTACATTAAGCAACACCTACTATAAGCAATTTTAAATAAAAATATTGGTTTTAAGCTACAAGTTGATAATTCAAATGCATACTACCTATATCACAAAACAAATACAGGTTATCAAAACTAAGTTCAGAAACAGGACATAAAATATGAATAATTTAGTATACCTTCACGTTGATGTCAGCAACATATCTGGATGTGGGACCAGCGGTGCACAGAACTTTCAGCATCATCCCTGACGCTGTCCTGTTGATTACTGCACCAATGATAAGTTCGCCAGTCTTCACATTCTGAGAATAAATAATTGTTTATATAAAACTGTTGGCTGTTAAATTAAATGTTACATGAAAGTAGTATATTTATCAATAAGAGGAGCATGATGGGACAGTTGCATAATGTAAGCATGTCTTCTATATCCGGTAGTAATTTAAGGGAACTATATTTTTTGTCACCAGAATACAGATACAATTAGATGACAAATATAAATTTGTCATCTAATTGTATCACCAAATAAATAGATCTATGACCAAGAAAAATTTTTGTTATCAGATAAACAAAAAGTGTTACCAGGTATGAATTATCAAATTAATGTTAATATATGTCCAAAATAAGAGATAGCTTACCAATAAAATATTAGAGATAACATGAATATTAACTTCATTCTTATAATAATAGTTTTATTACATAAATAATAGCTTTGTCCTCAGAATAGTAGATCTGTCACCAAATAAAATAGATTTGTGGTGGAAATAAATCGATTATCGATCCCTGACTGCGACTCTTTTTATTTGTTTTTTTGCCACCAATATAGTAGTTACATTTTATTTCGTTCAGTTACTAAAATAATTGTATTCGTTACCTATTTAATAAATCAATATCCAATTTTAATGAAAATATGCTCAAAGAGGCGGAGCCAAATTGGTCAAAATTGGAACTAAAATTCCAGCTACTATTTTGTTTATCTAGCGCCCGAATACAGAAACGCTTCTTACTGCCGCACTCAGAGACGTCAAATGACGTTAATGTATACATAAAAAAATTACAATTCAAAACTAGTCACTATTCTTGCCGGGTCTTTGATCTAGATTTGAATGATAATTTTTGACATTAAATACTCATTAAAGTTAATTGACGTCTCTGAGTGCGGCAGTTAAAGTTTGAGTCCTGCTTAACATTTAAGTATTGTCAAAATTGACGTTTTTCAATACATACAAATTCTGACAGGTGTTTTCCACTTAACCACCGAATACAGAAACTGTACTCAATTTTTGAGTCCTGATTAACATTTATGTATTGTCAAAATTGATATTTTTCCATACAAATTCTGACAGGTATTGTCCACTTAATAAGTAATGCTAATATAAACTAAATACTTTATAAGTAATGCTCAAAATTTTATTAGCGTTTCTGTATTGACGGTTAAGAGCTACTTAACCGTCAATACAGAATCAATTTTGGTTGGGACCATGATGACATTTACAGTTAATAACTGACCAGTTTGCACTGGGTCAGTATGGTGCAATTAATAATATCAATATGTAATGAATACAAAACAATTTTTTAAGGGTCAACACAATAGTCTTTCTCTTCCATTTCCTTCTGTCATTTGCAGGCCTCAGAATGCAATAATAATTATTTGGTAATCCTTTTTACACACTTGCTTATTAAATAATTTCTTGGGTCTTGATTTCATCCACATCATTACTTCATATTTTTCTAGTTATATAACATTGAACCCTCCTCATCACACATCATCACCACAGCAACCTCTTGTTCCTCAATATAAGCTATAAATTAATGTACTTACATCAAAGAAATGTCTTAGCCGAGCTGCTTTGTCCACATTCAAGAAGGTTTCAAAAGGAGGTATTAGAGCATACAAATCTGTAAATAGAGAAATATATTTTAATAATTATTATAGTTTGGACAGTCTGGCATAGGGATTATTGTTCGGCCATACTAGCTATAACAAGAGTAAATATATTATATTGCGTTGTTTGCATTATGTAGTTAGAGCACCATGTTTTTGTTATGCCAAGGAAGGAACTATCATTTCTTTAGTATGGTATTAAGTCTTTAAAAATATTTTTTTACAATAATCCTTCCTTAAGTTGATTGATCTGTGAGAATCTAAAGATACAATATCATAAGTATCTACTATCATGTTTTAGAAAAAAAATTACTTTGAATATAATAAGATAATAGAACCTAATTTTTATTATTTATTTATTATTATTGCTCTCAGAGCGGATTATTTTTACCATCTGCACAGCAGATGGTAAAAATAATTGATCTGTGAGAATCTAAAGATACAATATCATAAGTATCTACTATCATGTTTTAGAAAAAAAATTACTTTGAATATAATAAGATAATAGAACCTAATTTTTATTATTTATTTATTATTATTGCTCTCAGAGCGGATTATTTTTACCATCTGCTGTGTTACAAATAACACTGTGCAGTTCTTTTCTTATTTGGCTAGTCTGGCATAGTCATGCTAAAACTTACATATTTCAATACAATTCATCCATTACGTTTCATTGTGCAATACCTCCGGGAATGGTATGGTTAGCGATAATTCACACCTTAGTATCACAATTCATTATTAACCTCTACCGCTTAATTAATATGAAGGCTAGAGACTGAAGTTAAAACAATATGCTTAAATGAGTTGCAAGGTTAAACACTTACTGTCTTCAGGGGTTGCTGAATCGATACCCAAACTTGATGAAGATGGTGTTTCGTCCAAAAGTGCAGTATCAAATAAAGCGTTGGCTTCCTTAGCAATGAATTGGTGAAGTTTCAGTCGTTTTGAACGGTCTTGGAACGTAAGATGTTTGTGCCTAGACTGATAAACAGCAAAATCTAGCGGGCCCACGCCAATTTTAGTAAGATCGTCTTCTCCGCGTTCCGCCTCCCAGGTCTTTTGAAGCTGTTGTCCATGGTAATTTATAGACTGCGCCACTAAGGACGCGTCCAGAGTTGAATCCATACGGTTTTCTAATCAATGTCGGCTTTTCTTCTACAAAATAAAGGAAGAGTTAGCTTAGGTTAGAGCCCAGCCGCCATTTTAGCCAATCAATGAGGTCTCGCACAAATAAATTCCAAGAAAATTATGTACAAAATATTAACATTTGTAGCTTACCTTTATGCTGATTTTTTTCTTTCTACAATATTTATGATATCAGTTTTATCTAAGAAAAATTAAAGGAACACTGCTTTTCATTTACACACATGTCGCACGCACGATCGATGGAACAAATTGTAAATTGCAAATGGCGGACCGGACCGGGTGGTAATTCAGTGTTGTGTTGTATTTATTCTGTTTCCCGCCAGTGCCGTTTGTTTTTTAAACTCTCCCTGTATTTTTAGGGAAGGCAAAAGTTCTAGCCCATACAGCCATGTATTTAGTATATTTTTAATCTATATTCATATAAATTAATGAGTGGTTGAAATGAGAAATTAATTTTACGTTAAAATATGGGTGTTACACATTTAAACACATCTAGAGAGTGCTTGGCGCGAATTGAATGGTATAATAACAGAGTTCATGATGGTGACTGGGGCGGTGGACAAAACCACTTTTTATAGTGGTTTTCACCACAACATCAAACACATCACAAGGCTTATTTTCAATGATTCCGCATAGTTGCACATCAACACGGTGTTTGTGCATCAAAATAACACCACTTTCAATACACAAAACACACTGTGAAACTATTTTTGAATTATTGAAAAAAATCTGACACCCTTTTAATTGAAACGAGCCAAATACTTTATAAGTTTTGGGGTTTTCTGGATGCTTTAAAAACATCTTTAACCAGTCTTTGATAGCTAGGCCAACATCTTTGTTGAAGCTATGTTTTAGTTTATATTTTTCGCAAGAGATCAATGCTTGTCTACGAATAAGCTTAGGAGTAAGAGGCATCCAGTGAGTGACAGAGCCCTATGTGGAGGCACACCACACTATGGGTATGTCCACCGCCCAGTGCCGCACAGTGTCTTGGGCAGGTCCGATGCATCGCCCGCCGGGGGGCATGCATCGCTATCTGTATATCGCTGTATATCGCTATCGAACTGGAGGAGACGGCAGGAGGTAGCGGGCGTGTCGGGGCGTTTGTCCGGCGACCGGGGGGTGGGACCACGTCGGGGCTTTTGTCCGGTGGGGCATAGGTGGGCCGCGTCGGGGCATCTGTCCGGCGGCGTTAGGTGTGACTGCGTCGGGGCGCTTGTCCGGCAGTGCAGGTAGGGTGAGGGAGCCTGCGCCCTCTAGCTCCCTCTGGGGCTGGAGGAGCGCCGGTTCCAGTCGTATGGGGGCCTGTCTTGGAAAGATTCCTCTTCGGATGAAACTTGGTCAGGACGGGCGGGTCCTTTGTCCGGCGCAGTACGCTGTTGTTGGACATTGGACTAGGGTAAACAGTGCACAGAATGAGCCCGAAAGGGCGGGCGCAGGTGGCTGTCCGGTGACATATCCTAACGGATGACCCCGGATGGCTGCCATAGTGTGCTTTGGCTGGATGCCCGGAGAGGATGTTTAGTGGTGTAGTGGGGGAACGCCTATACCCCGAGTCCCACATACCTCTGTAGTTGCACCGTACTGCAGGGATGATGCGTAAATGCAGTTTACCTCTCCGCAAAAAAAGGAGTAAGAGGCATCCATCCCAATGCAAATCTTATGATTCTATTAACAAGATCGCATTCTTGAGCTTCATTCATACAGAATTGCATCCTAAACGCCATAATATTGTATTTCCACTTTTCAAGTGGTTCCTCAGCGTACGTCTGGGTATGATAAATCGGTCTGCTCCCCTCGTTCTGCAGCTGCCATAGCAGAACGCAGGTTTTTTTGCCTCTTCAGAACTTGTCATGGAGGCATATCTGTAGGCCTATTCCCTAACTTTTTTTGACAGTTGAAAGTGATGATCACTGAACTATTTACTTATCCATTACTACTTTACTATAATGCTATTGTGACACTTGTCCTGTGATAACAGCAATGTATTAGTAAATAGTTCGGTGATCATCACTTTCAACTGTCAAAAAAAGTTAGGGAATAGGCCTACTGTTCATAAGAAAGGTAGGGTTATAAGGCCCAAGATCTATTCCAGCGGGCCTTATTAGCCGCTTAGCATTATTTTATAAAAATGTAAATTTTAAACAAAAATAGCTGTTATTTATGATTAAAACCATAGAAGATACATACAATAATGTCTAATGTTTAATATAATTACGTTACTTTACTGCTAGATACAAATTTAATCAAATATTTACATTTCCCTGTGACCAATATTTATAAATAAGAGCTTTTTAACGCAGCCTGTCACAGCTCGGTCGCTACTGGCAATATGGTGACGCGAGCCAGTCGCACGCTAACGTCAAGGTATACCTAAACTTTATTTAGGCATGCCTAAATAAAGTTTAAACAAGAGTAGAAATATTTTAGCGCGGTTTTCAAATGTGGGCCTTATTATACCCTGGGCCTTATATGCCGCAGGTACCTTACCATCGTGTGGGAGTAAGGCGTGAAAGTAGTATTTATGTATCGTCCTCAAAAGCCTTTTTTTTTTCTCACTTTAATTTTCTCCACTTTAATTTTCTCTCGTAACTTAACTAACTCTTTTTCTAAAGCTAAGTTAAGGTGGCTCATTAGTGTTTTGAGTACCTATTGTAGGTGTTTCTCTTTATGGTATTGTTTACTTAGATACCCAACCCCCATGCCGCACTTTCGGAGTAAACAACAATATTCAATGTAGGGACTTATATAAACATGCCTTGGCGTGTAGTGACCGCATAGCAAAATAATATTAATTGTCACTACGCCCATCTCTCCCGCGAGTGTCGTACAAGGCGACTAAGTACAATTAAGACAGCAGAGCAGCGCGTCCCTCTTGTTCCATGCAAGGTGTTTGGTACATGGGATATCAAGCCGGCCTACCCATACTAACATAATAATTTAAATACTATGGTGATATTAAAAAATTTAATACGTATGTAAAAATTTTTTTTAAGTCTCCATACACATAGTTTGATCGGAAAAACAAAATGTATGAAAATTTTAAAAAATATTTTGGCTATTTAGAATTTCTAATATTACCATAGTATTTATAATGACTATGTTAGCATGGGGTGGTGCCGGTTTGATACCCCATGTACCAAACACATGTGACCGATATTCATGATTCGCGAAACTTGGGTGTTATTTCAACTCGGGGATGAATATATAGGCGTGATTTATGTATGTATGATGAGTTGTCTTAACTGATGATGATTTAACGGCTGGTTTGCCAAATGCCGTGGGTAAGCTAAGTGTCTCTGAATACAGACAGGGACAAAAGTTTTGTAGGTATAACATTTATTATTTATTAACATTTATTTTATTTCATTTTATTAGGCTGTTTTTACTGTATAATTTTGATATTTGTAATATAACTAACACGAACACTAAATAACACAACCCGGTCAAGATATAGTGCTACTGGCACCATCGATGACTTAACGAAATCATTTCTTTTTCTGCAACGATATCAATGTACAAAACAAAATATTATATTTAAATATAAACAAATAAATTTAAGTATGCAACTATACTATAGTCTAGCCCTATCCGTAGTATTATTGTCCTCTATGTCTAGCCCTTAAAAAAACGTAAACAGTTTTGACATGTCTCTTTATCAACGAAATGTTTTTAAAAATAAGAAAGATGTATTCTAAAATACCTCTTTCAATCATCAATTTTAGAAAATCAATAAGGTTTAGCGACTGAGATATAAGTATAACTTTTTTATTCTTAGTGTTTTTAAAAAAAAGACTTATCACATTGTTTGAATTGTTTATCTCGTTATGATGGCTAAATTATAAAGGCTGGCTGCTACTAGTTATAAATATATTTTTTATCCCTCCATCTCAGAAAGTGTATTTTTGGTTTTCGATGAGCGCAAAAGCCGTTTTTATCCGCTAGGGCTAGAGGATATTAGTTATTTGCTTTTTAACCGCGTGCTCAATTTAGATGACCGAGCTAGCGAGGGATTCTAACATTTAAAAAAATTAACAAAATTAGAATCCTGAGCTTTAACGAGAGAATCAAAAGAGCACAAGGTGAAAAATCTTTGCACTTAAGTGCAACACGTGACTTTTCATCCCCCCTCAGGGAGGAAATGGCAAAATGCAAAAAAAATATAAATCAGTCAATTCTATTTACACCCTGAGACTTCCACACCCATCCTACCAAACACACACACACCCAACACACACAAAACATCCACCCAGACATACCCACAACATCCATCCAGACTATCCGTAGTATTATTGTCCTCTATGATCCAGACGCACCGACAAAATTCACCCAGACGTGCAAAGCAAATTAATAAAAAAAGTACACAAAGAAGGTTCCGAATCTGAATTTTTAACAAATTAAAAAGGTTGCTTAATAAATTCGACACCATAGAGGTCCAATATGTTTCATGATGTTTTTCAAAGTGGATTTTGTGCAGACTGTGCAGTGAAAGTGATTTTGATGCACAAGCATCCGGGATGGTGTGAAATTATGCAGAATCTTTGAAAAAAGTCTTGTGATGTGTTTGATGTTGAGAATTTTGAAGTATCATTCAATTCGCCCCAAGCACTCCCTAGATGCGATAAAATGTGTGACACCCATATTTTAATGTACAATTAATTGCATACATTGATTTCACTCACTCATTTATTCATATTAATATTAAATAAATATACTAAAGACATGGCTGTATGGGCTACTGTAGCTACTGTGCTGTACCTTTGCCTTCCCTAAAAAAACAGAAAATTAAAAACAAATTTAAAAAAATTGTTTTGTATTCACAAACATAATGCACTTGCACGCGATGTTCTAAATTTAAATTTACTTTATCCTCTAGAGGATAAAAACGGTTTTTGCACTCAGATATCAAAGAGCAAAAGCGCTTTTTCCGAGATGGGGGGATGAAAAGTAAATTTGACTTTAGAACACCGTGTGCACTAAGTTTGTATATAGGAAACATAATTAAACCTATTTACAGTCACCACCATGAACTCTGTTACCATTCAATTCGCGCCAAGCACTCCCTAGATGCGTTAAAATATGTGACACCCATATTTTAACGTAATATTCACTCATTATTTCATAAAACTACAGATAAAATATACACTAAAGACATGGCTGTATGGGCTAGACCCTTTGCCTTCCCTAAAATATAGGGAGAATTTAACAAAAAAAAAAGCAACAGCTTTTATGGTGTCGAATTTATTATGCAACCTTTTTTATTTGTTAAAAGCTTAGACTTGGTACCTTCTTGGTGTATTTTTTTTTGTAATGTGCTTTGCGCGCGCCATTTTCTTTTCACTTTGCTCACGTGGTCAAAACGTAAAAAGATAACCGTAAAATTTTGACACTTCAAAACTAACGGTTATTTAAAATCGCCTGTTTAAAGCTGAAGCTTTTACTTTAACACTATTTGCACTCTCCATACTCTCCAAATAGTGTTATAGTAAAACAAAACATACGTTTACGTTTTACGTTTACGTTTACTTTGGAAAACAATTATAACAGAGGAAAAACAAGCCGAGTGTGATAGCCAGAGTGAAGTCATCTGTCCCTTTTTCGCAATTGCCCCCCGACGAGGTTAGAAGAGGACGAACAACCCTACTTCTATACATCTCACTGGCTTGTATTTTGGGGCCTAGTGCTCTGCTCAGTGCTAATTTTTATACTACGTCCATGGGCTGGAGTTCACCAACACCATGGAATTATATTCCTTGACCAACACGTAAAACAAGCGTTTAAAAGATAACCGTCAGTTTTTCACAGTTCTTCCATACCTACTGTTGATTGTCAAAAAGAACCGGTTAAATAATAATCGACTGTTTACGTGTTGGTGAACTCTAGCCTTGTTTAAACCGCACGGTAATACTATTCAAATCACTATTGTAACTTCATTTTAACTTCATCAACAGACGGTGTGTTGTTTTTTAAACATATTACTGTACCTGTAACTGGTAAGTATCTATTTAATATGGCAAGTAGAATATAAATTATGGTGTGTGTGTCTGGGTGGATTGGTGTGTGTTGTGGGTGTATCTGGGTAGATGTAGTGGGTGTGTCTGGGTAAATGAGTAGGTGTTGTGGGTGTGTCTGGGTGGATGTTGTAGGTCTGGGTAGATGGGTGGGTGTTGTGGGTGTGTCTGGGAGATTTAGTGTGGAAGTGTCTGAGTGAAAACAGAATTGACTGAAACTGTTAATAATGTGATTGTATTTTTTTGCATTTAGTCATTTCCTCGCTGAAGTGGGATAAAAAGTTACGTGTGGTGCACTCGGGTGCAAAGATTTTTCACCTCATCCTCTTTTGATTCCCTCGCTAACGGTCAGGATTCTAATTCTTGAATCACTCGCTCTACACTCGTAATTCAATTTTGGAATCCTTCGCTTGCTCGGTCATCAAAATTAGGCACGTAATTAAAAGCAACTTTGCATTCTTCTTACAAATACCTATTGTCCGGTATTAGTTTCCAGTTTCTATGCTCTAAAGCTGCCTATTTTAGGCTGAATGATAAAGGAGAGTGCAAAATTTACTTAAAATTATAAAAAACTTAGGGATCTAATAGAGATTGTAATGTAGCAGTTTAGATCATTTTTAGTATTAAACTCGATTTACGGAGATGTAATGTCATATGTCGCATACCTACCTACTTCAAAGCCGGCAAAAGCTTCATCGGGTCTCTTCAATGGCTCGGCGTACACAAAGGGCGAGATGGCTAGGTAATGGCAGACACAATGGGGCACTGTTTGGGCTAGCCCACACAATGGTGGACCGCGAAACTTATTTTATTCACCAAACTCTTATTCATTTTATGTAGTACCTATCTGTTCCTTTTCACGATTTCCACACGAGTGCTTGTGGGTGTGTGAATATTTCATTTACAGTTTAATATTCAACTTGCCACGTCGTAATTTATTCCGATGTCTCTTTGGCTAAAGTGGCGAAATCATTGGAAATGGACCATTGCTTGCATTTCCTGGTTCGCACTTCATTTAAAATTTTTATCAGAGATACCAAATTTTTAAAGTGTTTAAGCAGGTTTTTTATGCTAAACAGGGAAACTTCATCTCACCCGGAATCCCTTAACCACAGAGGGGCTGGCTAAGTTATGCTGTTAACATTATAATTAAAGACGACAGATTTTGATAATATCAGGACAATCATTTATGAAATTTTTGTAACTGTGATTCAAGCGATAGTGATATCATGTCTAATCATTTGTACAATATAATATGTTCTTTTAATTCTTACAAATAAGGTTGCAAGTTGAACGGATATAGCTTTTTTAAAGACAACCTCTATGTGTTTATATGCAAGGTGTATTGTACGAGTTCACAATACGTCCCGCGGCTTTGTGCCTCGTATTCGCACCATTGTATTCGGACATATTACCCAACATTTTCACATTGTATCATCTTGTGTCTTCCTTTGACAAGACCTGTAGCTGCCTTAGAATGTGTACATAGACTGTCCTGAATTATAGTAAATTATAGGTATAAGGAAGGAGCTCGCTAGCGCAGCGTCGTAGCGCGCTTGGTCGGCGATTGCGTAAACTAAGCAATGTTCGCTGAGGCCGGTTATTGGATGGGTGACCAAAAATTTATTATCTCGAGTTCCTCCGTGCTTCGGAAGGCATGTTGGTCCCGGTTGTATTTGCAGTCGTTAAAAGCCACCAACCCGCACTGGGCCAGCGTGGTGGGTTATGGCCCAATCTCCCTATAATCTTCCATCCATAGGGAAGGCCCGTGCCCCAGCAGTGGGGACATTAAAGGGCTGGTGATGATGATGATGATGATGATAGGTATAAGGCCTATTTTGCTTAATTTAGGGGAAAGGGGCCCAAAACGGGCAGTAAAGTAGTACACTAACCCCCGAATACAGAAACGCTACTCAAATTTAGGGGACTGCTTAAAAAGTTAATTGGACACTACCTGTCAGAATTTATATGGAAAAACGTCAATTTTGACAATACCTAAATGTTAAGCGGGACTCAAACTTTGAATAGCATTTCTGTATTCGGGGGTTAGTAAGCAAATAAACGTTTGATTAGATTTATTTAATTCTCTCCATTAAGCAATGCAGAGGTGAATTTTATTAAAATATTATCCAGTTTATGTAAACCTATTGGTTCATATTTCCTCGTTTCTCCGTCCGCAGCCTCGCTTCCGCACCAAATGGACAGGTAGCCTAAAGCCTTAATTTTGTTACGGATACAAAATTTTACTGAGTTTTTTTTGAATTGTGCCGCTTTTCCATTAAGTCAAATAAATAACAATAATTTGCAACTTGCTCCAACACTAGTTCACAGCGAGCAAGTTGCGCGGAAACTTTCTTCGCTTGGTTGGACTAGCGCCCTACGCCATACGAAATGTGTGCGCGAAAGCCCTGCGCGCCAGTAGCGTACCGTAGGGCAAGAAAAGCACGCCGCATCCCACCGGCCTGGCCAACAGTCCGCGCCCGCCCACTACACCGAGCGACCGTACTGCGCTTCGGTGCCGAGCGCGTTTTCACCGAACTTTTTCGACGACTGCCGATTTCCCGCCCGCTGTGCTACGTTTCGAAACACTCCTGTTTGTAGTGCGTTTGTGCTGGTTGTAGTGTGCCGGTGTCATTCATTTGACTGTGTTGTTTTGTTTGTGTGAATTTTTGTGTGCGTTGTGTTGTTGTGCCCGGCATGGAATTACCATTTGGAAATGTTTCTTTGCGGGCATAGGTTTTGGAGAGTGCTACAGGTGAGTTGGCCGGTTTGATTGACTTTTCTTGGTCGTAATGATTGAATCTATTTATTAAAGAACACACAGTTCAATAAAATTTCCCCGTTTTAACAAAAAATACCTATGTTTTCGAGAATAATAAAATCAATAAAAAAAATCCTGAAAAATATTATGAAACAATTGTAATTGTTTTAAAATAATATGCCTGTCCAAAAAAGTTAATTTTTTTGCAAGCTTTGTGTTTTGGAAATAATTTTGGTTCACTCATACATGATAAAGTTAAAGTTATCCTAAGCGGAAACTTTGTACTTGCTTTGATTCTAGCTCCAGAAAGCTCGAGGAAATAATTGACTTCGACATTGCCGACTGGCATTTAGTGGAAATCGATGCGGTTAGTGTCAACAAATGGCAATAGCATCGCTAACAACAAAATAGTAGTAGAGTCGCGGAATTAACGCTCCTATTGTGTTAGTACAATAATCCGCTATCTAGGCCAGCCTCAGCGCTGCAGACGAACCTTTTGTCTTTCATGTTCGCCGTTAATAATGGCGGGCACCGAAACAGCCGCGCACAATACCGCGAAATGCGCGCGTTTTCATTTGCAAGACAAAACCCGCTTTGTTATGTCCGCTCAATACTAAATTTATAGCGGGTGGACCGAGAGCCGTATTGACGCCGCTAACGAACGGCCAGCGCTTAAATGCATTTTGATCGGACGCCTGATGTGCCGGTGCGGCCGCCCGCGGCGCCGCTGCAGCGCTTACACCGCTTGCGGGCCGGAGTCCACCCTCTAGCTAGGGCGAAGCTACATAACTGCAACGTCGCCAAAAATCAACACTTTAAAGAAGCCATCTTAAGTCGCCTTGTAGGACTGCGGGAGAGATGGGGGCTGTTGACAATTGTATTCAGCTCTGCCGTCATTACACGGCACGGAGACTAAGAGTTAAGGGTTACGCACTACGTCCGATCTGAATCCGATCCGAATCCTTGGAAACATGGAATATGTACAGTCAACGTCACTACCGACTACCCAAAACTGTCAAATTTCTTCAATCGATTGTCAACCTTTACTTGGTAATAATAGAGCACAAAATTGATTGAGAAATTTTGCCATTTTGTGGTAGTCTGACGTGCTGTTGCCTGTACTTGGAATACTAGATTTGACGGAAAGAAATCGGATGACGGAGATCGGATCTAGTGCGTAAGTAAGCTATTAAAAGTTGGACTATTCGATCCCGCCTCAAGATCATAATTTTTCGAAATTCTTTTTCTAGCCTCAAAATCTTTGTATTAAAAGTTGAATTAAGTTACCAAAGTTAGTTATTAAAAGTTTAATTTTAAGAAAATTTATTTATGTGTCTAGCTATACAGTGCGATTTACGTGAACGATTAATATAGGCGAAATTTATATATATAATCTTCGTTAAATAGCATATTAAGCAAAGATCACCGCCACTTCTTAATACGGTCTCTATTCGATTTACTCTCTGCTTTACTATTGAAACGCCGATAAAAGCAAAAGAGCGAAAAAGCGAAAAAAGCGGTAACCGCAAAGCCTTTGCGTTGCTGGATGGTGTGGCCGAGCCTGGCTAGCTTTCACAGGCATCAACTTGTAGACCTTAAGTCGTGAGGATTAAGCTCAATTTCAATTCGCAATTAAAAACTTCAATAGTATAAAGTATGAGGGAGGGACGACATTTAACTCGGACAATGTTGAAGAGAGATTCGGGCGTGTAGGGAATTAGAAAGAGATGAACACCGAAGAAACGATGCTATACTTTATCTCGTTATTATCGAGATAAAAAATGTAATTTTATTATGTCTCGTTATCGACGAAATGCATTTAAAAATAAAAAATAAATGTATTTTTAAAATACATCATCCTTTTTAGAAAGTCAAAATGACTCATCAACATTGTTTACGTTCATTATCACGTCTCGGTGGCCTTACTTTAGAATTTATATAGATACACGAGTGACACCTTTTTTGTGTTAGACAGGGAAGCTTTTGGTCTTCATCTCACCTGATGTGCAGTAACGACAAGGGCTGAAGATGGAATCGACCTTGACCTGGAACCTTCAACCAAAGAGAGGCTTACCGTCTTATCATAAATCGTCGGGAAACAATAATACTATTAACATTATTATGATGGCGACAGATTTTAATTAATTTTAGCCAGGAGAACATGAAAAAAATAGGCGTGATATGTACTTTCAAGGAACTTTAGAGTCATCAGCCCTTAAGTGTTACTTAACTGCTGGGACACAGACTTTCACAGGCGAATTGGTAGGTATTAGCGACTGCAGATGGATTCAAGACCAACGGCTTAACGTGCCTGCCGACCTCAAGATAATACATTTTGGGTCACCCATCCAATTAACGGCCTCTGCGGACATTGTTTAGTTTACGCAATGCGCTATCGAGCTCCCCAAGGACGCTGACATGGTGCTGTCTGGTATTTTTTAAAAGAATTTTATGAATTCGAATTTTAAACAACTTTCAAGATTCTTATTACTTTTTCCAATAGCCTCACAAATCTGACTAGACATCTCCTGAGCACAACAAGTACCCAGGCGCGGTTTAATTAGAAGTCGGGACCACATCAAAGCTTAAGGAGCTGGCAACCGCCGAAACCGAATAAAAACCCCCACACGAGGCCCAACCAAAGAGATCCCCACAAAGGAGAGTAATTGGCCCGTACTTTTTTACTTCCCTGAAGCATTCAGAGCCAATGAAACGTGTGCATTTAATGACGTCACTGCCTTTGTGGGGTCACACGAAAGTTCGTGTAACTGCCAGACTTTGTCTGCTTGACTGGGGCTACTAAAGGAGCTGTTACGTCATCACCAGTACTTGGATGTAATATTATCTTACAAATGCTTTTTTAAAGGACCCTAGTTTGGGGACCAATGGTAATTCCACTTGTCCTCACCTTTACACACTTGTCTCTTCATTATAACCATGTGCCTAATCGATTGAGTAGTTAGTAAGAAATAAACAAAGTATTTATTATGTGGACGTTGTACCCAGTTTTAATTAAGACACTTAATCTATACTTGTATTTAAGCTAAACAAAATTAACCTGACGCCATTTACTTCCAACAGAAACCTGTTTCGTCACAGTGTTAGGATGACATAAAGTTTACATAAAGTAAGTATAAAAAGAGCTCCTGTATAGCGCCCGTACGCACCACAAAACATACTTACGTAACTGCACCCCCCTTTCTCCTATTGAATCGACTGCCTCCCATTCATTCTTTACAGCTTTTGTAGCGGCGCTGGGGCTTTTTGTAACAATGCCACCGCCTCCTGAATAGTAACTGTCGAAATATTGTTAGCGTGATGTCATTCCGAAGACGTTGTGCTACTGTTTCTTATTATTTTAAACAGCTAGGGTGGAGATTGTCATTTGTCTCAAGTCAAACATTTGACTGCCGCGGATGAGAGCGTGCTGTTGCTTTCGGTTGGCACGTGGATTTTGCTTCATAATGATTCTGTTTGTTAACATTTTACTATGCAAGTATAAAAGGGTGGGTGGATCAACAGGAAGTCTCATAAAGTTAATTAAAAATAACAGTTTGCAAAAAACAAACCCCAATTCTATTTCACATCTTTATCTAAATAATTGTCTCCATCGCTGACTTTAAAACTATGTCCGGAAAAGTTTGCTAGCTAAATTAAAAACGCAGTCTACGTTTAATGCTGAAAGATGGTGTTGAAAATTTATATTATAGTGATGAAACATACAGAATATAAACCGAATCGCATTATAATATGTGTGTTTCATCCCTCTCTTTATTGTTTAAAACGAACAATTGTATTTTTTCGCATTTTTATTTTCGTTAAAAAGCTGTAATAAATCGTCTTCGACACCTATCAAACCCAATAAAAGTCGAAAACAAAATTTGTCAACGAGACGCGTCAAAAAAGATTTTCCAATAGGAAAATTCCACGGCGAATTTTCTCAATAACTCAATCTTGCGATTATGTCGCCGCCGATGATATACATAAAAATGGGGTATTAAAGTAAACAATGGGCTGGTAGCAAGCAAGGGAGGCAGGGGGCCGATCGGTATTTGGTGCTCGCATTGTCGTTGAATAACTTTTGTCCCTATTGTGTTGTCGAAAGTAGAGCCACAAAGACTACAGCGCGGTGGAACATAAACCGAAATTCATCAGCGCTCCGATTGTTCGTCTGTTAATGGTGTTTGAAGCTAGATTTTGTACCTACATTTTGGATAGGAAATAGGAATAGTGAATTGGCGGCGACGACGTTTAGGAATCCTGGAAACGATGTTTTTTGTGCTCACTGCTTTTAGTAATCGCTTCTTGAATACAACAAAGGTACAACCTCTGAGCTACAACCCAAAATTGTAGTCCTACAAAAACCAAGCTTATGACAGTACTAAACTTAAAACGTAAATTAAAAAACTCAATGTTTCTAAGTATTTTTTGTATTTTTGTATTAAATGAGCGATATATTTTATCGGAAGTTTATGTAGGGATAAAATTACGACTGGTTATTATTTCATTTTTCAATTCATATAATAAATGGGTCTGTTTTCTAACCGCTTGATTGTTGAATCGTCCGTTCCATGAAATGAATACAAATCGGGAAACCTTTACTGTTGAAAATTAAAAATATGCAAAAGAAGCTATTATTTTATATACTTGTCTTCTATGCTGGTCTGGGAGCGAATGAGCGAACAAATAGGTAACGTAGAATTAGCCAGCCCCAACTCATCCCATTGGTGTCGTAAAAGTCGACTAAGGGAGATTGCCCGGTGTAGACCAATAAGCACCTTGGGGCACCCGAATGGTGGAGGGCAAACCACCAACAACAGCATACCCAAAGAGGGTTGGTGTCAGGCAGGCGGCCAGCTGTAAAATCTAACCCAAAACCTAGAGCGGTATAGATTAGAATGTTGCCATTCCAAACACTCTCTCCGTTCATCGGTCTCTCGATATGGTCCGTTCGTCTTATATATTAATTCATCACGAACACCTTTCCGGTGTGATGGATGATACGAATCAACAGTGAGTGGATGGCTTGATGATGTCTGACCGATATGAATGGGAGAGGAAACATACTGCGCCGACCCCAGGTAGCCTGGGAACAGGGCAGGGAGAAAAAGACTGCTTTTAGTCATAGCTCCTTAAATACTAAAAAGGCACTCAAAATTGCATTTCTGCAAAAGCAAGGCTTATGACAGTAAACTGAAAACTTAAATTATAAAACTCAAGTTGTGATTGTCGTAAGATAACGTGTGTGCATATTATTTTAGATAACATTTTACATTGTCTTTGTGTGCGTAATTTCTCGGCTAGTTTCGATCACAACACGTGGAAGCGCGGTAATCGTTACACACCAAAGTCAAAGTCAAAGTCTTCAAAAAAAGTGATTACCATACACTTATGAATCGTCAAGACGCTAGATACCGAAAACCCGTGTGTCCAAGAAAAAAATACAGCCGAAGCCAAATTGGCTTAGTGAAATAAAATATCTGTAACTTTCTTAATTGTTTTACCCAATTGTTCTCGTAGAACAGTTTATTTAATTCTCAAGGCGTAGCACACAACTGTAGTAGCCAATCCAACAACTTCCAGAATAATGTTGTTGGAGCCCATAAAAGGTTCCATCCCATATGAATGGATTTATCAACGCTCTATTATTTCAGTACACAATCAACTCTTTATAAATCAGTGAATACGGTTGCAATATAGTTTATTGTTTTAACTCCCTTTGTGTAAGCTTTCGATTCAAAGTGTTTTAATTATAATCCTACCAAATGTGGTAGAAGGGTTGTGGTGGCACTATTGCTTTCGCATTGTGTTCTAATTGATTTATTGTTATAATCTCTATGATTAATGAAGCTTTTTATAAAATTTAGTATGCCTCATGCCAACATTTATTAACTGAATACTTATTCTTGCTACGAGTTCAAAAGCTAAAAAGAAAAATGCAGAGTTATAATTTCTAAAATTAAGAAAAAAATACAACAAGTCTATAATTATTATTTAAATTTTTATATTCGACAATGCTATGGAAACATTGTAGTGTTACAATGTTGACATTTTTATAAAGTAGCTCACTATCAATATGGAAAAGAAACAATTATTGTTGATTTAAAACACATAATAATAAATAATACTAATAATAAATTTAAATACAATATTAAAAAAACATATGGATTCCTTGGCATGCATCAATAAGCAATTTTATTATTGCTGATCCAGGCTTTTCTATGTCAAAGGCGCATGAGTATCGAATCCGTAGCACCACTATTTGGAACCATCACAGCTACTTATAATCGAAAGGTGAACTTTACGTGTTTTCATGGCGGCAACAGTACTGTTTTCAATAAAAAAAAATGTGTTATTTCCACTGGCTCGTGTCCTTTCCATGATTGTAACTGTAAACATTTGTGCACATTTGAAAATACTGGAAACATTAACTAAAATAGTAACAAAATATGGGTGATTTACAAAGACTTCATCTATAGGAGAAGAATATTCTATTGTTCCGATGTATGCGTATAGCTGCGTAGGCCAGCAGTTCACCTTTGTACTATTCTTATGTGCTCATATAGCAAAATTGCGAGGAGTTACGAGCCTAACCTATTTTTCTCTCTCCTTTGAATCCCGCACTCATTCTTCGCTTTTGTCGTTGAGATGTGGATACTGATGGAAAGTGTAGCGTTCCAGTAATGTTTGTGCGTCCTTTTACGAGAAAAATTTAAGAGTGGAAACCTAGGGTATCATTTAATTCGGTGCTGAATTTCTGTTTCAAAATATAGTTATGTTTCCCTGACAAAGATTTCTGTTGTGAAACTAAAAACTGATACAAGTATTTGGTATATTGGCATCAATTTATTGGCATCAATTTATAATTATAATAATATTATTTAGAGATTCAAGCCTGAAAATTCGACAGCGCACATGATATTATAATCATCTCTACATTAACCACAGCAACGATTAGAATATGAATAGGTACAATTTTAAAAGGCCTAATAATAATAAGTACACTTGTTCTATAAAGTAATGGATTATTATTGACTTTTTGTTTAAGGTTTGAGCTTTAAGGTTTGAATTTAAAAGGCCTAAGAACGTATATAACTAGATTAAGGCCTATTTAATTGTTTTAAATTGCATTGTTTTACCAAAAAATTACACATAGCAATCATAGCCCACTGAAACACGCGTTTTTTTTGTTAACTGTTCCAGTATTTATTTACACAACAAAGACACCGTGTGGGCCTTAGAAAATTACATTTATGCGAGCCTTTTGAATTTCTTTATGAGTAGAATAAAGGCGGCTACGTATAGAAGAAAAGATAGCCTGGCAGCCAGTACAGTTTCTCACTTTGCATGTGAATTCTGTACGTAAAGTGACCGCCGTGAATGTATGTGGCCGCCGAGGCGGGAGGATTGCCGCCCTCATTGTACCTTCACAATGAGCTGTCCTCGACCTTACGGCGGAGTACACGCGACAGGCGGAAGCGGGGGTCACCGAAGATCGTACTGCTTTTGAAAGACTGAAAGGTAAAATATTGAGACACGAAAATTTTAAATATCAATTACAATACTAACACGTGGCTGTATGTACTCGAGGTCTTAGCTTCGCTTATGAAATCTATGAAAACTAAGCAATTTTAAATGTTCCTAATAACAAAATTACTCTAAGTATTAATAATTGGTAATACATTTGATTTACCAAATTAAATATTGAATACTGAATTAAATTTTATAATAATTGGTTTTATTTCCTCGCAGTTGGTACGAAAAGCAGAGTATAGTAATCGGGAAAAAGCAGTCTTATATCTTGGGTGCGCTTGAATCCCTCGCCCCATTCAGGGCTCTATCTTAAATCCCTCGCTTCGCTCGGGAGTAAACCATGGAGCCCTTCATTGCGCTCGGGATAAAAGTCTGCACCCGTGACATAAGACACTGCTTTATCCCTGGTGACATAATCTACTATTTGCTACACTTATAATGCTGAGTATCCCCTATGAGTAAAAGAATATACATTGAACGTCGTTTCTAATAAATATTTGAGTTTGAAAGATTTGCATTTATTTTTCCGCCAACAATTGATTGTTAGCTTAATTATTATTACATTTATAACATATTATACAATTTAATGTCGCAGTTGAAGAAATAGATATAGTATGTAATGCCCTGCCTTCTATAACGCCAGTTATGCTATCTCAGAAGAAGCTAGAGTTCTATTAATTTTTGTATTGTTGATTTTCATTAAATGAATATTTACAGCACTCATAAACGCATCAGCTTGCATTTTGGGGTGGCAATGGCCAAACCTCCTGCTGAAAGAAACAAAATTACGCGCTATTCAGCTCTACTGAGCGTAATGTATAAATTGGAGGATTTCCCTTAACACGGCTACTTGATTTTACCTTTGATATTAATTTACAATTATAGACGCGTTTGCTTGTTTTATCTTATTATTCGGTAAATTAATCAAAGTATGTAGCTGGCAATAGGCTAAAATAGCCTTAATATATGCCAATTTTTTGTTGTTGAATCGGATTTTAATCAATTAACTATCTTTTTTTTATGCTAGACAGAGAAGCCCTTTGAAGCTCTTAACCACCTGATGGTATGTGATGATAGGGTCGAAGATGGAATCGAGATTTACCGGCATCGATCTGACCATTCGACCAAACTGGCCGTCAATTTCAATATGGATACATACATACACACATAAATCACGCCTATATCCCCGAAGGGGTAGGCAGAGGTAAACTAGCCCCACGTTTCGCCAGTTATGTTAGTCCCATGTAATAGGTGGCGAGCCTATTGCCATTTATCGGGCACAAAAGTCGCAGAAGGTACATAGCTAGATGGTATAAGAGGAACGCTGCTGCCCATTCCTCATCACTGATTTATCCTTAGTCGACTTGTACGACACCCACGGGAGAGATTTGGGGTGGTGACAATTGTATTCTACTCTGCCGTCACCACACGGCTTCATTATTGATAATATAACCAAACACGCTCCTAGAATAACTGCTGCACTCAAAGACGTCTTAGATGTCTTTCTTGGCCAATGGACCTGAACATTCGATCAACTGATCTTCTTCTTTCTGTTCTTATCACTCTCTGGGCGGGGTTGGCACATGGGTTCTTATTCTACTACTATCTATCCTTTATCATTTTTTCATCCACTCCTCTTGCTATCATATCCTCCTTTACACAATCGATTCATCTCTCCTTTGGTCTTTCTCTCCTTTTACGTCCTTCCACGTTAATTCCTAACATTCTTTTGCCAACACAGCTTTCATCTCTTCGCATATTATAGCCAAAACATTCAAGCCTTTCAGTCACTAGCGCTACTTTCAAAGTTCCCCTGATATACTCTATCCTTGTCTTATCTCTCCGTGTCACAACACATCCATCTTAACTTCTTCGTCTGATCAATATTACTAAATTGCATTTTTAAACAGTTGGACTGCACTCTATGATTTTCCGTGTCGTAGAGATCAGTCTTTCCGTTAAAGTTACAAGAGTAAATGCGAGACTGGAGGATGTGCGTGTGTCTGAAATAAAAATAAAATAAGACAAAAAAAAACAGATTGTTTTTGTCGAGCGAAAAGATATTAATTTAAATATCACATCAAACACTGTCATGTATGACACAATGAAGACTTGTTCACACAGAAGCCCATTGTATCACCCCACGAATAAAAAACTAAATCACCATCCAGACAATGCAATAAAGTGGCCCTATTATTCATAGCTGTATTAAGTTAATGCGATTCAATATTGCCTCAATGACGGCAGGGTGGGGGTGGTCAGTGTGGTGACACGCGCGCTTTTGTATTGTCTGTACGGGGGAATGTTCGTAATGAAAGACTCTGTGGAACTAATGTTTAAAGAGTTCTAGCCAAATAGTTTAAAAGGAAAAAAAAAGAAAAGTTTGTTTTGTTTTTACATTCTATTTCAGTTTTTTTTTGTCTATGTGCGGAAAGCCGAGCTTACCTTTGTTTGTACTTATTAGCTTTTTTTCATTTATAGTATAGTGCGGTATAATGTTTAAAAATGAGACAAGAGGGCAGGAAGATGTTGATCAATAATAATAATTATGATGATATAATTATCTATAATTATAATTATCTATAATTATAATTATCTATAATTATAATTATCTTCGTCCCCATGAGTACAGCAAATAAGGCGCTTTTGTAATAGGAAAAATTACAGCAGGGAAAATTCACCATAATGAGGGCTAAAATGCACCAGCATTAGTTGGAAAACGGCCAAAGTATTTTTTATCGATTGACGTAAACAATAGCTCAGAATGTGGCACAATAGTTCGAGCGCCGATTGATGTAGATTAGCCGTGTATCCCTCCGCGGAGCACAGAACAATAGGTTTTATTTAACACGCAAATATCATTTATACTTGAAAAGCTGATGACACATCTTTTTCTTACTACCGAATTATTTACATTTAAATAATAAATAAATATTTTTTTCACTTCTCATGCTCTGAAAGTGCTCATTTGTGCAGGATATAGGCTGCACAAAATCGAATTTTGTGCTCTAGAGCATTAACGTATCTACTCATAAATGTGTCTATATTAAGGCAAAGAAAATGAGCCATGCAGCCAAACGCAATGAGAAAATCAGAGATAGAATTTGTTATATTTAAATATTTACTTAAATTTATTTGCCTAATGTGTTTTTTAAGATATAAAAGATATTAAAATTTTAATTCAAGTAGGTACGGTAGGTTATTAAATTAATTTACGAAAATTATTATTTCAAAATTAATTTAATACTTGGCTGTATAGGTCTGGAGCCCAAACCTAATATCACTGGGAAAAACTTTTCCTTCGGTATCCAAAACTGTACTAATTTTAGTTTGAAATTTAAGAAATGTTATGATAAACTACTGTTTTATTTCCTCGCAATCGAAGTGAAAAGCAGAGTTTCTACCTCGTCCACAAAACCATTTTTATCCTCGACATTACTATCAGCCCTCGCCTTCAGCTCGGGCTGCTAAAAGTCTCGGACAAAAATGATTCGTTTTGTGCACTTGATGGAAAATCTACTATTTCAACCCACCATTGCTCTTCGATATCTGAGTGCAAAAGCCGTTTTTATCCTCTAGAGGATAAAGTAAATTTGAATTTAGAACATCGTGTGCAATGAGTTTGTGAATTCAAAACATCATTATACCTATTTATTTCTACCTCCATGGTGCCGAAATTATCATGCAACCTATTTTAATTTGTTAAAAACTCAGACTCGGAACCTTCTTGGTGTACTTTTTTTGTAATTTGCTTTGCGCGCGCCATTTTCTTTTCACGTCATAAAGTTAAAACCTTGGAGTTCCGTGACGGTCAATCAGCTTGGCGTCAATCTTGCTTTAAACATTTGATCGTCTACAATGCTTGCTTGATGCTTGAGTCAAGCATTTAAAAGCTTTTTAGGTTTGTTTGATTTGTTTACGCTAGCAACGGAACAATAACATACAGAAAATCAACGTGCTTGACTCAAGCTGATTGACCGTCTCGGAACTTCATTTAGGACGGTAATTTTTATTAGGTACTTACAGGTGTGTCTGGATAAATTTTTCGGGTGTGGCTGGGTGGATGGGTGGGTGTTGGAGGTGTGTCTGGGTGAATGGGTGTTTTGTGGGTGTGTCTAGGTGAATGGGTGTTTTGTGGGTGTGTCTGGGTGAATGGGTGTTTTGTGGGTGTGTCTGAATGGATGGGTGCGTATTGTGGGTGTGACTGGGTGGAAGTCGTGGGTGTCTGAATGGATGTTGCGGGTGTGTCTGGTGTAATTCGATATTTTGTGGGTGTTTCTGGGTGAATGGGTGTTTTGTGGGCGTTTCTGGGTGAATGGGTGTTTTGTGTGTTTCTGGGTGAATGGGTGTTTTGTGTGTGTTTCTGGGTGAATGGGTGTTTTTGGGTGTTTCTGGGTGAATGGGTGTTTCTGGGTGAATGGGTGTTTTCTGGGTGTTTCTGGGTGAATGGGTGTTTTCTGGGTGTTTCTGGGTGAATGGGTGTTTTGTGGGTGTTTCTGGGTGAATGGGTGTTTTGTGGGTGTTTCTGGGTGAATGGGTGTTTTTTGGATGTGTCTGAGTGGATGGGTGTGTATTGCGGGTGTGAATGTTGTGGGTGTCTGAATGGATGTTGTGGGTGTGTCTGGGTGATTGGATATTTTGTGGGTGTTTCTGGGTGAATGGGTGTTTAGTGGGCGTTTCTGGGTGAATGGGTGTTTTGTGTGTGTTTCTGGGTGAATGGGTGTTTTGTGGAAGTTTCTGGGTGAAAACAGAAACTGTTGTGATCGTATTTTTTTTCGTATTTTGCAATTTCCTCGTTGGGGGGGATGAAAAGTTACGTGTTGCACTCGAGTGCAAAGATTTTTCACCTTGTGCTCTTTTGATTCCCTCGCTATCGCTCAGGATTCTAATTTTTGAATCACTCGCTACGCTCGTGATTCAATTTTAGAATCCTTCGCTAGAGCGGTCATCAAAATTGAGCACGCGGTTAAAAAACAACTTTGCACTCACGTACAACAAATAACTATTTACACTCTATCTAGCCCAAAGTAATAGGTTGGGGAAAAAGTTTCTTCGCATTTTTTAAGAAAATTCAAAACATTTTTTAATATAGTTTATTTACATTTAACTAAAGTATGTAGGTACCATTTTGTTCGATAACTTTTTGCCATCTTGTAGGTAGGGACATGATCCCATTGCTATAGAAATTTTGGGACTTTTGGTCAAAATACCGCGACAAGTGGTTTTGGCAGTCCTCTCGTGATGTTAACCTGACACTGCCTAAAGAATTCTGAAGAGACCGAAAAAGGTGGAAATCTGAAGGTGCAAGGTCAGGACTATACGGCAGATGCATTAACACCTCCCAGCCAAACTCTCTTAATTTTTGCTGAGTGGCTAAAGATGTGTGAGGTCTAGCGTTATCATGATGAAAAACCACCTAATAAGTATCCTAAGCACTTGTGTTATGGATACTAGATGACGGACATATTTTTAATATAATTATGTAAATAAATGTTGATGGTATATGAATATACTACATAAACATGTGTGTCTGTGTACACAACCATGACTCGGAAATAAATATTTGTGGTCATCACAAAGTTTGCCCTTATCAGGATTCGAACCCGGGACCTCTTGGCCAATACCCAGCACTTTGAGCATTCGACCAAGGCGGCCAACATAATTATATATACGTCAACATATACATATATTACATACATCACGCCTGTATCTCAACACGGTTAGGCAGCGGTGAAACCCACTTTTCGCCAATTAAGTTTGGTCCCATGTAATAAGTGGCGAGCCTATTGCCATATATCGGGCACATAAAAATTAGTTTTATTGCTAGGTGGTATGAAAGGAATATAATTATATGCTGCTGCCCATTACTCATCGCGCTGTCTTTACTCTTAGTCGCCTTGTACGACAGCCACGGGAGAAATGGGGGTGGTGACGATTGTATTCCACCACCGATATTCGAATAGATATGTCCAAAAACGTATTTTTAAAATATAGCTATAAAGAAAACAAAAATGCAAAATCTCGAACAAATTTAAATTACATATTTTTTTATATTAAGAACAATCATTGGTTCGCCAACATCAATGTAACTTGCGGCCATTTGAATCGAATGTCATTTCCGTGTGTAAACCGATACAATAATGTCACTCCAAGCCGGGGAAGGGAAGGACGTAAGCAAACAGAGTAAACAAAAGTGCTGGACCACAAATCGCGAGGTTTAAGTGAGTTCAAATAGGAAAAAAGCGAAAGTGGTGGCTGTCTATTGTGGCCGCAATCACTTGGGCACACGCCGGTATCGGGCAAGGGCCTAACGCTTACTAGATGTGAATATCTACAGTATTATATCATATCCTCCTGACACCTGGCGTGCTTTAAAAAGTGCCAAATAAACCGTAGTCGTGTGTGGTGACGGCAGAGTAGAATACAATTGTCACCACCCCAAATCTCTCCCGTGGGTGTCGTACAAGGCGACTAAGGATAAATCAGTGATGAGGAAAGGGCGGCAGCGTTCCTCTTATACCACCTACCAATGTACCTACTGCGACTTTTGTGCCCGATAAATGGCAATAGGCTCGCCACCTATTACATGGGACCTAACATAATTGGCGAAACGTGGGTTCTAGTTCACCTCTGCCTACCTATTCGGGGATATAGGCGTGATTTATGTATGTATGTACTTCTAGGCAGATAACCAGCAACCTGAGGGCCTAACCAAGTGGCTTTTCTATTCGAATGCATGAAAACAAAAGTTTGAAAATTACGTTTTGTTTTCTCTGTAATACGTCAGTTTGATACATTTTGTTTTCTATGCGTTTGAATAGATTGGCCACATCGCTAGGGCCACAGACCATTCTACCAAAACCGCCGTCAAAATTTGACTGGGAAGGTTTGACCCTTCGGGGATATAGGCCTGATTTATGTATGTATGTATGTAAATTAACCGTCCTCTAAAGGCCGAATATTTTGGAACTTCGTATTTCGACAACGGACGATTGTCGTTTATGTAGCATCAATTCCGGAGTGTTTGTTTTCTCCCGCTAAAAAGTATTGGTCACGTGAATGCTTGTAGCCAATGAAATTTAACCAATAGCGATAGTTTGTCCTGGAAGTCCGATAGAAATTTCATACCTAGTGGCTGTCGTTCTTGCGACGAGGGCTCAGGATTTCAAAACGATGGCGGCATGTGGCCGCAAGGTCTCGGCCTTTCCAACAAAAACAGTTTAATGCTTTGTAAAGGACATTCGGCCGTAGTTGCAAGTGATTTTAGAAAAAGCTTAGGAGTCAGGAGGATATACAGTTGGCTGTTTATAAAAATAGTGTGTCAGTGCCCCTATACAAACGTACGTATATTCCAATACTAAAACTAGATATAAATGAGAAAAGTATGTTCAAAAACAAAAAATAACAAACATATTGTAACATATTTTACTCTAGTACCTAATAGTGAAAAATGCCCATGAGATGCGTTTATGTTATATGTTTATACCATGTTTTACCATCGTACATAAATTTGAATCGATGTTTATACCATCATTTTATATTTTTATATGTATTATGTATCCACATAATTTTATTTTTACATTTTATTCTATATTCTAAGTACTTTAATAATAAAATAAAGATACTTCGATGATTTTATTTTTCATGTTAATATAGCACATCTAGGAGCGACACAATCTTTACGTCTACGAAAGGACAGACGCGTGACAGGAGGGATCGCACAAGGGGCGTCAGCGTCATTATTGTGTCGAAGAATGCATTCGCTGAGTCTAAGGTGACAGTATAAATAGTTATAGGTACGTGTAATAACCTTCTATGCTGGCCTGGGAGCGAACAAATAACGTAGAATAGGCCAGCCCCAACTCATCCCATGGGTGTCGTAAAAGTCGACTAAGGGAGATTGCCCGGTGTAGACCAGTGAGTACCGTGGGGCACCCGAATGGTGGAGGGCAAACCACCAACAACAGCGTACCCAAAGAGGGTTGGTGTCAGGCAGGCGGCCGGCTGTAAAACCTAAGCCATAACCTTGAGCAGTATGGATTGGAATGTTGTCATTCTAATCACTCTCTCCGTTCATGGGTTTCTCGACATGGTCGGTTCCATCTCTTTTCTATACATTCATTCATCACTAGCACCTTTACGGTGGGATGGATGATATGAATCAAAAGGGAGTGGATGGCTTGATGACGTCTGACATGGAATGGAAGAGGAAACATACTGCGCCGGCCCCAGATAGACTGGGAACAGGGCAGGAAGAAGAAGAAGGTACGTGTAATATTATCTTCGACATCCATATTATTAGGAGCTTGCTACCGCAGTGGCATAGCGCGGTTGGCGTACGATTGCGTAAATTAAGCAACAGTCGCTAAGGCCGGTCATTGGATGGGTGACCAAACATTTAATATCTCGAGTTCCTCCGTGCTTCGGAAGGCACGTTAAGCCGGTGGTCCCGGTTGCATCTGCAGTCGTTAAGAATATAGGGAGAATGGGTCATTATAACCCACCACGCTGGCTCGTGCGGATTGGTAGGTATTAACGACTGCAGCTGCATGCAGCCCCGGACCAATGGCCTTCCGTAGCATTAGAGGAACGAGTATATTCTCGGTCACCCATCCAATGACCAGTCTTAGCGAACAATGCGTAGTTTACGCAATCGCAGATCGACCGCGCTAAGCTACTACGCTAGTGAACTCCTCATATTTTCTTATAAGAGAGATCTGTACAGTTTCTGATAAGAAAAAGCCATGTTGAAACTGTTGCGCCATTCCATTGTCGCAGACAATATACTTTCAATAAAAATTAAACACCAGTATACATCGGTAGTATTCACCAAAAGCTTCAGTGTTCTAATTATTGCGTCGACATTGTGTTACGATATCATATTTGTCGACAATAGCGTCCTTTATGTACCAAACAATCGTGTTGCTGATGAATTTCGGGCTATGTCTGCGCGGTGTCTTTGTGTTCGCTCCCTCTAGTGGACAACACAATAGGACAAAAGTTGTTCAATAGAGGCAGGCACCTAATACCCTGGCCCACCCCCCATTGTTTCGGGTAATGTTCGACTTTTATGGATATTTTCAATGGATCACCCATAATCTAGTGAATGGAGTTGGGAACTCTGGCTATTATCGCTTATGGCTTGTTCGAGCGTCTTACGTGGCGATAACATTGTAAACAGTGCCGTAAAGACGCTACGAGTTAACTCTGTCAAACTTGCCGCGGGGCTGGTGGAAACGATTCTTGTAAGATTCTTATAAGTATTCGACATTTTGGTTCGAACGGAAAAGCCTTGAGGGTATATTTTGGAAAGACGTAGAAGAAAGAATCGTTTATAGAGTCAACACAATAAAACAAACAAGAATACCAAAAAATGCTGATTACCTACTTGTCTCATTGTATTGCAATGATGATAAAGATAAGAATAGTTGATTTTTCTCGTAATTTTATTCGCTATGACACAATCCTTCCGACTGATAATTTATTGAGTTATGCCTCAAACAAATACAAGTTGTAATTTATTAAAAATACTAATTTTTTTTTGGCATAGGCTCATTTTGTCATTTTTTTTAAATAGTATGAACCTAAATATTTTATAAAATACAAGAGATGGCTTTATTAAAAGGAAATAATTACGAGATGCATTTTATTATGACAGAAGAGTTATAGAACTAAATTAATAAATAAAATAAAAAACATTTCGAATATTCGCCCCAGTTACTACAATTTAAAACAAACGTATTAAGGATGATAAACAGACAAATCTGAGGAATAATAGTTATTTGTAACGTGAGTGCAAAGTTGCTTTTTAACCGCTTTTGATGACCGAGCTAGCGAAGGATCGTAAAATTAAAATTGGAATCCTGAGCGTTAGCGAGGGAATCAAAAGAACACAAGGTGAAAAATCTTTGCACTCGAGTGCAACACGTAACTTTTCATCAGCGAGGAAATGGCAAAATGCAATAAAAATTACAATCACATTAAAAGTTTCAGTCAATTCTATTTACACCCTAACACTTCCACACCCATCCTACCAAACACACACACACACACAACATCCACCCAGACACACCCACAACATCCACCCAGACGCACCCACAACATCCAAACAGACGCGCACGTGCAAAGCAAATTAATAATTAATATAAAAAGTATGGGGAGTGTTTGGCGCGTTTCGTGGTGTCAGTCAGATTTATTTTCGCTTATTCAGAAATTGTTACAGAGTGGATTTTGTACAGTGAAAGTGGTGTTATTTTGATGCACAAGCATCCGCGTTGATGTGCAATTATACAGAATCATTGAAAACAAGTCTTGTGATGTACTTGATGTTGTGGTGAAAACCACTTGAAAAGTAGTTTTGTCCACTTCATCAGGCACCATCATGAACTCTGTTACCATTCAATTCGCGCCAAGCACTCCCTAGATGCGGTAAAAAATGTGACACCCATATTTTAACGTAATATTCATTTCATTCATATTTCATCCACTCATTATTTCATAAAACTACAGATAAAATATACACCAAAGACATAGCTGTATGGGCTAGACCCTTTGCCTTCCTAAAATATAGGGAGAATTTAACAAAAAAAAAGAGAGTGTTTGGCGCGTTTCGTGGTGTCAGTCAGATTTATTTTCGCTAATTCAAAAATTGTTACAGAGTGGATTTTGTGCAGTGAAAGTGGTGGTATTTTGATGCACAAGCATCCGTGTTGATGTGCAATTATGCAGAATCATCGAAAATAAGTCTCATGATGTGTTTGATGTTGTGGTGAAGATCACTATAAAAAGTGGTTTTATCCATTTCATCAAGCACCATCATTAACTCTGTTACCATTCAATTCGCGCCAAGCACTCCCTAGATGCGTTAAAATGTGTGACACCCATATTTTAACGTAAAATTCATTTCATTCATACATTTCATACATACATAAATCACGCCTATATCCCCGAAGGGGTAGGCAGAGGTGAACTAGCACCCACGCTTCGCCAATTATGTTAGGTCCCATGTAATAGGTGGCGAGCCTATTGCCATTTATCGGGCACAAAAGTCGCAGTACTATTGCTAGGTGGTATAAGAGGAACACTGCTGCCCATTCCTCATCGCTGATTTATCCTTAGTCGCCTTGTACGACACCCACGGGAGAGACTTGGGGTGGTGACAATTGTATTCTACTCTGCCGTCACTACACGGCTACATACATTTCACCCACTCATTATTTCATAAGACTACAGATAAAATATACACTAAAGACTTGGCTGTATGGGCTAGACCCTTTGCCTTCCCTAAAATATAGGGAGAAATTAAAAAAAAGAAAAAAAGAAAAGGAGAATGTCTGGCGCGTTTCGTGGTGTCAGTCAGATTTATTTTCACTAATTCAAAAATTGTTACAGAGTAGATTTTGTGCAGTGAAAGTGGTGGTATTTTGATGCACAAGCATCCGTGTTGATGTGCAATTATGCAGAATCATCGAAAATAAGTCTCATGATGTGTTTGATGTTGTGGTGAAGATCACTATAAAAAGTGGTTTTATCCATTTCATCAAGCACCATCATTAACTCTGTTACCATTCAATTCGCGCCAAGCACTCCCTAGATGCGTTAAAATATGTGGCACCCATATTTAATTGTAAAATTCATTTCATTCATCCATTTCACCCACTCATTATTTCATAAGACTACAGATAAAATATACACTAAAGACTTGGCTGTATGGGCTAGACCCTTTGCCTTCCCTAAAATATAGGGAGAATTTAAAACTAACTAAGGAGATTGTTTGGCGCGTTTCGTGGTGTCAGTCAGATTTATTTTCACTAATTCAAAAATTGTTACAGTGTGGATTTTGTCCAGTGAAAGTGGTGTTATTTTGATGCACAAGCATCCGTGTTGATGTGCAATTATGCAGAATCATTGAAAATAAGTCTTTTGATGGTGTTTGATGTTGTGGTGGTCTTCACCACAACATCAAACACCATCACGTAAAAAAGTGGTTTTGCTCACTTCATCAGTCACCATCATGAACTCTGTTACCATTCAATTCGCGCCAAGCACTCCCTAGATGCGTTAAAAAATGTGACACCCATATTTTAACGTAATATTCATTTCATTCATATTTCATCCACTCATTATTTCATAAAACTACAGATAAAATATACACCAAAGACATAGCTGTATGGGCTAGACCCTTTGCCTTCCCTAAAATATAGGGAGAATTTAACAAAAAAAAAGAGAGTGTTTGGCGCGTTTCGTGGTGTCAGTCAGATTTATTTTCGCTAATTCAAAAATTGTTACAGAGTGGATTTTGTGCAGTGAAAGTGGTGTTATTTTGATGCACAAGCATCCGTGTTGATGTGCCATTATGCAGAATCATCGAAAATAAGTCTCATGATGTGTTTGATGTTGTGGTGAAGATCACTATAAAAAGTGGTTTTATCCATTGCATCAAGCATTATCATGAACTCTGTTACCATTAAATTCGTTCCAAGCACTCCCTAGATGCGTTAAAATGTGTAACACCCATATTTTAACGTAAAATTCATGTCATTCATAATTTCATCCACTCATTATTTCATAAAACTACTGATAAAATATACACTAAAGACATGGCTGTTTGGGCTAGACCCTTTGCCTTCCCTAAAATATAGGGAGAATTTAACAAAAAAAAAAACAAAAAAAAAAGGAGTGTGTTTGGCGCGTTTCGTGGTGTCAGTCAGATTTATTTTCACTAATTCAAAAATTGTTACACAGTGGATTTTGTGCAGTGAAAGGGGTTTTATTTTGATGCACAAGCATCCGTGTTGATGTGCAATTATACAGAATCATTGAAAATAAGTCTCATGATGTGTTTGATGTTGTGGTGAAGATCACTATAAAAAGTGGTTTTATCCATTTCAACAAGCATTATCATGAACTCTGTTACCATTAAATTCGCTCCAAGCACTCCCTAGGTACGTTAAAATGTGTGACACCCATATTTTAACGTAAAATTCATTTCATTCATACATTTCACCCTCTCATTATTTCATAAGACTACAGATAAAATATAGACTAAAGACTTGGCTATATGGGCTAGACCCTTTGCCTTCCCTAAAATATAGGGAGAATTTAAAACTAACTAACAAAAAAAAAAGGCTTTGTATTCACAAACCTAATGCATTTGCACACGATGTTCTAAATTCAAATTTACTATAACCTCTAGAGAATAAAAACGGCTTTGCACTCAGATAACGAAGAGCAAAAACGCTCTTTCCGAGATGGGAGGATGAAAAAAAGGATTATTTTCTGGCCATTTCTTTATTAATATGACCATATTTAGCAAAAATGGCTAAACGATGTGTTCTTTGATGAGTGTTTTTTGTCTAACAAAGTCGACGACAACATGGCTCGGATAAGCAACCCAACTTGGGCATAGTTCTTAAAAAGCACTTTTTAGTGCAAGTATAAATTGATTTAAAGGCTTGATCAGCCGTAAGCCTCATTATCTGCTCTCTTGCCCCTCAAGTGCTTTAAGTTCCCACATATTATAATCTTGGGTGTATAGAAAATGCTTTACACAGGAGAGTGTTTTCACAACATTTATATTTCAATTTATGGCATTAGGTAGGTATACTATTGTCATAAATTGAAATATAAATGTATTTACATTTAAAGTGTTGGTATCACTGTACCTAATAGTGTTACAGGTATCAAGATTTACTTCGCGGAAAAAAGGCGACTGCAGACTGAGTCCAAACATATTGAAGCGTGAACCATTGTGTTGCACAAGACTAGCGTCCCTAGCCCTCAATGGGCGACGGACAATGTACTGCCAAAGAAATAACGTTAAATCGCAGCCAGTCACAGTCCAGGGCTTATAGGGTTTCCAAAAATGTCTGATAATGTTCCCTTTATCAATTTTCTCCACTGCTACGTCCATGATAGCATAATTATTATATCACTGTAATTAATTAAGTTAGTAAATTAATACCTAATAGTGATTTTATCAAATTTTTAGTTACATTCTATGTTTCTATGTTGATTGTTACATATTGAAAGTACAAATAGCCGCATATGACCCAGTTACTTATGTTTCTTGTTTCCTTTGAAGATAGTTCAAGAAACAACTCATGGTTAGGTATGTATTTAATTAAAGTCACTATGGCCGTTTTTTAGTTGTTTGTGGTTTTGTATCGTGGCGTGAACACAGCTGTTATTTTATATTCGCAATTGACTTCTCTACAGAAGATAATTTCGAATAATTTATAACTTTTATAAGATATTGATAAATTCTAATGCTGTTGAATTACTCAAACAGACAGAGAACTTTTCTCTCAACCAGAGTATAGGTAAGCCACATTGTGTCTTTAAAGCTTGTAGGTTTAGGTGCCTAAAATACGGTTTCTGATTAAATTAAATTGTTAAGATTATATAACATAAATTGAAATTGACAAGCTATTGAAAAGATGTTACCATTAAATTTAAGTCAGATAAAATCGTATCGGGGATCGAAACAGCGCCCTTTTTCTTGATTTTTTAAAATATTTATGCGTACGCTTAATTAGATTGAGAAATCTTTAATTAAATTGCAAGAAGCACAGTTTTGAATGTTGACAAGCATGTGCGGCATGAAAAGATTGGATATGGTACGTAATTAGTATTATACATTTAAGATCAAGTTTTAAAGTTGCACCATAGATTTATTAAGACAAAATCGATCGTCTGGTATGATATGTTTTGAGAAGAAACAAAATTCATGTGACTACATAAGAGTGATCAATAAGAACTTCGATGGATAAAGAGGAAGTCTTCAGAAGAGACGAAATGATTGTGCGAAAAATAACATGAATGTAAATGAAGTGAATGGAGAGACGATAAGTAAAAGAACATAATGAACGAAAAAAGTTATATTTTTGTTTATTCATAAGTATTATGATTATATCTGTTCTCCTATAAATAATGCACACAAGACTCTAGTTATACACATTACAATTAAGTTTCCAAAGGATCCACAATAATGCAAGGCCTAGATCGAGGAAGTAGATGGATCTTAAAAAAATACAACTGAAATTGAATCATAAGCATTCGGTGTAAGTTACAAAATACAATAAACAAATTACGTGCCATTCCCCGAGAAGCCGAGCGCGCATTCCTCAGGCCTGCTCTGAGGATTGACTGATTCCAAATAATCAAACGCCACCCTGGCAGCCCTAAGGCTGTCTGCCTGCAAGTTCCACCGCGTCCCGTTCCACGCAGAACAGTAGATTATAGAGTTGCGGTGTCCAACAATAGTCCAGGCACAGATAACTCATAATGCAGTTTGCCGATGTTGGAGCGACCGGCACGCTTCCCCCGATCGGATTTTCCACGATAATCGCGACAAAAGAACTTTGTGCCGGTCCCTCCGTGTATATACCGTTGTAACATACGCTCTCCATTCATATCGCCACGGCGGTGGCTTTCTCAGAATGTTGTCTGGTGAAATTGCTGTACACATTTTATAAGTTAACCGTGGTTTTGAGCTCTAGGCTTCTGTAATTCGTTAGGTTTTTTGCCAAGTCTGAGCAAAATAATTTATTCGTGCACACTGCGTGTCGTAAGAGGAGACTTAGGGAGATTTGAGGACTGAGTATTTGAGAGATGATTTAACCCGACGTTTCGATCACTTTACAGCGGCCGTCACAAGGTCTGCACCCCGCGACCACGGCCGCTGTATCGTTATCGAAACGTTGGGTAAAAGTAACCGTAGCACAAAATAGTAGTGACTTACTGCCCGTGAACGTATTAAAACCTAAATATACGCAAAGTATATCCCAAAAATATTTCAATGGTCATTTTGCAGCTGCATAATTTAGCTAATCTAATAATTTATTTAATCTGCAGGAAGTAAAAGAAATAACTTTTTAAGTGTTTATTTAAATAACATCAGGCGCGAAATTACAAACTAAGTGGGCTTCCGCTTGATATAAAGTGCAGAACAAACAATCAATTTGCGTTGGATATGTGTAGGGGAAATGGAGTCGGATTTCATATTTTTACGGTAACGTTATACTTACTTGCGTTTTGTTTCCATCAAGACGTCTATGAATGTGTGTCTATTATGTATACAAAATCATCTATACGCTACACATATAAATGCGTTTTTCCCTTTCTCTACTATACAAAATCCAGTAAGACAATGCGTGTCTTACTGGATTTTGTACATATTATGTTTTCAAAGTCGGACATCCTTTGTTGTAGTTGTTTAAACAAATAACGCAATATATTGCGTTATTTGTTAAAACATTGTAGACGATGTATACATCGTCTACAATGTTTTTGTACAATATATTGCTACTTCAATAATATGAGACCTTTTTATTTTAAAACAGATTTACGACGGATTTCTAAATAAAAAACTCACTTTTACTGATTTATATAAATAAATAACGCTGCGAAAGTTGCGAATAAAATAGCCCATTATCGTACTGGAGTATTGAAATGAATAATTAAACCGAGCGGTACGTACCAACATCCTTTTATGGAATAGTAATATTATCTAATTAGATTTCGCTGTGTCGGCGTCGCCTCTAGCTGCTCCCATTGTCCTTGGGACAATGACTGCTAATTCCTGATCCATGTAACTTCGTGCATTGTTCCCGTGTTGACAGATTTTCCTATTATCTGACAGAACAATGTGCCCACTTGTAGTATATCAATAGTTTAATAGTAAATTAAACATTCAGGAATAAATTACATTACAATGTTTTGTTATTGATTGAAGCATCTATGATAGAAGGACCGATATTCGTTATGATACCTATACTGCTACCATAAGCCAGAAACTAGTATTACAAATAAAATGTGGATAGAAAAATTTCGCAAAAAAAAAAAGTATATGAAAAAATCTTCGATTTTAAATTTTCCTTGTATTGAATAGTTTAATCAGTTATCTATGTAATGGGCCATACCACATAGGTTAACTCTTTTAAAAAGTATAGAAATTCCACTAAAATATTTTTACTTAAGTATCTTGATCCTAGTTATTTTTTTATAGTCATTAAAAGGCTGGTAATGATAATCATCATCACCAGCCATTTAATGTCCCCATTGTTGGAGGAATATAGGGAGAATGGGCCATAACCCACCACGCTGACCCAGTGCGGATTGGTGGGTATTTACGACAGCAGATGTACCCGGGACCAATGACTTAAGGTGCCTTCGAAAGCACGGTAGAAAGCAAACCCGACATTTTGGTCACTCATTCAATGACTTAGCGAACATTGCTTAGTTTCACTGCACTATCGAGCTCTTGTATATCTCCTGTATATTTAATAGTTTACAATTATTTTGAGATTGTCTAACGATTTGATTTGTAAGTTGAAATGTACGTAGGCCGGCGACAGACTAATAAATCCATGTTTTGCTCTAATAAACCTCATAACACTCGTATACCGGGGGCTGTTATTAATGTATTCCGGAAACATCACTATGATACAGGCTCAGATGACCCGTGCGCCGATCGCCTATTGAGATACGGCCTATCTCGTGTCGGGTCATTGTTGTTGCTTATTCAAATAATGTATAGGACAACAAGTTACAAGCCAATTGAGTCGGATATTAATTGGCATGTAGGGGAAAGAGGCCCAAAACCGACATGTTGCCTAGAGCGGGTACTCTGGTCGGTATTTTCCATATAGCCTAGGAAACAGATGGTGAATTAAATTTTTATATTTCTCCAGGAATAAGTATAGAATGCTAACGGTAATCCTTCGTACTTAAAAAATGAGATGACTGTAAGATGACATAAGAGTACCTACAGAGGTGTAGGTTATGCAGAATGTCCGTCCAACTGCCGCACTCAGAGACGTCAAATAACGTTAATGAGTACTTAACGTCAAAAAATGACAATTCAAAACTAGTCGCTATTCTTGCCGGGTCTATGGTCTAGATTTGAATGAAATGTTTTGACATTAAATACTCATTGAAGTTAATTGACGTCTCTGAGTGCGGCAGTAACACCACATTAAGAAATATGAGTTACCTACGAGTATATTTTATTTATTTACACTGATAAATTGAAAACGTAGCATTCATTTAAGTCCTCTCTTTGTATTGAGAGTTACATAAATTTTTGACTGGGTAATAACTTATTGAATTGGGTTTATTCAAATACCTACCTATTGAAAAATTAGCCATTGTTGATTTCATCTTTTGTGTTTTCTGTATTATGTAATACTGGCGATGGTAAGGTTTCGTTCCAAGTTATTTTTTTGGCAAAATACTGTTGTATAAGTTGTTTTTGTGAATTTTAATCGTATTGCTTCCGTTGTTCATGTGTATTAATTACGATACATTTAAAAAGCACTCAATTATATAAAAATGGTTCAAATCGTTAGACAATCTCTATGAAGTACTCTCATATTGGGTTTGATAAATATGTATGTATCTAATGATCTATATCTAATGATATGATATGATATAATAAAAATAATCATTAAACCCTAAAGTGCTTGAAATTTTATTGAAAATCCTTTACATTTTATATATCTAATAGAATTATGATGCAAACAAATACTAATAATATTTCTCTCTATTAATGAAGTAAGGTATAAATTATTATTTGTTTTATAATTGGACATTATAGAAAAATACAGCGTTAATGATCTCTGTGGTAAAGGCATTGTTTGTATAAAAAAAAGATATCTACGCAGGAACGCAGGCCGCTCTACAAGATAATGGTAATACTAATCATAATGCATAAACGCATCACAGATATGGATTATGAAAATTTGAGGTTCTCTCAAAATATTTGAAATATGCCGATTGAATTGACAGCCTTTATTTTATTTAATTTTAAATTTATTTTATTAGGAAAACTTACAGCTACACTTAACACAATATGGTAAATAAATTATGTAAACTCTAAGCCAATTGCAAGTTTCCACGAGTAGTTACAAGTTTCCACAAGTAGCGAGTATTGCTATATAGCTCAGCCCTGCTAGCATGATCACCGAAACACGATACGATAAAGCCATTTATCGCTCAAAACCCATGGATCTTTGACAGTTCAAAGCGTTGGTCATGCAAGCCGGGCTGGTTGTTGCGTCACCGAACTCCTCCAGCTGTTGGGTTATACATAATTCTATCATCATCCCACTTCTAGGGCACAGCTATTCCCTATGTATGGAATATTATATAGAGAATGGGCCATAGTCAACCACGTTGGCCTAGTGCGGATTTGTGGGCTCTGAAGCACGGAGGAATTTGATTTAATATATTTTTGGTCACCCATCCAATGACCGACTTCTGCTAACATGGCTTATGCAATCACAGGCCGGGCGCGCTAAGCTAATGTGCCATCGAGCTTCTGTCACGTATTTTTTTTACATAGTCGATTATGATTTAACCGTTATCGTATATTAAAGCGTTGAAATCCATCCACTTTATCCGACACCTCCATTCATTTTAAAACAATGTTGTCTGGCATTATGATCAATCACAGATTGAATAATATCGCATTGAATAGTTGTTGGGTGCTTATAACCAGTTTAACTTGATCCCATAACAGATCCGTATGCTACTATTTTACTCTTGATATGGTAATTTGCGGGGGCTTCCAGTAAATTTGGGTATGAAGTCAGAGCGGTGATTGTCACAGACAGCAGCAGTAACAGCTGATTTTGTCAATGAATCTATCATCAAATTCAAATTCGATGATAGATTCATTGTTTAGAAATAATAATATTAAAATTCGAAGCCAAAACTTAATAAAATGTCTAATTTCTCCATTCGATTACGAATTTAATGTTCAAGTGCATTATATACAATCTGTGGTAGCGTACTATCTGACACATAATAATGGTAGCCGAGTGGTGTATCTGAGCATCTGCTCGAATTGCAGATTTGATTCGCGTATCAAAACTATAATTTTTAAAACTTTTTCTAACTACCTTTTTTCATATTAATGATGGGATGCAACATTGCTATTTTTTTTACTTAATCGTTTTAAAAAAAATCTTGTTTTCACCAGCATTTTGTGGCTGTAGATTCTCATTTAGAAGACCGCGATGATAAGCAGGCATAAATCCAGATTTCGTTCAATTTAAAACAACAACAACTATTACAATATTAAAACGATTTTCGCTCGATTTGGCCGTTTGACTGAACACAGCAGCGCTGATACCGAACGCTTTCATTGTTGGAGGTGACAACTGAAAGCATTGTGCCAAGCAGCCATTACCGTCGCCATTGTGACAATGTTAACATATCGTTATCTAGATCAAGCGCCATCTATTGTCCGACGGAGGAGACTTTTGTAAAGAACTCTATTCCTTTTTAGTATTTGGTGGGGGAGTAGTTTTGTAACATTTCATTGATTCACGATGTTTGTTTGCACACTTACTCTTACACACTTGTGATACTCACTTTCTATTGTATTCAATGGAACTGTGTAGTTATAAACAAAATTTACGAAGTATTAAAATTAAAAAAAAAAACAATAAAATAGAAAATTAAGTAAGCCTTTTTTTTATATAAAATTTAGCTCTAGACTAGCTGCATACGTCTCGAGAAATAAACTGAAAATAAATAAATTATAAATCAACTAAGTGGTACCTAATATTACTTCCTTATTTCAAAGGAACAATCTTTATTAAAGATTCTGTCACCACAAAGTGCAGCCACACCGCTGCTGCGGGAGTAATGGTAGAGCAGAATACTGAATACAGAATAATCACTCCCGTGATTAAAACTGTATTCTGTATCTTACGGATGTCGTACATAAGAGACTCTAAAGAACTTATGCATATCATCACGAACGGGCGACGAATTTAAACACTTGGAATGACATTATTAAATGCAAAAACGGGCCTGTAGCCCTTCGTAGCATTATGTCTACGGTCTTGCTACGACATCATCAACTCGTAGCTCAAGCAGTGCTTACTACATTGAACTGCAAATAAACGGGGCCGTAACAGATTTATGTTGAAAATCCGTAGGTAATTTTTTTGTCTGTATTAACATAATATGTATAACCACAAAATAAAGTTTACGGCTTCTTTTTCTGGTGTCAGATAAACTTCTAAGTTTTATTTTGTTTTTGTTCTTTCTTAGATCATTATAATTTATGATCCAAAATTTAATTACGGGTAAGGTATAGAGGGTTTGATAATGCTTTTAAGCACAAAAGAGAAATGAAGGATATTTTTAATGAATCAGATAAGTATAGCACGTAGCGTTTAGCAATAATCAGGTTCTTGAAAAAAAAACAATTTGTAATGACATCTATTTCATATACCTTGTAATTTCTGAGATACGTGACCACTTTCTTGCTTTACTGTCTGACTAACACCCAGGTACCTTAGGTAGATACTGTTAACAAACACGTGCCTTATCAATTACTTCAGAAAGATAATCGGCTCAAATGCGGTGTCAGAATTTAATGAATTTATGTACAGAACCCGGTGTGCGCTAGGATGACGCACTGCTTAGGTGAGCTGACCATTGTTGGACCACAATGACTGGGTAATGAGACGAGATCCATCCCCGCTGGACAATAACCGGCCGGGGGTTTTATTAATTAATTTATTACAATGGAACCGAACTTGCCCCCGGCACTATTCGGCTATTGTTGAGATAGTGACTTGCCAACACTGACCTTCTATTGACTTTGGCTTGATTTAGACGAGCTGGTGCGAAAAGAGGGTACTGTCTGTTTGTGTATTTATAGTGTAGCGTTGTGGACGTGTAGTGCCTTACGGTCTTCGTGTCAGTTGCATTGGGATGTGTGATTAATTAATAAATATTTCCTAAAGCCACACCTATCATTTAGCCCAAAGTAAGCAGACAAAACGCTTGTGTAAATAGATGACGGACGGCAAAATTTTAATAAAATATTGTTTTTTTTATTATTATTTTAATGTTTCGTTTTTATTTTTGTTTAAAATTTATCACTCCATGCTATAAACATTTTGGATCAATAAAATGTTACAAAACGACGCCGCCAACAATAATCACCAGATCTTTTTTAATATTCACTGCTGAATGGAAGCATATATTCGAGTATAATATACCACTTCAAGCCGCCAGTTCAGAATTGTGCTTATTAACGACTGCAGGCATAAAAGGAATATGAGATAATATATTTGGTCACCCATCCAATGACCTGCCTTTGCGAAGAGGGCTTAGTTCACCCAATCGCAGACCGAGATTCTAAGCCCCTGCGCCACCGAGCTGGGAATTTATATTTGCACTTGCCTCTTTATGAGAGCAGATTCAATTTATTTAGTTTAAAAATTTATTTAAGTTTAGAATAAATTATAGAATAATTATAGTGCCGTGTGGTGACGGCAGAGTAGAATACAATTGTCACCACCCCAAATCTCTCCCGGGGGTATCGTACAAGGCGACTAAGGATAAATCAGCGATGAGGAATGGGCAGCAGCGTTCCTCTTGTACCACCTTGCATTAGCAATGTACTGCGACTTTTGTGCCCGATAAATGGCAATAGGCTCGCCACCTATTACATGGGACCTAACATAATTGGCGAAATTGGGTGCTAGTTCACCCCTGCCTGGAGTGATTTATGTATGTATGTATAAATTTTTAAAATAATATTCCATTACACGGTTATATTTAAGTGTAATATAAATTCAAGGAATTAGATATGTTAGCTAAATGTGGGTGTTAATACATCTTACCCTTAGAGAATAAACAAGCGTGTTTTATATAGCTTATTGTATCAAAAAATGAATATCTATTCAAATAGAGTAGTATGAGTTGTTTAAAAAACACCAAATAAAAACAACAAACGTCTGAAGTGCAATCATTGCTGATGTTATTTTTTTTGGATATAAACAATGTAGATTATAATAGTCTGTGTCTGTAAATACACCCAGAAAAAAAACAAGTCCATTAAAACGAGACTGATCATAGATTTTCAATAGCTCGTAATAAAATCGCACCCCATGGTGGGTTTCGTGGCGAAATATTTATGTGGCTATAGCTTCGTAATATCCCATTGTTTTTCAAGTACAATGAAGCACTGGCCTTTAAAATAGCCGCTGCAAGTTAGCATATGAATCAAGTGGACAAAGACTTTTGTCTATAAAGGAATTTCATTAATTGCGCATTGGCACTGTCCGTTTGCAACGAACCTTAAGGTTTATTCCTAGTACTTTTCTAGTGGTTTTCGAATATGTTAGACTTTCACAAAGAAATTTGTGATTAGAAAAAGTTCGATAAATTATAGTCTTGCTGCGGGAATCGAACCCGCGTCCCCGCGACCCCGTCGAACAATACCGCAAATTTAATTGCGATAATTTTTCTAACATTTGTTTACTTAATGTTGAAATAAAAATCAAAATAATATAAGACTTTGACTAATCCACTGTATAATTGGAAAAATCTGTAAAACATGAAAAAATCGCGTCAGTACCTAATAGAAGTATCAACCAGATTTCCATTTTCGTTGAAACTTTTCACGAAATACACAAACAAACTAATGCACTCCAAACAAACATGGGGTACGTTCGAAATGAATGTAGAAACTAAATTCAATTTTAATATTGCTATGCATGTAGCAGTGAAAGATTGAATTTTGATACGTAGTCTCAACTTGCCCATTCATCTCCGACGGGGCGAGGACTCTGTGCACAGTAGTGTAAAAGCCGGGTAGTTCATAGCCATTACGAAAATAGTGTTTCGTATTAAATCTAATTGGGTTAGTATTTTGACTTACCCAATTAGATTTAATATTATAACATAGTTTATATGTACCATGTGGCTGTACTTATATATAAATAAATAAACCCACAACATGGGATGCAAAGTAGCATATAGCGGTCAGTCTCTTTTCCACTACTATATTTAATATCTTATTTGCACTCGTCTTCAAATAAAGAAATATTATTATCCAATCATTTTAAGGTTAAAACAGTGAGGAATGGGTAGCCACTACGGTGCTACTGTGCGGCTCGTCGACCCTACAGAAGTCATAAGAGCGAGAGATCAAACGGCCAGCCTTTTTAGTCCGATAACGAAATGATACTCTAGGACGCACAGTGTGTTGGCGAGTACTTATCCCGGGGCCAACAAATTATTAGGATAACTCAATTCAAACAAGTGAAGCGTAGAATCACTTTTTTGAATTGAAAATTTAATTGAATGCCGACAGTTAATTAGGTACTATGCAACGGGACTATGTTTATGGGATCGCGACAGCGCATATTAAATTTATTAATTACGTTTTACTCGATAGTACTTATTTTACCACTTTGAATTACATTCCCTTTCGTAATATTTTTAATTAGAAGCTAAACAAAATATTTTATTGTTCTAGGACTCGCACATACAGCCAGAAATCAGGTAAGTAATAGAATAAATAGACAACAAACAAAGCAAGGAAGGGCATTTTATTTTATCGGAATGCTTGCTGAGTGTCGATATTCGTGCTCGAATATCGACACTCAGCCTGTTTCCGGTATAACAAGATTTCAAGTTTCCCGCCTGACCGCTAAAGAGTGCATTTTGCATACTCAACCTCATTGATAATAAAGGTCTCTGCCTACTAATCTAGACCGTTCCGTCACCGGACATGCACGGAGCGTACCGTGCATGTCCGGTGTAAAATATTTGACTCGAATTCGGTGCTAGTGGGCGTTTGTTCATATAAATTGTATGAAAGAATATTTTATTGCATGTGCCGGTACGGTTACGGTCATGGTATGGTACGGTGTAGTGTGTAAATAAAGGGGAACGATTAGTTCCATTGCACAATTTCATGAATTTTAGGAATATGGACGTATTTAAAATACGAGTTCATAGAATTGATGATATGAATATGAATGATAATATGGTTTAAAAAAAAAGGAGATTTCAGTTTTTATAAACCTGTAATAGCCGTTGTAACATTCTGTATTATTCAAAAAAGGTAGTAGGTACCAAATTACCTTTTTAACCAACCCTTCCTTTCTCGCTTCCTTAGGCTCCATTAATTATAATATTGTATAACATTTTGTTTTCAATTAATGTTTGAAAAGTTTTAATTCTCATAGTTATAGGTTTTATTTGAAAAAAGTTCTTTTCATCCCACCATCTCGGAAAAGGCGTTTTTGCTCTTCGATATCTGAGTGCAAAAGCCGTTTTTATCCTCTAGAGGATAAAGTAAATTTGAATTTAGAACATCGTGTGCAATGAGTTTGTGAATTCAAAACATCATTATACCTATTTATTTCTACCTCCATGGTGCCGAAATTGTCATGCAACCTATTTTAATTTGTTAAAAACTCAGACTCGGAACCTTCTTGGTGTACTTTTTTGTAATTTGCTTTGCGCGCGCCATTTTCTTTTCACGTCATAAATTTGTTAAAACCTTGGAGTTCCGTGACGGTCAATCAGCTTGGCGTCAATCTTGCTTTAAACATTTTGATCGTCTACAATGCTTGCTTGATGCTTGAGTATAAAAGCTTTTTAGGTTTGTTTGATTTGTTTACGCTAGCAACGGAACAAAAACATACAGAAAATCAACGTGCTTGACTCAAGCTGATTGACCGTCTCGGAACTCCATTAGGGACGGTAATTTTTATTAGGTACTTACATGTGTGTCTGGATAAATTTTGCGGGTGTGGCTGGGTGGATGGGTGTTTTGTGGGTGTTTCTGGGTAAATGGGTGTTTTGTGGGTGTTTCTGGGTGAATGGGTGTTTTGTGGGTGTTTCTGGGTGAATAGGTGTTTTGTGGGTGTTTCTGGGTGAATTGGTGTTTTTTGGGTGTGTCTGAGTGGATGGGTGTGTATTGCGGGTGTGAATGTTGTGGGTGTTGAGAGTGTGTTTGGGTTAATGGGAGGGTGTTGTGGAAGTTTCTGGGTGAAAATAAAAATTGTTGTGATTGTATTTTTTTTTGTATTTTGCAATTTCCTCGTTGGGGGGTATGAAAAGTTACGTGTTGCACTCGAGTGCAAAGATTTTTCACCTTGTGCTCTTTTCATTCCCTCGCTATCGCTCAGGATTCTAATTTTTGAATCACTCGCTACGCTCGTGATTCAATTTTAGAATCCTTCGCTAGCTCGGTCATCAAAATTGAGCACGCGGTTAAAAAACAACTTTGCACTCACGTACAACAAATAACTATTATTTAAGCTCATCGTCCTCTTAGGTTGACAGTCATTACGTTGCCTGAAGCATAACAATAAGAATACCAAAGCAAGTATAATAATGCAGATATTTCAGTGAGCCTACCTAAATAAATAATATACCTTCAAGATTTCATCATCATCATCCCAGCCCATATTGGTGGATAATGTGTGGTGGATCCAGTGATCATGATTATTTTCATCATCATTACCAGCCTTTTTAATGTCCCTACTGCTCGGGCACAGGCCTTCCCTATGGATGGTAAAATATATGCAGAATCGGCAATAACCCACCACGCTGGCGTAGAGCGGGTTGGTGGGAATTAAAGACTGCATATGCAGCCGGGACCAACGGCTTAACGTGCCTTCCGAAGCACGTAGGAACTCGAGATAATAAATTTTTGGTCACCCATCCAATGACCGGCCTTAGCGAAATTGTTTAGTTTACGCAATAGCAGGCCAAGCGCGCTGTGCCACTGCGCTAGCGAGCTCCTCAGTTCCTTATATCCAGTGGTAACCAAAGTAAATATTGCCAAGTCAAGCATCCGCGATTCGCGGTGCTCATGACGCGGTCGTTCCATTCAATTAATATGATTGGCAGCGGCACCAGCGCAGCCCGCCACACACCAAGATTAATCGGAGCCACTCACGAGCCGTGACAGGCGTCTTTGGCACATTGTGACAAGGCCGCGCGATGTCAAGTTCGCTGCCACCACGTATCCCGGTGAGCTCCGCAGACTACTGTAACAATAATGGCGCGGCCCATTGTTTGGGTCCGCGGCACATTACGCTTTTGTCTTTGCCCTCTCCCGGCTCACAATGCGGCCAGGAAACAAGTGAGCCTTTATTTCGCCTCTTTTTGTCTCTGAGTATCGCTGCTTATTGTCTTCATTCGATTGTTCGGAGCACTTCAGAGGGCACATTGTTGTGGACTGAGTCGTTAGTGCTGAGCTTGCGGATGTGGTGTTCTATGATCGTTTGAATTTTATTACGCGGCGGTCGTGTGGAGGTGTTGCGGGCACGTTTGTGCGGAATGAGCGACATTGGCTTTATTTCTGACGGTAACAAACAGACTTTGGTTATTTTAGAGTTTCCTTTTTTGAGTCCTAACTGGTAGATGAAAAACATTGAGTGACCAGAAATACAATCTAGACGTTGGTTCATATTTTAGAGTTCCACGTTCCTGAGGCTTAAGAATAATGGAAATATTTTAAAAAAATGGTAAAAACAATCTTACTTCTTTTTCTTTTAATAATTTTTCTAACATTTATCAAATAAATTGTCGTGTGGTGACGGCAGAGTAGAATACAATTGTCACCACCCCAAATCTCTCCCGTGGGTGTCGTACAAGGCGACTAAGGATAAATCAATGATGAGGAATGGGCAGCAGCGTTCCTCTAATACCACCTAGCAATAGCAATGTACTGCGACTTTTGTGCCCGATGTATGGCAATGGGCTCGCCACGTATTACATGGGACCTAACATAATTGGCGAAACGTGGGTGCTAGTTCACCTCTGCCTACCCCTTCGGGGATATAGGGCTGATTTATGTATGTATGTATTTATCAAATATTAAGATAGGTAATACCTAAATTCCATAGAAAGGTCTACTGTATCTTTACAACTATATTTGTATCTTTACTCCGAATGAAAAAGTAGTTACTCATGGCTGTCTTTACCCTTAGTCGCCTTGTACGACACCCATGGCTGAGGTTGTCGTTACCACACGGAGGCGGTTTCAACAAGACCCCTCTAGACTAGACATGTGGCCAATCTATTCGAACGAATAGAGTATAAATGTCAATATTGACAGACTTTTAAATTTGACACGTACGTAATTTGACACTTCAGTTTAATACATTTTTGTATTCTATTCGTTCGAATAGATTGATTGGCTTGCCTTCAAGGGCTGAGGTTAACTTGTCAGCGTCTACTGTAAGACGATCTGTCAACGTGCGCACATCGACAGCGCGTTCGATATCTCGCCGACTTATCTGCGAATGATACAGGCTACAGCATCTTTAGTTGGCATTGTTCGCGGGGCCATTGTGTCGGCGGCTTTGTTGAGGCACGTCCCGTTTTTTCCTTTTCGCTTTCGAAGCGGGCCGGTGCCTAGGAAGGCTACGAGGGTTGCTGTTGTAACTCCTTGTTTACATAATGGGTGCCCGCATTGTTTTTGGACACGGTCCGTGAAAGTTGCAGAGTGGAAACTAAATTAGCGTGCTTGAGTCGCCACGGCTGGTAATGAGCAGCTCGCGCTGAAGCAAGGAACACAAATAAATCATGCTTTTTTACCTCTGAAGGGATAGGAAAGTTTCACTGCAAGGAGCATGCATAATCATGCCTTTTTATCCCCGAAGGGGGGTAGGCAGGGGTGAATTTACCCCAAATTCCAATGTTTCGCCAATTATGTTCGGTCCCATGCAATAATAGGTGGATACCCTACTGCCATCTACCCAGTTAACCAAGTAGGTACTAAAATCGCAGTATATTGATGAGTGTTGTAAAAGAAACTGTTGCCAATTACTTACTCGTCACTGTCTCGTAGTCGCCTTGTAACGACACCTGCAAGAGAGATTGGGGATTTTGACAATTGTATTCTGCTCTGCCGTCACCACACTGCGAGGTAGTCAATTAATAGTTATTTGTTATACGTGAGTGCAAAGTTGCTTTTTAACCGCGTGCTCAATTTTGATGACCGAGCTAGCGAAGGATTCTAAAACTGAATCACGAGCATAGCATCACGAGAATCTCGAGTATATACACCCACAAAACACCCATTAACCCAGACACATCCACAGAACACCCATTCACCCAGAAACACCCAAAAATACCCATTCACCCATACACACCCATCCACTCAGACACACCCACAAACATCCATTAACCCAGACACACCCACAACACACACATCCACTCAGACACACACACAAAACACCCATTCACCTAGACACACCCACAACATATACCCAGACACACTCGCAGCATTCATCTAGAAACAAACCTGTGAGTACCTAATAAAAATTGAGATTCCGAGACTGCCAATCAGCTTGGGTCAAACACGTTGATTTTCTGTGTGTTTTTGTTCATAACATAATTGGCGAAACGTGGGTGCTAGGTCACCTCTGCTTACCCCTTCACGGATATAGGCGTAATTAATGTTTTTTTTTGGTTAATTTCTCCCTATAGTTTAGGGAAGGCAAAGGGTCTAGCCCATACAGCCATGTGTTTAGTGTATATTTTATCTGTAGTTTTATAAAATAATGAGTGGATTAAGAGAGTGTTTGGCGCGTTTCGAGGTGTCAGTCAGATTTATTTTCATTAATTCAAAAATTGTTACAGAGTGGAATTTGTGCAGTGAAAGTGGTGTTATTTTGATGCACAAGCATCCGTGTTGATGTGCAATTATGCAGAATCATCGAAAATAAGTCTCATGGTGTGTTTGATGTTGTGGTGAAGATCACTATAAAAAGTGGTTTTATCCATTTCATCAAGCACCATCATTAACTCTGTTACCATTCAATACGCGCCAAGCACTCCTGCGTTAAAATATGTGGCACCCATATTTAAATGTAAAATTCATTTCATTCATACATTTCACCCACTCATTATTTCATAAGACTACAGATAAAATATACACTAAAGACTTGGCTGTATGGGCTAGACCCTTTGCCTTCCCTAAAATATAGGGAGAATTAAAAAAAACAACAATGAGTGGATGAAATTATGAATGAAATGAATATTACGTTAAAATATGGGTGTCACACATTTTAACGCATCTAGGGAGTGCTTGGCGCGAATTGAATGGTAACAGAGTTCATGATGGTGACTGATGAAGTGAGCAAAACCACTTTTTTACGTGGTTTTCACCACAACATCAAACACCATCACAAGACTTATTTTCAACGATTCTGCATAATTGCACATCAACACGGATGCTTGTGCATCAAAATAACACCACTTTCACTGCACAAAATCCATTCTGTAACAATTTTTGAATTAGCGAAAATAAATCTGACTGACACCACGAAACGCGCCAAACACTCGGCGTAATTTATGAATGTTGAAACTAACGTGAAGTGTGAATATTCACAATGTAGCCTCACCATTTGAGTAGATAACACCTCTACCTACTTACCTAATTTTTATTACTTTTTGACATACTACAATTATTTTAATCAACCGAATTTTCTAGACTACAACATTTTTATGCAAACGAGCAAAGAGTATATAATACACTACGTTTAAGAATCGGGACTTCAAACAAGCTTTTTGAAAATTTTGACTCGCAGTTTAGGCTAAGATCTCGTACCAACCAACAGAGACAGATAAAAAAGTAATGCCAACATACTACAAAAGCAAACTAAGGATGTGGTGTACGCTACAGAATGTGTCGATATCGATAAAAACGAATGGGTACCCCCCCCCCCTGCCTTGCAGAACTTGCAGACAGATTTTTTAATCCTACAAAAGCAAAATAAAAAGCTCTGTTCGTTTGAAAATATTGAGTATTATTCAATTACGTGTAATTATTTAATACAATTTATTTAACAACAAAAAATAAAAGTTATGTTTACAATGTGGAAATTAAATTGTTGATAATTTTCTGATCTCATATTCTAGGCGGAGTCTTCAGATGTTAGCTGATCGATCAACACACGTTTTTGCAATGTTGTGTAAGCAAGTAAGCAGGACATTTAGATCTGAAATAATAAATAGAGATTAGTAAATATATCGTTTGAGTTTACGCTGGTCATCATCAATTTAATTTATTGTTCACCACTTACCATAGCGGACTATGTGTAACGCGCCCGAAGGTCTGCCCAATCAATGAAATCTGGTTCTGAAATAAAATACTCATTAGCTTCAGGAATTGAGCTATCAAACCATATCGGAAAGATAGGTTATGTAGCTTACCAATAGAGGCGCTTATGCGGTTGCAACGATCACACCCGACGGGCATCGTGTAGCAAGGCGGCAGTCACGCTTTCTTCTTCTTCTAGTGCCTCTTCAATTCGGAAGATAAGCCGTCAGCTTTTTATATTCATCTCTGTCAGTCGCAAACCGAAACAGCTTTTCAACGGGGTTAATGCCGATCCACTCTCATATGCTTTGCAGCCATGACTCTCATCGCCTTTCAACAAGTCACGCTGTGATCTGAAAAATAAGTGGAGTTGAACACAGAAGAACTTTTGATGATGATATTGAGAGATGAACACATGCGAATAATTTTGCGCAATGTTCTGCATTATATTAAAACTCATACAACAAACTTTGTTGTTAATGATGTTAGCTATCTAGTCATGGGAGGTTTTTGTTATTTTATAAATAACCCTATATATGATATACTATATTATAATATATTGCAATAGACAATTATGTATTAAACTAATGAAACATCTCAAGTACATTTGATACCCAAATTTACGAAAATAGATTTTTTATCGATAATCTGGTAAGTAGTAAGGACATCGCTACGGCGCATATGGTTTTTGATTAAAGTGACCAGCACTTATTTCTAATTACTTAGCGTTTATATAATAACATGGAAAACTACTTACCGCTTCTCATCTAGTGGGAATTGGCCATGAAAACCCTCTTTTGGTTTAATTTCCTACCAGATTTTAGTCAACATATTTCACACCTTTTGTAAAACATTTTGCTGTTATGCACATAAATAAATGACACAAACTAGTAGATATACACTAATGATAAGTCACTGAAGACAATAAATAGGCACAAGATGGAAAACTAAACTAAAACAACGCTTTAATTTATATTTTCAAAACGGCATAGTGACTTATTGACATTAGTGACACACTCCGGCAGCGTGAGACAAGGAAGGTTAGATCGGAAGTAAGAGACAAAACAAGTCGCCATTAAAATTTGCCTAAACTCCATACATTTTTTCTGCAGTATAGGAGTTTCGCCAGGCTGCAAACGAGCACAAAACTGACGAAATATCTCACGTATCTGAACGTTTCGACCCACAACGTCACATTCTACCCGCCATAAAATTTCCCGCGTTTTCCATACTCAATTCACCGACTTGTGAAGCGTCGCCTCCAAGTCTCCAAATGCTCTATTGACAGGCACCGAGCAAACTTGCTATAGCGAATTAACACTATTCATGGGAAGTTTTGAAAGAGGACTACTCTCATACAATTTGGCCGCATTCATAAAGATTCACTCCTTAGCCAGCGCCGAATGAATAGCTTTATGTTCTGTACTTGTAAACTTCTCGTCAAAGATTTTACTCGTGAAAAGCGGGCTCTATTGTGCGCCGCTATTAGTGGATATCATTTGGAAAACAGAACGATATGATTGGTGGGGAGTTCCTTTGATTTGGGTTACTTGCAAAATGCTATTCGGTTTTGGCTGGGTGGGAATCCGTTTGTAAAGCCTATTTTGAGGCTGAGTTAGCGAACTAATTGTCATTGAAAATAAGTTTATGGGTAATGTTTAAAAAGGTAAAATTTATTATTGGAGCAAGGAATGATGAACAATTTTCGATGATAAGTTATGGCATTTCTTCAATCGGTTTTCTGAGAATATTATGATATGATATTAAATGATATTGCCTGATGGCCGGCTAGGCCGAATTGTCAGTCCTGGTAGGTAAAAATTTAATTACGCTCGGTTTAACATAAAACACTTTGTTAAATAAAAATCATTTTTTTCATTCTTATGGTAGTACGCATTTGGGTCCCCTTTGCCTTAAAAGTAAATTGCTCTACCATTACCTAACCCTCCACTAGATGAGGCAAGGAACAATTAACCCGCGACAATAGTACGCGCGTATTGTACTAGTATCGTTCTCGTAGCGGTGTTCCGTCACCGCGGGCGGAACGCGAGACAAAAACCGCCCAATTGTGTTACCAGACGCTTTTTGTTCGCGAAAAGGGTGACTGAAATTCATAAGGGAAATCTTTTAATTTGTTTCTCCGTTAACATTGTAGTGTAGAGCACGTGTAGAGTATCTGTCTTAGTATAACATAACGTAATACCTACCTGTTATGTTTTGCCTTTGCAACTAAACTTTTGAGGCTTGCTTTTTTGGCCGTCTTTACTTTATCTTGTGATTATAAACGCTCGGAAGTCTTTATACATTTAACTATGTAATGCATATACTCATTTTGTGAATTAAATATCATGTAAAAATATTTAAACGCTTAAGAGCGCTTAGTTCGCTCCGCTCGATTACCCTAAGACACCTATCCTAATTTACTTATGGGTTAGCAGTTTAGTTTAGTTCTCTTGTTCATCACATAACCAAGGAGAATATGGGTGGAAGAGCAAAATACAGTTGTCACCCCCCCTCATCTCTCCCGCGGGTGTTGTACAAGCTGGGTAGCGACTAAGGGTAAAGACAGCGATTAGTAATAGGCAGCAACGTTCTTCTTATACCACCTATCAATATACTGCGACCCTAATTGTACCAGATAGATGGCAATAGGCTCGCAATTTCTTACATGGGACCTAACATAACCGGCGAAACTTCGGGATCTGTATGCGTGATGTATGTATGTATATACCTAACAACGTTAGCTTGCATGAATATAATATAGCTTTCGCATGGCAACTTTATTCATATTTTCTAACACCATAAACGACATCGGACCTTTCAGTGCGCCTCCCGGATCTTTGAAACGCTTTCAATGGTGTTAATTTACCGCAGAAGCGGTAACACCCGCGGAGTCCTCAATAGAGATTCGGTCGACACACGAACTCTCTGAATTGTGTATGGTAAATGCGAAAACATAAATGGACGCTGCAAAAGCGCCCCGAAAGGCGGTGATTTTGTAAAGGTCCCAGTTGGTTTCAATAGGCCACTGTTTAACATTGCTCATTGAGCGATATTTTCTGTTTCCTTTTGAGAATACACGAGACTCTCTCTACACAAATAGGCACTTCCCGGTGAAAGGGCAAAGGGAACTTTTAAAACATCTTCACTCGCGTAGAAACTCCGTTTTGTTCTTTCGCCGTCTAAAGCAGTCGTACCTACTCTCAAAGAAGTTCTTGAATAAAATAGAACATTGAAAAGAGTTCTATGGTTTTTTTTTTATCAAATAGCTCAGTCGTCAATGCCTGGAGTTTCTTTTCGATTGAGTCTCACTAGCCCATGGTCGAAGAAGTGGTTGAAAGTACTGGAACGATGTATATTCCCTTTGCATTCAATAGTAGATATTTTCGTTGGACTGTCACTCACAGAGCCTTGTGTTCAGTGAATGAAATAACATTTATATAGACAGACTAAACAGGCAAAGAAATTATGTCGCAAAAAGGTTGACTTATCGTAATATTACTAATCTGTGGTAGTAATTATGTTCGTTTGGCAGTATTGGCATAATGTTTTGACAATTTTGTGCCAAAATTCATTTTGACAAAATCTGACTAATTACAGATTTACTATTATTAATTATTTTATCAATATAATTATTCCACCAGGCGAATCTGAGAAAAATCTGAGAGACTTTTTATTGGAGTGTATATCTGAGTTTCTCTAAGAAGCAAACTTTTTTATAATGTTTACGTATTGTCCTGAAAGCCTCCCTATTGCAGACTAGATGGTCTTCAAGACCAAAAAGCCACGTGAAGTGGAGGTGACAGAGCAGCCAATACCACCACAATATGTCGAAATAAAGAAATTGAATACGAAATGTTTCCTGAAAATAAGCTTAGTTTTAGTCATTGCCGTATTACAAATATGTGGTTTCGTATTGTACATTGTTTATTATAAAAGTTTTTAAGTTTTGTAAATGTTATATTCATTTTTTTATTAGGTAGAGCTTTATTTTGTATTCTGAGGGTAGAGCTGCAGTAGTAGTTACCATGCTTGGTCTGCGATTGCGTAAAGCTAAGGCGTAAAGCTCAGCAGTATTCCGAAAGACCGGTCATTGACCCTACCCTACTTGACCCTACTTGGGTCACCTAGGTGTACCAGGAGTATTTTCTTATTTAATGGTGCACATTTATAATTTGATATTTTTGTCGAATATACTGACTATCAAATTAAGACCTATCTTGCCATTGGCTTTAACAGGAAAGGTTTTGTAGAGGCAATGTCGGGTAAACTAATGAATGTCGGCAAAACATAAGGAAAAAAAATAGTATTTGAAAAATTTAGGAAAAATTGATATTTATTTCAAGAAAAACGGGATCAATATATTTTATGCACACTTTGAATTTATAATTATGTGATCTGATATGTAAAAATATGTAAATAAATAAATAATTATACTGTTAAATATCACGTAATAAGGTCCTTTTACAGTCACTTTTTTCATTATCATCTCTGGTCCATTGCCTTTTAATTAGACAATATTTAGTGAATTTGAACCATAATATTAATTTTCTTGAGCAATAATTAATTCACAATCAACATGGGCAGTAGTAGGTATCTCAACTCACTCAGCAATTTTTATCTCACTCGCACGCATTGTTTTTCTCCTGCTTAAAATTATCGTCATGTAAGGTGTATGAAAATTTATGTCAATATCAGTATGATTGGCTATTGAATTAACGTTTTTTGTGTAAAGGTAATATCTGGTAGCTAGGGTTGGGCAAAAGTCGTTTTATTTTTCTATAAATAAGGATTTAAGCTCCATTGGATGCCTTAATTACTCTTGGTCTGTCTGTGGTTGCGTAAGTAAACTAACCCATGTTTGCAAATGGTTATTAGGTGGGTTATCAAAAATATATTATCTCAAGTTCCCCCGTGCCTCGGAAGGCACATTAATGCGTTAATGCTACTTAAACAGATATCTGATGCTTTAGTTAGCAGATGCTCTTCAAAACTTACCCATTTCAGGATAAAATAAAAAAAAAATGAAATTTAGCATACGTTCCATCATCTTCCACTTGCATCAAAGAAAATTATAACGCTTAAGCAGCTATCTATATAGATTCATACCACATTTTTCGTAGTTATTAGACTACGTATGTTTACATAAAGGAACTTATGTGAAACCTGTTATAGTCGACCGTAATATTATTAAGGGCCTGTTTCACAATCGACAAGTAAGTTCTAAGTAGCTTACTTCGCAGATCATTTGACAGTTGTAATATGAAATATATGTCAATTGAACTGCAAATTAAGCTACTTCGAACTTACTTGTTGATTGTGAAACAGGCCCTTAGTATATCAAATTATGATAACTATAAATTTAAAGATGCGCATAATGTATCATATTAGGTTACCTATCTTATTACCGAATTTTTCTAGTTCGAATTTCATTTTTCCGAAAACGTTTCGCCACTTTTTTGTTTACCATATTTTCATTATACCGAAAAAACGTTTAACATATAGCTGACAATCCGATTTTCAAAAAAGCATTTTTTCAAATTTATATATGTTTCTGTGTTTATGGTGCTGTTCGTTGGTTCATGTACAAACCTAACCTAACCAACTTATTAACAAACTCATTTCGGCCTATTTAGTTAGTTAGTTGGTTGGTTGGTTATGTAGAATATCACGATATTGGCAAATAAATAAGTGTGTTTGAAACAATATAGAATACGTTACTTCGATATTTGAAACATCTAGAATACAAAATTATTGCAAACAAAACATCTATAAAAGGAAAAAAAGAAGTTTTGTTTTATGATGCGGATAAATAATATATATAATAATTATTTTTCACATTTTTAATTACTTATAACAAGTACGCACATATTGACACGACAGACACATTTCTTTTTTTTTACAAACATATACGACCTATAGGTATACTTAACACCCCCCCCTCAATTTCAAAACCGAAATAAAAAAATTAATAATTTCGTTTTGAAATTGTCTCAAAATTGTTACATTATGCATAAGTCCATCACAAATTGCTGAAACTTAACAGCTGACAATGGTTTAGTTAAAACGTCAGCTATATTGTCAGACGAGGGAATGTAAACTAATTCTAACAGTTTCTTATTTAAAATATCCTTTATAAAATGAGCTTTTATATCTATGTGCTTGGTTCTTTTACCATTCTCGTAAGATTCTATCATATGCCCAGCACTTCTACTGTCTAACATTAATAAAATTTTTGGATTATTATCATTCAAATTACAATAAATTCCTCTCAAATACAAAAGTTCTGTCGCTGTCATAGCAGATGCTAAATATTCCGCCTCTGCAGAAGACAATGCCACCGTTGCTTGTTTTTTAGAATAACAAGAAATTAAATTACCGCAATAATATATAGCTGCACCACTAGTACTTTTACGATCACTTTTGTCTCCAGCCCAATCAGAATCAGTATAAGCTACTATCTTCTTTTCCTTATTACTTTTCTTGTAAGTTAACTTCTTTTCTTTAGTTGTTTTAAGATATCTTAAGATCCGTTTCGCAGCTGTCCATACCTGTTCAGAAGGTTTATCAAAATATCGGCTTAAGAACGATGTCGCAAACGTAATATCAGGTCTACTTGTGTTAGAGATATAAAGTAAACTTCCAATCAATTCTCTATAGGGTACATCTATTATTTCATTATCTGCTACAACTTCAAAATTAGTTATCATCGGTGTATTTACTCCATTACATTCTTCCATGCGAAATTTTTCCAATAATTTATTTATCATTTTCTTTTGTGATATTTCAATTTTATCTTTGTCCCTTTTTATTTCCATGCCTAAATATTCATTCATTTCTCCTAAATCTTTAATATTAAATTCATCTTTTAAATTCTTTATAATTTCCGAGCTTGGTCCCATTAAAATTATATCGTCGACGAAAACTAATAACCAAACGTCTTCTTTACTATACAAACAAAAATCATATTGTGATTGAACAAAACCAATGCTTATAATATAATCATGAAATCTTTCATTCCATACTCTTGGAGCTTCTTTCAGTCCATATAAAGCCTTTCTAAGTTTAAAAACTTTCTTCCCGTCTTCTTTGTTTACACCTTTCGGAGGTTTTATAAAAATATCAATATTAAGATTTCCGTTCAAAAAAGCTGTTGGCACATCTAGTTGCCTTAGTTCTAAGTTATGTTGTAGTGTATGACTTAATAACATTCTTACTGTTGGCATTTTTGCTACTGGTGAATAAACATTTCCAAAATTTTCTTCCTGAAATCCCCTTGCAACCAATCTCGCTTTCTTTGTACCATCCGACTTTGTCCTGAAAACCCATTTCGTATCAATAGCTTTTACACCTTTGGTAAATCAGCACTTTCCCAAGTTCCTTGCTTTTCATGAGAATCTAGTTCTTTCCTAATTGATTTCCTCCATTCTTCGTCCTTATATGCCTCTTCAAAAGTTATTGGGTCTCCTAACAAACAAAATACGCTATTAATTTCATAAGAATTTAAATATGTTGGTTTTCTTATTATTCGTCCAGATCTGGTAGTAGGTTCAATTACAGTCTCTTCAATAGGTTCATTATTATCATTTTCATTATTTTCAGTTTCTTCACTATCAATATAATTTTGTACTATACTATTTTTTATTTCTTTCTTTTCATAAATATAATCACTTTCATCAAACTTCACATCTCTAGAAATAACTACTTCATCTAAGTCCGGTTTCCAAATCCTGTATCCAGCTTGAGCATAACCTACCATTCTACCTTCAATTGCTCTTGCGTCTAGCTTTCCGTATTTTGGAACATTAGTTGCCCATGCTTTCGAACCAAATACTCGCAATCTGTTCAAGTCATTTCTACCGAACATAATATCAGCCGGTGTTTTATTAAAAATTGCCACAGAGGGTGATCTATTTAATTGGTAAGCCGCACATTTAATGGCTTCAACCCACAAATGTTTAGGTAGATTCGACTCTATCAACATTGTTCTGGCTTTATTATAGAGAGTCCTGTTCATCCGTTCACTTACGCCGTTTGACTGTGGACTATAAGGAACTGTCGTTTCTAATTTTATTCCGTTATCCTTACAAAATTGTTGCATAGTATTACAAGTAAACTCACCACCATTATCACACCTTATGCGTTTCACTTTCTTTTCAGTTTGGTTTTCCAAAAGTTTTATATAATTTATCAAATTGTTGGTAGCTTCACTTTTGTACTTCATGGTATAAACAACACAGAAATGAGAAAAATCGTCTATAATTGTCTGAAAATAAACTTCACCTGTATTAGAAAATGGTTTAACCGGTCCCGCAATATCCGTATGTAGCAGCTCAGCTATATCACTCGACCTACGATGACTTATACTAGGAAATGGTTGCCTAGTGGCTTTGCCTTGCATACACGGGCTACATACATTCTTCGAATATGGTAACTTTAATATTGCTAGACTTTTACGATTAACATGACCTAACCGTCTGTGCCATAAATTTTCATCATCCTTACTAGTTACAGTAGACAAACAAATATCACCATTTAATACATAAAGTTTTCCAAAAGAATCAGCCTGTATACACTTATTTTTAAATTTTATAAATACTCCTTTCCGGTTAAAACTGACTATATTACCTTTTTCTACTATTTTCTTTACGGAAAGTAAATTATGTGTTAAATCTTTAACTATCAAAGCTTCACATGTAATTGTTGCGCCTTTAAAATTAAATTTCACCTTACCTTGCTTGTTGCTTTCTATAAATTGTCCATTCGCTACATATATTTTTATAGGTTTATCTAAAATTTTAATATTTGACATATACCTTTCGTATTCTTCTTTAATTAAATGATTAGTACAACCAGAGTCAATCACAAATCTAATTTCACCCTTAGTACATGTCGTATTATTACTTTCTTCATATTCATTGCTGGCTACAAAAGAATAGTTTGCTTCTCCCGCAGTTTCTGTCCTGCTGCTTCCTTCATATCTTCCACGACCTCTAAAATATCCTCTGAAATTCCTTTTTCCTCTTCTATCATTCCATTTACTTCTGCATTCGTTTGCTTTGTGTCCCGGTTTTCCACAAATATAGCAATTTATAGGTTGCGTACTAAATAAATTTTCATCTTTACTCTCTTCACTACTTTTACGCTTAATATCGGCATCTAATAGCCTTGCCTTCACAAAATCATACGAAATTTCCTTATCCGTACACATAGTTTCAATTGACGTTATTACATTTTCATACTCATTTGGCAATGTAGACAACAAATAACATATTTTATCCAAGTTTTCTATTGGCGAACCTGCGGCATCTAATTCCGTAATAATCTTGTCAAATTCAAGAAAATGATCACGTAACGCACCGACACATTTCATATTTATTAATTTTCTTCTAAGATAAAGCTTGTTTACAATACTCTTCCTTTCAAACGTATCTTTTAGTGTCTCAAACATTTCTTTTGCCGTTTTCTTTCCTTTCACAATTTCTAAATATTTATCCGGCAGACATTGAATTAATAGATTTCGTGCCTTTTTATCATCTTGTAAATAATTAACATCACTCTTCTCTTTTTCACCGCTCACAACATCTAGAACATTCTTTTCTTCTAATAAGGTACTCACCCTAAATTTCCAATTTCCGAAATTATTTTCTTCGAGAATCGGTAGTGCTTGCGAATTCGCCATTTTATATGTTTGTATTTATATTTTTTCTTTTTTATACATTAAATATCTCACATACTTTTCATCACGAATTAAGCCTATAACCTTTTATGATGCGGTATGCGGATAAATAATATATATAATAATTATTTATATTATGAAAATCGGCAATTAGTTTTTCTGGAAAATGAAAGTAAGAAATATATCTGCGATTCAAAACTTCGGTCAACCGTTTTCGGAATTTTGATATTCGAACAATGAATTTTCGAAAATATGATAGGTTACCATCATATTATTATAGTCGCATCTTCCTATAATGCGACTGGTCTTAATCATCTCCACTTAATACCAAGTAGGAGTGTGTCATTTCCTAATCTTAAAAAAATAAAGGCGATTTTATTTTGCGTGTCAACCCTATCGTAGGGATGTGACGTGTAACTCGTGAATGTCAGCGGCTGAAAGGAAAGCCCCAGGAGCGTCCGTCCCCGCCTCCAATTTCTTCCTATTCAATCGCTTCGCATATGCCCCGTGTAAGTTCTATGCATGTCGCGGTTAATCTGGCAACTTTAATTCAGCGGGAACTGAATCGGCCAATATAGGTAGTTTCTTTACTTCTCCGCCAAAGGTAGTAGGTAATTTGAATAATTATTTGTTCGTTTAATTAAAGAAATGAGACGTTATTAACTCGATCGGCTGTTAAAAATTTTAGATTAATCAGGATCTACAAATAAGTGACATTAAAATAAATTGCATACATACATACATACATAAATCACGCCTATATCCCTGAAGGGGTAGGCAGAGGTGAATTAACACCCACGTTTCGCCAATGATGTTAGGTCCCATGTAATAGGTAGCGAGCCTATTGCAATTTATCGGGCACAAAAGTCGCAGTACTATTGCTAGGTGGTAGAAGAGGAACGCTGCTGCCCATATTCCTCATCACTGTTTTATCCTTAGTCGCCTTGTATGTACGACACCCACGAGACAGATTTGGGGTGATGACAATTATATTCTACTCTGCCGTCACCACACGGCTATTGAATATCAATATTACGGTTATGTCGAGAGACCGATGAACGGAGTGCGTGATTGGGATGCATGGGGATAGGATGATAACATTTCAATCCATACTGCACAAGGTTTTGGCTGTGTTTTACAGTCATTTGCCAGTCTGATACCAACACTCTAGGTATCACTAAACTAAGGAAGGTATAGGTACCTAAATCTAAACTAAACAACACAAAGAATCATCCATCTATTCGTTGTAGCGGCCACAAATTAAGCGGTAAAGGCTCATATCTTGTCGAATGACAATGTATAAAATTATCTGAAACCGCACAATACACCTCCGATACCAAACAATGGGACAAGTGTCGCGTCTTTATGCTACCTACTACTGAAACGTCGGTTTCGGAATTCGTAATTTCTTTGATTCCCGCTCATTGTGAGCGCGATAAAGGCGACAGTTTTCAGTCGCCGTTCTGAGTGAATACACCTATTATACCGGCACAAAAGTGGATAGGTATACCAAACAAAAACATAATTCCAGCGGTTATTGCGCGGAGTAAAAACAATTCAGATTATGTTCCTTTATAATTCTGAACAATGTCTAAGTACTAGCTGGAAATGTATTTTGTTTGTAGGATATAATCGACCGGACGGCGGGCTTAGGGCATTGTTTAGGCAAGGTTGATGGTCGATACAATTTTACACAAGCCAGTTGTTAATTGTTCTGCGACGCGAAGAATCCCCTCAGAAGAGTATTTCCTTCGTAGGTAGGTACAGCACCCACGTCGGATTACCAGAATATTGTAAAAAAATCTCTGACGACTTTGTTTTCTCATCACCAGCATTTAATGTCCCTTGCTGGGGCACAGGCCTTCCGTATAGATGGAAGAATTTTACACCTACAGGGAGGATGGGCCATATTTCACCACGCTGGGCCAGTGCGAATTGGTGGGTATTAACGACTGCATGTGTAGCCGGGACCAACGGCTTAACGTGCCTGGACGTCCACTGCACGGAGAAACTCGAGATAGTAAATTTTTGGTCATCCATCCAATGACCGGTCTTAGCGAAGATTGCTTAGTTTACGCAATAGCAGACCGACGGCGCTAAGCCACTACGCTAACAAGCTCATCAACCTTGTACTTTCAATATTCACTTTAAATTAGTGTTGCTGCTTAAATAAAAAAAGGATGTAGTTTAAAAAATACATAGCTCAGTATATTTTTCCTTAAAAAATATTCAGGATTCTGCCAAGAAAAACTTTTTGGTTTTTCTTGGCAAAATCCTGAAATGAATTGAATCCTGAAGATAATAAAACACAACTTGGCTCGGATAGCGGCATCTATAATCTAGACCCTTTACAAAGTTAGTGTCTAGTGCTTAAGGCATCTACTAGGTGGCGCTGTTACCGTTTTAATTCTAGCACCGTGCTAATCGCCCGCTAAAATGTGGCCGCTGTTTCGTTTAGCTTGGGATAGATGGCGCTTTATACATTGAATCTTACGTAAATGTATACCGTAAAACGCGGTGAATAGAAATAGCGTGGTGAATAGACACTAAACCAAAAAAGTTTTTCTTGGCTATCTATCCTGAATAATTTCTAAGGAAAAAAATGCTTAACTATGTATTTTTTAAACTACAACATTTTTTTTATGTAGCAACACTGATTTAGAGTTAATAAGAAATTAATCAGAAATCATAGGTCTAGTGGGTCTAATCTAATTACCCAGCTGCGTGTGGTGCTTGTATTGCCTTGTACAAACTTTAGTAAAAAGTAGTGAACAAAGTTATTTCGTGCTGATTTTAGCTGGTTGGTGCAACGTTTCAGTGGTTCTTTTACATTGATTTTTATGCAAAGGTAGATATACCACTGGCGGGCGACGGTGGAGGAGCTCGTCCACAGAACACTATTACTCTAGGAGAGCTCGTCGCCCGTTCGACCGCGCCGACAACGGGCCCCACCTCCACATCCAACACATCGCACCCTACATCCCTGTGCACCAAAATTGCCGTTTTTTCCTGAAATTCTAAATTGTTTATGTTTTAGTTTATAACAAATTCATTAAAGTTACCATTATTTACATTACGAAGGTCATTTATGCCTTTGCAATAGAACTCAGGATCTAGACTGCACAAACTGTGTGAAAGCATTTTGTACTGCCTCCGGAAGAAAACTTACATACATAAATCACGCCTATATCTCCGAAGGGGTAGGCTGAGGTGAACTAGCACCCACGTTTCGCCAATTATATTAAGTCCCATGTAATAGGTGGCGAGCCTATTGCCATTTATCGGGCACAAAAAGTCGCAGTACATTGCTAGGTGGTGTAAGAGTAACGCTGCTGCCCATTCCTCCTCATCACTTTTTATCCTTAATTAACCTTATTTATCCTTAATCGCCTTGTACGCGACCCACAGGAGAGATTTGGGGTAGTGACAATTGTATTCTACTCTGCTGTCACCACACGGCTAGGAAGAAGAAAACCAAAGAGAATACAATACTACGTAAGAAGAAAACTTCTTGTCACATAATTGTCCAAATCACGAAAAAAATGGTAGTCCGTTGTAGCAAGGTCTGGCGAATATGAAGGTTGACGATCAACATTTCATTTTTTCAACATACCTTTATTATGATGTTATTGGAAATTAAACCGAAAATGAAGACACCCATATTTTTTATTTCTTCTGAATTCCGTCGTTTTCATACAAAAAATCTTGATTGAAATACCGGTCATTCTAAACAGACGTAAGTGCCAAATGACGTCACTGGCGTAGACGAATGGCGAAATCACTGTTGACTCGAAAAATAAAAATATCACTTGTCAAAATTGACAAACTGGCGTTTCCGGTGTCAAAAATAAAAACATTTTATCTGAAATGTTTGAAATTAATTTCAAAGTCAAATACGTATTAAATTAAAGTTTATGAAGGATTTTATTTTATTGCTACTCTAATATTGTATCATGTCTATGATAACTTTTTTATTCTTTTTTTGTTTTTTGTTTTTTTAATTTATATTTTAGGGAAGGCAAAGGGTCTAGCCCACACAGCCAAGTCTTTATTGTATATTCCATCTGTAGTCCCATGAAACAATGAGTGGGTGAAAAGTATGAATGAAATGAATTTTACATTAAAATATGGGTGCCACATATTTAACGCAGGAGTGCTTGGCGCGTATTGAATGGTAACAGAGTTAATGATGGTGCTTGATGAAATGGATAAAACCACTTTTTATAGTGATCTTCACCACAACATCAAACACATCATAAGACTTACTGCCGCACTCAGAGACGTCAAATAACTTTAATGGGTACTTAAGGTCAAAAAATTTCCTTTAAATCTAGACCAAAGACCTGACAAGAAAGAGACTAGTTTTGAATTGTCATTTTTTGACATTCAGTACTCATTATCGTTAATTGACGTCTCTGAGTGCGGCAGTTATTTTCGATGATTCTGCATAATTGCACATCAACACGGATGCTTGTGCATCAAAATAACACCACTTTCACTGCACAAAATCCACTCTGTAACAATTTTTGAATTATTGAAAATAAATCTGACTGACACCACGAAACGCGCCAAACACTCCCTTTTTTTTTTTTTAATTCTCCCTATATTTTAGGGAAGGCAAAGGGTCTAGCCCATACAGCCAAGTCTTTAGTGTATATTTTATCTGTAGTCTTATGAAATAATGAGTGGGTGAAAAGTATGAATGAAATGAATTTTACGTTAAAATATGGGTGCCACATATTTTAACGCATCTTGGGAGAGCTTGGCGAGAATCGAATGGTAACAGAGTTAATGATGGTGCTTAATGAAATGGATAAGACCACTTTTTAAAGTGATCTTCACCACAACATCAAACACATCATGAGACTTATTTTCGATGATTCTGCATAATTGCACATCAACACGGATGCTTGTGCATCAAAATAACACCACTTTCACTGCACAAAATCCACTCTGTAACAATTTTTGAATTAGTGAAAATAAATCTGACTGACACCACGAAACGCGCCACTTTTTTATTCTTCCATCTAGAAGGCAAACGTTTTAATTCATACATCCCCGCCCGTGACGTCATCGCATGATTTTTACATTTTATTTTATTTCTCTGTAATTAAGTAATAAAAAAATTTAATAAAAATATTTTTGAAGTCAGGATTGGAAAATAAAGAAACGGTATTTTTATTTTGGGAGGTTGTCATTTTTTTGAAATGTTGTCAGTTCCTGAAGGTGAAGGGTCAAAACGGTTTCTTAATATTTTTTTAAATTATTTTCTTAATTTTTATTTAATAGTTTAACATTTTCCTAATTTTTATTTGATAGTTTTTTAACATTTTCTTAATGTTTTCTTAACATTATCTTTACATTTTCTTAATATTTTGACAACATTTTGAGTTTTCATTTTTTTAACATTACCATAATTTTTCGAAATTCTTTTTCTAACCACCAAAATCTTTGTACTAATTTTTCTAACATTTATATAATGTTAAAATTAAAATCGAATAGTTTTTAACATTCTTTTAGAATACCATAAAAAATTAGACAGAAAATAACGACATTCATATTTTATATTTTTTCTGAAGCCCGTCGTTTTCATACAAAAAATTATGATTAAAATTCCGGTCATTCTAAATAGACGTAAGCGCCAAATGACCTCACTGCCACGACAAATTTATTGTTAAAGTCCGTTTCATCTTATAGTTCCTATGCCGTGATGATGGCTGCCCTGTCTGTCAACTACATCAACCCTGAATCATAGTTGCAGGTTTTTTTATGTTTTATAGAGATTCTTTGAGAAAATCATGTCCAGAATATTGATAAGTGATGAAAGATTAATTGTGTTAAAAGCTAAGGTCTTTTGTGAACGTGAAAAACGTAAGGAGGTCCCGCATAATCCATATTAGTGTGTACAAGTTCGGATTGCCGCCATTAAATTGGGTTACCAGTATCAGTTTTATATTAAGTGTTTGATAAATAAATAAATTATATTAATTTTAGTTTTTTTTTTAACTGCCGCCGTGTGGTGGCGGCAGAGTAGAATACAATTGTCACCACCCCAAATCTCTCCCGTGGGTGTCGTACAAGGCGACTAAGGATAAAATCAGTGATGAGGAATGGGCAGCAGGATTCCTCTTATACCACCTAGCAATAGCAATGTACTGCGACTTTTGTGCCCGATAATTGGCAATAGGCTCACCACCTCACCACCTATTACATGGGCCCTAACATAATTGGCGAAACGTGGGTGCTAGTTCACCTCTGCCTACCTCTTCGGGGATGTAGGCGTGATTTATGAATGAATGAATTTTTTTAACTGTAAATAAATAGTACTATTATCGATTTAACGACTGATAAGAGTGAGGAAATGTCAAATGTAGACATGATAGATGAACACAATTATTGTTAATCATAATAAATATGTTTTAGTATGATTTAACCTTTTTTTACTTAATGAATCTATCCTTCTTACGTCACTACAGTTTATATTTATCTATCTAATTTCTGTCATACTAATAATATCATGAATTAACTGTTCTCGCAAATTTTCACGAGTTAGTTTATAAAACCTTCTTAAAAAAACTAATATATAACTACTGCTTAGTATCACTAGTAGTTATAAGTAAAAAAAAAAGATAGATGCATAATTGTTTATGTAGGTAATGAAAAAAAATCTCCCTGAATCTCCATGAAATAAAGGTGAGACAATAAAGTTGACATGGTATCATTTTTCTTGCAATACTACCACCATGACGGCATAGGAACTATAATATGAAACGCACTATACTTTAATAATGTTATTTTCGATTATGACAATTTTTGACAATGGAATTGATTCATGACTTACAGACATGATTACTTTTTTTTGTTGTCACACCTTGGCATTGACGTCATTGCATGTTTTTTACATTTTTTTTCTCTGTAATCTTCTTAGTATATAAAAATTGATGCTGATTGCTGTAGGTACGTTTGTCTCGCTAAAACTCGAGAACGGCTAGGCCGATTTAGCTGATTTTGTTTTCAAATGATTGTCTTGGGCTAGGCAAGCCGGTAAAGGCGAGAAAATATGGAAAAATTGCGAGGTAAATAGTAAAAACAAAAATTTCATATACCCATATAAACTGCTTTCCTGTCAAACATTTGACGTGACCATGGCAACCAAATCGTAACGTAATTATGTCTATAATAATTGATAGTGTGGTATATAATCAATATATAGTATATAATATTCGCCTTGCTTTTAAAAATAAAATTCGAGGTTACAAGTGTAAGCATACCTACCTACTACAAATACACACACTTAGATACTTGCGTCATTGGTCATTCGTGTTTGTTTTGTTGCGACAAAATGCGTAGTCGCTTATATCTACCTACATACTCATATTAGTTGTCAGTATTTTTATGTATAGGAATGCTTACACTAAGAGCGCTTACGCACTACATCCGACCCGATCAGAATCCGTCAAAAAATTATTGGTCTAGAAAACTCGGATAGAGTTCGGATGGATGTAGTACGTAAATATGCTCTAAACCTTACCTACCAAAATTTACACCAATATTATATTCGTGCACCACATAAACAAATATATAAAACATACATACATACATAAATCACGCCTATATCCCCGAAGGGGCAGGCAGAGGCGAACTAGCACCCACTTTTCGCCAGTTATGTTAGATCCCATGTAATAGGTGGCGAGCCCATTGCCATTTATCGGGCACAAAAGTCGCAGTACATTGCTATTGCTAGGTGGTATAAGAGGAACGCTGCTGCCCATTCCTCATCACTGATTTATCCTTAGTCGTCTTGTACGACACCCACGGGAGAGATTTGGGGTGGTGACAATTGTATTCTACTCTGCCGTCACCACACGGCATATAAAACATAAACTATAAAACATTAAATGCTACCCTAGAACATCTCGATACTGCTTAGGCACCTATACCTACATTTTTATTGTTAGGGTTTATCTAGTTTACTTATACTTACTAAGTACTCAGTTAACGGTCGTGCCGTGTGGTGACGGCAGAGTAGAATACATTTGTCTACCACCCCAAATCTCTTCTGTGGGTGTCGTACAAGGCGACTAATGATAAATCAGTTATGAGTCCGGTACATACGGTATGCCCGGACATATCGAGACACGTTATTTTATCAAGAAATCTAAGTTGCAAATAATCTGAGAAAGTGCAAATATGGTGCAACGACGTTCACTAGGTATCTGAGCAAAAGAATCTAAGGACGTAGGTGCAGAAGCCAAATAATACGACACTCATTCGGTCTCTAAATGATTTCAGTAGGTAATGCCTAAATGTAATTAAATTAAAATACACGGGTTGTGAAAATTATGTAAGTGAGTAGCTTGAGACGTGCTGTTAAAAATGTCATAGATCTCATAACGATTTTTTATTTGAATGATCGCACCGCTAAGCTGAATGTTGAAGTAGGTTATTCTAAACACATGAGAGAGAAAGTAGATTCTAAAGCACCTTTTTGGCAGCCGGGCCTAATTTCGGAAAGAGATTACCTACCTATTAATTACGAACCTGACTGCCGCACTCAGAGACGTCAATTAACTTAAATGAGTATTTAATGTCAAAAATTTTCATTCAAATCTGGACCATAGACTCGACAAGAATAGCGACTAGTTTTGAATTGTCATTTTTTGACGTTAAGTACTCATTAACGTTATTTGACGTCTCTGAGTGCGGCAGTGAAACTACTTACCTATCCAATTTTAGACAGCGCATTAAAATCTAAGAATCAAACATATTTTCATAGTTTGCTCATTCATGGAGAAAATGTACCTATTTGTTGAGAATCGGACTTTGTATGGCATAACCAGAGTATTTCTAAGCATAAATGCGGAGTTCGTCTGAGGTTCTTGCCAAGTTTTCCAGCCAACAATATAACAACTAGGTAGGTACCCTACAGTCAACAGCATGTCAAGCCACCATAAAATGTCAAATTCTCTCAATTGACTTTGTGCTTTACAACCAAAAGTTAAGGTTAACAATCGATTGTAGCCATCACATGTAGTCTATAAGAAATTAGTTATTAACATTTGAAACTCTTCTACGATTATAGTTATTATTTTGTATTTATAACACTTACGTCATCATTATTTTTGCTATTTCGGTGCCTACAATGGCACGGCCATTCGACACCAGTTATTTGCAAACAAACAGTAAATACCTAATTGACTCTTTCGCTGCTCAGCAATATTTTACAGGTATTGCCGTAAGCTATTAATTGTAACCGAGTTGGTTATATGAATTTTTATACCTATTACGGTCACTTGACAAATCGGTATTCTATACATTTCTTGGCATTGGTCCCAAACAGAATGTTTACGACAGGGAACGTGACGAATAAATAACAATATAGGTACCTATTAGTTGTCGTCGAGCAGTCTTGAATTATTGTTCCTCACCGGCAATCACATACGGTATAGGTACCTACTAACGAAACCTACACATTTTCGGCATATCCAAGAGATATTCTTAGGATTTGTGGGCGGAACAGATGACTTGCGGCAATAAAAAAAAAATCAAACAACAACGGCTACATATAAAAATATTTTATTAAAAACATTTTGGTAACATTTAATAAGAACACTTAGGTAAAAATAAATCGACATCAAAATCATTTAAAAAGAACAGCCTAGACTGGAAGTTCGCGGAGGAAGCCGGAACAGCAAAAACTAAAATAAATAAAAAACAATGATAACGTTCTAGTTAGATACTTGTCTAATTGACAACCAGAATTAAGGCATCGCAAGAATAATTATTAAGTACGACAAAATACCTACGGCTATTATTATATTTTAATTACAAGAAGTAGTTAGTTCAGTAGCGGCGCCGGCGCGGCGACCCTGTACTGTTGGCAGGAGGTAACATCGAGTATTATTGCCACTAATTCACTTACTGCACTCGCTTGCCCCTGCGCCGTTATGTGTAAACACTATTAAATACTAAAACATCCCAATTATACGAAGCTATATTAAAATTTAACTAACTAATAATAATATTAACGTCTTCGGCTAATTTTGATACTAGTATGATATAATAACATCATTTCATATTGTACTCTTAACATTACGCTGAATTAAATTTTAAGTAAGGAATTAAATACATAATATTGCAAGCATTACTGAGATTGTGCAGTTTACGTGGATTCGTTGAGGAAACAAACTGAACTTATTTTAAAGAGACGACAGTTCACACTTCACACTGAAGACATCTGCACGCCCTTAGGGTCTTACGACCAGCTACTTTAAAGGAACAGTCGAAGATTATAAATTACGAGCATTGGCACTTTCAATATTAAACCTTAATTACACTCGAAATAGCACTGCATATCAATAACCAACTTAAAAACTAAATTCAGATCAGTCATTTATGATATCACATCAAAATAAACAGGGAAATATATATGTGGTTATCGATTGGATATATTATATCGTATATATATATATTATACATTCTTTTCAAAAGAGGTATTAATTTTCTTAAGGGTCACTAAAAATATTGAGCTCTGCGTCGCGTGCGACGCACTATATCACCATAATACGAGAACAACATTAAACCAATAAGTTTTGGTACTTGGAGTGTGTCTCCGAGTTAATCTATTTCGCTAAACCTACATAATGCTTATTAGATATACGTAATACGCGCTGGGAGTCGTGGGTGGGCTACCGTCTGCAGCCGGGGGGCAGCTGCTAAAGCCTGGTGCTCAGCCTAGGGCTGAAGCAGGAGTCCGGCTGTTCGGGGGCAAGCCCTCAACACGCGCCACCATACCAAAAACCCTTCCTTACACAATTTTCGTTACAAAAATACTGTCATTTGACTACAGTTCATGAGAAAAAAACAATTATAATATGAATGAACAATACATAGAATTATAACAAACAGGTAATATTAGTATAATTATGTATAATGATTTGACTAAATAAAAATGCATAAAATTGAAATGATTTAAAATGTTGTAAAATCACTTGAAGACACTTATCAATGGAAGGTACTAATCGATATTTTAGATTAATTTCGTTCAATAAATAGCACAACAACCAAAATATTTGGCAATGTGAATTAAATAATTATTAACAACTACTACCCATGGCTGTTAACTTAAACACGAAACTGGAATGCAAATATTGCATCGCACCAGGCATGGGATGCCACGGCCTACACGTCGTGAACTTAGGGAGAATTTCACAACACTACTCTATACCTGTGCGTATCACTCCAAATACTTTCCTTTGAACTACATTTGATTGAAGTTTGTCATATTAAAAACTAAAAATAATGAATGCAACATTTGATTTTTAAAATAACCAATAACAACCTTTTTGTGAGTATGTGTGACTGAGGATATAGCACACTTGCTGACCGAGGGCACATCTAAAATGATTTAAGTAAATTATTCTCAGCACTTGTTTTAGATGCACCTTCATACAGGTATAATAAATTAGTATTTAATTTTTAGCTGCATTCTGAGATCCATGCTATATGTTCAGTCATGACCCACTGAATCATAATAAATATATAAATAGATTTGTATTTTAATTGTATTTAACCTAGTTTATATGTAATATGTTCATAGCCCAGTAAATTGATTTGATTACACAAAACAGATAAAAAATGTTGATGAATCTAGATAAAAAATGCAATAAATTTGGACCAATAATAATAATTTTGAATGTACTAATTTGCTACAGCATGTAAATAAAAGAGGCCAATCATATCACCACTGTGTGGATGTTGGTCCCTTTCATAATATTTGCCAAACCTTTTAGAGAACTCTTGAGTGAATTAAATTTTGCCTTACTGTATTGTCATATCAACATTTTTATAAAAATAACTTTTGTGGGAAATATTTCAACTTCGTGTACAAATACTCAAGTTCCAATTAAAGCTGATCACAACATAGCAGAACTAAAGTTGCACATAACGACAGTATCAATATTATTAATATAGTTAGTAAGTTATATGTTACTTATATGTAATCAAAGAGACTCACACTATTAAACTTGACTAAATTAAGAGACCACAAATATTACATTTTTATATGCACATACATAGAGATATTGCCAGTCTGTTAACAACACTTACTATAATTTCACTAGAAGCCCAGTATCTGGGCACATCAATGACTCGAAACGTTTTAAAACGGTCTGTAACAACTACTAATACCTTAGAATATCTAATCACTGCTTTAATTTGTGATGATATGCACTGATAACCCAATTTGACTGTTTGGATGGGCTCGTCACAATAATTAAATAAGTTGTTTAAGCTTTCTCATCAAATCTATAGGAAGTTGATGTTGGGCATTGTCAGATTTTTATCCTCTAGTTTATATGTCATCACTATTATTATGTAATGCTTGGACGGTAAATCCATCATCATAATTAACCCTTAAAATTAACCTACAGCTTGGCTTTAAATTCGTGCCTATCTTGTCGAAATCGTAAATTTAAATAACATCCGAGAAGCAGACTTTTGGTTTTAACAATGAAGATCTTATTGATAAATGACTGTGGAATACATTAAAATCTTAACTATATCTAAGGAATATTATTAAACATTATTAAATTAATCACTATTACATGTAATGGTGGGAAGAATTAACACTTTTATGTATGTTGATGTCCATAACTTTATTTATTGCTTTGATAGTAAATGGACGAAAAATTCATTGGTTGAACTTCTACATTAAACATATTTGTATAATAACCCAATAAAAGTAGTGTAATTCAACAGTTCATAGTTAATTTATATATTCATTTAAATAATTAAGATTCTTTGGATAGCTCAATTATTAACAATTCTAAGAGGAACTAAGTATTGTAAAGGATTTTAAAAATAATATATGTATTAATTAGGTGTAATTATTTGACTAAGGAGTTATTCATTGTTCATAGAGAAATGCGAATTGGAATAAATCTGTAAATTTTTATGGCGTTGCAAATATTTATAATAAGCCTAAGTATTATCACACTTTAACAATATTTTAATAAGTAAAAACGAAGGACAAGTATATCGTCATGCTTACCATTCACAGAATTTGTCAAAAATCGCTTCGTTTAAATTAAGATCACAGTATTAAGTCACTTTTAAATGTTACTCTATGAATGTGCTAGACGATAACCACTTGAAATATTCCACAGTCATCTGTAGCTCTAGGTTACAACAGGATGCATACAAACATAGGATAATATCACACAACCTTTGATTTTAGTTCAATAAGAACTCCAAAACATTAAAAAAAAAAACAATGCAATGCATCAATTTGTAAATTAAAAATAATATTGACTAAAAATTCATAGATAATATTCATTGAAATTGATTATGGAAATATTTAAATATTAATGATCTTAAACCAGACTCAAAGGCATATTAGCTTAATTGGAGATAATAGAGTACCAGTGGTACAGAAAAAGTGACAGTTGATATGCACCCTGATGTTACCCAGATATACCAGTCAATTTATTTGTTCAGGATTACTGTTGCCACCAGGATTTAATCTGTGGCACCTACAACCCAAGAGAAACCACAAGTTTTACATGTGTCTGTTACATACTGTGTGCGTGTCCCATATGGTCCAAGCCGATGATATTGGGATCGGTTGGCGAAGAACAGGGCAGGATTGTTAGGAGGCAGCGGTGTGGCACGATAACTCCATCTTTTGTCAGTGAGATTAGACATTAAGTTGAGGATATCTCTGCCTTCGTATATGACTTTAGGATCTTCAACTTTCTCTTTTAGAAGTGGTTGTGGTTGAACCACAGGTTCAAATAATTTCTGGAAGTAAACATGAGGAACAGTTACAATTTTTACTTACAATATCTATTTTTAGTTATAATTTGGTAAGCTCTTGATTCTTATATGAATATTACAATAACCAATTTTGATAATAAATCAAAAAGAAGCTATGACATGCAGTGTTATCAACAAAATTGATAGTGCATGTTATTGATAGCATCAATCGTAATGGAAGTATTCGCCATTACGGAATATTATGAAAATAGAGAGGTCAAGGCCAGGACAAACTCAAAACAAAACACTGCGAAAACATATTCTTTACCTTTTCAGTTGTCTGAGGACTGGACGGCAGAGAGTCGCTGCTGACCGACTCTGCCTTGAGCGATCCCAGCGAGCCGATACCGCTAGATTCACTAGACACTGACGGACTTGGGCTTGTCTGCGACTTATTTAGGCCCGCTATTTCTATGATATGCCCGAATGAGTTGTAAGAGTTGAAATTATCTGGTTCTAATCCATTCGCAGGTAATGCAACACTCAAAGCCATCTCTGGAAACGTAAATAAGAATTATATTGTAATTACACGTGCAATAACGCCACTGCGTGTGGTGGAGAATACAGTGCTTGAGTGCTTGCTATGTTGACAGTATTGTACGCGCCAATTTGTAACAGTTTTACTGTCAAAAACATTGATGGAAAACGCATTTATACAATTTATAATACGATTTAATTATATTAATTATACAATAATAGAAATATATCAATCAAACATTAAATAAAGTAATATTTACCGAAAAACGTTATCCCCAAAAAAAGCACAAGCCACAATGTAGTTGAAGAAATCGAACAATAAAGAAGTGAAGTTAGCAACGTTCTTAAATTTGCTTGTTGTCGTCGCATGGATGGAACTAGCGCCATCCACCATAGAGAAAAATGATTGCAGCATTACGCCAACCGGAAATAGCACTGTCGGTAAAACAGTACACAAATGGAGGTATTGTAAATACGCAATAAACATGGGGGATATAATTTTATTATCACTCTTTAAAATATTCGGTAACTTATTATTTTTGAGGGTATTTACAACACAGTTGAGTTATTTTTGACTAAATTATATCAAAGTAAAGAAATGTCTACCGCCGTCTTGCGCCATCTTGTGTTAACAAGACGAACTACTTGGTGTTTCGTATTTGTATCAGTAGCAAGAGCTACGGATTCTCACCGCTAGGGTGCAACAATGTGAATTTGCCGGTATATTAGTTTGGATTACGGCTCATAGATGGCGCTAAAAACATTGAGGAGTGCTACCTAGGTAGGTTTACCCTACTACATACAAAAATAATAAAAGGCGCGTGACGAATGTGGGTTTAAACCAAGTCGTTAGTGAATCAATATGGACGATCGATTTAGATGCATGAAATTTTAATATTATTCTTCTTCTTCTCCCTGCCCTGTGTCCAGTCTATCTGGGGTCGGCGAAGTATGTTTCCTCTTCCATTCATATCGGCCAGACGTCATCAAGCCATCTACTCCCGTTTGATTCATATCATCCGTCACACCGTAAAGGTGAGTTTCTATACATTCATTAATCCCTAGTGATTAATGAATGTATAAAAAAAAGACGGAACGGACCATGTCGAGAGACCGATGAACGGAGAGAGTGATTAGAATGACAACATTCCATATACACATACTGCTCAAGGTTTTGGCTTAGGTTTTACAGCCGGCCGCCTACCTGACACCAACCCTCTTTGGGTATGCTGTTGTTGGTGGTTTGCCCTTTACTATTCGGGTGCCCCAAGGTGCTTATTGGTCTACACCGGGCAATTTCCCTTAATTAATGTTAAATAATTTGTAACGGAACGGCGTTCGGGTTCTAGCAGGGGTTCAAGAAATAAAGCACCGAAATCCGTCATTATTTAGGTAATATATTTTCAAATCACAAAATAAGCCACAGAAAGTGCCTTCGAATATTAATGTATGTAGTTGTTAGTATTTATTTATATACAAAAAAGAACCGACGCAAAAAGAAAACAAATAAATTAACATAAAAACCTCTATCTACCTAAAAACACTGAAAAGCGAAAAACAAACTTATTACAATTTGATAATTATTCTGTAACTCTAAATACCTGATAATTTAAATAAAGTATTATAATAAATGTGTGCTAGGTACCTACCGATCTCTTTGAAGTCGGTGCCAAGTACCCCCCCACCTGCGCCCCCGCAATATCTCATACACTGTTCACATTATTCCTCGATTATGACCGAACGCGCCTGAACGGAACGCGAATGGCACTGACTTCAAAGAAATCGGTAGGTACGTACCTAGCACACATTATAATAAATAATCATCATCATCATCATCAGCCCTTTAATGTCCCCACTGCTGGGGCACGGGCCCCTTCCCTATGGATGCAAGAATATAGGGAGATTGGGCCATAACCCACCACGCTGGCCCAGTGCGGGCTGGTACCCACCGCAGCAGTTGCAGCCGAGACCACCGGCTTAACGTGCCTTCCGAAGCACGGAGGAAGTCGAGATAATATATTTTTGGTCAGCCATCCAATGACCGGCCTTATCGAATATTGCTTAGTTTACGCAATCGCAGGCCAAGCGCCCTATGCCACTGTGCTAGCGAGCTCCTCATTATTATTTAAATTAACAGATATTTAGATTTACAAAATTGTAAGAAGTTTATTTTTCGCTTTTCAGTGTTTTTAGGTAGAGTTTTTTTTTGTTAAATTTTTTGTTTCCTTTTTGAGTCGGTTCTTATATGTTTAAAAATATTTATTTTTAACTTTTTTGTTGTTGTAAGGCTTCATTTAACATATTAATCAAGCCCAATCACAAGTTAGCTACTACTATAAACCACTAAGGAGTTTTCTTAACTGCACTTGATCTTCATCATCAGAGACGGTAGCAACCTATCTAGGTGTAAAGCTCTCGTCAACACTAATTAATCAAGCCCAAACACAAGGTAACTGCTATAATAGTTTACGAGTTCCCTCGAATGTCTTTCAGTTCCATCATCAGATCGACTTCAGATTTTCATTATTATGTAGTGGCTTGTAATACAACACACTAGCCGCCCCTACAATACGAAAATAGAAACTACGGCCGAAATTTCATGCGTTTCCCACTCAAATTCTTTAACGGACCGAAATTTCGTTTGAGCGAAAATTGTTTGACATCGATTTGTTCTAAACCTTACTCTAATTCACGAGTGCCAAATGAAACGTCAAATTTGACAAATATTCGTTTGGATTTTTAGCCTCAATTTGACGAAACCAAAATAGCCACCTTTCCATTTTCGTGAGTGTGAAATAGTTTGAATCCATTTAATTGGCATCGAGAATCCTTCTCATCGAGGCTGCACTGCGAGAAGAATGCGTAGAGCGGAGAAAGAATCGGCTTCGTTTTTTCGTCGGTTAAAAAAGAGAAAAAGTACAATAGGCGGCCTTATTGCTAAAAAGCATCCAATCTAAATATATTGCTGTGCTTTAGATGCGCTATGATGTGCTTTGATGTATGTGCTTTAGATTGGATATATATTATGCGAGGCTAAGATTTAATAAGAGCAATTTTGCATATTGTTTCGTTTGAATTTTAACAGAAAATAAATAATAATAATAATAAAAATCGTTTATTTCTTACCACAAACCAAAATGTACATATTATGATTTTTTATAACTAAATACAGTTATGCTAAGATAAATGAATATATAATAGTTAATTCCGTTAAATTAAAAAGAAAATAAGGGCAGAAAATAATAGTCCCTGCGGGAATCGAACCCAAGTGCCTATACCACTCGGCGTTAGGAACCTAAGTTTATTTTATTACAAATTTGTAGTGCTCATGGAAAAATTAAAAAAGAACGTTACTCTTTTCGTATTAGTTGTGTGCACAAGACAAACGTTGATTATTCTATTTTGTAACCTGATATTGCTTTTATATTTATTCTAATATACCTACCTACTGACGACGATAGAGGATAATAAATTGCATTACATACGTACTTACCTACATCAAAATAAGGTTGCGTATTGAACAAAATGAGAATGTTATATTCTTAAAGCTGATTATTTTTCGTGTATAAATACCGTCAAATATTGTTTTTTTTTGTAATTACTTACCTTACCTTTACATAAGTACATAAATAATACATACCTTGAATAGTACAGTACATTTAAAAAAAGGTTAGCATTATCAAATGGCTCTTTAAAAATAACAAAATAAGAGAATGTAATATTATAAAATAAGTAATATTGTAGGTATATTCTATCGTAACTATAAATAATTATGTATTAAGATTTCTGAGGCACTCAGAGACGTCACTTAACTTTAATGAGTAGGTACCCACTTAATGCCAAAAAATTTCATTTAAATCAAGATCTTAGACCCGGCAAGAATAGCGACCAGTTTAGAATAGAAGTTTAGAATAATTATAATAATAAAGTATTTTTTTTTGTATTAAGTACTCATTAACGTTCATTGAGGTCTCTGCGTACGGCAGTAAGCACCACTTGGGTATTTATGTGTGTCATCATCATCATCTACTGCAGTAGCTAAGCATTTCCAGGAAGGAAGAATACCTAGGAAAGAGAATGGGCCACTACGCTGGCCAATTGGAAATTGGTAGGTAGGTATAGGTAGTTTTAGTACTAGGTATAAGTTAAACAGTAATTAATCTGACTGCCGCTTCATCAATCTGACGGCAGCTTTGTAATTATGGCAAATTTTTTCTCAGTACAGTATTACGTAGACCTTCAAAATAATGGATTTAATAAACACTGGTAACACTATGCACCAAATCTTTTCTCATCTAATTGCATTTAGAGCAATATCTAATAATATCTTGTTAAGCAATATCATACTTAAGTCTTATGTCATTTCCCTTCTAGGGACAAAATTGTTACACAAACCAAATTCTAACACCCACTAACCACAGTCTTGCACATACATATTTATTACAAAAAATACGGAGAAGGTTACTCAATTAGTCCCCGTATGTTTAAAAAAAATACGTAGTTCACTTTGATACACGTTTGTTTTTATTCAGTAGGTATCAAAGTTTTCGTTACCTCAACCGTCTATCTCACTAGTTCCAAAATCGATTACTGGAATATTTTACAGAACACCTACAAAATATTTACTCAGTCGACTCCCTTCAAAATCGAATATAAGTAAAATAAAAACTGTAAAGTAGTATATCTAACCCTAGTCACATATTTATCTGAAAGCATCTCACGGTCAATCCATAAGAATATTCATCGACTTAGATATTATATCGTTTTTTATAAGCTTCATAAAGAGGAAGGGTAAACCTATTCATCGCCCTAATAATGCCAATTCAAGTTCCAGCATAAAGTAAACTCAGGCAACACTAGGTGCTTCACTCGAGGGGGAGAAATGAAAGAACGCAGGTACCATAAGTACCTATATTACACTAGGTACCAACAAAATTTCGGAAGCCACCTCGTTACCGCTGTCCGATTCCGATTTGTAAATATTCTTATATCGCTTAGAACGTCCGTTCAATAAAATAATAATAGTAAACATCCGTGCAAATGGCCGTTGGCGCGGGGCGCGGGGCGGGGGAGGCTTATCGATTCGCGCCCGCGCGAGACTGTATCTCCGTTCCCTCATCGAAGCCCGTTTACTAGTAAAGAAAAGAGATGGGTTTCGTCGACTTTGATCCTATTGTTTTTGGGCAGCGTCCGGCGGTTCGGGCGGGGGCGGAAAAATGCGGAGGGGCCTGATTGGCCGGCCGAGCGCCGCCCTCCGCCGCCCGCCCGCGCGCTCAGTCCAAGGGCGGTTGCCTCGCCGAGCGCTCGTTCCGGTCGCCGGCTGGAAGCCAGCCGCTCTGACCAATGACCCCTTAATATAAGACGTGGACTAAATTATTCGTAGTCGTAACCCGATGCTGTCACTTTTATTTGCTGAATCAAATACAGAGTTAGCGTCAATTTTAATCCATGACTAACTTTAGTCCATGTTTTATAATAAGGGGGATGGTGTTGCTTCATGTTTTTCAGGCTAGCGGCCCGGGTTTGCCTACTTGGAGCTTTGTAGCTGTTCCTTTGGGTCATTCAGTCGTAGGTACAAGAATACCTACTGTACTGCCAGCGCAGTCGTCAATGGAATAGATTGGGTACAGCATAGTATATAGAGACGATACAGCACAATATTGTAGTAACTTGACGTTCTGTTGACTGTACTAATTTGAAGGGTATTTTCATCAGTGTATCTTTTTTTATTCAGATAGACAAAGATGTCATATTCTAGACATCTAGACTGATCTATGTTTGTTTACACTAAAATATGGTGAAAAATTTCTCCATGAATTTATTGAAATGTAGGCTAGGCTTTAAATACAAGGTAATATTGAATTAATTAATGCAGATAATAATTTTGGTTATATCATCGGATATTTTTATGATAAAACCTATAGATACTATTAGTATTTCAGAGATATTTGGTTTATAGGTATGTCGCGTTTTTTGAGAGTTCTGTATTGAAATGGTAATGGTAAGGCTTATTGTAATGTGATTTAAAAGGGAACCATTGGTTTCAATTCGATTTTCTTTGTAAAGTACCTGTCTTACTTTACTTTGTATGTTAGTAGAGTCATATAAAGTTTTCGGTCTTGGTGTGTTTTAATATAATTAATATTTTCGGTAATATTCACTAATATGTTTTGGTCGAATGGCCAGATCGCTTGGCTTTGAGGTCTCAGTTTCAAATCATGGTAGGGGAAAAATGTTTGCCTGATGAATTCAGGCAATTGTTCTCGAGTCATGGTTGTATTTAATATGTAGTATTTATATAGAATTATCATAAGTACCTATATATTAATTATTTGCCTGAATTATGTATGTAAATATGTTAAATGATTCTTGATTCTATTTAAACATTACATTATGAATGTTATACATATTATTACAAAGAAAATACATACATACATAAATCACGCCTATATCCCCGAAGCGGTAGGCAGAGGTGAACTAGCACCCGCGTTTCGCCAATTATGTTAGGTCCCATGTAATAGGTGGCGAGCCTATTGCCATTTATCGGGCACAGAAGTCGCAGTAGGTACATTGCTAGGTGGTATAAGAGGAACGCTGCTGCCCATTCTCCATCACTGATTTATCCTTAGTCGCCTTGTACGACACCCACGGGAGAGATTAGGGGAGGTGACAATTGTATTCTACTCTGCCGTCACCACGCGGCACAAAGAAAATGAGTTTAGTAAATTTATGAACATATGAAAAATCTGATTTTTGTTATCAATTTTATATGTATCTATGTTTTACAACTTTGAAATTAAAACCTACGTAGCATGTCTACAATCTTACTATAATAACGAATGATTCCGCTTACGAGGAGTTGAATGATGACATTTTTTATATGGGCAATAATTTATGTCAAAATCTTAAGCCTCGTACCCAAACCGTAGTTAGTAGTTAGATTTTATGCTTCAATATTATATTTGTTATGTATTAATAACTATTAGATTCATGTAATGAATAATGATAAATCGATTTAGTCGAATGGTCAAATCGGTGGCTATCGGCCTAGAGGTACCGGGTTCGAATCCTGGCACACACACATTTTGTCTAAAAAACACGAACATTTAATCTCGAGACAGGTATTTCTTACTCAAACTTATCATCTAGTCAAGTATAAAGTAAGGAGCATATTGTACTATTGTATTATGGTTACTAGATGACGGACAAATTTTCATTCGATGTAGGTATATTTAATCTGCATATACTTTATGGTAGTTTTTATTATTATTTATTATCATCTACTCTGCTTACATTATCTACCATAATATTTGCTTCTAAATGTAAGAGCTGTTTTTTTTTAAATGATAAATAATGCTTGTTTGTTCTCTAAGGACAGTATCCGTTACGTATTTGGCCTTTCAAACAAGTGAACCCCGTCAAACGCATGAAAAAACACGGAGCTCACATTAGTTAACACAAATAGATGCACGATTCGACTATTAGTGTACAGTTAGAAGGCCCGGGGTCAACGGTTCAATGTTCGGTAGGCAGCACGCTCACGAGCGGCAGCGATTCTGTAATACCTAGTCTCGATAAAACTACCCTGCTTGTAAAAGCACTGGTAAATTCAAATTACATATATAAAAATCTCATCCATAGAAGCATAATAGGAATTAGGGACTAATGAGATGAGATCTGTCTGCCACTGGAAGATCAGAATATTGTATTGTCCCACTCGTAATAGTGATGATGACACTAACAAAGAATCACTGATATAACGATTTATAATAAGCATTTAGGATAAGGAGATTCGTTAATAGTCACTCGTTATCAGATTATACTTGTGATTGATATTTATTTTATAAAAATTAAAGTACAAAACTTAGCATTCCGCCATATTTGCTAAAACGTCGCGTGACGTCAATAGACAGTTATCTCCATTTTGACATTTTATTTGCCAATCAAATTCACTAGTTTAATATAGAAACTGGCCTTTTTACGGTATAGTGACGTCACACAGACGCCATTGCTATTTTGGCGTTTTGGCGGAAATTTTAAGTAGCATTATTCAAAACATGTTTTTTATATCAAAGTCGAAAGTTTTTACAAAAATATAATTTATTTTGGGTAAAGTAGACACGCAAGAAAAACATGGTGTAGTTTTTCAAAATTAGTCATCATGCCTATTGTTATCTCTTATATTATTAATACATATAATTTTTGGTAACCGTTATTTGTTGTGCGTAAGATTTTGAAAGTTAAATCGACTTTGTAATCCTTTTTCGGATGTATTCGAAAAAAATATTCATGTTCATATTTTTAGATCAGAAGGCTGATTATATTACTAACAATTCTCGAGTAATATTAGTTCATCGTTGTTTTTTCCGATTATGTATTTACGATTTGACAGTCTCTCACACTCACATCGTACTCTGTTAGCAAATGAAACTGTGAAATCGTACAGACTTTTTGGTAATGAAATAAAAATCACAAGCTACAATTTTACCCGCAACTATTGGTTATAAAAGCATAACTAGAGTTAATTGATTATATAACTTTAGTACCTAAAAACTTATTAATTAGAGTTAATTTGATGCCGTGTGGTGACGGCAGAGTAGAATACAATTGTCACCACCCCAAATCTCTCCCGTGGGTGTCGTACAAGGCGACTAAGGATAAATCAGTGATGAGGAATGGGCAGCAGCGTTCCTCTTATATCATCTAGCTATTACCTACTGCGACTATTGTGCCCGATAAATGGCAATAGGCTCGCCACCTATTACATGGGACCTAACATAACTGGCGAAACGTGGGTGCTAGTTCACCTCTGCCTAACCCTTCGGGGATATAGGCGTGATTTATGTATGTATGTTAATTTGATTGATTATGACCATAGTTTAAAGTCATCCGCTATCTCGTGCACTATGTCTTCTGCCTTAAAGTTTTTGTAGATCGTAGTTATTTGCGGACGTCGCTAATATATGCGCAAAAATGGACGTGCTACCGCTAGTCCATGGACACAACAGGAGGGTATTACCCGGTAAATGCAAATTAGTAGTGGTTCATTCGACGCTGGCTGAAAAACATGAAGAAAAATGGAAAATGAAGGCAGTTATACGAAAAAGAACCACGTTATTAGATACCATTATTATCTTTATCACCAGCTCTTCAATATCCCCATCTCGTTTGGGGCACATGCCTTCCTTTATGTAAAGCAATGGGTAAGTATATGTATAAGATGCACCAAAATTAAAAATCTATCTACATGGTCACTAATTATGTGCTTTATAGGTAATTTTATGTGTACAATTGACAAGGAAGAGAAATACGTAATAACGATTTATTTTGAACGAAAAGACAATCAAACAAAAATCAATAAATTTTTATGATTTTGTTTTATGCAATCCTTAGCGAAATATGCAATCACAACAATACCATTGGATGAAGGAAATAAGATGAAGTTAAAGTTAGAGCAACATAATAAAAATAAGACGTAGCCTAAATAAAATAGCGCGAAACAAATTCTCTCCATGTGTGATTTAGACAGAGAGCCAATCATTATAAATTCGACGTGCCTTCGCGTAGTCAATAGTAAGTGTCGACGATGCAGTGTCGACCATTCTTTTACAAATGACGTCTGCCACTACAGGCTATTGGTACGACAATGATGTAGCGTTTCTAGATTGGTTCCATTTTTATTGATTAGCCAAACAATTCTTGTAATTAAATAATGTTTATTATATTTAACTGAACACTGTTTTAATTAATACTTTATATTGTATAAACATACATGCTAATCAACAAATGTTTATGATAAAATTAACAGGTGGCGGGAATCTGTTGAAATTATTACAATAATTCTAGACACAATTATGTTGTATTCACATAAATAAAATAAGATTTCGCAGTATATGAACATACGTAGGTTAAGCTTGGATATTGTCTGTAAAGATATTTTACATTAATAGGATAATGATGTAAAATATTTTTATATTCGAAAACATATAACCTAGCGTAAAAAGTAACTCGCGATTTGTCATGGATTACTGGACGCTACGCAAATCTTACACGTGTTATAAATACGCCATGTCAGTTTTTTCAGATTTATTTTACGATTAAATTCACCTAGTACAAATGTACAAATGTACCTCCGATTGAAATGTCTGACGAATTTAAATTCCCCTTTCGGTGGCAATTATCGCCAAAACTGACCGTTAAAGATACAAATCAAGCTAAAAACCTCACCGTTCCGTTCACTTTAAGTAAGATATTGCGGTATTTTTTATAAGACAAATTATTTGACGGCCGACATTTCCCAGTCGCGTTGGTGTGTCGTCGATCACACTTCATGTCAAATGGCGTTTCCAGGAACGTAGTCTTTTGTACGTACGTAGATATAGCTCGAGATCTAGATGGGACTTCAATAACTTGCTTATGTGTCTATACTCTATATACCTATATCTGTTGCCAAAAGGATATTTCATAAGTGAGATGGTGACTTTTCTGAACACACAACTTTTTAACAAAATTTTTCAAAACAAAATTTTTCCTGGTTTATTAATTGGATAAATGATGCATGGAAGTTATTGATAAAAGTAAGTCACATTCTAGTGACTTATTTTTATCAATAACTTATTTTTAAACATACTATAGAATCTAATTGAAATATTATTATTTACGTCAAAATGGTTATTACTAGAAAAATAAAAAATACATATTCTTTACTTTTGAGTTTAATGGATTTTATAATTTATTCACTCTTGACACATCCAGTGCGTTGCGATAATTATCTTCGGCATTCGACTGCCTCATGATAGCGTGACAGCTAAATGAACGCGACCAATCGAGGATACGATACCGTGACACGACGCTCCATACACGTCTCGTATGAATATTGAGTACCTAACTTAAAATTGCAGTCTTCAATAAGTTTTAAAAATTAAATCATCAGGAGGAATATTTATGTTTACGGCGCGAATTAAATCACAGTTCTTTTAATGCAGAAAAAGTTTTGCCGAGTTCTAAGTACTGTAAGTAATGTACTTTCAGAAGAACGGTGTAGGGCAAATAATTACAAACATATTACCCAAAGAATTCAGTGTCAGTGAAAAACCTAAGCCAATAACTTGAGCAGTCTGGATTAAAATGTTGTCCGTTTCACATTAGTGGTGCAAAACTGTATTTCGTTCTGCCGGCGAACTGCGGATCTAGTAAATAAATAAATATGTTTTCAAACAAAAAAAAATCCGTCATTCTAAATAGCGCTAAATGACGTCACTACAATAGGCTCGACAGAGTTGATCAAATGTGGGTGTTAATGTATTAGTACACACACACACACACATAATAATCACGCACCGATGTCCCCGAAGGTGTAGGCAGAGGTGAAATATAACACCCACGTTTCATAAATTATCTTAGGTCCCATGTAATAGATGGCGAGCCTATTGCCATTTATCGGGTACGAATATCGCAGTACATTACCAGGTAGTATAAGAGGCACGCTGCTGCCCATTCCTCATCACTCTTTTATCCTTATTCGCCTTGTACGACACCCACAGGAGATTTGGGATGGTGACAATTGTATTCTACTCTGCCGTCACCACATGGTTAATGTATTAGTATAAAATATAATAAATATACTAATTAACAATAATTTAGACAGCCCTGCCGTCATTCGAACCTATACAGTATAGCCCAAGGCCTGTACAGGCATATACGTATATATTTTTAGTCACCTTTGCAAACATTCAAGCTGAGCACACAACCTCAGCGCCGATATGCTTCTTAAATATTTATCATATTTTTGATATCAGCTGCCCTTTGCCTACATTATCCAGCGTTGGATCACCACTAACCATTAGCCTGTGTGTCATGTAAGCATCTGGGCGCTATTTAAATAGGTATCCGGGCTATCTGGAGATAAAACGACCCGATTCACATGCGTGCGCCGCGTGATGGATGAGGCTGGCGATCAGACCCTTGCCGCACCTCCCCCCTTAATTTTCCTCCTAAATTTGCCTTCCCCACCCCCCCCTGTAAGTCCGGCGTGTTTTCGGAGAGAGAGTACCTACGGTTTAGTTGCGTATTTTTTTTTCTGAAATACCTGTGTCTGTTTTTCACCTAAATAAAAATTCGATAATGAAATAGTATATCCATTCATTTAATTTTTTTTATAAACGATAGTCGTCTTTATTAACTGTTAATTAAGAAAAAAATATGAGCTCTAAGACCTGTTTTAACCATCTTTTATAATAATTTAAAAAAAGAATTTGTGCGTTTAAATTCAAAAAATCATATATTGTTTCTAAGTTTTCTTATGAGTTCGTCATTTTTATATTAAAGGAGCGATGTAAATATTAGAAAAAATATTACAGATAAAAATAGGTCAGAAACAACCGTATGAGTACATAATATTTCGAATTTGCCTTGACCATTTTTTTTCTTATTCTAGTACAATGTCAGGGTGGCGTTTGTCCGAGTTCCGGTTTCAGCCTACGCGCACCCCATCCCCTGGCCTACGCCGGCCAAGTCCTGTAGGTGATCCATTACACTGGCATTTTTACGAAATCCCGTTTATAAATATGAAATTGAAGGAAGAGCCGATGGTTAATCGACTGGAGGTTGGGGTCACGTTGGCCCCTGTTGGCCATAATTCATAGCCGCACTGGTCTGAACCTGAAAAAATGTGTTGTCCTGTATTTCCCTTTGCATAAATCAACATTGGAAAATGTTGTGGACGCGACGCTTCTGTTGACGCTCTAAATCAATCTTTTCAATATGGACCGGGAGTTTTATTGCATGGTGTCCGTTAGCTGTTAGCTGGGGCTGTGTTCTGGCGGAGTTTTCTTCGTCTTAGATGGTGGTAAAAAGAAAAAGCAGCTTCACGTATGTGTTATTATATCGTTAGCGTCATCTATTAGTACATGTATAGTGAAGGAGTAGGAACCGGATCAACGCAGGTTGGATGTAATGGCGACAGTTTACACCAAATATAATCATGACCCAAGAATGTCACAGGTAAAAGGAAAGATCTACAAGCTGTTAAAAGACCTGTCATCATGTATACATGGAGCTTTGAAAAAGACGGATAAAAAAAATTTATTCGAGATGAATATTGAAATGGATGTACGAAATGATAAGCTGATGAATGAATGAGTAGATACGTAGGTAAGGGGGAGTTTGAAAGTGATGCCCGTGATAGAGAAGTTGAGACTCTTAATAACACTTTCTATAGGTAAAATATTTTTAAAATCAGTTTAGTGGCTTACTGCCGCACTTAGAGACGTCAATTAACTGTAATTAGTACTTAATGTCAAAAAATTTTATTCAAATCTAGACCCGGCAAGAATAGCGACTAGTTTTAAATTGTCGTTTGTTGACATTGAGTACTCATTAACGATATTTGAGGTCTCTGAGTGCGGCAGTAACACGTGAAAGCTTAACAAATAAACAAACTCACTTTCGCATTTATTTATTAGTTTGGATTCGTGCATAAATAAATAACAACACGCTACTCAAAAAACATTTTATTACGTAACTCAAATAAAAACCTGGCAATGTTTGTAGCATTGCAAACAGCTTATACCTGGGCTATTCTACAACTCGAACACATTCCGCGCCAGTGTCCGGGGAGGGTGAATCCCCAGCGGGGCGATATTATAACCTCGCATAATATCTGCGTCGTCACTCGAGCGCAATAAATACCCAAATAAAGCGCAAATAATACCCAAATCGCTCATCAGCAACCCTACCCCCCTACCCAACTATAATTATCTATAATCAACACACCCCTGTATAATCAGTGCGCTATAATCATTGGACATGTTGCCTATTGATTACGATTATTGTGTATTTTACATATGGGTTTGGTGATTGACAGTTTTGCTTGAGCCTTTATTTGTATTGCGCTATGTTTTGTTTATCATCATCATCATAGCCAGCCCTTTAATGTCCTCACTGCTGGGGCACGAGCTTTTCATACAGTTGGAAGAAAGAGATTGAGCCATAACCCACTCCGCTGGCCCAGTGCGGGTTGGTGGGTATTAACGACTGCAGTTGCACGGACCGTTGCCGGGACCAATGGCTTAGCGTGCCTTCCGAAGCACGGAGGAGCTCAAGATAATAAATTTTTGGTCACCCATCTAATGACCGGGCTCAGCGAACATTGCTTATTTAACGGAATCGCAGGCCAAGCGTGCTATACCACTGCGATGACAATAGGCTCTCACGGGACTTAAATAGTTGCCGAATTTTATAAATGTATTAATTTTATTAGACTTTTCAAATGGTAAAAACGTAGGAAGAGTTTCATACTGTGTCCATAATATTCCGTATAAAAGGTTATTTTTTAAGAACAAAGTATGGACAAGTTAGTGTCATTGGTAAAATCAGAACTTAAGACCTATACCTGAGGGTTTATTTTAAAAGTTAGTTGAGTTGGTTTTAGTTTACTCGTCTCTCTTACTCATTCGGCATGACGGCTGGTGTGTGTGTGTGTGTGTGTGTGTGACAGAGAAAACGCTATCGATCGGTTTGTAGAGTAACCTGGTTTGCGCGTGTGATAAATTTATAATTCAACTGATAGGTATCAGTTTGATACTACAAAAGCTGTTAAGAGAAGTAGCAATTAAAATGATAAATTCCAAATCAAATTCGAATTTTCGAAACCGAATTGTAGCGCAATAAGCAGAGTGTAAAACGTTCGATTTAGTTTCACTGCTCGACTGATTGAATACTTGATCTATCTCTATCTCTTGATCTATCCTATCTGTAGGCAAGAGAATTTATCACTTATAAAGCAATAAATTATTGATATAGAATAAGTACTTTGATGTAAGCGCTGTTTTTTTATTAAATTCCAAAAACATATTGGATAGACTTGCTCTTAATGTGCTCTCAAACATATATGGTCAATCATACATGCACCATGTATGATTTTGCCTTACTTCTTTAGAATTTGACTAGGTTTTCAGCTGTCTACCAAACTGACAACAATTCTGTTGTAGATGGTTTAATCGTCACCGCGCGAGGAACCCTGGATGCGATGTCAACCACGGCAAGTTAAAAGGGTAGTAAAGAGTATTTTGTGTAGGTACTATATAAAATAATTGGGTGGGTATTGGTTAGTTTTTAATTCGAAATAAACATTGACTAAAAAGTGCCTCATTTACAGTTAGATTAATTGATTAAACCTAATTTAAAATAGTAAAGTGGTTAAATTTACATTTAAATAGCGCGCATCCACGAGAAGAAGCACAAATAAAATAAAAATCAAAAAACACTTAATTATTTAAAAATCCAAGTAAATGATCAATATGAGGTGGCCGCGTTATAGTACCTGGGGCAAGTATTATACATTCAATAGCCGGCGAGCCGGTCTAGGGGCCGATCGGTGCATCTCTTTGCGAACCAGTGCCAATTAGAACAGACAATATTGCGTGCAGATGAAAGGATTGGGGCTTATTAACGTCGGATATTGTTATAAGTGCGTTCGCCTGGAAGAACGGTGGTCATGATAACGAGTTGATTGGCTAGGGTACGAATGTAAGCTGTGTGGTTTATTATCCGATTACGGGCGATGCGAGCGGAGGTGTCTTGTTACAGTATTTTGGTTTTTGCATTCACAACGGAGACTAATTGACAGTCGGCTGGTTGATGGTAACAGATATGAATCGGGAAAAGTTCAATTTAATAACTTAATAGTAGGCATAAACTAAAGGACTGGACAAAAGTCGCAAAAATAAAAATATATTTTATTTCTCTTTTAAAGCGAATACCATGATGATAGCAGTGTAATCAAATATGAAAAAAAAACTCCTTTAATGATTATGCCAACCTCGTATCTGGGGCTATTTAGACTTGACGTTTTTGGGCGAGGCATGTATGCCGAGGCGTCGAGGTCGACCTAGAAAGAGGTGGAGCAGCAATCTGGAAGCATACTGCCAGATATCGACGGCATTAGCGAAGGATTATTGTGGGGAGGCCGTTGCCCAGTAGTGGGATCTTACAGACTCTTCTTTTTCTCCCTGCCCTGTTCCCAGTCTATCTAGGGTCGGCGCAGTATATTTCCTCTTCCATTCATATCGGTCAGACGTCATCAAGTCATCCACTCCCTTTTGATTCATATCCTCCATCACACCGTAAAGGTGCTAGTAATGAATGTATAGAAAAGAGACGGAAAGGACCATGCCGAGAGACCGATGAACGAAGAGAGTGATTGGACTGACAACATGCCAATCCATACTTTTCAAGGTTTTGGCTTATAGCAGACTAATAAAAGAAAATTCCGAGTTCAGACATCAAAATAATCATAGAAATGAGTGTCAGGTAACACTAATGCATGTTTTTTACGGGGAGAAAGACGCATTTCTGTCCCTGGAACGGGCTCCTAATCGCTACATACATCAAAGCATTAATCATGATGGATGGAGGAGGAACATCCAAAATTTCTCCTTGTTTTTTTCGCATATAGAGGGCGAAAACAAGTGTCTGTTCACACGACCCCATAAAACAGTTTGCGCGAGATTAATTGCATTATTCCGTGAGAGATAAGTATTAATGGTGACTATCGGGGGAGCACCCTTTAATTATAGACCGTCCGCAAGACGTAGGTACGCTATGAGTTATCGTGGCAATTATCTTTATCGCGCTCGGTGATTCCGCTACTGAGGTTTGGAGATCAGCATTGCAGGTGCAAAATTGATTAGATGCACAACGACATAAAACTACAATTTAATTCGAGATTTATCTCGAACCCGTTTCGGACGCAGCTTGACGACTTCCAGCCCCCCAAACAGGCCGGATTCCGAAAAATCTTTAGTCCCATAGACCTCTTACGAAGTCACTGCATGAAAACTCAACGATGTCAGGATCATAACTCTAAATCCATACAGTTCTCTCTAAAATTCACTTTTGTGACACGACCGCGTTTTTCTGATGGCCCGCTGGCCCTGTGCGGATTGGTAGTGTCAACGACCGCAGACACAGCTGGGACCAACGGTTTACAGTGCCCTGCCCTCCGAAGTACGGAGGAACTCGAGATTATATTTCTTTTGGTCACCCATCTAATGACCATAGGGAACATTGCCCAATATACGCAATCACAGGCCCAGTGCGCTACAGTTACTCTACGCCTCGGGTGTACAACAATAATTCTCCACATGAGAGTACACTCTACACCCGGTTTAGGTCACCTTCCCCAATGGTTGTTTCGGCATAGACAGAGAGAGATAGGGATATGACTTTTCACGATCCTTATTATTCAAAAAGAATAAAGTGGAACTTATTTCTCCCCCCGAAGTGGTCGGCAGAGGTGAACTAGCACCCACGTTTTGCAAATTATGTTAGGTCCCATGTAATAGCCATTTATCGGGCACAAAAGTCGTAGTACATTGCTAGGTGGTATAAGAGGAACGCTGCTGCCCATTCCGCAACACTGATTTATCCTTAGTCGTCTTGTACGATACCCACGGGAGAGATTTGGGGTGGTGACAATTATTGTTCTACTCTGCCGTCACCACACGGCCAATATTACGAACCAAATAATACTTGATTTTAATTTGTTTATTAAAGTCAAGTAACCTAGAAGTATTTGAGTGTTACTAGCTCGTCCGGCGCACCAGTCGCCGTTGGTCGGGCAGGCATTTCACACCGCTGCCCGCCCGACCTTTGGACTCCGGGGACCGCGGAAATGCCACCGTGTTTTTTGCCGCTCCACTCGACGACACTCGATTAATTTTTCACGGTACGCTCGTCAAATGTGATTTGGTGCAGCACGCGAGGGTTCGCTCGGACTGTGCTTTGACGTGTGGTGCGTGAGGCCCTGGTCTGACGGACCGACGGACGGGCCTAACAAATTCAGTTGGGCACTGCCATTTAAGGGTTACACAGTCGGAATGCACTCGCAGAACGAAAGCTTCGTATTTTTCAGATGGTGGCCTATTTTAGTGTGCACTTCAGAGGGAAATTCGGGAAATTTTACTGGCAGAATTTTTTAGCTGCCGAGTGGGGATGGCAACGTCGTCTCTTGTGCGTGTCAAAAATCGTTGATTTTTTATTATAGTCCCATAGAGAGTTTTTTTGTGTTTTTAATAATGATTATTGCGCAATTTCCAGTGGAGATTTAATGCATTCACAACCAAATCATCATCTACAACCAGCCCTTTAATGTACCCACTGCAGGGCCACAGGGCTAAACACAGGTTAAACTTTAAATTCAAGAATATAGGGGGAATGCGCCATAACCCACCAAGCTGGCCCAGTGCGGATTGGTGGTATGCCATAGGTCATTTGGAAACAGGTATGGGTTAGGTTACTTAGGTACGATGTTTTATAGGTAAAAATCACAATATTTGAGCCACTTTATTTGTAAAAAACACAATTTCACGCTTTCGATGGTGCTACTCATACAAGTGAACATCACTGATTGAGCATCCGACAGAGAGCCATTCCAGTGACGACACCTGTCAATAATGTCAGCGATCATTATTCATTTTAAAATTCGTTTTGTTCTACTTTACTCGTATTTTCGATGGCTTTCGCACAAGTGGCGTGTATTATTCGGGAATGCATTCGATAACCTATATTTAATAAGTTATTGGGTTCAGTGATGGAGACTACACATCTAATTTCAGTCTATCACTCTCTCCGTTCATCATTCACTCGACATGGTCCATTCCGTCTCTTTTCACTAGCACTAGCACCTTTACGGTGTGATGGATGATATGAATCAAAAGGGAGTGGATGGCTTGATGACGTCTGGCCGATATTAATGGAAGAAGAAACGTACTGAGCCGACTCCAGATAGACTGGGAACAGGGCACGGAGAAGAAAAAGATCGTCCCTCCATTCGTACGACCGAGAACGATCTTCAGCTGTTTCTCAACTTTCAATAAGTCATACCGATGACCGTCAGGTGAAGAGTATCCGAAACCGACGGGAACGACGTTAATGAGATTGGATGAAGCGAAAGTTTGTAAGGATCGTAGCAAATCGATCGCATAGAGAAACAGCAAAGCCATTGATCCTTTGATTACTGTAAACGGCCAAGTCTTAGCTACTACGTCATCACTCGTCTTGAGGCTCTACGGTAGATTGGCTGAAAATATTCTGCGTCGCGTACCAAACTGTGCTGTAGAATCTGAGTTGTCAACTGACACCAGAGACTGAGAACAGAATACAAATTCAGCCAATGATTGTGGCACGTTTTATTTCCATTGGAAATGCATACATACATACATAATTACATGAAAAACGCAGTACAATGCTAGGTAGTATAAGATGAATACTGCGGCCCATTCCTCATCACTGTTTTAACCATTAGTCGCCTTGTACGGTACCCACGGGAGAGATGGGGGTCGTGACAATTGTATTCTGCTCTGCCGTCACCACGCGCCATATCACGGCGGCATTGGAAATGCCTATTTTTTTTTCACAATCGATCTACATTTTGCGATTTTGCCGTTCACCTCGCCGAGGGGATGTCGTCGAAATCGGTCCTTGGCGAGTGTATTCAGAATTAGCCCCAATATCTATCAATAATAACGCCAAAAATGGAGGCGCAATTTCCAATTTGCCGCGTCACTCCGGATTCCAATAGGAAGCGGGATAAATGGAGTCACATTCCGATATGTCACCGCGCGGACTATTCGGCTTTTCGGCATTCGGCGTCGCGTTTGCGGGCACCCGCCGCTGCTGCATTCGTAGAATAGTGCCCATGCACGCTCGCCCCAAATGAGGTTCTAAATATATATCGCGCTTTATTTGGCTAATTGTTTTTCGTTTCTGGTTTACAAATTAAAAAGTTTTTTTTTATTAGGCTAGAACATCATCTTGGTTGGCGCAGTATGTTTCCGCTTCCATTGATATCGGTCAGGCGATATCCTGTCAAGCCTTTTTTTTTAATTAATACAACACAGCACCACCGGAAAGGAAAAGTAAAGAAATCTATTAAAAGGTTGAACGACCAATGTCATGTTTCAGATAACTCTCAGAAGCAGGTTTGTATTATTAACTACGGCTTCTATAAGGTAGTTTTTAGTATTTTTGGCAGATAAGTGTGAAAATAGACATGTGATTTCTGGGCAGCCTTAGATGTAGCCAGTTATAGTACTAAAAAACTTAATTTTAGCCGCATATCGGATATCAGCAGAATATTAAGTTGGTAACAATCCGCTCAAAATTATTTAGACGGTTCGTCACTAACTTCACTATCAATTTGACCTATTGTCGCTTATGTTCTAACACCACGTCAGTCAAAAAAAGAACATATTAAGTTATGCGTGACGTTGGAAATCGAATAATAATAAATAAATATTTTTACACTCACACCTATCATCTAGCCCAAAGTAAGTATTGCCTAAGCACTTGTGTTATGGATAATAGATGACGGACATATTTTTAATATAATTATGTATATAAATGTTGAAAATATACTACATAAACATATACACAACTATGACTCGGAAACAAACATTTGTGGTCATCACAAAGTTTGCCCCTACCAGGATTTGAACCCGGGACCTCTTGGCCAATACCCAGCAATCTGAGCATTCGACCAAGGCGGCCGTCAATAAGAAAATAAATGATTTTAGAAAATGTGACAGAAATCATATAATTGAATCATTTTTAAGTATGTGTAAAAAGTATAAAATATGTATTTATTTTAAGTTACAAAAATTAGACAGTGTTTTTATAGTCTCCTCAAAACTTTACAAGTTGCAGATACGCGGTTTTAGAACTTAAGCGACGCTATCAAAAAGAAAGATTATTTTTGTTTATATATTAAAAGGTTATATGTATTACACCCTTTTTTCTTAAAATATCCTATAAATAGGGTGAAAGCCTCACAAACGGCTTTCAGGATCACATTAGGCAGTCGACACACGGGTGGCATGCGTGTCACGTCAATCGTTATTGCCTCTATAGCGGCAATGCCCGCGCTGATTTGAAATATTTCCACGGAACCACTTATTCGCACCTCTCAAATAGGCGCAGAACGCAATTTGGTGGATTTGATCGTAGTCGAAATGCACAGGACTCTTATTCGGGAATTATTCTACAAAATTTAGAAGGATTCACAATATTTTCCGAGAAGGAAACGCTTATAATTTGATTAGACTTTTCTGTGAACGTCTTTTGTTTTACCCGAAATAGTCAAGTAAATGCACTTGATACTTACACCACGTCCGTAAGTTATTATTAGAAGTAGAAAAATTGTAATTTATTCGTTAACGAAATTCGTATGCATTGCTAATTTCAATCATCAATAAAAAGCTCCAGTGAGAATAAAATTCGAGTTAATTAACGTAATTTCTAGAAAATCTGACATTTTTTTTTGTGATACTAGCAAATACGTACATAAATTAGCACTGTAATATAAGTTTATTAGCTTACCGACTTAACCTTAGAATTCTATGACAAGATACCACACCTTTGTACTAGTTTGTAGAGACATTTCTAAAACTGGTACATAATCAATACCTACTGCACAATTCAACTTAGTACTACTTATTTTAATTATATTTGGTTTATTGTAACCTGGATAGGTACCAATAATAGGCATTATTAATAAAACAATCAACACCAAAGTATCAACTATGCTAAGTCCATACGACGCTCCGCTGTCGGGTACGCGGCACGCGAAATATCTTGTCAGGCGAGAGGGTAATCGCTTTCTAGTGGTGGGATCGTGTGTTGTACTCATTTCATTGTGCGCAAGCCGAGGCAATCGCGGTCTCGAATTCCCGTCGCGTATATTCTAATGCCGCAACTGGTACACCTACCCTACACTTGACGCAATCGGAATGCTCAAAGGTTTATTATAAATGCGACTCTTATGACGTGCGGTGAATACCCGTGCACGGTGATGTGTTAATCTTATTCATGGCTCTTTCTCAGAGGCATATTTTCCTGTGAAATTGAAAACGGTTTTCTTTTTACCTGTCAAGTAATTTGTCAGAGTTCGAATTGCATATTGCCTGAATTCAGAGAGTGGGTGTGATTCTTCGCTGTGATTTGCCTTAAAATTGAATCACGTAGAGAAAAACTATAATCAAGTACCTACCTACAACTATATATTTAAAGGATACCTTATATTTTGTTTATTCATAATTAAAAATTGTTTATTAAAGAATGTCCTTATTTTGCTCGTCGAAATTGAATAAATTTATTCTTCCACTTTAGAATTGTAGATTTAAAGTTTAACATAGTCAGAAAAATTATGATGTTTATATATAATTGTATCTATATTATCCATGTATTCGAACAAGCGCGTTCCGCAATTCGTGTGACAACAACTTTTATAACCATACCTTTTACTATAACAGCGTTTAATAGCAAACTTTCTAAATAAGACTCGCGTATAATTAGGTGTTTGGCATATTTATTATTTACCCGTCGTTTCGATCACTTTACAGCGGCCGTGGTTTATTTCAAATGTGTAGTACTCGTGCAAATATAAGAAAACATTTTTTTTTTAAACCAACCATTTTAAGGAAACTTTATTACGACTCCATAAAAATTAGTAAAATAAATTATATAATTTGAAGGTGTTGATCAAGACGATTAATAATAAGAGATGTAATAAAAAAAACACAACCAGGTGTAACCAGTGGGAGGCCGTTAGATGGCGCAAAATACCTAGAGAACTGTCATCGGATTAGAAAAAAAATCGATTAAATTCTTGCGCAAGCCGCCGTTTTTGTGCGAGCAGCTGTGCGCGTGCGCACCTCACCTGTCCCACGTGGCTAAACTAGAAAAAATAAAGATAATGGCCGTCACAAAGAAACCGAACGACGCCATTGTTAGGGATATGCCCAAGCTTTGATTTAAGAATGTACTACCCCGAGGGTAAGACCAACACTGGTCCAAGGCAACACCTGTCTTGCCATTGTTGGCGAATGTGTGACAATGACACTTTATTGGTCATCAATTATGATTAGTTCTTCGAACGTTATTCACTTACGAGCTATATATTATGGTCGACTATCAACTCCGAAATCCGGTTTGCTTATTGATCAAATGCATGATCAAAACAGTCCCGGGCTTAAATTTTAAATCCTTTTAAACTATGATGAGCACAGACATAGAAAACCATTGCAAAACATCTCTATACCGTTCGGCTATCTAGGACGTCAATTAACTTGACGAGACATCTCTAATCTTTCAACTTCACGTTTAAACCAACAGCTCATCATCATCGCCCTGCCCTCATCCCATCCTATTTGGGGTCGGCGCAGTATGTCCTCTTTTTCCATTCTCTTCTGTCACTCGTCATCTCCTCATTCACATCCATCACCTTCATATCACACCTCACACAATCCATCCATCTTTTCAGTGGTCTTCTTCTACTTCGACATCCATCAACGTTTAAGCTAACAGCTCGCAACGTAGAAATCAATTTCAAACTTCACTAAAAAAAAAACATCTAAAGCAGCAATGTTTATTGGGTTTAATTTCTTTTTTTTAACATTAGAAAACAAATAATTATAAGGAAAATGTATACAAATCCTATCTTGGAATGTGAAATTTTTATTTCATTAGGATATCTATGCACTGTTAATATAACAACGACCGAATCCAAAATCGCAAAATTTTGGGAATCGACGAAAAAGAATAATTTTTGACTGAATTACCTCGCGCGCATTGGGAGAAGAATATAGACTCAAATCATTTTTTAACCTTATTCCTTAAGGAAAAAGAATGTTTTTTTTCTTACCAAAGTTGTAGATCTTCATTGATTAGGTTTTATTTTACGTTAACTCGTTCTGGCAAAATTTCGAATTAGGTCTTTGTTATATTAAATTTGCCTTTCACCAGGATTTTTATGACCGTCGTTATAATATTTAAGATACCATTAGTTTTGTAAATACACTTACAATTGGGACGAGTAGTAAATGTACCTACTACATTTTGTTTAGTGGTTTTTCTATACCCACGTACGGTTTTGACCACACAATCCGTAATTCACAAAAATTCACATTCACAAATCACGCATTACACAAACACTTAAACACTTACCTGGTAATCAACTGGGCATTGATTTATGGACTCGTGCACTTACATTTTATAACCTTATTACGTAGGAATTAAGGGTAGTTTTGAGTTTGTTTTGCACATTTTAGGGTCACAGCGTGATCTTCAATTGTCAATGTACAGAGTCGGTTGTAATTCAGAGATTTTTACTGCTGGTCGTATTTCATGGTCCTCGCTCAGTCAAGGTGAGTTTAAAGACAATAAAACGTAATTTATCGGTTTTGTTATGGCCGTATTACGAAACACGTTGACGTAAAACGTGTCGTATTCATATTTTAGGTTTTAAGTGTCTGTTTCAACTTAGGGTTGATTTTCAATCGTCAGGTAAATGCCGTGTGGTGACGGCAGAGTAAAAAAGTAGGTATATTGTTACTACTGTTTAATATTACGGACCTTCAATGCTGGCACGGGAGCGAAAAAATGACATAGGATTTGCAAGCCTCAACTCACTCAAGTGGGTATAAGTCGACTAAGGAAGATTGCCCGGTATAGATAAGCAGCACCTTGTGACACCATTGTAAACAACCAACACACTTTGTGATACCAGGGAGAATAAACATCCAACAACAGCATTCCCACTGACGGTTGGTGTCAGATACGCGGCCTGCTGTATACCTAAAGTAAAAAAAAATACCTAAGTCAAACATTGAGCAGTATGGATTGGAATGGGTTAATACTTCCATATTGAACACAATTTCCTCACTCTTTATTGCTACCGCCCGCGGGTGTCATACAAGGCGACTAAGAGTTTTAAATAGAACGAGGAACGGGCATCACCATTACTGGAGTACAATCGTCTAGCAATAGCCTCTGCCTACCCCTTATGGAATAAACGGACACGATTTGACAGTCTTTGTACGTTCTTTCCTAAAACATATTTCTAGCAAGTACTATGCTAATGTGAAAAAAACATCTAATATTATTTAACAGTACTAACTAATATTAGATCTTTTTTGCTAAGCAAGGCCTATATTTCGCTAGTTTATTTTTTAATCACATTTTAAAGCCAGCGATCCTATTCTCAGGTGGTAGCTTTTTGTAAAATCAAGAAATCTTGTTATATATTTTTGTTACTCACTCGACTTATTTTCGAAATCGCTGGAATATCGTAGGGCGGATTTTAAATAGTACAATGATTTCACGACCGTCATAAAAATAAATAAATACATATAAATTATCGCCACCTCACGTAAGAGACCAGTTAGAAATTGGAAACTGGGCCCATAAACCGGGGCCCGCCTACCTGCCGTACTTGCGCATGAGCAATACGCAGAAACGAACAATGCGCGTCTTTTTTTTGCCCGGGCCAAGTCAAAGCTCACTCCGGCGCAAAATTCCTAAAGGACACCTGGTCGGAAACGGGCCCCGGGGGTCCGCGTACCCTGATTGATAGAGGTCCCGTCACGGGCTCAACAAAGCCGAGGAATCCATTCGCAGCGATCGCCCATCGGCCGGCGTCGCGGAGTCTCTTTAAAACAATCAATGATCGAGTTTGGTGAATGGCATGTGAAACAAAACTCTTTTGTGGCCCGCACGGCCGGGTAGGAAGTCAGGTGAATTATTGAGACTGCCCACAATGGACCGACTTCACAGTCTCCCTGGTTTTTTGCGAATGTCGCGATCAATGGCGATTGATTTTGTTACCAATCGATTAGTGGACTGTATATGATATGTTAAATGTAAAATAACAACTAAAAATATAACATAAAATTAACCGCACTGAAAACCAAACCAAATAATCTTCCTATGTCGACTAAACCCTGAACCACACGGTACCGGAACATAATGCAAAATTACATTTTCTATGTTTATTTTTGGTTAGTTAAAGTCGTATTGTGTTTACCAATATTTGATAGCATCATGATTTAATTGATATTTTATTTATATTTCATAACTATGTACTATGTAAAATATTGGCAGGCCTAATAATTAAATAAATACAATTTTTTTTTAATCCTTTTTTTAATAACATACATTGGGATAAGTAGGTAGAATTTATGTATGCGGTAAATAATTACGGCCAACCAGAAATTATTCCTGAAAAAATGTGATCAAGTGACTTTTGATAAAATGTTATTCCCCATCCCCGTTTACAAAATGCCAAAATTCGCAAAACGAAATACTAATGCCGATTTAGGTCTAAACCCAGGATTGTAAGAAGTTTCTCGAGGATCGCAACAGTCGTACAAAGTCTAAGCTGGCTCCATCATTAACGCGGCTACGGGGCTCAGCTCCACAAACCTCGTCTGATCCAGATTTATGCTCGCGAACAACGCGGGGCGTTAACAATAATTTGATTGATCTCTTAATGAATATGCAGATATGTTAAGTGACGATAGACCCGCAACGCTCCCCGAGGAGTGATTGCCGGCGCCTCTGGTTGCAAAGCCAGATTTTAATCTCAGATAAGTGTGCCCGGGAACAGTTTACATAAATTCCGGAGTTAGCACCGTGTTAACAAACTGCAGTGTTTGATCACGAGATCGGCAGATAATTGCGTGGCTGTGTGTAGCCGGCCCTCATTATCGCTCACCTGCCCAAGACAAATGCTTGTTGTGTTGTTGTTGTGTTGTTGTTGGTCCATGATTTTGAATGGATATTGTTCTTATAAAAAGTAGGTGAAGTGGGTTAAGTGAACCGTGCAAAGTTAACCGCCTAGTAAAGCAGAATATAATTTTATGTCGCTATGTCGAATATAATCTTATATCCCACTTCCTGGTCAGGGGGTGACATAAAGCTATCAGATTGCTTAATATCAAATAGTTGCGATCTGAGACATTCTTCTGAGTGTTCAATTATATTTTCAGAATTTTTAAACAAATTTCCTTTTTCAATAACAGACTACAGCCAACAGTACCTACACCAGCCTATACAAAATTGTCAAATATCTATGTTCGGGTTCGATCCCCCATAAAGACTATAATTTTTCGAACCCTTTTCTAACCATATTCTTTGTCAAATATCACCAATCAGTTGTCAACAGTTTGACTTTGAATTGAAATTAAAATATTTTGACAGTGCGAAGTTAAAAATTTTAAAACAATGCCCCGAATTGGGTATATACCTCCTCTTTTATCAAAGTCGGCGAATCAACAAAAGTCCACATGACGTCGAACACAACAAAGTTTACAAGCGAAACGTAAATCAAATCACGTTGCGCAAAATGTGATTCGCGCTCACAAAAATGCAGAGCCTGTAGGGGTTCGCGCCACCGTCACAACTCACAGACAAGTACTTAATCGGCCGCTCGACGAAAAACAACAAAAACGCAAAGCGCTCACCCAAGCTTGAGAGAAAAAAATGTCCACGAGAAGAAATAATGAAATATCTTCATCCAACCCTTCTAATTAATAGCCATCACTGTCTGCTCCACTCCGGAGGGTTGACAACGCTTTCAAGTTTTTTAATATGCCTCTCACCTCCGTAAAACTGAGTGGGATAATTGCTTTTTCTCTATGACCAAGTAGCTGGTCTCTCCTGAAACTTTTCTGAATAAGCAAAGTTGTCGGAGTGTAATCGTGTCACGTGTTGTGCCAAGTACGCATCTGCAGCTACGGGGTTTTACACTGCAAAGAGGAGTCAATCGCCAGTTATTTTTAGGTATTTGGATACCTAAAAATAACTAGCAATTTTATAAAATATCTTTTGCGTGTGGTGACGGCAGAGCACAATGTCTACCGTAGGTGTACTACAAGGCGACTAAGGGTAATGACAGAGATGAAGAATGGGCAGCAGCATTCCCCTTATATCACCTAGCAATATACTGCGATTTTATGTGCCCGATAGATGGCAACAGGCTCGCCACCTGTGTTATATGGGACCTAAGTGGGTGTATCATGAGAGAAAATAATTCGTCGCGGTAGAAAAATCTGTCGTAAGACCGTACATTATATTGAATTGAATCTAATCAGCAACGGTACTCAGTTTTCTCGGATAATGTTGGCAATAACCGCTTGTACGGGATCAGCGGGAACAGATAAAAAATGTAAGACGCGCGCAATCCTTTTTGGCTGAAAATTGAATAGTTGGATTAAGCGACCCGCGGGATTCCGGCAGGGTTGCCGTCGTCCACGCGTGGTTAAGGCGCTTAAATTTACCTTTATGTTGTGTAATATTATATTTACGTGTATGGTAACACCGAAGTACCTACTGTCATATTGCACGAAGAGCTTTTCTCGGGACTTTTGGGACTTTTTGATCCCTAGTTTGGTCGAATGGTGAGCTACAAGCTAAATCGTAATGCTTTAAAGAATATTGTGGTTGGAAAAAATAGAAAAATTATAGTCTTGATGCGGGAACCGAACCCGTGTCCTCTGCATTCCCACATCAAGAGTATAATTTTTCGAACTTTTTCTAACTACAATATTCTTTCTTTCTACTAATTTTTCTAACATTTACTGCCGCACTCAGAGACGTCAATTGACTTTAATAAGTATTTAATGCCAAAAAATTTCATTCGAATCTAGACCATAGACCCGGCAAGAATAGCGACTAGTTTTGAATTGTCATTTTTTGACGTCAAGTACTCATTAACGTTATTTGACGTCTCTGAGTGCGGCAGTTATAGGTATAATATTCAAATTAAAATCAAATCGTTATACTACAGATAAGTAACACATGACTTCTACATAATTACTTACATGCGTTACAAATATTAAACAATGCTATCCTTGTGAATTCACCAAGAGACCTTACTTGGTTGGATGGCCCAACTATAATAACCAATGAAATGTACCAATAAAATCACCAATATATTTTTGTGTCGCCCCTGACACATCCAGGTCTTTATTGTGAGTCGGCAGCGGGCTGATTACGCGCACCATTGTGTCGCAGCGCAATACGCAATTAAGTATTACCGGAGTTTATGGCTAGATTATCGTTTAGATAACTTGTACCTACGGACACCTATATCGTAATTTATAAGCCGATAAATTGCCAAAGCTCTTTGACGGCCTTTGATTTGCCAGTGAGGAAATGGGGCTGTTCCGAAAACTCTTACACTTATGTCGTTTGGTGAAAGGAAGCAGCTTGTGATATGAATACTAGAGGACGGATAAACCTATGTGTTTACCCACCAAATATTTCACACAAGGCTTGTCATTATTATAGCAATTGATTTGTAACTGTATATTATATCGATGGCGTGTGGTGATCCTATTTTTTTACAACGTTCATCATAATAACGAAAAAAACCGCATATAAAACCTTATACCCCTATTGCCATGTTGAACTGTTACAAATACCTACCTATATTCTTCTATAATTATTATAATATATTTATGGCTAGATCCTCACTAGGAAGTGGGGGAAAAATGTCGTGTGGTGACGGTAGAGTAGAATACAATTGTCACCACCCCTTATCTCCCCTAAGCAAGGGCTATAAAGAATGGGCAGCAGCGTTCCTGGCATACCACCAGCAATATTGTAATTAACGTGCCCGATAGGTGGCAATAGCCATTACACCGCCCCCTATTACATGGTAGCCTAAAACAATTTGCGAAATGCGGGTGGTAATACACCTCTCACCTCGCACCTATCACTGTATCTATATCCTCAAAGGGGCCTTCCCTATGGACAGAAGAATATAGAGAGATAGCCTACATCGTTCAGCCTTGTATAAAAATATAGTTCTCCTGTAACTCGGTCAGTTATTGAGGTTTGGAAACAGTGCTGAGGAATAAGTAGCAGCATTCCTATTATACCATACATACATACATACATAAATCACGCCTATATCCCCGAAGGGGTAGGCAGAGGTGAACTAGCACCCACGTTTCGCCAATTATGTTAGGTCCCATGTAATAGGTGGCGAGCCTATTGCCATTTATCGGGCACAAATGTCGCAGTACTATTGCTAGGTGGTATAAGAGGAACGCTGCTGCCCATTCCTCATTACTGATTTATCCTTAGTCGCCTTGTACGACACCCACGGGAGAGATTTGGGGTGGTGACAATTGTATTCTACTCTGCCGTCACCACACGGCCATTATATACCTATCTATACCACCTAGCAATAAACTGCGATTTACGTGCCCAATAGATGGCGATAGGCCTAACCTCACTGTCGAAATGTGGGTGTTAATACACCTCTGCCTACCCCTACTACGGGGATAAGTAGGCGTGATTTATGTATGTACGCATTGAGCTTTTATGTTCGCTTAAAATAAGTAGAGCGAAACAAAATTGTTTTAAATTGGGACAGAAAAAGTGTGTCGGCATATGGAAACAGCATTCCGTTGCATAGACGCTGCCCCAGAAAGGTGTGTGACGTCATACACGTAGACACAGACGCTAATGTTGACGGGCGTGCAGCAGCCGCTTCCAGTAAACAGTGATAATAAGTAACTGCGAACTTGTTAACAAGTGCAGTGCCATTGCACGCCACTTAAGTGGTAAATTCGAGGAAGCTGTCATCTGAACGCAGCCGCTGCAATCGCTCAAGTGGTCCGCTAACGAACACGCGTGTCAAAGCGAAACACTTCATTAGGTGAGCGGCGCTCTTCGCGCTTCTCGCCCCGCGCCCCCCGCACCCGCTCGCCCCCCGTCTCCCGTCTTCGCCCCGCTCTCAGCGCAACACTACCCCGCGCTCCCGACGCTCCTACCGGCTACTGTTCGAGGGCATCTTACCGCCTCCGTCGCGCTAATTAGACGAACGCCGACTCTCTTCTCATTAGTGGCGAAATTATGCAGTTTGCCGGAATTCGGGTTAAATGCGAGGTCGGAGCAGGAAAAATTACACAGATATTTTCCCCAAGCTTCCCAATAGCACCGGCCAACTTGGAAAGCGTACGAATACAAACGGCCGATTAAACACAATGTTTCGCCTAATTAATTGGAAGTAAAAGGTTGCTAATTAAAATGGGAACTGGAAAAATTTTTAGCCAAAAAGGAGGAACGATGAAAACGCCTTTCCATTCAGGTGAATGGGCGGAAACCTGCATATTTGTAAGTAGGGAACGTCCTCTCGGGCAAACAACGTTTATCTGCAGCACGTTGGGCTAATGAATGGAGGAGGAAGAATGAGAAGTAGGCATTATTTTAATTAGGAAAAAAGCCGGAGCCCACCTGGGGGCCGGCGCCGCGACTGGGCGGGCGGGCTAATAGATTGCCCTTGAACCGAATAAATGCATCCATTTTTGTTTTTATATCAATTATGCAAATTAAGCTTTAAATCTACATCCATACAGTATACGTATAGATGTAGAGTAAGAGTGTAATGTGTTAAGTATATAGTATAGTAGTGGTTTACTTTAAGGCTTAATTCAATATCTTATCTATTTGTGTTCTAAGATCAATCATCAATATCTTACTAAAGAAAAAAAAATAGTAAATTTTATAGAATAAACCTTGGTAAGCTCAAATCCTAGCTGGATTTCTTATTAGGATCTGAGGTTGAATATTGGTCGAAAATAACTTTCTGTGCACGATAATGTCCTCCAACTTGTGGCTAAAGTTTGGAAGAATAGATCTTCCAATCAACAGGCCTGTGCCCCAGCATTAGGAACATTAAAGGGCATCATGAACGCAAATATTAGGAAGGTGGATAATAAACAGATTTCTCTTTCCCAAAGGACGTTGGCAGCAACGTCCTTTGGTTCAAGGACGATTAAAATCTAGAGAAGTCATTGTATTTTATAAATATAGGTAATTCAGATTCGCTGACTACCTGTCCATTAAGCAATAAATAAACACAGAATAGAGATTCGGCGCGCCATCTACCGCCTCACCCGTTTCCGAACAAAGCCGTCACCAAGGTGGATCGGCAAAAAACGCCGGGTCATACTCGAATCATTTACGGAGTATCGACAACAATAAACGGCCGGCGCGCGGCGTGGACTTTTAAAAAATGCCAGTTATTAATATTTGTTTTCTTTGTCCCGCACCACGTGTCCCCACACCTGAACTCTGCGAATGACATCGCCGAAAAAATTGCAAAAAATATCCGGTGAAAAAGAGCACAGCCGAAATCAGACAACAGCCGTTTTGAATGATTGCTTCCCTGGAAGAGCGGCGAGTCCATTTTTCACAAGTGCCATTCACCGCGCTTTCATGTTGCGCACTGTGTGTATTTTATATATTTTTTTATATTTATCGACTCCCCTCCACCGCTGTGCCAAATTGATATTCGGCGAACGCGAATTTACGGCGTCCGACTGCACACTGTTTTATTCATTTAGTGATTTCGCGATTGTAAACATGCAGGTGTATGTGTTTAATTTCGAAATGAATGTTTATTGCCGCGTTTCCGATTCGTTTTCGATGAGCCACTCGAGCCGCGAGCGCTGTCCGCTGTTACATCTCATGTTTGCCCATTTATACGGAATTGTTAGCCACAATTACATTTTAACGAACGTAGCTTTTATTGCTGGCTAAGCCTTGCGCTGCTGAAAAGCTTAGCTGTATAATTATTACAATTTGTTTCTATGTCGCTGTGTGCTGACGACAGAGCAGAAAACAATTAATTGTCACCACCCCCAACCATCTCTCCCATGGGTGTCGTACAAGGCGACTAAGTGTAAAACAGTGATGAGGTTTAGGCAGCATCGTTCTTGTTATAAAACTTAGCAATATACTGTGGTTTAAGGGTCACAGTAATTACATGTTGTTACAAACTTACTTTGCGAAATGTGGATGAAAATACAATTGTCACCACCCAATAACCCTCTCCCGTGTGTGTGGGTGGTGTACATTTTGCTTAATAGGTAATTAGCAACAGATCCAGTAAACAAATGTTACAACAATGCGACAGTGATGAGGAATAGATATGGATATTTTCTTGTTATACCTCCCAGCAATATACTGCAATTTCTGTGACCGATAGGTGGCAATAGGCTCGCCCCGTACTAATAACGTGGCTAAGTTGGTGAAATGTGGGTGCTCATACTGCGAAGGGTAGCCTCGCGGATGAATAGGCGTGATTTCTAGTATGGTTGTCATATAGTGAGTGGTTCTATTTATCCCACTATCTATATCTACGGCCGCCTTGGTCGAATGCTCAGATTGCTGGGTATTGGCCTAGAGGTCCCGGGTTCGAATCCTGGTAGGGCAAACTTTGTGATGACCACAAATGTTTGTTTCCGAGTCATGGTTGTGTATATGTGTATGTAGTATATTTTCAACATTTATATACATAATTATTATTAAAAATATGTCCGTCATCTAGTATCCATAACACAAGTGCTTAGGCTACTTACTTTGGGCTAGATGATAGGTGTGAGTGTAAAAATATTTATTTATTATTTATTATTATTATTATCTATATTCGTAGACTAGTGGTCGCCCGCGGCTTCGTTCGCGTTAATGTCGGTTGTTATATAGCCCATAGCCTTCCTCAATAAATGGACTATCCATAACAAATAAAAAAAAAACAATTTCAACCAGTAGTTTCTGAGATTAGCGCGTTTAACCAACCAAACAAACAAACTCTTCAGATTTATATTATTAGTTTAGAATAGCAGTGTTCTTGGCCCTATATCTAGCTTCTGCGGTTAGTAAGGTGCCGACTGATGGCAATACCCTCGCCCCCTAAATTGGGCTTAATGGTAAAGTGTGGGAGTTAATACACCTGTGGCGACTCCTTCGTACCGCTACAGAAATGACTTATCGAGTAACTGAAAAATTGCCGATCATTGAAAAGTTCGAATCGATGAACACGATAAATAGAGTCAAATCAACACTACACCTAAAAACTACAGTACCTATCTTTATTTGTAATTTTTTTGTACACTGATAATACACAGAAGCTATGATATACGTAAAAGACTACAAAAGGTCACGCTTTTGTCTAAATATGTAAATCTCTTTCAAACCACCTGTGTAAGGAAATAGTTTGGGAAACGTGGTGACGCGTGTACTCTGAACATGTAAAAAAAAATATGTAAACGCTAATTTAGTCATATAAAAGCTGTGGCGATATCAAAAATTTAACTTGTAAAATTAAAATTTTAATTTTCTATACTATTTACCTTGCTAATCGAACAGTTTGTATATAAAAATATCATAACACATACTTACATAAATCACGCCTATATCCCCGAAGGGGTAGGCAGAGGTGAACTAGCACCCACGTTTCGCCAAATATGTCAGGTCCCATGTAATAGGTGGCGAGCCTATTGCCATTTATCGGGCACAAAAGTGGTGGTATAAGAGGAACGCTGCTGCCCATTCCTCATCAATGATTTATCCTTAGTCGCCTTGTACGACACCCACGGGAGAGTTTTGGGGTGGTGACAATTGTATTCTACTCTGCCGTCACCACACGGCTTCCACACGGTTATCATAACACCACACTATTTATATGACTATTTTTGCATGGGTAGTATTCAGTGTGTGCGTTATTTCTGTTGCATGCTGTAAATAAAGTAACATAAATATTCAAATATGTTTACTAAAATATTCATAAAAAGTACATATAATTTAGTCAGAATAATAATTACTTAAATATATTCGTATAATTATAATTTACTTCCATAATTTATCGGTACAAATGAACCATAATACCATCGGTATACCTATTTCAGTCCAATTGCTTCAATTTTCTTTAGTAGTTACAATCATTACACGTGGATTTGCTTATTTACGAGGTATTTATTGCTGGAATAGTATTAAGTTCAATGTACCCACAGAAGGATATGTCGTCAAGTCAAGGATGTTTTTTTTGGGTTTGTTACAGGGACGAATTACTTGTTTGTGCAAATTATTGTGTATTTTTTATTTGAGCAAATGACTCAACCTAGCTCCTGGATTTAAGTGGAAATGTTTACGCAGTCTGATGAAAAAATGCATGGATAGATTGTATGAAATGTGATATTTACTTAATCTTCTTCTTCTCCCTGCCTTGTTCCCAGTCTATCTGGGGTCGGCGCAGTATGTTTCCTCTTCCATTCATATCGGTCATCCGTCATCAAGCCATCCAAGCCATCTTTTGATTCATATCATCCATCACACCGTAAAGGTGCTAGTGATGAATGGATGTATAGAAAAGAGACAGAACGGACCATGTCGAGAGACCGATGAACGGAGAGAGTGATTGAAATGACAACATTTCAATCCATACTCTTCAAAGTTTTGGCTTAGGTTTTACAGCCGGCCGCCTACCTGACACTAACCCTCTTAACCCTCTTTGGGTATGCTGTTGTTGGTGGTTTGCCCTCCACCATTCGGGTGCCCCAAGGTGCTTATTGGTCTACACCGGGCAATCTCCCTTAATCAACTTTTACGACACCCATGGGATGAGTCGGTGCTATTCTACGTTATTTGTTCGCTCCCAGGCCACTATAGAAGACGTTTACATAAAAAATATGATTAATATATACTATACATACGATAAATTAAGAGATTAATATACATACGATTTACGTACCCGATAGATGGCAAAATAAGGATAAATCAGTGATGCGGAATGGGCAGCAGCTTTCCTCTTATACCTACCACCTAGCAAAGTACTTCGACTGTTGTGCCCGGTAAATGGCTATTGGCTCGCTACCTATTACATGGGACTAAATTGGTGAAAAATGGGTGTTAATTCACCCTACCTACATATTACCGATATTAGCTTCGTTTTCGATAACGATGGCTAAACTTTGGCGACAATTGAAAAACTATTAATTTTGCAAAGGTGACAAGGTGTCAACTAAACATTACTCGGTCGCAGTACAAAAGTTATCGAGTCACGAAGCGGACTCATCCCCCTTAATCGATTCATCGTAACCGCCATAACTCTGATCCGGCCGATGTCTAATGACGTAAAAAGTATGTCCCCGCCCGTAATGCCCTGGCCAATACACTGAGTATCATGCGTTAGATGCAGAAGCGACAGGGTTTTGTAACATTGTATGTTACCTAATATTGACTGCCGGATGAATGCCCAGATCGCTGACTATTGGCGAAGAGGCCCCTGGTTCTAATCCTGGTAAGCGCAAATGTTTGTGGTGAACACAGAAGTATTCATGGTCATGGTTGTTTATATGAATGTACTATTTTTGATTTTACTTTCAACATTATATAAATGATAGAAAAATTAGTAAAAGAATATGGTAGTTAGAAAAACTTTTTGTAACCACCATATTCTTTATATGTATGTAGTTTATTATATATATATATATATATATATATATATATATATATATATAGGTTTATGTATGTAATTATTATTTATATTTAAGTTTTATGCTACTTTACTATTGGCTAGATGATAGGTGGGAGTGTCAGAAATATTAATTTACTAATTAATTATGGAAGATTAATGGAAGTGCCTGGAGATGTGCTATAACGATCGGTCGGTTGATCTCCAAAATAGATTCGTAATGCACGGAAGCTCAAAATGCTTTATTGTGTAACTGTCCTATCATCACACACAACGTTCATGCTACAGTGCCACCAACATATCTAGTCAGTTGGTGCTGTCGCTAGTGGTAAGCAAAGAGTGTCTTACAATCGTCAAAATCCATGGGTTTATAGTAGTTCCAATTTTGGCCGCCTGACAAGTTAAATTGGCGGCACTGTAGGCACAATATAAGCTACGTGTCTCGTCTCCGCGCCGTAATCTTTGCGCTTGGCCATAGACAAGCCAGGGGTCGTGAAAGCACGCCGTCATCGGCCCGCAATTTGAATGCGGCCGCTTAGCCTCGCTATGACTGATGAGGATGAGGGAAGGGTGAAGATCGTCCGATCGTCAACCGCCCTGTATATCATTTTGTGACATCCCTTAATACAGGCCGGGGGTATTATGTTCATATAATAATCATTTCATTTACGCACATCAAATTAAATCATGAATTCCAACTAGGGTTCTGGAGGCGTTATGAAAATTTTACGGCTGTATTTTGTAGTGTACAATACATACTTATCGCACTTTGTAGCGTACGGGGACTGGCTACACTTTAACGGTGCATGATAATGAATGAGGCCTAGGCGAATCGTTCATAATCAAATTGAAAGTCTATTAAAAAGGGATATGTCAAGAGTACACGAAACCGACGGGCATATGTGATGATATTAATAATTTTCTAGGAGTTTTCAAGGTTGGAATATTATGATTTTGTTTTAATTTGTATCGTTACTTGATATTTGACTACCGAACCCAATTACAGTCAATCTAAAATGTCCTGCTATCTCCAATTCCGACTTTGTAACATTATAACTTGAAAGATGTGTCTGAAAAGTGTGCAATGACGTAAGTACTGTACTCGAAATAAGAAACACAGGTAGGTAGGTACTAGGTATATAGGACGAACATTGTTATGCGAAATGCGTGTATGTAAATTCGAACCTCAGTAAACTTGGAATGTCTAGCGAGAGATCACAGCCGTGATTTATTTAGTGGCCAATTATGGTTAAATCTTTAACTCCGTATGCGTCCGTGTCAGTAAATTATAATAAATGTTATCTTAATTTATGTGCTGATTTGTAGTACAATGACTTTGGTTTAGCTCTACGCTAAAGCTTCAGGTTTAGGATGGCTGTTTGAATACAAGCTTCTGTATTTTTTACTATTACAGTGAAACCTTGATAATTGGGACCTTTATTATAAAACATGGACTAAATAAAGTCAGTCATGGTTTAATTAAAAATAAATAAATATTTTTTACACTCGCACCTATCATCTAGCCCAAAGTAAGTAGCCTAAGCACTTGTCTTATGGATACTAGATGACGGACATATTTTTAATATAATTATGTATATAAATGTTGAAAATATACTACATAAACATATACACAACCATGACTCGGAAACAAACATTAGTGATCATCACAAAGTTTGCCCCTACCAGGATTCGAACCCGGGACCTCATGGCCAATACTCAGCAATCTGAGCATTCGACCAAGGCGGCCGTCAATTAATGGTAACTCTGTCAATAATTGATGGTAACTCTGTCTTTCATTCGGCAAATAAAAGTGACGCATCAAAGTGAAATCAGTTTTAAACAATGACTAACTTTAGTCCATGCTTTATAATAAGGGGGTAAGGGACTTGTGAATTTGTCTCACTTATAGAGGTATTCCACTTACCCAGTCTCTCAGATAGTGGGATATAAATAAATGTCTGTCTCATTTACAGAGTGTCCCATTAATAGAGGTGAGAATAAAGTTTGTTTCAGTTAGAAAAGTGCGATTATTAAATTGTCTATTAATTTCTATTTTACAGGCATTATTATGACGGTAGTTTGTTTTTACAAAGCCGTGTGTTGAGAATACAGTTCAGCTTAGTTTAGCTTGGCCTTTTCCGCACTTAGCCCCCTGATTGGGCCATTGTGCGTGTCTCCTTATATTGTCCTTCTCCAACCATCCTAGATTGTCCCAAAAACTTAGCAGCCATTACAGACTGCTGCAGGCTTCCGGGACCGATACTGGGAATTGGAGAAGCCTTGCCGATTGATCTGCCAAGCTCCTGCTTTCTGTAAGCTGTCTGTACATGCCTCCTCTGCTTAGAGGCTAGAGAACAGATGTGGCGTTTTTTCTTCCGACATGCGTCCTTTACATATAGGGTAGAGCACAGTTGTCATCACTTCCAATATCTCCCACAGGTGTCGTACAAGGCGACTAGGGGGTAAAACAGTGATGGTGGGTTGGTCACCCAGCGTTATTGTTATACTAGTAATATACCGCTATCTAGATAATTAGTTATAGGCTCGGCCCCTGTTACATGGGACCAAACATAGTTCGCGAATTGTGAGTGTGTGATTTATATTCGTATGTATATATCGTAGCATCATACTTTTTTTATAGTATGACCAGAATGAAGAAGAAGATCTCTTCTTTCTATCTTTCTCAGAATGTCATAATCATCATCATCGCCAGTCCTTTAATGCTGGGGCACAGGTCTTCCCTATGGATAGAAGAATATAGGGAGAATGGGCCCATAGCGGCTTATCGTGCCTTCCGAAGCACGGAGGAACTCGAGATAGTATATTTTTTGTCACCCATCCAATGACCGGCCTTAACGACCATTGCTTAGTTTGCGCAATCGCAGGCTAAACGCGCTAAGACGCTGTGTGATCGAGCTCCTCAAAATATGAATGTTTGTTAAAGTATAATAAATATTAAAACTCAGTTTTTACCCGACGAAAACCGGAGGAGGTTACTCAATTCGCACCGTATGTTTTTTTGTAGTTCACTGACGCAATTACCCGATTCGAGCACCGACTTTTCCACATTCGAAACACTCCGTGGAGAGAGTTCGTTGGCCGTGACGTCACAGCGATCCTGCCGAACGAATGAGCTATAGACATAGGACGGCCAATCAATGGCACACATAAATATCAGCCGAGCGCAAGCATTGTCATGCTAACTCCGCTCGCCCGTATGCAAATGCAGGCGTCTTGGAACGCTGTATATATTGTTCAGTAGCGGGCTAGAGACTGTTTGTCGTGTATTTACGGCTTTATAAATAAAGTTGAACGGGTCCGTTCCCAGCGCCTAATTGAATTAAATCTGGATGACTTTATTGCTTGTTGTTAGTTTTTAATTAGAATTATTGCAAAATTGAATTATAGAATTACTAACATTTTCAAACATGGGATAAGGATTAATCTTATTCAAAAAAATTACAAAAATGTTTTTTTGTTTTATTTTAAGAATTTAGCTTAGTAACCAAATTTAGTTTAATAACCAGTCCTTTAAAGTCCCCGCTGCTGGGGACAGGCCTTCCCTATGGATGGAATAATATAGGGAGAGTGGGCATAACCCACCAGCTTAATATGACTTCCGAAGCACAGAAGAACTCAATATTTGTGAGTATTTATTTGTGTGAATATCGCTTAGTTAAACCAATTGTCTGGCCGAGGTCACCAAGCTACTGTGCCATCGAGCTTCAACTGCAGTACAGTATTAATTTTACCTAAATAAAATGATATTGCAGAAAGGAAAGCAACCTTATCTTCCCATTGAAGTATGCTGTAACAGAAGCCCTTGATTTAGATTTAGAGGTGGACAAAAGAGCCATTGACGCCTCGAAGTGCGTAAATTATGACATTTTCGTCAACTCACATTTACAATTCAGCAGCGGTGTTGCCATAATGGCGCTAATAGATCTTCCGTGCGGGCAACAGGCGTCGCAAATGACAAATGCTGGCCATCAGCCGCCCAACTCGAAGGCACATGAGCAAATAAACGGAACAGAGAATAACCTTCATACAACCGCGCGAATCGGTTGCACTACTACAAGCACGCGGAGCATGTGTGCGTTACCACTCGCCGCTGTCGCGCACGGGGCGAGACTGGAAAGAACCGGTTTATGACGCACAGCCAGTTGCATAATGTCAGGGTTATAGTCCGACAACTTCGTGCGCGACCTTCCTGCGGGATGAGGGGCGGTGGTGGGGACGGGGCGTTCTGGATGTTGGCGTGGGTGGGTGATGCGGGGAGGAGGAAAAACTCACTCCCCACCGTCTCGCACCGCAGGAGGGTCGCGCACGAACTTGTCGGATGGGTGTTGCTTTCTTAGAAAGCTTTTACTCTGTTCGGTTTATCTACTCATGTGCATCAGCCGCCCAACTCGAAGGTGCGGTCGCAGATTGGGCCAAATACACACAGAGAGGAGCGGCGGGATGGGATTGCGCTTGAATCGGCAATGAGTCGTGGCGTCGACAATCGGCGACCGTTTGCGGCGACGCCAATTCCCATTCATTCACGGACCATTGCCGGCGCCGGCTGCTCGTGCACACCCACCGTTAATGTATTCGCGGCGCAATTTGAATTTAGAACAAATGTGTCGCATTGCCACATTGCTGGCCTACGGTGCTGTGTTCGGATACGATGCTCGGCGATTTCCCGGAAAGGAAACGAAACAAGAGACTATCATTCTATATTCGAATTTAAAAGTAATTTAAAATTCGAGTAAAGAATGAACTATCAAATAATGTCATTTTCCCCTAGACGTTATAACACACACATTTCCTCAGGGCCCATGTAATAGGCGTCGAGCCTATTGCCATTCATCGGAAACTTTGATCACAGCAATTTGTTAGATATTGCACCAGCCCGGGCTAGCATGACTACCGAAATACGATATGATATAGCCATTTATCTTTGAACTATCTTTGAACTGTCAAAACTCCATAGATTTTTAATCAACTAAATCAATAGCTCACCTGCGAGTGAGATTGGGGTGGTGACTATGCCGTCATCACACAACATGTTCCATAGTACCGTTTTATTATTTTTTTATGCTTAATTGTATGCAATAAACAGAATAATATCCTATAACAATGAAAGGTGTTTGGTTTTTGATGTCATGAAGGAGGAAATAAGCAAAAGAGCAAGCTAAAGTCGGTAGAACACCCTAAAACCTCCACTCACAACAAAGTCTCACCGCGTACCACTAAAACGATTCTTCGCGCAAAATAACCAATACTCCCATTACCGCAAAATGATGCTAAGCTACAGAAAGGAAGCACCCAGCGCAGCCGGGAAGCGATTCGGCCATTACGCGCCTTTATCTAACTAAATATTAACGCGCGAATTTCCACCGGGGGAATAAATTAAAAACGCAACAACAAGCTTGTAACGAGCCGCGAACAAAGCCGCCCAATAAATCAAGCAGGTGGGCCCGAGTGCTGTTTGTGCATTAAGAAAGGCCTTTCTTCGCCCTTTCTGCGTTTTAAAAAGCAGTCGACGCCGACGCCGACGCCGACGCCTCGCTTTCGCGCAGTCATCGCCGATACATAAATATTGGAAATGGGGCAGCCCCTTTCTTGTCTCGCGGAATAATTAATGCGGCATCGCTTCTTGTGTCGCTGTTTTGTTGGCCGAGAATTATCGGTGGCCGGAATTGGCCAGTTCGTAGCGGGTCGGGGCAGATTCTTGGCTGGACTGTTTCTGGCGGCCGTGTGAGAGGATTCAGAGGGAGGACTTTGTACGGGTCTCGTGGACTCTCATGCAGTTTCGAGACGGTTTCTTGGTTTTATGTAGTTTTGGACTTTTTTGGTTTAATATTCCGGTTATATGGCATTTCGCCTTTTTTCCTAAAATAACTGACGAAATGAGTGTTATTCAATTAGACTTATCCATAGCCTACGAAATGAGTGTCAATACACCTGTCCCCTTTTCGGGGATAACAATTTAGCTAGCCCTATATTCTTCCATCCATAGGGATGGCTCGTGCTTCAGCCGTGAGGACATTAAAGGGCTGGTGATGATGATGATGATGATGAGACCTAAGGCCACGTTGTTCGAGCCTACTTTTACGCCATTTTGTGTTAAACAACGCAGTTCAGGCACATACTGTATTTTTTCTTGCTGCATAAAATTGTTGGTTTTATTAAAATAATAATTACTAGAAATATAGCGACCTACTTTCAATTGTTGGAAGTTAATTGAGGCTAATATTTAAGCTTATTACAGCGCCTTTCATTACGACGGCTTATATCCCCTCCGTACCATGAACAATCAAATAAATTCTAATACTGGCTGTAACCTGGGATCTTTGGAATAAGGACTTCAAAAACATTTATGCGATTTCCGTTGATACGTTGTCAATACAATTCCAAAAGTAATAAAATACACGACCTAATAGGCAATAATAAACTAACATAAATATTGTGGCTCTCTGGAAAGTTCTGCAAACTTATAACAAACTGTCGCGGTGTCTGCTCGCGCCAACACGAAACTAACATTAAAATAACCCGAAGATACTGAACTTTGCCTGATATAAAACTCACTCCAGACTTGTCTTTTATTTAAGTATCAAAATATTATACGCCGAGTACCAACGCCTCGTAGTAAAATACCCTTTCTACTCACTTTATATGGTTGAGTTTTGCTTGCGTAACCCGAAAAGTTCAGCTGATAGCTAGGTGTAGCTAAGTAGGCTACGCACTTTAATGGGTATTTTTGGTTTTTGATAGCTACAGTCAGAAGTTACGTATCTTTTATCATCTCGCCTAAAAATGGTGTAACAAATTTTAATCTGCCTAATAATTAATATATAAGTATTGGAAATATACTATTAATATACATCGACATACCTCGACATGACACAACCATGCCTTGAGAACAAATGTCAGTGTTCATCACACAAAGATTTGCCTCTACCATTCAAAACAACACAATTATGTATGTGCACACTTCTTTGTTTCATGTCAGCTGCGTGGTTAGTTTTCGGATGAGATATGATACGATAACGATACCAAATGATTGCCAGTAAATAGTATTGATTTACACTGACACAACGAGCACATTTTCCACAGTTGACACAGCCAAAGACACCCCTAAAAACATTCGTGGGTTGCACGACATTTTTATTTCGGGCGCCGCCCGCTTATCGCCCACGTCACAAAATTAAACGAGGGCTGTCAAAAACAAAAGACTGCCGGAAAAATGCTCTCTTGTTAGAAATAAATAAAAGTGCTTATCTCACACACGCAATTTGCGTTGGCAATTCGCGTTGCTTCCTCTCATTACGCGCCGTGATATATTTGCGTGTTTATTACTGCAATTACTTAGAGTAAATCTCGCGTCCTTCCTCCCACCCCTCTTAGGGTCGCGCCCTCTCCCCCTGCCCCCTTCCGGCCGGCTCGGCCCTTAAATCTTATGTACCTAGTAAGTTTCTTTACGGACTTGGTAACCGGATTCAAATTGGGGCGAATTTAGTAGCAATTAATTATAAAGGAAGTGTTCTCTGCGGGTAGAGATCTCGTAATTAATATATCGGAAGTTATTGCGTGAATTGGCCCGATTGTGGTGGGCACACTAGTACTCACCATTGTTATCGAGGTTCCGAATTGCTTCAGACAATATTTATAAGGCTAACATTTCGGATTAAATTGAAAATTTGTGAGAAGAAGAATTTTATTTGTGATTACTACATAGACAGTGAAAACAGAATTATGAAGATTTTTTGTATTTATTTATTAGAAGTTAGAATGATTAATTACAAATAATAAATTTATTTACGTTGACATACCGCATTCTTAATGCAATAAGGGGGTAAATTAAAAAGGTATTGAAGTATTTTCTTACAAAAATAATTATTTATGTTATAAATTTAGAACACACAATGTTTCCAAGTCTTTTTGAGTGTGGCGTTTTGGAATTAAATATGCGATAGTTAAGTCCAACCAAAGCCTTAGAATGCTACTCATACTTAATTTGCTATTTCAGAAAAAGCGTGATTTTGCATTTACACCTAATTAAGCATCTCAAGATAAAAACTTGTTTTTAATTGAAGCAGTACAATTCTAAAGTATGTCTAAAAATATAGCCAGGTTGGTATAAAGGTTTTGGTTTGCTAAGGGCTGATTTCTGATAATCAGTCTGATATTTAACCATTAGTAACATTAGTAAATAAAATTGTTACTAATAGTTAAATAGCAGCCTGATATTTAATGATTAGTAACCATTTTTAACAATTGGTTGCGTTAACTACGGATCTAAAACCTTAGGCAAATATAGTTTCAAATGGTTAGAGTTAAATATACTACCTGATTTTTGACATTTCGATTGCGACTACGGGTTACAAAATATAATGACCCCTAGCAACGTGGCTGTTAGGTGACTAGAGGCATAGTTGACGAAATATGGTTCCTATGAATACCTGCTTACCCCTTCGGGTTAAGTAATACATAGGATTATTTTATATGTATTACTACGTACACTTCGCGTTACATTACGGTGGGTGACTACAAAACAGAATATTAAGTAAGGGTTCAAAAAGTGATGAGGAATTGGCACCAGCGGTCCTGTTACACCATCTGGCAAGATACTGCTGTTGACGTGTCCAATAGATGGCAATAAGCTCGCCCCGTATTACATAAGACCAAACAAAGTTAACATAATGTGAGTGTGAGTTAATTCACCTCTGCCTACCCCTTGAGGGATAAATAGGCCTGATATATTTATGTGTGTGTGTGTGTGTGTGTGTGTGTGTGTACGGAAAAAGACGGAACAAAACATCCTCGCGCACAAGTTGTGCGTTATACAACAGGAGTCATCGCAGCGAGTTAGTCCGATATTAATCTTAGCGGCATCCGAGCGCTGGATTCGCCATTTTGCGCCTAAATATGATAAACTTTACCCCAAATTTCTTCAAGACGGGGGGCTGCCCCCCCTTCCCCTATCTTGGCGAAGAATACGCGGTGGGGTGAGCCCGAGCCAAGTCTTACGCCCTGCTTTTAAACTAAGCTCGTTAATTAATTACAAGTCGGTAGAGGGTAGTGGCTTACTCAGCTATGTGCCAATTTAATATTGCACCAGTTGTATATAATGGCAAACGTTACGATGTACGCTGGCGTGAGAAACATCTGTTTGGCTTCAATTTTATTTATTTAATGTTTTGTGTGTCAGTTTTATAAGGTGTCCAAAAGAGCTCTATCGCTTTATGTTTTTTGAAACGGAAAATACGTTCTCCTCCTAGTTTTTTTCCTTGTCTTACTGCCGCACTCAGACACGTTAATTAAATTTAATGAGTATTTAATGTCAAAAAAATTCATTTGAGTTTACACCATAGGCAAGAGGCATCCGGCAAGAATAACGACTAGTTTTGAATTGTCATTTTTGACATTAAGTACTCATTATCGTGATTTGACGTCTCTGAGTGCGGCAGTTAGAATGTAAAATCTGCTTTTTCGAAACCTTGGAAATAGTAAAATATGGAGTAAGATTTAAGTAAGATATTGTTCGTATTGGAGGGTCAAATACAGTAGATAAACTTCAAGTTGTAAAATGGTTATGCTCATAAAATTCACACGATCGAAAAGGTTTGATGTTAATTTATGACACTCATTATTTGAACGAACTAACTTTTGAGCTTAAGATGTCCTTCTAGTTTTCGCACTTATTACAGACACTTATCGATACTTATCGAGCTATTTTCGTTAAAAGAAAAAGATTTCGGAAAGCTTAATAAATATATATTTCATACATTTTGTTGCTTGATTTTTTTCTGACCACGTTTTCATTGTCTTAATTTTCCAAGCAATAAACTTCAAATAAAAATATAATATAAGTTTAACTTAAATTGGCCTCTAATCTATAACTTATTATTTACGAAAGTAGCTTCTCTTCGATGTCGAAGGCAGCCTAAACTGACTACGAAACTAAGCTCTGCCTTATGTATATCTATATGTAATTACACGTTACGATCACGTCAGTAAAACGTTAACATGAACGTTACATATGTCGTGACGTATCGCCTGGAGGCTGTTTCCTCCCAAGGAGGAAGTCGCGCACTGTTGTGCACAATATTATTTCAAGCAGATGAAAATTATGAATGGATTGTATTCGAATATGTAACTTTAAAATAAATTAAGAAATATTAATTGATCTGTCTATATTATAAAGTATATCTCTATCAAATGAGATAATCTTATTTGACCTAACATCGCAAGAATTCAAACTTTGACGAAAGTTATGTAATCGATAACTCTAAGATATTACAATTATCATACTTTTTACAAAGACTTGAAAGATGCTGTGCAAAGCCTGCAGGTAAAACCAATCGACCAATCCAACTCTGCTGGGCAGCGTTCGAGAAGCTATGTAGTATATTCCCGGCTCATCCACCGCAGTGTCTTAAGACTTTTGTGGTTGTCAGTGAGGACGTATGGAACTCAGATACAGTCACGATGGGACTTGTCAGTCCCATCGTGACTGTGTCTGAGAATTATATTTACAAAAGTCCCTAAAAATAATAAAGAGAAAAAAAATAACATAGAACTGAAACGTGGCCGCTCAAAATAGGCCTTATAAAAAGGCTCAGGATCATGCAAAGAGCAATGGAAAGGGCTATACTCGGAATTTCTCTACGCGATCGAATAAGAATGGAGAGGTCCGTAAGAAAACCAAAGTGACTGACTAGTCTTAAGATTTCCAAACATTAAGTGGCAGTGGGCAGGACACATTGCTAGGAAGATCGACGGTAACCTTAGTACTCTGAAGAAAAACAAGCGAGGCATACGCAATATTATGATGTTAAAAGTGCCTTTCCTTCAAGTAAATGCTACGAAAAAAAACAACAGCATCGCAACTACGGCGTAGCACTACGACGGTAGTCGTAGCCGTCGGCTACGGCATAAAATATGAAATATTCAGAGAAATTACAGGCCCGCCTTAAGGCACGAAACCGCGCCTACTCTCGGTTATTTTATTTTGCGCCCTCTTGAACGCAAATCGCATTAGTATTTTTTCTTCATTTTGACGATTTGTGTTTATTTATACTGCCTTAGATCTGTGTTTTAATTTTACAGGATGCATGTTTAGTTGGTGGAATTTCTATTAATTGAATATGATTGAGTCTAAGATTTGAGGAGCTCGCTAGCGCAGTGGCATAGCGCGCTTGGCCTGCGATTGCGTAAACTAAGCTAAATCGCTAAACTTTTCTTTAAAAAATATGTGGCATTATCAGAGAGTGTTGTGTGTGTAAATATTCAAGTTCATCAGTATAAGGGCCTTCTGACTACTCTATTACGTAGTTCAGTTACACAACGAGAAGCCTACGCAACGAGATTAGACGAATAGGCCTCTGTGACTTTGAACAATTTTAGATACAAACGTTTACGTATGTTTGTTACTAACCGCTTTGATGTGCAAGTCCTGAAAATGTTTTCGTGTTACGCACACAGGGATATGAAATTTACGCAATCTATTTTGCTCTTTTTTTAGCTCAAACTACTAATACTACTGATAATTTATTGTACCAATTCGATGGGAGGTTGTTTATTGTATTACAATATGTCGTGGTGTTGGTTGTACGCGAAAAAACCATGTATTGACTAAGTGTAGGCGTTTTTATGTCCCACAGTATTTTTTCTATGATCCGGCTCAAAAAGTCCATAGGAATTTCAGAGAACGAATAAAGTATAAGTTTATTCAATAATCTATCACTGAAGTAAAAGCCTGGAGTTTCGAAAATATGATTACTATTTTTATGAAGAAGAATATTTTTATGAAGTATATTGAGAAGAATTGACTATTAAATTAAATCGTTTATTTCATATTTTTTTGTTGAAATCCCAATAACACACAATAATTTATTATTATCGGTTTGTTGAATATTTTCCATGTTTGAATTTGAGGATGAATACTATCAAATAGGTATCTTACAATCTGACTTTATTTCTAATTATTTCACTGTAATTATAAATACTCTTAATTAGTTGGTGAAATATAACTTATGCCTTCAATCTAATTTAGTAGGTGTAAGTAGGTTTATGATGTTCTAGATTGAGTTTGCTGATACAACAAGTTCAATGTGGTATGTGCCTCTCGGAGTACGTAGGCATAGCTGGAGATACAAACAAAAATAAACTGCTGATTGTTGGCAGTTTATTGAGAGATATATATTCCTGAACACTGCATTCTTAATTACGGCGTCAGTACAAGCATCCATCAAATCTCTAAGCCATCTTCATAACGTCGCAGAGAAATTCCAAGTTTTAACTAAATTATTCATAAGTTAACACGTCTTTGCTTTTTCGCTCCTAACTCCGGATTATGATTTGAATATTAATAATTACGCCGAATGCTTCGGCTTAATGACACGTCACGCAAGTTTTAATGAAACGCTCCTCGGCGAACTTTGTGAAATTAAGATTTATTTGCCGGGGATTTTGCGACGAAGGAAATTCAGGGTTAGGTTCCGATTTGGAGATTTCAATTTGGAACCTTAAGATCTTCGAATTATGAATGCCATTGCTTTACTTGATTTTTCTAGAGGAACGACTAATTGCTTTAGCTGACTAATTAAAGCATGCGTTATTGAAAGACAGTGTAGGCACAGCCGCTACTAGTCGTATTGACTATCAGTGGCATGACAATTTTAGAGGTGCTATATTTACGTTGTCTTTTGTCTTAGCGGATTATGCGCGTAACTACAATTAATTGTAACCAGAAAATAGTAATTATATCTGAAGTTGATCAAAAATAAACAATATTTAGCCAACATTTTATTTGCATATCCTCTAATAATTATTTATTCTGTTTTAATCTATTGTCAACTTTAAATCGGGTAACGTAAAGCACAAAGTCGAAGTGCTGTTGCGGAACCTAAACTGCTCTATGTTAGAAAACAAATAAGCGACTCTGCTTTCGCGCCTGCAACCACTTCAGCTATAAATATGGAGAAGGAGTTTGTGTATCGCACACTGTCAGGACTTAAACGAAACAGCGCCAACTGGGACTTCAGATGCGCGATCGAACCAAACATCGGCGGGATCAAGTCTCGAATATCTCGTGAGGTCGTATCGTAGCTTCCGTTGCGTGCCGGACGGGCCCGGGCGATCCGGACGGCGGCCGGACGCGGGCGCAGGAAACCTATTACGCCCAAATGAATTCCGCGCCGTTTCCGGGCCACGACAAATCCGCCCGCCGCGCCCGCCCGCCTTCAGCTGAGGCCCTTCTTGGCGCTCTAGGGTTGTGTGTTATCTTTTTTTAGAGGTACCGAATTTTTTTTTGTGAAATCTTTTAAAAATATTGGCCTTCAATGAAATTTATTGGTAACAAAACCAATGTTTATTTGTTATATTAGTATTATATGGGATTTAATTAATTACTATAATTTGCCAAAAAAAAAATATTTTAATGTTACTTACATAAATTATTTTTCTATAAAAACTTCGATTTAAAATTTTGTTTTATGTTCAATCAATTAAGTTTGTATGTTTATCTACTTTGTATATTTAATAAGATATTAAAGTTATTTTGGCTGTCAACCCAGTCACTATTTGTGTATTTTCCATTGCTTTTCAATACAGAATGTATATTCTGTATTGAAAAGCACTAGTACATTACATTACCTCACTAGTACATTTTCGGTGTGATAGATAATATCAATAGATGAGAAACAAACTGCGCCAACTATAGACAAACTTGAAACAGAGAGGAATTCGACGTTATTTTAGTGACCCATTTTAATAGCACATACACGACATGACCGTATATCCCTGACTGTTTGCAATCGAATAGAGGATACTCGTAGTGCTTCGATATTGTGCAGTGCAATGTTGACAATTCCCTAATTGATGGCATACTTTAAAGGCAACGATTTTAATTTTTCCTAAAAAAAAATATTTCTCAGACTATGAAAAGGAATATAACTCATATTAATGTGTTAAGGAATAGAACTGTACAATATAAGAATTTACAAAGATTTTGGTGGTTAGAAAAATAATTTCGAAAAATTATGATCTTGAGGCGGGAATCGAACCCGCGTCCGCTGCTATCTGGGCAGGTGCCTGACCGCTCGGCCACCCAAGACACTAATTAACTTGCCGAAAATCTTCTAACCTTTACACTTCACGTTGTAAGCCAACGGGTACCCTCGCAATGTAGAAATAAATTTAAAACATTCCAAAGCAGATATTTTTACAAATACCGTGCGTTTGGTTAAGCTTGGGTTTGCTTTATAAACTAATTCGATTCCCGCCTCAAGATCATAATTTTTCGTAATTCTTTTTCTAACCACCACAATCTTTGTACTCATTTTTCTAACATTTATATAATGTTAAAATTAAAATCGAATAGTGTATAAGAATTTCTTAAAAAATCAATTAGGGTAATACATAAGTTGTAAACAATGGAATAATGGCTTTAATTATATGTAAGTTTTTATATTCCACGAATTACATTTAATATAAGCAGGCCTATTAAAACAATTTAAGAATCGGCAAGATATAATTCAAGAATGTCGAATAATGACAATATCTTACAGCAGGCAGCCCTGGCGAGGGTCTCCCTTGGACTTGACGAAGCGGAATTTTAATGAAATTTCTAGAAATCATTTTCTGTCTTTTGTCGTCCACACACTACTGAGACGCAGTGCGATGTTTTGGTGTCGTTTTTTTGTACGATTCTGTGTTAGGCATTAATTATAACAAGATTTATGATATTTGCTAAGCCGCGTTACTTGTTATTACTTTTAATGTCCTGGATGTGATACAAAATATTAAGATTTCCCTCAGGGCTCTCACCATTATTCAATTGAAAATAAGCGCCAATTAAAACAGCGTTTCTAAACGACTCAATTTGAGTAGCGCTTATTAAAATCATCATGTCACGTAGCTCACGTGGTCACTTTTAATACAGTTTCTCCCAAATAATTCGGAGGAATGAGAGTGGAGGAAAGTCACAAAAATGAGAGTGTTTCTCAAAAAAATCAAAGGAAAACGAACGAATGGGTCATGCGGAAGTAAGGAACTGGGTCATAATACCACCTTGCTGGTCCAGTGAGGCTTAGTGTGTAGAGAATACACACCGGGGAGTCCCACACACCCCCATGCCCTAAGTCTCGAGGCCGTGGGAAAAGGCTCAGTGGTTAGTTTTCTGGGTTGATCTATTAAATGAGTGTGTGGAGGTATAGATATCAGCATTAGATGGTATACAATATTTGCTAATAGAAAAAAATTGCCAAATATTGTTCTGAAATGCAGTTGAAAGTGACATGTTTATAGGAAGAGTAGAGCAAGAAGACAGCAGAGCAGAACACTATTGTCATTTGTCATCTATCGTGCGGGTGTCGTACAAGGCGATTAAGGGTAAAGACAGCAATGAGTAATGGGCAGCAGCCTTCAGCCAGCATTCCTCTTTTAACACCAAGCTATATACTGCGATTTATGAGTGTAATAGTTGGCAATGGCCTTATTACATGGGACCTAACATATTGGGTGCTAGTTCACCTCTGCCTACCCCTTCGGGGATATTGGCGTGAATTATGTATGTACCTAACGTATTTGGTGAAACTTGGGTGTTAATGCTTCTTCTTACCCGGAGACTTCGATCAACTACAACCGTGGATACAGCACGTCATACAATAACAAAGCTAAACTTGGTACATTTGTGAAATTCACCTTATTGCGCTTCAATTGACTCTGTCTATACATTGCTGCTGACACCTCAGTCCTTTAAAATGTCTTCAGTAATTAAGTAGTTAGTTTTCTGGGTGATCACATGCCTATTAAAATGATCGAAGCTCGGAGATGAACATCCATGATTATTATGTGTGTGGATAAGAACAAGAAGACTTGTAGTTATATAAAATCTAATGCAAGGTAGTGTTGGTAAGTCAATGCTTAATTAAATACTACGCATTAACTGAACTGACGTAGGAAACCGTCTGGGTGACAGGGCGGCGTGTGACGTCACGCCATTGTTGCCCGCTCACACAAATCAACACAATTTCCCTTTCGAGGCACGCTGTTGTTTTGCGCTGGAAGAAAGTTTTCCAGTATTTGAGAGAAACTTCTTGTACACCTCTGAGGTGTAGAACTTTAGACAAAGACGTATATAGGGACGTTTATCATGCCTACTTATCCCCGAAGGGGTTAGGCAAAATTAGGATCTACATTTCGTGGATTATGTTTGGTCCTATAAAAATGGGGGCTAGCCCAATACATAATCTTAATTAAGGTCAGATTATAAAATGTTAATGCAAAAATGATTGCAGGGCAATAAATAAAAAAGTTTGGTATATATGACTGGAAGCGGAAAATACTGTTCCGACAGAAGATTAATTGGGATAGGGCAGGGAGATGATCATGGACAAGAAGTACTGAAACTTTAATTACTAAAAATGTATGATAGTAGGTATAATGTTTTACAAATAATACGACGCCAATAGGTAAAATATTTAATAAGTTGTAAACTTAATAAGATATTTTACTGTGTATACGCTCTCCCTACAGGGACGATCTTTGATAAATATCTACTTTTGTACTTATATCGAGAAAGATGACGCGGTCACTATGGCAACGGAGGGGAGATATCTAACAGACGGCTATTGATATTGTGAATACATATTTACGATGTCTGCTTAAATACGGCCGTGGTTATGGGGGTATCTGTTTGAATTTCAATACTGAACGTTTCTGCAGACATTTAATAACTAATATCAAGCGTCGCTGTGTTAATAATTCTAATGATTTTGTTTTTATTTTATTTAATGGATTATATTTTCAGAAATTTAGATGACAAGTGCAGGGTTTTTTGAACATTGAGTTTATACCTAAGTGTTTTGTGTTGACACACACACATTTGCTTAAGTACAAATACGACATAGAAACATTGTGTGTTCATCAATAATTTTCGAATGTGTAATAACGTAGAGACCGAAATCGCCAATTTAAATAATAATCATTACTAGCCGTTTAATGGGTCACGGAAGAATATGCCATTATCCACCATCCTGGCCCAGTGCGGATTGATGCGTACTTAAAATACAGCCGGGACGTTATGATTATTGGGATGGCTTAACGTGCTTTTAGAACCACGAAGAAACTCGAGATAAATTATATTTTAGTCACACATGCTATGACCGGCCTTGGGGAACATGGCTTAGTTTACGCAATCGCAGACTGAGCTAAGTCACTGCACTATCAAGCTCCTCGTCAATGTCGATACATCGTCAATTTTATTCTAGAAACTAGGACTACAGCATTAAATTAAAATAAAATGTAATGATGGTCGCAACTAGAATTATTATTGACGAAGAACGCTTATAAATAATCCGTATTCAAAAACATAAATAGAAAACCAGTAAGCCCAATAAATAACCTGGAGCCCTCAACACTACGTTTTCAAAAGCGTGATCGCTTCAAAATTAATAATATTGAAACCTCTCCAGTGAATGTAAAAAGGGTTTTATTGGCAATCGTGAATTTTAATACAATAACAGTTCAATCAGCTTTTAATAGGAAAACTTCAAGTGCAACCCACGAAAGCGATTTCCATATTCACCGGGTGACAGGTGACAGAAAAATAAATAGGTAATACGGGCTGGCTATACAATTCGCACCGACTGTTTATAGTTTAGGCTATGCGTCCAGTGGGTTGGCGATTATAGCAATAATAATAACTGCATACATAAAACACTTCTATATTCCGACGGGGTAGGAAGAGGTGAATTACCCACGTTTCGCCAACTAGGTTCGGTCTTATGTTTTAGATGGCGAGCCTATTGCCATCTACCGGGCACGCAAATCGCATTTCATTGGCTAACCGCCACAATCAGAGGCGTCAATTAAAGTTAATGAGTGCTTAATGTCAAAAGAATTCATTCAAATCTAGACCATTGAGCCGACAAGAATAGCGATTAGATTTGAATTGTCATTTTGACAGTAAGTACTCGTTAACGTTATTTGACGTCTCTGAGTGCGGTAGTAAGAGGAACACATTACTCAGCGCTGTCTTTAGTTGCTTGCATGAAGGGAGACAGGGAGAGACAAGGGTGGTGACAATTGTATTCTGTTCTGCCGTCACCACACAGCGATGTCAAGTCTATAAGGTGACCCTTAATAATCACAAGTACATAAGCTACTTACTTTGGGATAGATGGTGGGTGTGAGCCTAACAAATATATTTATTGATTTATATTTTATTTATGCCCCCAAACTGTCTCGTGGGCGTCGTCGTACAAGGCGACTCAGGGTAAAGACAGCAATGAGTAATAACAGCATGCCACCTAGAAATTTACTGCGATTTACGAGCCAGATAGATGGCAAGAGGCTTGCCACCGATTACAGTCATTGGACCTAACATACTTAGCGAAACGTGGGTGTTAACACACCTCTGTCTACCACTGCGGGGATAAATAGCCGTGGTTTATGTATGTCGGTATGTATATTATTATAGTGGTCGCCCGCGGCTTCGCTTGTGTTAATGTCGGTTGTTATAAAGCCTTTATATAGCCTTCCTAAATAAATGGACTATCCACTAAATAATTTTTCAATTTGAACCAGTAGTTTCTGAGATTAGCGCGTTTATCAAACCAACCAAACAAACTCTTCTGCTTTATAATATTAGTAGAAGTGGATAGATAGTAAATCATTTGACGGCCGCCTTGGTCGAATGCTCAGATTGCTGGGTATCGGCCAAGAGGTCCCAGGTACGAATCCTGGTAGGGGCAAACTTTGTGATGACCACAAATGTTTGTTTCCGAGTCATGGTTGTGTATATGTTTATGTAGTATATTTTCAACATTTATATACATAATTATATAAAAAATATGTCCGTCATCTAGTATCGATAACACAAGTGCTTAGGCTTCTTACTTATGTGTGATTGTAAAAAATATTTATTTATTTATTTATTAGTATCGTTTCGCGCGTAGTGTTGTGCCGCCTTCACAGCTAATACAGGCCGGCTATACAGCGTACGTCAGTTTGTAATTTGTTCTGTTGGGAGTGGAAATATCAAATGAGTGGGTACGGCAGCACGATTGGATCGAACCTTTTCACGCGGGCAAATTGGTTTTCTTTTTCGGTCGCGCCCGCCGCTGCCTCGTGACGGATTTTAGGGCACTACGGTATGGGCAGTGCGTCACTCTTTGTTCAGTCTTACTGCGAGATTGTAGTGATTGGGTCGAGTTAGGGAAATAAATAAATATTTCTTACACTCACACCTTTTTTCTCTACCGAGGAGCTTAGCGCGCGGGTCCTGCGTTTGCGTAAACTCAACAATCTTTGCTAAGGCGCTATGGGATGGGGGATCAAAATAATCCTGACAGGTGGCAAGCCGTCAAATCAAATATTTATCTAAATCTCTCCCGCGGGTGTCGTACAAGGCGACTAAGGATAAATCAGTGATGAGGAATGGGCAGCAGCGTTCCTCTTATACCTACCACCTAGCAATGTGCTGCGTCTTTTGTGCCCGTAAATGTAAATGGCAATAGGCTCGCCACCTATTACATGGGACCTAACTAATTGGCGAAACGTGGGTGCTAATTCATCTCTGTAATTTATGTATGTATGTATGCTTACGTGCTTCAGAAGGCACGGCAACTGTATCTGTTGTCGTTAATATCTACCAATACGCACTGTGCCAGCGAGGAGGGCCTAAACAAGTGGCTAATCTATTCGGACGACTAGAATAATAATGCATGAAACTGACGTATTACTGAAAAAACACCATGGCGACCGTCGTGTCAAATGTAAATGTCAAGCACTGACATTTGTTCGATAGAAATGTTGTCCTCCTGTCTACTGTTTCTCACTTGACTAGGCACCCTCGACGCGCGCAAGCGTGTCTCTCGGACAAGTAGCCGGCCCTAGCGCGGGCCGTGGAGAAAATCTCCCCGGGGAAAATAAACAGTTCCCTCCCGCTCTAACTCCCACTGAATCCTCCGTCGATTTTGTCCACGTCCGTCCGCGTGCTGGGCCCACAGCAATTTTGATTTTGGACAAACGACCGTTCGGGTCCTAAACGCGACCTTTTCGCCCGGCGTAATGTACTCGCACCACTTACTAGTTGGATCACGCACGGCTGAGAGCTCCGTACGTCCAATCACTTCTCTCTAAACTAATAAACTGGAAGGCGCTGGCGCACACGAATTGCAACTACGGCCTGCATATAAATCGGGCAGAGGGTTAGCCCGCCGCTGATTGGGCTATTTTCATTCGTGCGAGTTGCACCTTGGAAGAGCAATTTTAAATTCGTTAGTGTCTAAGCAAGTTATTCGTGCGAGATGCACCTTCATGGAATGAAATTCGAAAAAAGAACATTTTGAAATTCGTTACTGTCTATGCGAATGATCTCTATGGTGCGGCGGTGAGGGAGTTCATAAATAAAATAGTAATCGCACTTGTGTTAGAACTTCTGATATGGATACTAGATGACAAACAAATATGAATATTAACACATACTCCATAAATCACGCCTATATTCCCGAAGGGGTAGGCAGAGGTGAATAAACTAACACCCACTTTTCGCCAATTAAGCTAGATCCCATGTAATATGGGTAGCGAGCCTATTGCCACATATTGGGCACATAAACTGCTAGGTGGTACAAGAGAAATGCTGCTGCCCATTACTCATTGTTATCTTTACCCTTAGTCGCCTTGTATGACACCCACGGGAGAGATGGGGGTGGTGAAAATTGTATTCTGCCTTGCCGTCACCACGCGGCTTACTAACAGTCGCCCTTTAGTCAGATAATTACCAAAATTAATTGAAAAAAAAAAGAATCTGCCAGAATCGCGAACGGTGAAAGAAGAAAACGCCGAAACGAATGGCCTCTCCAACGTCGAAGAGGTGGCCATCCATCCTGAGGGTCTAGTCCATTTATCACGGGGAAAAATGAAAACCGCGCAGCGTGTCCATTAAAAATAGTCGCGTATAGCCGTATGACCCATAAAACGGGAGAGCAACTGAAAAGGAAATAAATGCCCATGGAATAAACGATCGTCGCTCTGATGTAATGTCGTTTTAAGTTCACGGCTTATTGATGGAGAGACTGTAAGCCAGTGAAATGATTGATATAGTAATATCAAGTCACTGATACAGACACATAGATACATCCATAAATCACGCCTATACCGTCGAAGCGGTAGGTGGAGGTGAATCAACTCCCACGTTTCGCCAATTTGTATGTAATAGGTGGCGGGCCCATTGCCATGTATCGGGCACGTAAATCGCAGTTTATTTCTAGCTGGTATAAGAGTAATGCTGCTGCCGATTACAATGCGATGATTTTGCTGTCCTACCCTTAGTCCTTAAGGCAGGGAATTCACTACACGGACATGCTCGTCAGACATGCCCGCGTGGACCTCGTTTGTATAGGGTATACTGAAAAGAGTGTGACGGTCCTACACTAGATAAAACATCGCATAGACCTTATAGAAGCGAGGTCCCGCAGGCATGTCCATGTGATGAATTTCCCGCTTTAATTTTCATTAAAAATTATATTACATAACGGTAGAGTAAAGGTACCGACACACGAGCACTGGCGACTTACAACAGGACTGTAGTAAAAGTGTGATTGTCGAGTAATTACGCAAGACGCGCCTGCCGCGTCTTATGATAAGATCGTTGGGGTGCCGGGGACCCCGCTGCGTTATACCGCCATTACCCACCAGGATTTGTACGTAGTTTGTAGCTCTGTCTCCCGGTAAGGCGCTGCTCGCAAACTTCGCGCAGTTATGGCAAATTTATGACAGGTAGGTACTAATTTACGCCGGTCGCCCCAATAGGAGAGACAGCTTTGGCATTTGTATATAACTGAACTACTTGCTGTGGGATTTAAGGTTTTTTTGTAGCAAGGAAGTTGTACCGTATCCATCCTCTTTTTTACATGCCTTCCGTCTAGTCACATAACATGTCCATACCAAGCTGGGTTACCTTTTGATTTATTTTGTTACTGGTTCCACTCTCAGACTCTCTCTTAGGTACGCATACCTTATAACACATCCATATCAACATTGAAATCTCCACTGTATTCAATTTTTTTAAAATCCGTACCCTTCACAAAATTTACTAGTTATTCCATATTTACAAAAAAAAAAATTGTCCTTATCATTAGGTTAGTGTGCCGTTTGGTAACGGCAGGACAGAATACTGTTGTGACCACCCCAAATCCCTCCCACGGGTGTTTTTCAAGGTGACTAAGGGTTAAACAGTGCAATGAAAAATAGGCAGCCGCATTACTTTTGAACTACCTAGTAATGTACTGTGAATTACGTGCCCAATAGATGGCAATAGGCTCGCCACCAACTACATGGGACCTAACACAACTGTGGGTGTTTATTCACCTTTTCCTATCCCTTCGGGGATATATTATAGGCGTGATTTATGTATGTATGTATCAAATACTACAATCTCTTGGGATGCCTATTTTGGGTAAGTAGAATTTGCTGATGGAAACAAACATAGAATGTCCAGACCACAACTATTTGACGATCTAAGGCCTTCTTTTTAAGGGAAAAATCATAATTTTATGTCACCCACAGGAAGTGGGATTTTGTATGCGTAGCTGGCGAAAAAGTCTATTTATTTGTTATTTACATGTTTTCTTTTATTAAAATTATTTCAAGTTATAATAATATGCTGTTGACAGTCTCAACAAGATCCATCTTAACCGCCGCTATATACCTACCTTATCGTTTTTAAAAGGAAGTTTATACTTAATAAATGTTGATATAAATTTATAGCGCCTTTTATATATCAACACAGCCGCGCAACGTGAACAAACTTTGCAATATTATGGCAAATTTACGTCAGGTATTAATTTGTGAGGGCCTCGCGGAGTTTGCCGTCTTGGTCGCCAGTTCCGGAACGTGCCGGTGACGGTTTCTCCTCGGCTCGGATTAAATATTTATACGAGTTTCGAAACGAAGCACAAGTTGTCACTGCAACTTGACGGAACTGTGATTGGAAATATGAATACAATATTGACGGAGTTGGCCGGATTACGCTCTTGAACTCAGTGACGGACTAGTTTAGTTGTGTAAAGAAAGACGAAAGTTCTGTTTCCTTTTTAGTTCTTGTTATTGTGTTTTGTACTTTACTTGGTACCTTACTTGGTGCTTGTTATTGTATTTCATTGGACAGATTCCTTGGCGATACATTAAAAAGGAGACGTAGAAACAATATGCATGTTAATTAATTAGTGTAGGTTTTGAATATTGGTGGGTGTTGTTAACTCACCTCTGCCTATCCCTTCGGGGATATAGGCGTGATTTGTCAAACAAAATAAGTAACCGAAGAAACTGAAAACTCATTTACATAGCAACAATATTTTTTATTAATTAACTATTAAGTCGAAGGAGCACAATAACGACGGAATATCTATTTCCAGTTACAATTAAGAAACTAACCGCTTATTATGAATATGAACTTTAGTTATAACGTGTACAGATGTGGTAACGTAAAAATAGCAACATTTTGATTGGTGATACAGAAAAAAATAAGCCGATCTTCCGTCTCACTTTCACCCATCGCCAGAACGGAACGCCACTTGTGAAACGAAAAATATGGGCGATTCTCTCACGTAAGATTCACCGCCGACGGATAAGGCTCGCTCCACTGAGGCGGGGGTTATTAGCTAAATAAATTTGCTCACCCAATATGCTCGGTAACTCGATTTAATGGCGATAGAATTGATTCATTCAATTACGGGGAATTTTTAGTGCCCCGCCGAGCGGGGATAACTTTGTTTTAGGGGGCGATTCAACAGCGGAGGGGATAGTTTTCTCACGAAATCATATGCTTATTGATTTATTGTGGGTGATGTTGCTGCAGCAAACATTTTCTCACAATAGGTGGAGGCAAATTCACCGGATATACTGATTGTAAAATAAATATAATTATATACAGTAAAGTTAAAAGAAGTTTGATTGAATGAATGAATATCACTGGCTATTTGCCCCTGGTTCCAATCCCGGTACAGATATTTGTTTTCGAGTCCTTGGTGTTTATATGTTTATGTAGTTATAAATCTAAATCTCATGTCACAGTGTTTATTATCAAACTCCTCCGAAAAGGCAGATTTTTTATGAAATCTTTTGTGTATATTTAGGTAGGTTAGGACAGGGTTTAACTGCAGTTGCTGCTGACCTGCTGTCCTATTTTGCTGTGTTTAAATAATAGAGTATTTATGTATCTTTCTTACCTACTAAGTACATCGAGTCTGTAATAATTCGTTACTGTTCGAAACGAGTCCAGATTTGACGATAAAGTCCTCGATTAAAATAGTAATCTCCAACCGTTTTCACTATTCGACTTCTACCTAAACACAGTTCAAACACCCAAGAAAATCTGTTTACTGTGCACAACCGAATTTCGAATTCAATTTGCATTGGTACCTACCAAGGCAGGAAACATACGCATGCGAGGTCCTAACATGACGTGGATTTATGTGTGACGTCACCGGCCGGAGCCATTAGTGCTGCTAATGCCCCCATTACCGGGGGGCGCCCCCCACGACATCTGCCGCTTGTTTTACGTAATTTATGGGCTCCGTCAAGGCCCAGCCTCTGAAGGTAGGCCGTCCTAACAACCCCTGGAAGAGGCCCAGTGTAATTATCGGCAGGTCGGAGCGTTAATGCCCGTTATCCTCTTTCGTTTTGCTTGATCGACTGTTTTCTCTTATTAGTGTTTATTATTGTAATGTTATGCAAATGCTAGGATAACTATTATTAATTCATCCAAGGGCATTTTTGTGTGAACTAAAATTTGCACCAGGCTCCTCAAGGAAGATAATAGGGCATAGCGGAATATATCAAATCTTCAAAGAACTTGTCCAGTTCAGTTACTATACCCACCTTGGGTAGCTTTCCCCTACTATATTTAACTGCACGGGTGCTGCAACTATACGTAAAACAAAGACAGATAAGAAACGAAACCAACAGATATCCTACGGTATTTTCGAAAGCATGTTTATAAGCAGTTACGGCTTTCACGTGTCATCTTTACAAAGAAAAAGCGAAAAGAAAATCGAACCCTGTCTATACCATTACGACCTGCCTATACTGTTCGGATTACGGTGGACACGGGTTCGATTTCTGCAATAAGACTTAATAGATATTTCGAAGTTTTCTAATTTTGTTTTCTTTGTAATAATTCTACAAAGAGTTCTACATTCTACTAACATTTATAATTATAATGATCAATCAAAAATCAAAAGATAATGTAATCATATTTAGTTTTTGTAGCCTTAAAGTGTTTATACAAAAAGATATTTATTATTTTACTGCAAATGGATTATCCAGTAAGATTGTTATTCCAGGTGAGCAAGTATTCGCACTTCCAAACATTCTGTACTTTGCGTGTGGCGAGTGAAATATGGCTTACCTCGGTCACGGCCCACGTATTATGCCTAAATTGGGTTGAGAACGTAGAATAAGGAATTTGGGACTGTGGTGTTTTTGACTGGCGATCGTCATATTCATCAGCTCATGTAAGGTCGAGTGGTCAGAGGCGCTGATTCGCTACTACGGTTACAAGCACGACAACACGTGAAAACTGACAAAAATCTCTAATTTAACTTTGGTACGCAATTTAGTAATATAAAGGCATGTCAGATGTAAAATTTTCACAATCCATTTCTCATTTAAGTATAAATATATCTATGTCTGTTCCAGAACAGTTTTAAAACCAATTATTAATTTAAGCTTAAGTTTTTCATGAAATTTCATACCGCAAATATAGTAGTCAAAGACACAGTAGGCAAATAGTCATTCATCATTTAATTATTACTAATCACTACAAAATAATAAGAAAATAATGGTAACTTAAAAATAAAAACACTCAACACAGAGACGTGCTCAGGGCGTTTTATTTTTCAATTACAATTGTTAACGGCATAATCAGGAGGCATCGTACAATCGCAGTGGGCTCAGCTAATCCAGATTTATATGAACAGGCCCGGATTAAGGCGGCGTGAATTACACGTTTATAGGCCATAAAGAGTGATCCGGTGGCGGGCACTACCTGTCGCGTTTAAGTGTACTTATACGTGTGTAACATAAGGGCTGTTTTGTTTTGTTTTATACGGCTTTAATGATTATTTTAATGGATTTTCGCATTTGCTTATGGCCAAAGTGTAATAGTTAAAGAACAATTGGCGAGTTATTCGAATATAAATTTAGATTTTAGTTGCTGTATGCACTTTTCTGTATATTCATTCATCACAAGCATCTTTCCGGTGTGATAGCGTTATTAAACAAATGGGAGTGGATGGCTTTATGGTGTCTGTCTGATATGAATGGTAGAGGACTTACAACGCCGACTCTAGATAAACTGGGAACAGGGTAGGGGACATCTTGAAATCAAAGTTGACGACTGCTGATTGAATTGGGACCTTTCGGCTAAGAGGTCCCTGGTTCGAATCCTGGTAGGCCCAAATCTATTAGTTCTTGACTTATTGTTATTTATATGTTTGTGTAGCATCTTTAATATAAAAAAATATATATAATTTTTATGCATATTAAGATTTCTCTGTCATCTAGTATCTATAATACAAGTGGTTATACTATTTACTTTGGGCTAGATGATAAGTACAGAAGTATTTATTTCTTATTTATACAAAGTTAAACCTTGCGAATTTTCAAATTGAGCACAGCCTGTAGATTGAGGCGACAGTAGTTAGCGGTGGCGTGCACACATCTTGTTGCGAACGAGTTACGACGCCGCCTACGCCGCTCGCCCTGCAACGGCTCTGCTTCCGTTAAACTTCGGGGCGCTCATTAATAAATACGGAAAATAAGTAGGTATGTGTGTGCAACATTGCTTGCTGAATGCTGTAATGAGTAATGATATCTGTCTGTTCATATAAAAAGGAAAACTAACTAAACTAAAAACTAACTAACTAAAAGTATCAACACACACTATCTGACATATCAACGCACAACCTAAACTAGTAGGACTACAAACTTTAAATTTTGCATTTTGTTTCCTTTTACAGTGTAGGTGTTTTGGAAATGGAAAGAGAGGTTTTTTGGAAATTCTACCTCAAAGTGGCCGAAATAGTGGTTGGCAACAATTCCTGTAATAATATAAAAAAGGTTAGTGAAGTTTACGCGAACGAAGTCGCGGGAAAATACTTACACAAATTGGCGCGAAGATCAATTGGATGCATTAAGTTACTAACTAGAATGTGTGGCATGACAAGAAGGAGTGAATAGCACCTTTCACAAAGTATACCTGCGACTGCTTAAACTAAGCAATGTTCGCTAAGGTCGGTCATGGGTTGGGTGACTAAACATACTCCCCTTATTATAAAACATGGACTAAAGTTAGTCATAGTTTAAAACTGATGCTGTCACTTTTATTTACTTAATTATAGACAGAGTTAGCATCAATTTTAAATCATTACTAACTTTAGTCCATGTTTTATAATAAGGGGAGTATGTTTAGTCACCTCAACAAAAAATTATCAATTTCTCTATGCCAAATTGGCATAATAAATTATATCATATTAAATATTATGTAGATACGGCTTTCGCGAACTCCGCTCATCTGTAAATCACTCGCGGAAATAGTCAAAAATTTAATAATGCAATAACCCCAGCACTATAAATAACGTTTTCTCCACAATTTGGCTTGCAAATAAGCCCCGTAAGTGGGGATAAGCGCGATGTTCCCATTTGACTTATGTCTTGTAGCAGCGTATGGAAGGCTGAGTGGAATATGTCATATTTATTGCCGTTCCCTTTATCCACAGTTCCGTTTCTATTTCGGATGTCGAAACGATATACTGCGCGAACGGATAGTTGACAATCGCTTATTCCATTAATATATTTTGAGAATATTTACAACGGTGGGAATGCTGAAGGGTGTACTGGGTGTAGTGAGTGAATTAGAACTTTTCCTGCCGATATCTACTGTAGATTCGTAAATTGTTGCATCTAGGATGACATGGCACGCTCCTTTTGCGTCTACCTTCAATAATATATAAATATTTCTTTTATTTAATCTAAAGTAAGTCACCTTATTGCTATGAATGGAAGTCTTCCTTAGGATCCATTCCTACGGAAGGCTTCCATTTATAGGAGAATATCGGAAAATAGGCGACCCAGCGCCAGTTGGTGGGTAAAGAAAAAGAAGGCATCTAAAAAAATCTAAAATTGCAAATAAATAAATAAAATTATTTAGCTACGGTTACGAAGTCAAATTGGAAAAATCATCTCATTACGCGGACTCTCATTGACACACAGTAGTGATATCATTCGATTTACTCTATAAAATTTCTATGAGCTCTAACAAGAAGAGCCATTACGGTGAGCTTAGTGAATTTCAACTGAGATTATTCCCAAATAAACGCGACCCATAAAGAACATCCTTAAGTGAATGTTATTACCATATCGGGCCGGCATCCGTAGGAGGGGCGCGGGACCCAGCGAGCGAAAATAAAGAAGTAAAAATGACAAGACGCTATTTGCATCCCGCTAATGGCAGCCACCTAATGCGGGGGTAGACGAACAAATATTGCTTTATCCAGCCGCACAATTTATTCTAAACTCTGTTTTATTCGCCGCTGCAAAGCCAGAACTCGAGAGGGAAGCAGGGAAATTGGTGCCATTTGGATTTTTAAGCGATTCGCAAATCATTCCGCTTAATCGAATGATCTTGTTTGTTCCTGGCTTTTTCCTGTTTCAGGCTGTCGCGCGCAATTTGCGTTTACACCGAGATCGCCGAATACTTGTTTCGTGCGACGGAGGCCGACATTTCGCAGATTGGCCCGTCATTTTCGTATGGATACTTAGGAGTGAAGTGCCTGCAAAAATGCTCGAGTCCCTTATCGTGCCGGAGGGGGTGGAGAGGTCACAAGCTGCCCTTATCTAAATAGCGTGACCGCGCGGTCCCTCGCCTCACCTGCTGACTTTATGCCTTTCCTGGGGAAGCCGTCGCATGCTTACGACTTGGCGCGAACACCACGGCGTTTTCCCGTGTAAACATAGCGATCGCCAAAAGGATTCGCGCCTCGCATTTCTCGAATTACATGGAAAAATGCAAATTAAAATAACTCTCAAATCCCAACTCAACCGTGTCGGGGCTTAATCCGCGAAGTGACAACGGCATTCTGACGAGGCGCCGGAGCTGGGAATTATTAAAACGAACGCCAACTTTTTCACTAAGCCCGTCGCAAAGCCGTTTCAATTGCGCTGCGCTGAAGATAATTCCGACTGACGTCATCTTTTTTCAAATTCTCGACTCGGCTACGGCGTTCTCTGTGCAGCAATTATAACATTTCCACCGACTAGGGAAACAGAAACACGTGGGAGCGGGCGCGTCGGATCGCACCGTTAGTAATTTAAATTTAGATGGAAATTTAATGATGCATTCACAAAGGGCGCTCGTAAAGTCGGTTGCGAGATATTTTTTACGAGGATCTCGCGAACTATTGCGCGCTTAACGACTCTGACGCAAGATCGCCCTCTGCTTTAATGAGCGCCCGATAAACGTGTTAACTGCCGCGACCTTATTTTAGCTCGATGTAAAATTGCAGAAAAATGGATTCATTACCGTGATTGCGGGGTGACACGTTTTATGCTAATGTCGGGGCCCGCTACAGAGCTGGCTCGTTCTAGCAACTACGTTGATAGGAGGTTGGGGGGCAGGGTGAAGGTAGACCGGGCTATGTTTAATATATGAGGGCAGGCGACGCAGTGCTGGTAAACACGGCCCAACCTTCGCTCGCGTTGGCCGCTGTTTGCACTCCGTGCTAGTCTCAAGAGAAAATATGTTGGTTTTGCATACCTAAGCGCGGCGGGCTCGGGGCTAGAATGCCTGTTTTCCTTGACATGTTTTCTTAGACAAAAATGTCCGGCAACAGCTCCACGAGACTTTTAGAATGCAGCTGTTGACTGGAAAGAACTCTTTTACGGTGGTAATAAGGCTATGTTTTTGCAATGGTATTAGCACTATGGTCCTTAAATAAGATTGCATGGATTGAAAGATTTGGCGTAGTGTGGATAGCTGGGGTGGCTATCACGATAATAAACGAGGAGTTTACTGTAATTTTAAAATACAATTAAACGGAACTTAAAAATGCTTACACATTTATTCAAGAGTTTTATATTAAAAATGAGACGGAATTTAAAAATGCTGTCAAAATAACTTCAAGAGTGACACATTCTTAAAATACACAATACCTTTGGGACCACTTGTATAGTAAGGTAATAACATAGGTTGTAGACTTAGTTTAGGCTAGTGTATGTTTATAGTAATTACAGTATTTGCCAATTTTTTTCCCCTAAGATATTTGAATAATAACCAAAAGTTATCCCTCATCAGTGCATAATATTTCGAAATTTTCCTGGCCAATTTATTCAATCTACATACATTACAGTATTTCACACTATACGAGCTATTGCTAATCGACTGACAATTATAACTTGTTCAACCTAAAGCACAAAGTCTATTAAGAAAATTCGACATATTACGATAACTGACTGACTGTGCTGTTGAGTGTAATTTCTATTACTTTTCACACATTGAAAGATAGCTATATAAAAAAGGTATTTGAAGTATTTGTTGATGGAAAAATATCTCTGCTATATGGGCGTACATTATACGTTTATCTATAAAAAGGAGACAAGACAACGAACCGAGCACATCGTTATCCCGCAATCGATATTAGAAATCATAACCGATGTTTGCTGAAGTGCTGAGCTCCGAGCTATAATCCTCTCGGCGAGCGTACAACTCCACTTAACAAACGTATAAATAATATTCAGAGGGAACACATATTCGGGGGTGCTTCGAGGGTAGTTTGACGGCGTAACGAATCGTAAAACCAAATCATCGAGTAGCACCCCTACTGTACACTACTGTTCGATAGTTTACATCGAAATCAATGGAGCTGTTGTTGTTTTTATATTTTTTTAGAGCTTCACATACTTCGACGTTTTGGGATGATTGTTTTATCGTGACTTAACAGACACCCAAAACTAGCTAATAGGAAATTATGCAGTAATGTGTGCTATTTGACTGAGTTGATTGTATTATTATGTTTTGGTTAACTTATAGAATATTAATTGGTTAGTCGTTAGTCATTACGTTAGTCATAGTAACTTTTTCATGAACCATTCTTTTTCACGGCGCTGTAGGAAAACAAAAAAAAAAAAAAAAAACTTATTTAAGGAATTTTATTATTTAAGATTTACATTTTAATGCTTAAACAAGAGTGGGATCTTATACGCTAAAAATATTAAACAACACACAAATTTAACAGGATTTTTCAGTCGAAAAATAAAAAACAACATCTTAATATTTTGTAACCTTCTTTCTTTACTGACATAACGGCCGCCTTGGTCGAATGCTCAGATCCCGGGTTCGAATCCTGGTAGGGGCAAACTTTGTGATGACCACAAATGTTTGTTCCCGAGTCATGGTTGTGTATATGTTTATGTAGTCTATTTTCAATATTTATATACATAATTATAATAAAAAATATGTCCCTCATCTAGTATCCATAACTCAAGTGCTTAGGCTACTTACTTTGGGCTAGATGATAGGTGTTAGTGTAAAATTATTTATTTATAAACAAGCTTAATTATTAAAAAATTATAAAATATATAATAACGCGACTCCGCTCATTCTCTCATTGTTAAATCTTTAGGGTTGCCCCTCAGCGGTCTGTGGAGCACTCTTACGTTTTTTATATATTTTAATTTTAATTTCATATCGGGCGCTAATGGCGGCTGCAGCCCTGCGTGCCGAATCGCTCCAAGCCCAATGTATTCATGGCGTAATAAAACTTAATGTAGCGAGTGAACTAATATTGTTTTATTCAATGTTTAATTTTGAAATTCACCCAATTTTTGCGAATCATGAATTTTATTAAAAAGGGTGCGTTTTATTTTCGTGGCGGATGATTTTGTTGGAGACTTTTCTTCGATGTTAGGAGAGGGAAACGTTTGGTATTGATATCGGTAGTATTTATTTGCATATATTGTTTTTGAAACCTTCCGAGACACTTTTAAAAAGTCATAGTAATTTTGACTTAATATATATACATTTAAACTTAGTAGTCAGTACACTTCAACTTTCCAATAAATGTCAGAAAGCGGCTTAGGCACCTGCCCGGATGGCTTTGGACGCGGGTTCGATTCCCGCATCAAGACTATAATACAATAATTCATTGCACTGAAGAAGTTTTGGGTCACGCATCCATTGATCGGCCGGAATATGCTGGACTGCAATCTTCGGTCGATTACGGCTCATTCACCGAATACTTCCACCCATAGGGAAGCCTCGAGTCCCTATAAAAAGGGAAGTAGGTAATGTGGGATTGACGGATTGAACACGCGTTTATGCAATTTGGACGGTTGCCGTAATTTTTCGGATGTAATGTTCTTTGGTAAAGATTACCAATATTTATGTCGTATTTTATCAATTGCCATTGTTTTTCGGGCAGTTAGACATAGCGGATGCAAGCTGAGTGTTTCAAATATGGCGAGGAATAGGCAGCAGATATCCTGTTATTTCAGCTAGCACTGTTGCAATAAACCTGCCCAATAAATGTTAATCTCAAGGAGACGAAATATGATTGTTGAAGCCTCTCTGCTCTACCACTTTACGCATCATCGGCATGATTTTTTCATGTATGTTTTTCAATGACTTACTTTTTCCTTTAATTTCAATGTCCTACTGAACTGTAGGTAATGGAGAGAGCACGCATTAGGCAGGTCCGGATTCTGCACACATGTTCCCAGGAGGATGTTGGCCCGACACTGTTCGTGGACCTTAAGCCGTCACCCCTCATGTACTAAGCAAACAGTCGAAGTCAAATCAGCGCCAAGTTAATCCGTTTAGGTGCGCGAGCCCACTTGATTAAGTTTAATTTATTTTAAAAATCAGTGCGAGCGGCGCCTCCGGCGCGGCGCGGCACGGTCCCTCCGAAATACATTATTCAGTGTTTTAGAATAATTTTCAAATTCGATTACATAGGGCCGACCCTCTGTAAGTGGGTGGGCCGGGCGGCGAGCGGCGTATTTAGCCAACACTGGGGTCTGCCGCGTGCTGTGCCGATTTGAATATGCGACGCACGTGGCTGCGCCCGGGGACCGCGCCGATCATATTTCAAATGTCACCGGCGATGTCTCACTCAGATACTATCGCCGATAAACGGCCAGATACCGCGCAAGGGTGGAAATAGTTCGCGGCGATTTTTTACCCCGCCATCCATTGTCGCCTGCAGCTGACACCTAAATATTACTTTTGCTGTAAGGTGTACAGGCGTTTGTTGGAGAGCTCTTCTGGTTGACGTTCGCTTTTATCTGCGAATTGGAAGACCTCTTTATCCATTATGGCGCAGATTATTGTAAGTGGTGGCGTAATATCATATTTCTCTATTATAGCCGTTGATGGGATTGATCTTCAATGTTTATTATATGTTATTTCTTTCGAACATTTAAACCCTATGATTCACATGTATGTACCTACCGTGTGGTGACGGCAGAGCAGAATACAATTGTCGCCACCCCCATCTCTTCCGTGGACGTACAAGGCGACTAAGGGTAAAGACAGCGTTGAGTAATAGGCGGCAGTATTCCTCTTAAACCACCTAGCAATATAGTGTGATTTACGTTGCTGATACATGGCAATAGGCTCGCCACTGGGATTTTATCATTTGATATTACATGGGATCTAACATTTGGCGAAACGTGGGTGATATTTCACTTCTGCATATCCCTTCGGTTACACAGGCGTGATTTATGCAGGTATGTATCTCCACAAAGTTTCCTACCCATCTTGCCCGCGCCATCTCCACCTACTCCTCATTAGGCCATCTTAAAATAAATAATTTTCAATAAATTGTTCTCACGTGATAGCAGTACATAATCGGTGGGAGTGCAGTCACGTGCGCGGACGCACGCGCAGGCCGCGTGCGGCCGCCCGCCACGCTCCGCCGCTGCCACTCCATTACCGCGAGGCCACCGCCTCTGATGCCAATGTGCCAAAATACGAGCAAAGACTATCCTAGTTTCGATGCAGAGGATACACGCACGTTAAACTTCTATGACTGATGTCTGTACTCAGAGATGTCAAGCTAACGATAATAAGACGTACTTTATACAAAAAAAATGTCAATCGAAACTAGACTATAGGCCAGACAAGAATAGGCACTATTTTGAATTGAAATTTTTTTGTACCTATTAGGTACTCGTTATCGTTACTTGACGTCTCTGAGTACGGCTGTTACTGGTGTAATCAGAGACATGACTTTAACTTAATGGGTCCCTTAACGTGCTTTTTGTCAATTCAAAACTAGTCGCTATTCTTTCCAGGTCTAGATTTAAATAAACATGTTCTGTATTAAGTACTCATTAACTTTAATTGACGTCTCTGAGTAGGAACGATCTCAGACCAAAGTAAAATTGATAATATCAGAAACCTATATAATTAGATATTTATAGATTATATTGCATTCCCTGTTATGGTTAGAGACAGACTGGCGGCCATAAAAATCAAGCTAAATCCTAATCACAATAGAAATATTGTACTGACACCAAATAAATTGGGAGTGTGGTGGGATCAAGACAAAGTAGTTACAACAACTCAAAACAAAAATATACCGTATAAAGGTGTGCGCTGCAATTGCATTTAAAAGTAAAACTTTCAGTAGGCACAATACTTACACGAGTGTCGTTCGCGTCTGCAAAGTTCAGAGTTCTACTCCACACCGGGGGCGGGCAGCGTTGATGCGATTGCAGTACTGCAAGCAAATCGCCGAGTAATCCGCTACTTGTACCGCAGCCATCGAGATATGCCGGAATTAATTTCGGTCACTTGCCGTAGTAATTGAAAATGGAGACAGCGTGACAGCTGGAAGTCAGATTGAAAATGGACGTGAACGTAAAGCGGGATAAAAGAAAAATTGGATTCCCACTTTTAACACTAATCGTAAACTTCTACTTTTTTTCTTATTCGGAACAGCCCTTATATTATACAAGCACTAATCGCTTACCTTTCGCAAATTATGTTAGGCTGGCTCCATGTAAACAAAGAACCCTGTAAAGAAAGAATAGGCAGGAGCGTCCCTTTTATTCATTCATTCATAATTCACGCCTATATCCCCGAAGGGGTAGGCAGAGGTGAACTAGCACCCACCTTTTATACCATCTAGCAATATACGTGCTCGATAAATGGCATTAAACTAGCACCTAAACATGAGACCTACTTAATTGGCGAAACATGGATATTATACCCTGTTCCCACTCCTTCGGGGATATAGGCGTGATTTATGTGTTTATGTAAAGTCAGTCCGTGATCTAGCATTCATTACACAAGTGCTTATGCTTACTTTGGGATAGATTGATAAGCGGTAAAACATAGAATTTTTAATAGGCGATCTGAGACATTCTCTGTTTTACCGCCGTTGGTAATAAATGTACTATTAATTGTTTATTTTAAACAAGTTTCTCTGTGCTTTTTTTGCAAAATATTAGTAAAGAGAATAAGTAAATAAAGCCCAAACACAGCAGTAATTCCCGCTGATCCCGTGTCAAATGGTAAATGTAGCCCACGTTCGCGCATGAGCGCGTGCGACAGCCAGGATGTGCGAGTGAGCGGTCTAGCGGACCCCCTGACAGCACCGTTGCCGATTTGCTACAACTATCGTGATTTTAAACGGTTTAGCTATTACTACTGTGTTACGAGTGGCAGTATTATGGGATGCATTTTAAAATGTTCTTTTTTGTTGTCACATTATGTAATTTATTTAGGATTGATGTTTTTGCTATTTTATACTATTGCATCTTTTTCCCTAATTTTCGTATTGTTATTTGTCATCATCAACGGTTGCCTGGAAGAGATTGCTTTTTGACAATAACGCTGCAATTGTAGTTTTCTGTTTCTTTTATTTAAATGTCTATTTGTATGTCATTTTCTTTCAGGTGCGTGTATTTTTTTTGCTATAGGTAAAAGGAACGCTGCTGTCCATTACTCATCGGTGTTTACACACTTCGACGTCTTGTATGACACCCGCGGGATTGATGGGGGTGGTCACTATTGTATTCTGTTCAGGCGTCACCACACGGCTCTTTGTTGTTCATTGAGACAATTATCTTCATATTCTGTTTATAAAGTTTAGGCTCTTTTTACTGAGATATTCCATGTTTGGCCATCATGGCCCATGATGATATGATGGCCAAACAAGCCTCGTATTTAATTTAATCGTTGTCTCTGTCTGTCACATTATTGTTTTAGGTACGTTATGTTTTTGAGGTACCTATCCATATTTCTACCAAAAGAGCGTTATTTACTGTTACTGTTCTTACTTACATTGGTTTTCCATTATGTTTATTTGTGTTCATCTACCAAAATTGTTACTGACCAACAAAAGAAAATGAGACAAATCAAAAATGCAAAGAAATTCAATAACCGTCCGCGATTCTTTGGATTGTCACCCCAATACAGGGAATAGACCAGCCAACATAAGTGTGCGAGTAAAATATCGTCTGTCGATGTTACTGTATTAGGAATAGGGTTTTTATTTCCGTGAAAGCCGCAGTGTAGCCGCAAACGTGTATCCTGGGTACAAATCCCCCGGATTGAGTGCGGGACACCGCGCGAGGGTTCGATTATTACTCGAGCTCCGATCTCGATACTCCACTCGATGCATCGCGGGGGAGCTGCATTACACCGAGTGCTCAGTGGCTTCCGACTCGATTCGTTGACCGATTGGTCGACTCTATTTAGAATGCGCGTGTAATCAGCCAAACTATTTACACGGCAGTCGGATAGTCCAGTTTATTGCTTATGAGACAGCACGTGTTGAATTTGCGGCTTCTATCTGAATATTGTATTGGAGTTCTCAATTTTGTTGCTTACTGGGACTTATGCTATTTTGAATGCATTCATATTTTTTTGTAAATTTCGGAATGCCTTCTAATATTTACAGATTTGATGACTTTTCTCAATCATCAGCATCATCACAAGTTCTTTACTGTCGTCACAGATGGGTCACATGCCTTCTCTATAGATGGAAGAAGAAAGGGAGAATGGGCTATAAGCCGCCACACTGGCCTTGTGCGGATTGGTGGGTACTAACGACTGCAGACTACAAACGTTTTGTTAGAATTTTATTGAATGTGGATACAAATAGGATTCATTCATACAAAATAGGATTCAGAGAGAAAGAGTCGTGATCGAAACGTCGCGTTAAATAATAACATTGCCATCCACCTAAATATTACCTACACGAGTTAAATTAGTAAAAGCTGGTTATTTCAAATGCTCGTGAAAATACAAGATAAGATTGTTGATCCTTTTCGTTTCCCTACAATAATATTGTTACAATAATAACGTCTTGATTGCCGCCCAAATTACCGAAGGTGTCTTCGGTAATTTGATTCGGGTTCGATTCCCGCACCAAGACTGTATGTAATATTTCAAACTTTTCCGAGAAATTTTTCTTTCTTTCTATAAGTTGTATAACTATAACGTATACAACTTCTTGTATACGTTACAGTTAAAATCTTGAATTGTACAGAAAAGTCGAAAGTTCCAGAACCAGCTTACAAAGAACGCTTCAATGCGGTCGACGCTCAAGGGGATCCCATCCCCGAATCCTTGTTCGGCCATATGTTGCGCGGAATTGATTATTTGATTATGTTTTTATTTACTTAATATCCGTCGAGGCGAGTGTTTAAGTCGACGTTTATGATATTCTCATGCGGTTTGCGGGCGAGGGGTGGCGGTGGCTTGATGCGCCATTGTTTCACTCGCCCCTGCTTTGTCAGGTCGACCCGTGCCGTAATTTGATCAACTACAGAAATTGTTGCGAATAAAATGTTTGTTGTTTACATGTTATTGTCTTGGGAGCATTTGAGACGCGGTGGCCGAGCTCAACAGTGGATAGAATATTGACACCAGCCCTTTGATGTTACCATGGATAAAAGAATACAGGGAGAAAACATACATACACAAATCACGTGTAGGTATTGGTTGGCAGAGGTGAATTAACACCATTTGGATCGTAATCGTAGCACCTAGCAAGAGGTGGTATGAGAGAAAGCTGCTGCCGATTACTCATCTTTGTTTTAACTACTTTGTACAATACAAATGTGAATTTTAATTCGGAATAATTGATCATTGAGTTCCAACTCTGAACAATCTCAGTAATGCTTCGCAATATTTTAAATCGTCTCCATTGTGCTGTGTTGATACAGATGAGAGCGCTTAGTGCATCGCGCAACGATCCGTGGCCCGATGCTATTGCGACCAGCATGAAGCTGCTACTATCAGATCGCCAGCCGCCGAATTAAAAATGGAATGTTGATTCTAAATTTAAAACGGAATGTAAACCAAATTCTTTTTAAATACTCAAAAAACGAAAATTCAATAAGAATTTATTTTTAATTAAATATGTGAGACATTTGTTTATAATATTTTTTATATTATTTAAAACGTTATATAAAGACTACCTACCTACATATCCACATAAAGAGGCCAAAGGTGTTGTAAATGCTGAAGAGATTTCGTTTGTACCTAATAAGAACTACTATTGTTTGACCTCCTGAATTTCAAGAAAACAGTTTCAAAGTGAGTTTTTACTCCGTTCGTATCTCCAAACTATATAGACTGCAGGCAAAAACGGTTCTAATAGAAAACGAGACGTCACTAACATTGTGGACTCCATTCAATGCTTCTCATTGACACGTTCATGCATTTGAGCGCCCAGCGGGCATCAAGGGGTTGGCTCTTGTTTTACCGCAGAGGGGTTTGTGACGTCACGGTGCATAGAGAAGGTTAAAATAACGACTGCTCTACGCATGGGACTTAGGGATGGCTTTGGATAAATCGGAGACTTTAGAACCGACATTAAAAATAAATTAGAAACAATGATGTTCCCTCCGCACTATTGCAACGTTTGGTTTGGACAAACAATTTTTATGATTTTGCTCGGGTCTAATAAGGTCTTTAGCCCTTGTGATATTTTTTCGAATATAATGTCATTTCTGTTTCAATCGATTGTATTATAAAATTGTATTTTTTTTGAACATTTTCTCATTGAAAACAATAACGCTTCAACTCAATAACTACTTAGAACATAGTGTTTTCCAAATATATTAAGACGTTAAGAATTACTACAAGAAAACGATTCGATGTATTTTTACCTATGTCAAAAATATAAACCGCGCGTGGCCGCGTGGTGACGGCAGAGTAGAATACAATTGTCACCACCCCAAACCTCTCCCGTGGGTGTCGTAGAAGGCGACTACGGATAAATCAGTGATGAGGAATGGGCAGCAGCATTCCTCTTATACCTACCACCTAGCAAAGTACTGCGACTTTTGTGCCCGATAAATGGCAATAGGCTCGCCACCTATTACATGGGACCTAGCCTGATTGGCGAAGCGTGGGTGCTAGTTCACCTCTGCCTACCCCTTCGGGGATATTGGCGTGAATTATGTATGTATGTAAAAATATAAACAAACATTATGTAGTGGCTGATAAAGTTTAATACCTACCGGTGACACAATCAACATATTTCGCGCAGACCACCAATATTAAATTTTAATAATAAATATTATGCACTGTAAATTGGACAATCTCATTCAATCAAAACGCCGTTCATTAAATCACGATGCGGTGGCACACCACGTGTAGCCCTGTGTGGCACGGGGGTGCCCTCTGCCAAGAGGGTCCCGGATTCGATGGAAGCTATAGATAATGGAACTTGTCGCAACGGGGTCCGTAATAGACGAAACCTTATTTGAATATTGTCCCGATTGACGGGGGGTAGTGTAAATTAAATCTGTACGTAGCCCACTGTGCAGGTAAAGAAAGCTGCTGTGATAGGCGGCGGCCTAAATATTTTGAGTTAATTAAAAAAAGGAAAATTCAATTCGTCTTTGTTTTCTTTGAGCAGGACAAACTTTTTGTTTGTTTATAGCGTCTGTGGGAATTCTCGAAACATTCATTTTCAAGATTAGAATGTTTCGCTCGATCATTATTAAGTATTTAATAATAATCTCAATTTCTGTTTTAATTTTCAACTTAATAATTATTAATAAGACAATAATTATAATTCTTATACACACGCCTATTATCTACTCCAAAGAAAAAGTAGTACAAGCACTTGTTTTATTATGGATCTTGTGTCCACAACACAAGTGCTTATGCTACTGTGATGCGCCAATTTTAAAAAACACGTAATAATCATACATGTTTCCGAAATTAAATGTGCTATGCTTATTTTATTATTACATAAATGTATGAAAAGTTCCCGCTACAGAACTATAATTTTTTGAAAAATTCCTGATCTTTGTATTTTTTTGCAAAATCAGGCGAGTTTACACTTATTTCCACCCTATAACGAAGGCACGTAATTGTATTATTTAATAAGCCAGCCCTCTCAAGCTATCTACTTTATCCATTACGATAACCAAACAGTACAATGAAATTGTGAAAAGGTGATCAGTAAAGGCCTTGGTACACTTGCGGCGTGCGTGAAAAATGAGGCGTTCGCCGATAGCGCTCGCTGCTCGCCGGGAGCTTAATGAACTAGAACAGTGATAGCGTGACCTGTGTGTGTGGCTATGGGCATTAGCGCCCAGCATGGCTATTTTGTGGGCATACATTTTGAACTAAATTTTGTTTAAGGAAACGTTATATTATTAAATAAATAATTTTGCACTTATCATCTAGCCCAAAGTAAGTAGCATAAGTAGCATTTACGATAGTGTTCTGTTTAATAATATTTTAATTGTTAATATGTTGCAATTGTTGAAACTTAAACAAAATAAACAATTATTTGTAATTTATATACCTAACACACCTAGATGAAGGGTAGCAGAAGTCTTATTAATCCAAAATCTATTTTAATTTCAGTTTGCACTGATCTTCGGAAAACTCGTCATGTAAAAACCGAAACTCTTACTGAACATTATATTATTATGATGTATCTTTTACTGTTTAAAAATCACACGAATCAACTACGCACCAGTGCTCATTGTAAATGTTCGCACAATTCTAATCATTACAAAAAGGAGTCTTATTCTGAAAATTAACTGAACGTAGCCCATTGAACTAAAGCAAACCCCACAATGATGTGTCTCGCTCTAAATCTCACTGCCCCAGTCCAAAAGTAATTTGTTCCCAAGTAAAAGGGGATTGATGAAATGGAAATAAATGAGTTGCGGACAAGGAAAAGGTTGTCAAAATAGGAGCGCACATGAGCCAATAAGCTAAATTGAAATACCTCGGTACTAGTACGAGTCTTTCAGAGTAATTGGTTGACGGGACTTGCCTATAGCTGTTAGAGATGTCCGTAGACTCATCGATGTTTGTATTCCATTTCAAAAGATAGCCCAAAACGTATTTTTATTATTTTTTTTTTATATAAAAATATGTCAGTTTATTTACATTTTTTTTTAAGAGACGAAATCTCTTAGCTTTCCATGGATTCACCGTACTGGTGCCGGGTCCATAGTGCGGCAGCGCTTGGAACTCGTTACCCAATTACTTTAGATTATTATTACACAGTAAAGTAAAATTTAATAAAATTGCTACTGGCTACTTAGTACATGTACCTACTAAGTAAAATTTCTATCGTTCTATGTAAAAGTTCAATTGTTATTAAGTAGTTCGTTCGACTATCGATAATTCACATCTCTACGTTTGGACCTGTTCCACTCAGGCGTCGATTTGAATAGAAATACCTACCATTAAAAATATAGGGGCGGCTCCTTGAATGGCCCACGAGGACATCCCGTGCGGTATTCATTCGCTAAGTGAACCTCCGACAGACGGGCTGAGGTTGGTTTACCGAGTCGATTCGTGGCTTGGAAAGGTAAACGCTGGACACGGGTTACAGTGTCTTTGTTTTGTTTTTAGCGTCTATAGCGGCCTGAAGTTACAATTTCAACTACATATTATAATGTATACTAATATCATAAAGCTGAAGAGTTTGTTTGTTTTTTTTTTATCTCAGGAACTACTGACTCAAATTGCAAAATTATTTTTATGTTGGATAGTCCATTTACCGAGAAAGGCTATAGGTGAAGGAAGAATTTAGGGAGATTGGGGCCATACGTTATATGGCCCATAACCCACCCCGCTGGTCCAGTGCGGGTTGGTGGGTATTAACACCGCAGATTCAGCCGGGACCACCGGCTTAACGTGCCTTCCGAAGCATGGAGGAACTCGAGATAATAAATTTTTGGTCACCCATCTAATGACCGACCTTAGCGAACATTACTTAGTTTACGATATCGCAGGCCGAGCGCGGTAAGCCTCTGTGCCATCGAGCTCCTCGATGAAAATTAAATATTTATGATTTCTGTTAACTAGTGTGGCATACGAATGGTCAATGGCACTTTAGTCAAACTAACCAAAACTATCTTTAATCTATTGTCAACCTAAATTGTTCGAAGTAAAGCACAAAGTCGAATGAGAAAATTTGTCATTTTGTGGTAGACGTGCCTGCACTATAGCATTATAGCTGGTTGTTCTCGTAACGGCACTATAGGTCTACTTATCCTATAGGTGTTGAAGCAATAATTGAATGACATGCGTTTAAACGACTTCGGGCCACGAACGCATGGTCCGCCCAAAATATTGCAGATATAAAAACATTTCGATTTCAATTTATACGTTTCGTTTGAGATCAAAGTTGACGAGAGCGTGCAGTGACGCGTAGACGTCCCTTTACAATTTAATCCATTAGTTACACGAATGTACCGCCAGGGCTGATGTAGAATGGGATTGGATATGGCGCCATTACTGTTTTATACACTTACCGGATCTGGACTATTACATACATACATAAATCACGCCTATATCCCCGAAGGGGTAGCCAGGTGAATTAACACCCAGTTGACGGAGGAGGAGGACCAGGTGTAATAGGTGGAGAAACTGCTGCCCATTCATCATCACTGTTTTAACACTTAGACGCCTTGTACGACACTCGCGGGAGAGATTTGGGGTGGTGACAATTGTATTCTGCTCTGCCGTCACCACACGGCACCAATACTGACCATTGCTAACGTAGAACTCGGTTTGGACATTTCAGTAAGAAAATTAGACTGTGGCAATGGTCGCGGGCATGCCCGTCTAGTGAATTCCCCGTTTAGGACAGCCGCAGGAGATTGGGGCTGGTAACAAGTGTGTATTATTATCAATTGTGTGTGATAAAAACAGTTTGCCAAAAAAATCATTCCCAAATAACAAAATTCCACCCACTTGCAAAACACCGACCGACATAGTTCCGAGAAATCGTCAACGCACGCCAGTCCTTTCCTCAATCCTGGAGGCACTTGATTAACTCCGGCGTATCGTAATTATTTCCCTCCCCATCCTCGGGGATTTGTATAATCCTGATTGGGTACGTATTGCTGCCCGATGGAGTGTACTCCCGCACGTGTCGACCGGCATTATCTCACTTTCGGGGTGGTCTATGGGAAATTGAAAATGTCTTGTTCGAAGAAGTAGAACATTTTAAATGGCCGCATCGTTGCGGTGTCGGGGTTGAAATATTGGGATCGATTTTTGTTTTTTTTTCTGTATTATTTGGTATCTTTAAAAAATGGACTAAGGTACACATAATTTGAACCATAGGCGTGTCTCTAAGACACAATTACCAAACGCCTTAGATACAAAGCAAACAAAATACCCGTGCCCCAGCAGTGGGGACATCCAAGGGCTGGTGATGAAGTACTCATTAAAGTTAACTGTAATCTCTATTAGATATTTACTGGGTTAGAAAAAGATGTTTTAGACGGAAATGTCATTTTATTCGTTCAGATAAAACTGTCATTTGGATTCTGTTGGCAACACCAACAAGATTTACATATTTTGTCTTTGTCTAAAGAATGCGCTCTCTCTCACTTGCAAATAATGGCGGTTTGGTAAACTGTGCTACGTGTCTCCTCTTAATAAATTAATTAAAATAGTACAAAGTGTTTAACTTGCTGCCCACGACCTACCACAAAGACCCACACAGATTCACTCCATTATCTAGGCGAAAGTAACTGTTAGATTGACATAACTGTTGAAATCGGTATTAAGGCTATATTTTTTGTCTATCTTCAGTCAGTCATAAATAGAAGAAGAGTTGTTGGAATGCAGATTGTCAAATACTTTATTATTTACATACTTTTTGTTTGCCTCTCGCACGCTGCGCACTCCCCTATTTTTTTCTTGGACACACGGGTTTTCGGTATCTAGCGTCTTGACGATACATAAGTGTATTGTAATCATACCAGATATGAATAAATGAATTTTGACTTTGACTTTGACTTCTCTTCTCTCTCTCTCTCTTTTATATTATACACACCCTTATACACACCTTTAAAGCAGCTCCGAAAACAGCTGGATTCCTTTGCCCTTTTGCGTATTTAAAAATAAAAGTACAAAGAAAGTGAAAACACGTCATCTCCACCAAACTTTATATGACAAATGACCGCTTCAGAAACACGAAAACAGGTAGGTACACTCAAGCTTAATAATTCCAGCGAAATAACAGAAAAATACCATCGGCAAATTAAAAATTCGCTCCACAAAACGGAATTAAAGTTCTCGCCGAGGCTCTCGCGCCCCGGTCTGGGCGGAGACGATAACGCGACAATGGGCATTTGCGCGTGGCACCCGCTGCCCTCGCCCTATTAACGTAATTACCACTTACTGCTCACGAGATAGGGCTCATTATTACGTAATTTTTATCAGCTTACGACGCGGAGAATTGAACGGTATTGAGGTTGGAGTGTGTTTGGTGGTGCAAATTGTTTTACTAGTTTTCCAACAGATTGCGACAGCAACGTTGTTTCAACGCACCGTTTTGCTGAGAAGTAATTATTTCGCTGTCCATACTAAGCAAGCACGCTGTCTATTGACCAAACACATGTTATAATCACCATCTTCTTCTTGCCCTGTTCCTAGTTTATTTAGGCATAGTATGTTAGCATTGCCGTGTGGTGACGGCAGAGTAGAATCCAATTGTCACCACCCCAAATCTCCCCCGTGGGTGTCGTACAAGGCGACTAAGGATAAATCAATTATGAGGAATGGGCAGCAGCGTTCCTAATAGCATATACCACCTAGCAATAGCAATGTACGGCGAATTTTGTGCCCGATAAATGGCAATAGGCTCGCCACCGATTACATGGGACCTAACATAATTGGCGAAACGTAGGTGTTAGTTCCCCTCCGCCTACTCCTTCGGGAATAAAAAGACGTGATTTTTGTTTGTATTATTACAGAGAAAACAGAACGTCAGGTTCATACTTTTGTATTCTATCCGTTCGAATAGAAAAGCCACTTGGCTGGGCCTGACCTGAGGTCAGTCAATGGAGGTCATTTCTTCACAGAGCTTGTTGTGACCCCGATCATTCACTGCTTCAGCAGGTTCAAATGATTCAAGTTCAAACCACGAAATCCGTTGACGGTAACAACCAAGCAAGCGCTTTTGGCTTCCAATTGTCTCCCGAACACAAACAAAACAAAACTTCGCAGAAAGAAACTTCATGAAATTTTGGATACAAAAAAAACCGGCCAAGTTCGAGTCGGACGCGCGCACGAAGTGTTCCGAACAGTATCTATAAAAAAAGGCAAATAAATCACGTTTATGTCATACCTGACCATAAAGTGGATTTTTCCGTCCACTACGCGAACGGAAAATCCCACTTCCTGGTCAGGCGGTGACATAAAACTATGATCTTACCTCGAACGATAAAAAAAATAGCCTCAGATCGCATATTTTTCAAATATTTGTTTGATCTGAGACAATATTTGTTTTATCGTCCTTGGATATCTACTATTGTTTGCAAAGGAGCCCCCTTAAGTATTAATTTTATTTTGGCGGTTAGAAAAAGAATTTCGAAAACTTATGATCTTGAGGCGGGAATCGAACCCGCGTCCGCTGCTATCCGGGCAGGTGCCTGACCGCTCGGCCACCCAAGACACTAATTAACTTGACGAAATTCTTCTAACCTTTACACTTCACGTTGTAAGCCAACGGGTACCCTCGCAATGTAGAAATAAATTTCAAACATTCCAAAGCAGATATTTTTACAAATATCGTGCGTTCGGTTAAGCTTGGGTTTGCTTTATAAACTATTCGATTTTAATTTTAACATTATATAAATGTTAGAAAAATTAGTACAAAGATTTTGGTGGTTAGAAAAAAATTTCGAAAAATTATGATCTTGAGGCGGGAATCGAACCCGCGTGTTTGAAATTTATTTCTACATTGCGAGGGTACCCGTTGGCTTACAACGTGAAGTGTAAAGGTTAGAAGAATTTCGGCAAGTTAATTAGTGTCTTGGGTGGCCGAGCGGTCAGGCACCTGCCCGGATAGCAGCGAACGCGGGTTCGATTCCCGCCTCAAGATCATAATTTTTCGAAATTCTTTTTCTAACCACCAAAACCTTTGTACTAATTTTGCTAACATTTATATAATGTTATAATTAAAATCGAATAGTTTATTAATTTTATCATATATATTAGTATTTGTTGTTATAGCGGCAAGAGAAATAGATCATCTGTGATAACTTCAACTGTCCAACTATCACGGTTCATGAGATACAGCCTGGCGACAGACGGACGGACGGACAGCGGAGTCTTAGTAATATAAGGTCCCGTTTTACCATTTGAGTACGAAACCCTAATAAAAACGGTTTAAGCAGCCGCTGGGCTGCACAGTATATCCTGAATGTGACCCGTTACGCCCTAAGCTGTTACAACAATTGTTCACTATTGTTTAGTGTTTGCGAATGTTAATTACAATACCTGAGTACTCTCATTTTGTTGGTTTCAACATTGTTTCCGAGTTGCGGAGTTGTGCGACGAAGAGTTGGCGACTTGTTTAGTTTGCAACAATTAATTGTTTATTGATAAATAGAGATGATTTACCTGGAGTTGAACATGTTTAGGTTTGTCTATTAGATAGTTTGATACCAATTAAATCTGTGACTGCTTATTACAGAAGGTGTAGTCAGGGGTGTATTCCATTCAAAGTAAGTAGCTTAATTGCTTAATCATCGCGCTTGTCAAAACCTTGCAATGTTCCAAGTTTATCTAGAGTCGGCACAGTATGTTTCCTCTTCTATGTCAGTAAGACGCCATCAAGCCATTGCATACACATTGAGTCATATTCATGTTATGGGAATTTTTCCATACTATATTATTTCTTTCATAGCGAAGGTGCCCTGACAGCGGGGACATCATAGTGCTGGTTATTATGAGAAGGTTATACTAGTAACTAGAGAAACTATCAAAAATAAAATCTTCACAGTCGAGTTCAATATCGCTAAATTGCTTCCTGAGTCTGCATTCATACGTTTCTACCTATGCAACCAAAATGATTTTTTCAAACACTGTTTAAACTAAATCATTGATGACTTTACATCACAGCGTAAACACAGTTTGATAGTATTTAAGAAACGAAGGAGTTTCTAAGTTAAGGACTGATTTAGTTTTTATGAATACGGGAGGGTAAGAGTTACACTCTTGTGATAAAGACGGAAAAAAGTCAACGCCTCTCGAAGGCGGCGAGTGCACTGGCAAAGGAAGCCAGCGATACACATATCTCATTGCATCAACTCGCTTCGCCGATTCTAGATTCCGTACCGTCTTTTAAGGAAGGTAAGACTTTAAACATTCCGCAGTGTAACTCCGCCCGTTTCATTAGGCGAGCTAAACTAAATTACACGAACAGTTTGAAATCGAAACTACGGCGGAACTGTTCGATATAAAGTGCGCTGATGCTCAGAAACATTTTCTTCCATTTATTGTTTCCTTCTTTTACGTCATGTTGGAAGGGGATGGGCGCACGCTTCGCATTTAAAAGCGATATAAAAAAGCTGCGCCTATAATCAGCAGGATGACCTAAGTGGCCGGCCGGACCGTACAAAACCCTCGGAGATACCTGTATTTTTCCACTTATTTACCCGGCGTTTTTACATTCGCACTGTTTGTTAGTATGGCCTCTTTGTGTGCTTGGGAAGATCCAGTTTTTTAACGAGTACTTAGGGTCTAATTAAAAGGAAAACTCAGACGTACAGCGGAGGCCTTTTGATGCCGGTGTTATTACGTTTCGTGTACAAATTTAATTTGCCCGGATGGATGACGAGTGGGTGGGAGCTGTGTTTTTTCGGACATGTTATTGAACTACGACGAGTGGTGTTTTATTGAGGATGATCGTAGGTAGCTTATTAAAGTATTCGCTCGGGTATACTTGACAGTACCATCGGCTCGAGATATATTATAAGTACCTATTTCTTAGAAAACAATTTTGGCTTGCTAACATCTGAATTGAAGACGGGTTATTGAATGTGAAGTCCTACGGACGAAAAGACAACCGTTTGAAAAAAATATTTAACGATTTTGAGAACGGGCGGGGCCAGATAAACAGACGAATAATTACTAAAATCTCATCACTGAGATAAATACTATAATACAATCTATAAATATAGTTTCGTAGACACTAGAGATAGAAAAATAGGCACAGAATGAAAGAAAGAAATACATTTATTAACTTAACTTATTTAATTGTAAATTACTAACAGAAAACGAAACATATTAAAACAAAAATTTTGTCGTGCGAGGCCAAAAGGCGCTCTCTACCTCTATACAATTACAAACTCGAACATAATGTCCGTGTTCTTCCCACAAACATTTGCTCCTATCAGGATTCGAACCGTGGATCTCTTGCCCATAGCCAGCGATCTGACTGACGACCATTCGACGGTCGACTGAATTTTATAATCTGTTTTTTTTTGGTACTACATACATAAATCACGCCTATATCCCCGAAGGGGTAGGCAGAGGTGAAATAACACTCACGTTTCGCCAAAAATGTTAGGTCCCTTGTAATTGGTGACGAGCCTATTGACATTTATCGGGCAAAAAAATCGCTGTACATTGCTTGGTAGTATAAGAGGAACGCTGCTGCCCATTCCTCATCATTACGCCTGTAAACCCTTCCCGGGTAAGGCAGATAGGTGATTTTAGTGGGTGCAAGTCCTACATATCCCCCCAGGACGGCCTCGGGGTGAACACATTAGGTTGCCCGTTCCAACCTCGGGCACAAAAAAAAAACCATTCCTCATCACTGATTTATCCTTAGTCGCCTTGTACGACACTCACGGGAGAGATTTGGGGTGGTGACAATTGTATTCTACTCTGCCGTCACCACACGGCCACGCAATTTTTGGTTCTAATGACACATGCTGGATGGCCTCTAAATATCGTAATTCGTATTAAGTACCTACTGTTCAAGTCATCAATATACTCATCAAATTATTATCGCAGGCTATTGTAACAAGAGTCATCGACTATTGAGTTTATAAGTACCAAGATGCGAATAAAAAAGGCGAATAAAAAAGAGCTCTATGGCGCAGTGGCTTAAATCGCTCGGCCTACGATTGCGTAAGCTAAGCAATGCATGGTAAAGCTGGTAATTGGATGGGTTTCGAAAAAAAAATTATGACTAATTCTTCCGTGTAGCAAGAAGGAAGGCACGTTAAGCCGTTGGTCCCGGTTGCATCTGTAGCCTTTGCTGCCAATCTGCACTGGGCCAGCATGGTGGGTCTTTAATACCAACCAACCAGCACTAGGCCGTGGTACATTCTCCCTACATTCTTCCATCAGGCAAGGATCGTGCCCAAGCAGTGGGGACATTAGAGGGCTGGGGATGAACCTCATACCTTAGAACCTCATACCTTGTCCACATATTTAACTCAAATTGTCCGTTTTGCGAGTTTATAACTGTTTCGAAATTAAGGGCTAATGGCGTATATGTAATATCTTAAAATTTGACGAGTAATAAAATGGACGGGACGGTAATGAGGAAACACCATTCATTCCGATATTGAGCTGAGGCTGCATCGACACTAAATGTCACCGGGTGAATGACGCACCGCGAGCGAGTGACTCCCGCCATTACAAGTTTTATCACTCGTATGACAGATGGCGTAATAAAATTTATTTATTTTAAATCAGGAACCTGGAATAACCTCGAATAATGAAGCACGTGTCGTCCGCGGTAATAATTGCGTATTGGATCCAGCCGAGATAGCACTTTGATTTACTGCCGGACTTTTGAGCGTCCTAAATCACAACTGTATGGAAGTTGAGAAAACTATTAGCTATTATCCGCGGACTAAGGGCCTTTGTGTGCCGGTCCTCGATACTTTTTGGTCCGGGGACCTATTCGATTTGTGTGATTTGCGTGGATAATCACGGGTGAGTTATTGTAAAATGCGGCCAACTTGTGATATATTGGGGAAAAGTTAATTTTGTCCCGTTCGTTGGTGTCCTTTTAGGAATGTCGCTATTGAAAGATAGATATGGGGCAGTTCGCAAAAAATAAATTAGAATTATGCGGAAAGAGCACGGAGATCAATAAAAAAGCTAGCTAAAGCTTGTAAAGGAAAACAATATGGTTGAATATAAACAGGTAATAAATAAATATAAATTTCTTATACTCACACCTGTCACCTACCTTTTAACGACTGCATGATTATGCAACCGGGACCAACAGCTTAACTTGCCTTCCGAAGCACGGAAACCCATCCAATGACCGGCCTTAGCGAACATTGCTTAGTTTACGTAATTGCAGGCCAAGCACGCCAAGCCACTGCGCTATCGAGCTCCTCAATAGATGAGGTTATCATTAAGTACAATGTGCTAAAATTAACACGTCATTTGGCATTGGACCGTAGTGAAGCTATGCAGATGGATTGTCAGGCTTTGTTGTGTTCGGGAAACAATATTTACGATAGACATAAATTATAAGGTCCCTGCAATCGAAAGTTAATCCGAGTTGCCGTTGAAAACAAAAACTCTCCAAGTGCCTTTTTGACTTTTCCTAGAGCAACCTTTAGTTAAATTTCTCGGTGAAAACTAAAGGCGAAGCTGCCCAGGTCGAAATATTATAAGTTGTTGCTTTATGCTCAGAAATAGAAAACTTGGTCCAAAATTTATGGGCACTTATACATCTGTTAATAGTACCTACAATAGATCTATTATGCGCACGTAAAAAGGGTAGCTGAAAAAGACTAATACACGTAAACACTACTCTTTTTACTACTGTCATTTAAAATTATAGTACCTAGTATTGTTTTTAGAAGTAATTTCTTTTTATGTCTATCTATATGTATATCTAATGTTTAATTTTTTTTTATTTTCTTTTTATAAATAATGCTGCTGTGCCCTCCCACCAGGTCATAATTTTCTAGCATATTTTTGTTTGTCTAACCATCTTTCTTATTTATATATTCGTGACTCAACTTTTGTTTTATTACCTACATCTGTTTGCAAATAATTACTGCGCAGTATTAACCTAAAAGAGCACTACGGAAATGAATACTGTACTGCAAAAAATAAATCACGTTTTGAAAATTTTCTTAAAAACAAAACCTTGAAATTGAATGAGCGAAAAATTCGAAATCGCCAGTACGCCGTTTCACACCACGCGTGTCGAACTTCGGTTCGAACATTTAACGTGTTTTTTGTTTTGAACTACACGACGAGGTTGTAAATGGCGGGGCGCGAATGAGATTGGGCGACGAGAGGATTAGACCGGCCGGTGCCACGCCGTCTGTGCCGTGTGGGGTCCCACCTTTATGTCGTGAGGAATGCTTGGCATGGGTTTTATAGGCGACCTTTTTGTTTCGCGGTGTTCATTGGCATTTTTATTGTCGTGTTTAGTTTAGTATTGCTGTATCGATGGATCGATAATTATTTTAACAATTCCCTAGGAACAAATGGTACGCACAAAAAGCTACTTAGGCTAAGTGTTTATTTACTCTTGTTCTTATATTATAAGCAAAAGCTGTTTGTTTTTCAAATAAAATAAAATAAAAATCACAATGTTAGTTTTCTGCGCGTTTATACTGCATTAAATGGAAACATGTAATATTTAATAATTGTCTTTATTTTACATAAATAAATCATGCATATTTATCCCCGAAGGGGTGGGCAGAGGTGAATTAACACCCACGTTTCGCCAATCAAGTGATGTCCCATGTTGACGAGCCTATTGCCATCTATCGGGCACGTAATCGCAGTATATTGCTCGGTGGTAGGTACGCTGCCGCGATCTTTCATCGCTGTTTTTAGCCTTAGTCGCCTTAGTGGCCTTGTACACCTATGGGATAGATTGTGAATGGTGACAATTGTATAATGGAATGCATCCTCGAAAAGCCCCTAACTACCTAATCGACAAGCACCCAACCCCTTCCATAAAATAATCCAGATCGTGTCCCCCATTTTACTTAGTAAAACGCTTCAATAAAACTCCGTCCGTTTTTACTGTCAATAATTTACAGCATCGCGCCGGTGAATGTGAAATTGAAATTAAAAACAAACCATTAAACGATTTTATATGAGAATCCCTAACAAGGACGCTTCCCTTAACTGGATCGGGAGCACACCTGGGTACTCGAAATTTGCCCTAAAAGGTCCCAAACGACAACCCTACTCAGCTCACAAAGGTCGTTCGTGACTGTTGCGCGCATACGAGTTTCAGCACAATCCGGTATGATTTAGGATTGATATTTAAGTGGCGTGTCTCCGTTGCGTTCATGGGTATTGGACATAAGTCGTTCCGGAAGCAAGGAGTGTCGAGATGGTAGATTTTAAAAATGGAACGTTTGATTTGCATTTGAATGAGAGCCCCTGGCGACCCAGGTGTGCCGGGTACATTCACGACGGAAAGTTTCAGTATTTTTTATTATCTCAACGACCCGCAAAAATTAATATGAATGACCAATTTATGTATGTTTTTGGTGATACTAGAGTTTAAGGGTGCGAGACTGAATTATGAAAGAGTAAATAGTAATAATGACTTATAAAGAAATCTACATTGTATTACATTAACACTGTAATTTGAATTCCAATATACAGATTTTTGTTAAATTGGCTATATTTATGCCTGTAGTTTTGTTTTGCCGAGAGTTGAGATAGAGCATTTACCTTAAAAACTACCTTTGCTTTATTTTTGTATTTGGTGTGTAATCATTAAAGACTCGTGCTATGATTAAGGTACATTCGATGACGGACAAATATTAATATCTCTACCTTATACATAATAAATATACTAATGAAAACATATAAAATATAAAAAACCATGACTCGAGCACAAAATGTCTGTGCTCATCACAAAAAACATCTGTCTCTATCATAATTCAAACCCGGCACCTCTGGGCCAATACCCAGCGATCTGACCATTCGACGAAAACCAACTGTCAACTGCTAATTAATGCTGTTTTTAATTTACGTAACCTCGAATACAGAAACTGAAAACGATGGCTGGAGTAAGGCTGAGCGACCGATTGTATAACAGTGTGATAAGAGAAAGGTGTGGTTTGAAAGAAGATGTAATGACAAGGATTGAGAAAGGGATGTTCGCATGGTTTGGTCACGTCGAAAGAAAGGATGAAAGGAGAGTGACAAAAAGGATTTACATGGCGAAATTGAATGGAGAAATGGGAAGGGGAAGGCCTAGGCGGATCTTTCATAATCAAATTCAAAGTCTATTGAAAAAGGGCCAGGTCAAGAGTACCCGAAACCGACGGGCATGCATGAAGAGATTGGATGAAGCGAAAGAAGTATGTAAGGATCGTAGCAAGTGGAAGGAAGTGATCTCTGCCTACCCCTGTGGGAGAAAGGCGTCACATATGTATGTATGTATGAATACAGAAACGCTCCTTAAATTTTTAGCACTGCCTATAAAGTTAAGTGGACAATACCTGTCAGAATTTGTATGGAAACACGTCAGTTTTGACAATACTTAAATCTTAAGCAGGGCTCAAACTTTAAGTAGCGTTTCGTAATTGGGGGAGTAAAGCTCAAGATACGATAGATCCATTTCCACACATAGCACTTCTTATTGCGATTGTACGTTCATTAGTTCGGGAGCTACGTGATTTCTTCGAGTACATTGTGCGCAAGGGCAGGCTACACGTGTTGCGTTACGTCACTTATCCTACGTATCGGATAGGTCTACAAACTGTTTTTGTTGCCTTTGTCTGCATTCTTGTTGAAATATTAAAAAATGATTTTGTATTCTACCCGTTCGGGGATATAGGCGTGATTTATGTATGTAATTTTGTATTAAATAACAGTAATATCCGGCTATAGTCTGCCCACTTCGTGCGCGACGCTCCTGCGGTTTGTGACGGTGGAGGGGGCGGGTGATGCGGGGGGGGGGAGGGAAAAGTGCCCCGTCCCCGCCACCATCTCATACCGCTGGAGGGTCGCGCACGAAGATGTCGGACTATAGAAGGGTCATTCAAAGCCTACAGTAGCACTATAGTATTTTTCAGGGCGTTTTATAGCTAAACGTAGCTTCCTTAACTATCTGAGAAGCTGGCTTTATTGCTGTGGACCTTTCGATTCACCTGACAGGTACTTCTGCTTGACTGTAATCTCATGTAAATTTTTTTACATAATTTACAATAAATAAACATATTTAATTTTTTGTGCCGCGTGGTGACGGCAGAGTAGAATACAATTGTCACCACCCCAAATCTCTCCCGTGGGTGTCGTACAAGGCGACTAAGGATAAATTAATAATGAAGAATGGGCAGCAGCATTCCTCTTACACCACCTACCAATAGCAATGCACTGCGACTTTTGTGCCCGATAAATGGCAATAGGCTCGCCCCCTATTACATGGGACCTAACATAATTGGCGAAACGTGGGTGCTAGTTCACCTCTGCCTACCTCTCCGGGGATATAGGCGTGATTTATGTATGTATGTATGTAATATTTAATTTTTAAGCTCACAGGAACAGATTTATTCTTTTAATATTTTTAACAATTTAAAAAATAAATGTTATTCATAATTCATTTATTCATTCATAAACATGGGTAATAATTACATAGGTTTGAAATAATAGAAATATAAGTACAGCCATGCTTCGATGTTCCATGTTGATGAAGTGCTGGGCTGATGCCTACCTGGTCATGGTTATTGCCCTTAGGGTGCTATAATTCATCATTCTACAAATTTCTAGCCTAACAGGAAGACCGTTACTCGGAGGGTTCACTAGGTCTCCAGCTACTAGTTTTGAATTGACATTTGTTGTATTAAGTACTCATTAACGTTAATTGACGTCTCTAAGTACGGTTGTTAGACAATTGGCGCTCTGAATCCTCTCTTCTAATAAACAAACGAAGATCGGACCGCTCGCGTCACTCGATACTTGAGCGCGAACCAAATATCGCATATCACTCGCACGAACACAAGTCCGCGAGAGAGAGAGAATAAAAAAATAATTAAAATAAGTAGTATGTATAAGGTTGATCAGAGGCTCCGATAACGCAGCTACCGTTTACGCGCCTTTTGTCCGGGACGATAATAAAAACTCAAACAATGAACCCGAACAAGACGGGCCCGATGCCTCAAACGCCCCACTTGAAAGATAAAAATATTATGTGTAGTGGACCCTTTTCTCTTATTACGTTCCCAGCATCTGAAGCTTGCGTGGATTAAAGAGATGCTTGCGTAAAAATGTCTGCCTTTTTGTGATTGGTGCGGTTGGTTCGCGATAGTATCTGATGAAAAGAACATGCGGTTAAACAACTCGATATCTTTATCATACCCGAAGGGGTAGGCAGAGGTGAACTAGCACCCACGTTTCGCCAATTATGTTAGGTCCCATGTAATAGGGGGCGAGCCTATTGCCATTTATCGGGCACAAAAGTCGCAGTGCATTACTATTGGTAGGTGGTATAAGAGGAACGCTGCTGTCCATTCCTCATCATTGATTTATTCTTAGTCGCCTTGTGCGACACCCACGGGAGAGATTTGGGGTGGTGACAATTGTATTCTACTCTGCCGTCACCACGCGGCATGGCTTAGCCATTACAATCTTTATTGTATAGTCACCACATAGATATATAGCCAGCCCCTCTGTGGTTGAGGGTTTCAAGTGAAGCTCGATTCCATCTTCGTAAATCACCACTTGGTCATCGAACGCATAGAATACAAAATGTATAAAACTAATGTTTAACAAAGAAAACAATACGTCAGTTTCGTACTTTTGTTTTCTATGCGTTCGAATAGGTAAGCCTCTTGGCTAGGCCCCGTGAGATGAAGGCCAAGAGGTTCCCCTGTCTAGCATAAAATAAACAAGAGTGGTGCAATTTCTAAAGTATAACTTTTCGTCTTTTCTTTCTCTAATTAAGTCTCTTCTAAGCTTTTAGGTGCCTACTACGAGTATCCATTTCTCTCAGAGTACCTTCCACTAAGTTTAAAGGAGTAGGCACTAAAACAACTTTTACGGATAAGACTCGCGTATAATTTGGTGTTTGGCATATTAATTATTTAACCCGACGTTTCGATCACTTTACAGTAGCCGTGGTCACGGGGGGGGTGGGGTTAAATAATTAATATGCCAAACACCAAATTATACGCGAGTCTTATCCGTAAAAGTTGTTTTATTTCAAATGTGTAGTGCTCGTGCAAATATAAGAAAACATTATAAGTAGGCACTATCGAAAAACCTGCAACAGCGCCTACGCCAAACAACGGACGCCCAGGAAATAACAACCGGCCCGCGACTGCGACTTGTTACCAGGGCGCACGTACCGTGAACGCTCAACTATTGACCTCGTTAGTTCGAACAAAACGCCGGTGCGCGTGTAAAACAAGCGTAGCACTCCACGTTCGCCTTTTCCTCTCTCGAAAATAACTCATCTCGGCTTTTCGCGGGGTGTCATTAATTCAGGTGGCTTTGTGCCGCCCGCCCGCCGACGCGCCCGCTCCGCTCGACGCTCCGAGCGGTAATGAGCGCTCGAGACGTTTTTGCGTCATTAGCGAATCGCTGCTATTGGTGCACTGCACGGCGACGGTTTCTCAGTCGCAAATCCTATTTGGGTAAAGTCTGTTTTTTTAATAGATGCAAACAAAATGACTGATTTTAGGTGCGTCTAGCGTGAAATTAATTTGCTGCGTTTAATAATGTGAATAATGTTGTTTTTGTTAGTCTTGTTCTGATGAAATGAAATCTTAGTTAACATCACCACATCATTATTATTACATTCATTTATTACTTTTCTTTTCTTTCTTATTTTCACTACCAGGATTTTTATGGAAAATCATATTAATATAATATATTAATTAAATAAAATTTCTTGAAATTAGTAGCATATTAATAATTATACCTATTGCAATATAGGCTCCTCCACTATTACATGGGACCATAATTTATTTCATCTCTGTTTACGCCTAAATCATATTAATATAATAAAATTGGTACAAAGATTTTAGTGGTTAAAAAAAGAATTTCGAAAAATTATGATCTTGAGGCGGGAATCGAACCCGCGTCCGCTGCTATCCGGGCAGGTGCCTGACCGCTCGGCCAGGCCTCTAACCACTAAAATCTTTGTACTAATTTTTCTAACATTTATATAATGTTAAAATTAAAATCAAATAGATAATAAAATTGCTTGAAATTAGTAGTAAATAAATAATTATATCTATTGAAATATAGGCTCCTCCACTATTACTATGGGACCATATTTTTTATAACGTAATTTGGCCGTTAATATATCTCCGTTTACGTTACCGGTTTTCCTATGTACTATGTGCACTTAGGACCTTTTCATTTTGCACAGCAATCACCGAGTAGAACATTACTCTCCGACCAATTTGTACGGAGTCCCAGCTAAGAAATTCACGTGGACAATAATAATTTTTGATTTTCCCCGGGCGGTCGACCTCTGTTCTTTTAATTACTGCGGGGGCCGTGGGCGGGCGGGCCGAGAAAATATTTAGCCACGCGTCCGGAACAGCCCTCCGTAATTACTAATGAGCTTATACTTAAGCATCTATGTATAAGACACCCTGTACATATAGGTATTACTACTTAAGCATCTATGTATAAGACATCCTGTATATAGGTATTATGCTTCGAACTACATTTATATGGTATACAAGAAGCACCGGCTTATGAGATTGTAAGCAGAACAAGATCTTCTAAGCATCTCTAGAGCGAACAACATTTTAGTAAAATCTTGGTTGGAATTCTAGTGAAAGAAAAATACGTTTAAAATTGTACTAATATTTTAAGCCTCACTAGAATTTTCTAGTTTTAGTGTGAAATCTTAAATAGGGTATGTTACACCAATTATGACAGAGAAATTAAATTATATTTAAGGAGTAGCAAGCAATGGGTGCCATATAAAACTTAAATATAATAAATCCTGCTTTGAAGTGCCAATTGAAAATGTTGAATTCATGCAGATCCGCTAATCCCTATTGCCTAGGGTGCTGGTTGGTCTTGGTCTTCCTGTCCTCCTTCCTTCCTCCACAGCTTACTTTTCACCTACATCATCATATTAGCTTAAGACAATAGTTGAATAGATACGAATTAGAATATTTATCACATTGTTTCGTATTCCTTGCGCTTTCAGCCTTGTATTTCATTACCATATACGATTGCCTATTAAACTTTCTACTGATGAAACAACTATCCAAATATCGGCAATTTTAAACACACAAACTGCACACTACAACCGCCAGCAACTAGCTAACCGCCCCGCAACGATCGATGGCATTCGCATTAATTTCACAGCAATTATTAAATACGAGCAATTCGATAATTAATTGGTGCAAAAAGAGCCGGCGCTCCGCAATGGAATCGCAACGGAATCGCAGCGGGATCGCAGTAAATCACGCGACACAATGCCGCCAGGTGGCGGCGGCGTCGCGCGATAATGCGCGCGTTTAATTACGCGGAATAATTAGTGAACGGAATATTTTCCGGGCCCTAACTATCTCCGCCGTCTTCCGGCGATAACTAGGCGGTAATTGCGGATTAACCTCGCATTCAGAATTTAATAGGTGCTCCAAGTCGCACTCGCTAGTCGAACCCCAATCACGCCATTGGAATTAATTGTTTCCCGGAAAACATTCGCGTTTGAGAAGTTAATGCGTGATTATTGCTTATTAGAGCTGCTTTTCGAATGGAGGATTCCAGTTCACACGTGTTGGCTTTCCGTTCTTACAAATAAGGGAATTAATCCAGTTCGTTAATAATAACAATTAACCAATCTGTTAAGTAATTTGTTTCAAGTTGTTCAACCCATTGGCTCAACTAAATATGAGATATTTTTGGTTGATTTTTCTCTCTCTAATAATATGAAAGGAGCTTACCGAAATGTATTGTAAACACTTTCATAATGAGGTGTTAGTACAATTGATATCATCATTAGGAAAGTAATGTTTAATAGCAGAATAATTGTCACCACCCCCAATTTTTCCAGCGGGTGTCGTCTCGTACTATAAGGGTTAAAAATACCGATGAGCAATGGGCAGCGTTATTATAATTGCACCACCTAGCACTTCACTGCGATTTACGTGCCCGATAAATGGCAGTAGGCTCGCCACCTATTACATGGAACCTAACACAAATTGGGGAAACGTTCGTATGCAACTATGACTGCCCTTGCTTGATTAATGTATGTATTTTTTGTCGGTGTATAGGTACGGCACGTACAAATTTTACTAAGACCCTAAGAGGCTGTAATTAACTTATTCACATCTGCTTAGCCCTTTGGGGATATAGAGGCGTGATTGATGTATGTAATTTTCTTTTAACTAAAGCCCTAAGAGGCTGTAACAAACAATATACCTACCTAACTCGAGACAAAAATCTCAATCGCCAACAACAGGCCGAATTTTCACACCGTCCGCGGAACAACTTTTGTTTCTAAACCCTCCCTTTGGCACGGCGATAAATTCTAAAAAGTCATAACTTCACGCATCGAGGCAGGCCTCCAGCGGCGTGTCGTGTTGCATACGGCCGACACGTGTTGTAATGTCGGCTTTATGGCACGTGAATAATTCGCGATAATCCGCACTCCGCTGACCGGCCCGCCCCCGCCCGTCGCCACGGCTACCTTTGAACCCAGCTAGCTAAAAAATAATAAACGCGATCTCTCCCACCTGTGACAATTCTAAGTGTAGTTATTGCGACCCCCGGGGTGGTTAGTTGAGCGTGAACTTTGATATCGGCGCGAAATATTAATTTCTGACGCCAATAAACATCGGAGCGTGCGTAATGTCGGCAAATTGAGCCGAGTGCCTCTAATATTTCGTTGGGAATTTTAATTATGGATCACTCGGCTCAGTGGGAACTTTGGAAACGGATTACCTTGTATATTGTGCAGGGTTTAATTAAAATTTGATCGCTCGCCTTAAAATAAAAAAGGCACGACACAAAAATGGAGAAGTGAAAATAAGAAACAAGGTGGCGTTTGTTTTGCAGCTAGCAATTATTTGAGAGTTTAATTAGCAGATGCCTCGGAAGAGTCTAGAATTCTTTCTGTATTTAGTACTTATAGTATTAATAATGAAAATCAGAATCATATACATTTTAATAAAATTATAACAATATTAAGACAAAGTGCCCGATAGATGGCAATAGACTATTACCTACATGGGACCTAACAATATGATTGGCCAAACATGGTATTGATTTGCCAAACATTGGATATAATTTGATTGGCCAAACATGGGATATAATTTGCCCCTGCCTACCCTTTCGCGGATAAATATGAGTGATTCATAAATGTATGTACATTATTGATATTTAAAAAAATATTAAAACTAAGGAATATGAGTAAATGAGTAAATCTTTGCAAATATTACATTCAATGTGTGTATTTGAGAAAGGTATCTGTAAAATACAGTCCACAGCCTGCATGACGGCCGCCTTGGTCGAATGCTCAGATTGCTGGGTATTGGCCAAGAGGTCCCGGGTTCGAATCCTGGTAGGGGCAAACTTTGTGATGACCACAAATGTTTGTTTCCGAGTCATGGTTGTGTATATGTTTATGTAGTATATTTTCAACATTTATATACATAATTATATTAAAAATATGTCCGTCATCTAGTATCCATAACACAAGTGCTTAGGCTACTTACTTTGGGCTAGATGATAGGTGTGAGTGTAAAAAATATTTATTTATTTACAGCACTTCAGCCGCCGTAGCACGGGACGTGAAAATCTTCTCGGAGAAAATAAAATACTATCTATGTTTATTTCCATTTTTGTATTTTCTTTGTGTGTGCAATAAAGTAATTATTATTATTATTTATTATCCTCTCGCTTCTAAGTCCCATTAAATCCCGAGATAAAACAATGTGAAGTGGTCAAGAGAGATTTTGTCCACGTTCCGTGCTCGGCCTACAGAGTATACAAAACTATTCGAATTTTAATTTTAACATTAAATAAATGTTAGAAAAATTAGGACAAAGATTTTGGTGGTTAGAAAAAGAATTTCGAAAAATTATGATCCCGCCTCAAGATCATAATTTTTCGAAATTCTTTTTCTAACCACCAAAATCTCTATACAAAACTGTCAAATATCTCCTTCACCCTTTCTCCTCTAATCGATTGTCAAGCAAATACAAAACCAATTGCGAATATTTTACATATCGAGCTGCCTGAGTTCGAAGCCGTGTGGTGATGGCAGAGTAGAATACAATTGTCACCACTCCAAATCTGTCCCGCGTGTCGTACAGGTAGGCGACTGAGGGTTAAAACAGTGATGAGGAATGGGCAGCAGCGTTCCTCTTATACCACCTAGCAATGTACTGCGACTTTCGTGCCCGATTAATGATAACATAATTGGCGAAACGTGGGTGTTGATTCACCTCTGCCTACCCCTTCAGGGATATAGGCGTGATTTATATATGTGTGTATGTTATTTCGAAGGTAAAAAAAGTGCTAAGTATTTACGACTGCGCACAACGCAATCACGAATCTTCAGAGCATTGCCCAGTCAATGAAAGAAGCAATTACCAATATTACTTAGCTCCACCGGGCACGACAGATGGCGTCAGAGGGTAGTTTAAAAATCACTGCACATTGTTCCGGGCGCAACTAATTGCAGGGAAAGTGGGGTTGAATGGACTCCGGGACCAAATCACTTTCTAATAGGGGAGTGTGTTCTTGATTAATTTTTATTTTGGCAAAAATGGTCGCGGAGTAATTGCTATGGAGCTGCGATTCGATTGAGCAATGGTGTCGAATGTCAATATTATTGGATGGAATCAGGAATTAAATATTTAACGTGTTTTTTACCTTACGCCCATGCAGCTTAGATGTAAAACTCAAAAGCGTTTGTGTTATGAATATTAACTGTAATCATAGATTTAATTGTGTTCATAGATTTAATAATAATATAAATTACGCCCATTTTAATTATTATTTAATAATCTCAAAACCTAACATAATAAGACTGCAAGGAATCATAATTAATCGTAATAAGTTAGTAACTAGCCTTACTAAGCTTTATATTTTTGTTATCTATGTTCACGAAGAGAAGAATTACCGTGAAGAGAAGAATTACCGTGATGGTAATATTTTAATGTATATTTTTTTTGTTTCAGATCGCTCCCAGAGCTAATCACGAAAGCATAAAACTACCTGATATATTTTATATTGTAAGTATGATTATTTTAAAATACAATTTAAAAATTGTTGCTGTGCATATTACCACTAAATACATCATTGTTATTTGATTTTACAATCGAAACATTACGTAGTTTTGTTTGACGCAAGTTTCACACTTCACTTATGTTATAATTGTTCCATATAGGTAATGGTAGTGTTTAAGTATTTAATCTCATTAGCAACTCATTACTTTAAAGATATTATCGAAAATAATTTACTTTCTTATATAATTCCGGACGAGTAAAATTCGATTCGGGTTCAATTCTCGCATCAATTGCAAATGTGGTTCGAAATTCGGATGTGGTGGTTTCATTAAAACAATCCAAAATCGACCCTATAATAATAATTATTGAAATAAAATAAATAATTTGAAAATAATCAGTTATGTGGTTTTGGCACACCTTCGGTTTGTACCTAATTAATCTGACAAACAATTTGCATGTAAAAACTCACTCAGAGAGCTCAAATAACTTTAATGAGTACTTAATGTCAAAAAAAAAACATTTAAATCTGGACCATAGAATAGCGACTAGTTTTGAATTTGTAATTTTTTGACAATAAGTACTCATTAACGTTGACTTCACTGATTGCGGCAGTTAACATTAAATCGTATAATGAGACAGACTGGCACACGTTGGGGTAAGTCACCATCCCGTATTGTTGACCGATACGCAACAAAGGCACTCAATTGAATCAATGTCCTATTTCCTGTGAATCAAATTCATTTCCTTTTTACCAGAGCACGATGGTTGTTCATTTGTCAATAAACAGTTTCGGCCTAGACGTGTTTTAATTTGTCAATTGGTTTCTGTTATTGAGTGCACTTTGGGTTAATCGTATTTAAGAGGATTGATGGAGCATGGCTGGCGTAGAGATTATACCTACCACTACGCTCTACGGAATAATAGGTAATATACCGTAGAGGGTAGTGGTGGTGGTGGTGGTATAATAGGTCATATACCGTAGAGCCTATTGCCATTTATCGGGCACAAAAGTCGCAGTACTATTGCTAGATGGTATAAGAGGAACGCTGCTGTCAATTCCTCATCACTGATTTATCCTTAGTCGTTTTGATTTTAATTTCAACATTATTTAAATGTTAAAATAATTAATACAAAGATTTTGGTGGTTACAAAAAGTTCACAAATTTCTTACAACGTGAAGTGTAAAGGTATAGAGAAATTTCGGTAAGTAAATTTCCACTTGTCTTGGTAGGCCGAGTGGTTTAGGCACCTGCCCGGATTGCCGAATTTTTCCAACTTTTTCTATTCGCCAAAATCTTTGTTGTTAATAACTAGTAGAGACTAGCGTTTGCTAATTGAGTACGAAAGACGTATACATGTGAACGATAGAGATATCTTCATGCGAAGCCTTGTTCAATCGACGTCTTGTCACTGCGATGTTACGTTACATATGATTTTTTTTCTTAGGAAAATTTTAGTTCGGATATCTTCCTGAGAGTGTGCAGTTATATTTTCAAAACTCCAAGATCGTTATAAGTAAAGTTTTCCTATGAAACGTAACCTCTCCGTGACAAGACGTCGCAGTATAGAGATATATCGATGAGAAATTTCCACTGAAATATATATCGATGGTACGGGTTTCGCACTCAAGTAGGAAACTCCGCAGAATATAAACCTCTTTGTTATTAAAGAGTACGTATATCCTGCCCTCTATTTTTCACTTTCATCTTCGCATTTTAACAAGGGTAAACATACCTTTGTTTAATATCCTCGGCGTGACCCCGTGACCCTCCGAGGAGCCTGCAAGCGGATATTATGCACTGACCAGTGCTTTGTGTATTTATCAACTCGGTAAAACTGTCAGGCATGCGGTGACAAAATTAAAAAAGATATATTTTATTTAAGTATTTATATTTCATTTATTTGATTTGCTAGCAGCATACACCATATACATTCTAATAATTATATAATTTAACAATAGTATATAATTTTACGCAAGAACAACCTGCAAATGATTCATGTAAACAGACAAACAAGCTTTAAAATTTTGCAAGTATGTATACCGAAATACAGTAAAAAAGAACAAGTAAGTAAAATGCATTATTTAACTGTATTAATGTCATTCATTACACACACTCATGAATCGTAAAAGATAATCACGTTAAGCATTTGAAACGCGTGTGTCACAGCCCAGTCATAACCAGGAGGCCATGTTGTAAGGAGAACGGTCAAGAAAGAGGCAGGCCTCTAGTACACACACGATTTTTCGCCGTCAAAATCTACGGTTAATTCACCGTGTGTATGTCGTTAGTGTTGTATGAATCACTGGGCCCTAGAAGGCGACTTACGTACATACATACATACATAAATCAAGCCTATATCCCCGAAAGGGTAGGCAGAGGTGAACCAACACCTACGCTTCGCCAATTATGTTAGGTTCCATGTAATAGGTGGTGAGTCTATTGCCATTTATCGGGCACAAAAGTCGCAGTACATTGCTATTGCTAGGTGGTATAAGAGGAACGCTGCTGCCCATTCCTCATCGTTGATTTATCTTTAGTCGCCTTGTACGACACTCACGGGAGTGATTTGGTGTGCTGACAATTGTATTCTACTCTGCCGTCACGCACTTATGAATTATAATGGAAAATTACGATAAACATTTGAAATGTGTGTGTCACAGTCAAAATCATGTCCACAGTCAAAGTCATGTTTCAAGAAGAACGATCAAGAAAGAGACAATGTGCTAGAAGGCGACTTGGAGATTCATTGCCACGTGACCCCAATAAAACGCGGTATCGCACCCGAGACAAGGCCCATTAAACCAGCTTAAGGTTATCTGACCGCGGCGAAAGTTGCACTTTGCTTCCGCGCCGGCGCTCGTCGCCACCGATGCTTTTTTGCCAAAAAGCTTTATCACTTCCCGGGGTACATTGCTTGTGGGCAGTAGGAGTACGTAGGTCTCGAGTTGACTGGAAGTGTGCTCTTTTCTTTTTCAATGAAGTGCTGGCAAAGTGTTATGGAAATATGTTCTTGGCTTCAGTCTGTTCACTATTAGACCAAAATAACTCAAATGTATCAACAATTTTTGTTAACAACTGTTCGATGAAACTCAACCTCTCCATACTGGTCTGAAACCGAAAAAAATGTCTAAGGGATGTCGTAAAAATTTGTTAAGGACATCTTCCTTGTAAGCCCAAAAGTACCTTAGGACACCCGAATGGTGTAACTACCAACCACAAAATATCCAACGAGCGTCCGGAAAGCAAACGGCTGTAATCCCATACCTTGAGCAGTATGTATTGAAATGCTGTCATTCCAATACATCCATTCATTTGTCCTTTAGATGTCTATCCACTATCACCTTTCCGGTTTGATGGATGATATGCATTTAAAGGGAGTTAATGGCTTGATGACGTCTGTCTGGCTGATATGAATTGAAGAGGATACATACTGTGAAGGTTCCATATAAACTGAACACCTGACAGGAAGATGATGATGATAAAACAAGATCTGGCCTTATATTTTAAGTATTTCTCACACTTGCAAAGTACCATTAAAACAAAAGTGATCTTCAAAACAATAAAGCAATCTGATCTTTTCAGGCTCCCCAAATGTATTTTTCATCTAAATGCAAGCTTTTGATGTTGAGTTTTGGCGCATTCGGTTCTAGAAGTATGTTCGTTTTCTATGTCAAAGATGTCTCTTCCAGAAAAAAATGTCGTATTACATCTGATCGAATGGCCACTGCAGAATGCAGGCAGTGGATCACTTTTATGGCCGGACGCCGTAAAATAAATGTCGTGGTCCATCGCTGGCGTCGGCTAATGATATGCTACGTAGTGTAAACATTATTCGGCGGACATCAAATTACATGAAAATGACTTATTAGCTCTCTTTCGCAACTAACTTTCATGTTCACGTAAAACTTATTAAGACACACACACACTTCTTTCTTAACAAGTTTTACGTCAAGACTTAGGCATAGTCATCCCATGTCATCCCATGGGAAATAATATACGGGGACGATAACTGTACTGTACTGTACTAGAATTGTAGTACTCTGTTCCAAAGGTATCTTATTAACGTGTGTGGTGAAGGCAGACTTTTTTCCTCTTGCTACGATTCTTATTTTCTATAGAATACTAGCTGACCCGACAAACTTTGTTTTGCCCTTATAGGGGTATAAAAATTAGCCTACGACCTATTCTCAGACCTACCAAATATACACAAAAAATCATAAAAAACGGTCAAGCCGTTTGGGATGAGCTCGATAACAAACACACTGTGACACTAGATTTTTATATATTAGATAAGCTACAAAAGGGGACATATAGCTAAACTAAAGGATTATTTAATTACGACCCTAGAAAATTATCTTAGGTTACTACGAAGTGACGCCCAGCACCATAAATCACACCGTAAAATAAAATGGCATTGAAGTACACACAATTTCGTGTCCGATGGCGAGGAGACAAACAGGCTCCCGCGCTATTTACCGGCGACGGCGGCCGGCCATCGGCGATATATTGCCGATATCCGGGCATGCCACCGAGTAATACGGTTCCGGTCCGCAGGGCGACGGCCCCAGCGCGTAGCGCGTAACGCATCCGCTATAAATTACTTACCACCTAAGATAAGCCATGGATCTTAAAAAAACTTACCGATTTGTCCGTTGTGATTCACCAGAAAACCGTCCCCTGTGTCCACGCTGTACACGAGGAGTAGATGTTGTGGTTGTGATTTTTTTTAGATGAAACATTATTCAGAAATGCTGGAAATCTATCTCGTCCTCCCAATGTAATTATGAAGAGGACGAGATATATTTCCATGAGGAGGACGATATAGCTTTCCAGTTCAGCCTATTCATATCTCCACTGCTGGCATAGGTATAAACTTCTTCCTGCCTTGTTCCCAGATTATCTTTTAATTCACATGACCTGTTACACCTGAAATAGTGTAAGTGATAGATACAGAAAAGCGATGGACAAGACCCCGTCAAGAGACATTGATTGGGATGATAAGATTCCATAATGCTCAAGGTTTTGGCTTAGATTTTACAGACTTTGTGACAGTAATCTTTGGTGGTAGCTTGCACGTCATTTGGTTGCACCAAAGGAGTTTATTGTTATACCGATATAAATCTCTAAAGTATCAATACAAGTGCCAAAGATGGAATTGAGCTTCACCTGGAACCCTTAACTGCATCTTATCACAAATTCTCGGAACACAATAACGCTGTTAACATTATTATTATGGGCGATAGACTTTAATAAGATGTCGGTGGCTAGCCAGCTGGACTTGAAAAAACTCCTACCACCAACCAAACCGATAACTAATATTGTACTCACCTGGGGATCGAGCCCGGGACCTCGAGATCTAGTTCTGATGGACGAACCATGGAGGTGAAGACGATGATGAAATTAAAATATACTTTCCCGCAGTATTAAGATCGTCCGAGCACGCTACAGTCAACGGAAACATTAAGGAGGAGTCCTGTGGCCAAATTACGTATGTACATATTTCAGGGCAACTGTCCAGCGTCATTTTTCACTACACACATTAAGGTCTCGGGAGGACGCACGGGGCCCTAAATAAATACATTCTACGGATAATTGACGACCAAGTCAAGGGGCCATTACGATCATTTGTGGCCCGGAGAGAGAACAAAGTTGAAAATATGAGATTTGCGCTGCGTCAATATGTGGACGATTTGCTAGTGATTAGGGCAATGTGTAGAGACAGAAGGTAATGAATGTGTGTTTTGTTTCAACTTATATTAACATTATATAAATTATCGAATGTTAGAAAAATTATTACAAAGGAAAACAGATAAAAAATTGTGTCAAGCTCTTAGATGGATGACTTCGAAGTCCTTTATTCAAGGACGGCACCGCAATGCGTCCTAGGCCTCTCCCCCCAAGCCGTAAAAATGCGATGTGGAATGAACAGATAATCCTTCAAGTAGGTACTATATTTTTATAAACATTACTTAAGGCTGCCGTGTGGTGACAGCAGAGCAGTATATAATTGTTACCACCCCAAATCGTACAAAAAGTCGTAGAAGCAGACTAAGGGTTAAAACAGTGGTGAGGAGGAATGGGCAGCAGCATTCCTCTTATACCATCTAGCGATGTACTACAATTTTCGTGCCCGATGCAGGGCACTTAGCTCGCCTCCTATTACATGGGACCTAACATAATTGGCGAAACGTGGGTTATTCACCTCTATCTACCCCTTGGAGGATCATCATCATCATCATTACCAGCCCCTCATTGTCCACACTGCTGGGGCACAGGCCTTCCATATGGATGGAAGACTATAGGGAGATTGGGCCATTACCCAGCACGCTGGCCCAGTGCGGGTTGGTGGGTATTAACGACTGCAGATGCAGCCGGTACCAACGGTTTAATGTGCCTTCCTAAGCACGGAGGAACTCAAGATAATAAATTTTTGGTTACCCATCCAATGGCCGGCCTTAGCGGCCTTAGTTTAGTTTATGCCATCGCAGGCTGAGCGCGTTATTCCGCTGCGCTAGCGAGCTCCCTTCCAGGATACAGACGTGATTTATGTATGTAATTTTAATCTAGACATCTTCAAGGCCAGAGTGAACAGGCATCTTTTAAGCGAGCTTGTACCATCTTAGGCCTCATCATCGTTTTCCATCAGGCATGATTGTGGCCAAACGCTCTGCCTATATTAATAAATAATAAAAAAATGTACGTATGTGTACTTAAGACTCTTGACTGCGGCATATCGACGTCATGTCTTGAAGCCCACATTTTAATAGGCTGGTAGTGTGGTGCCAGTGCCAGGTAGCCACAGCCGGTGTCAAGCGGTGCCTGGGCCGTGACTCGGCTCGCCTCGCAATTTCCGCTCGGCGATTAATCATTTCTTCGGCACCTTCTTTTCCATTACTCTTTAAGTTTACATTTTCATTAGCCGGCCTGCCTGTTTGCGCTAAAAGCTTTTCAAATCCGCTGACGTTCCGTTCCCATTATTTGGCGATTATTGAAATAAATTAAATAGCACTGTTTTTCCGAGTCGCGCGTAGGTGAACGCCCGCGCCAATCCAATTTGGAATATGTTCGCGATGATTCGATAGAATTTGTTTGATTATGAAATTGCAGCCTTTGAGGATGACAGAATGTGTTTGACGTGTAGGCAATCGGGTTTTTGAAATGCGTCATGTTACAATTCTGATATTTTTTATTAGGTGAATTTTCAGGCATTAATATAAGTTTGATGTAGGTGTTAGTAAAGGATAAGGCCTAAAGGATACATTTTTAGTTTTTGGTTTAAGGGGTCCATAACGCTTTATTTAATCTTAACTTTAACACCTAATTGGACATCATGGTTTTGCAATAAAGATTATAGAGTATTTGAAAAGCCAGTATAATGGTCGCAAACAAAACTAGACTTATATACAAATACTTCAATTTGTATACAATCTATTTTTACAAGGTAAATCGTTTTGATAAAATGGTAGAAGCGTTTCCAAATTAGTGGTTTGTATTTCCGGTTTTTCAGACCTATTTTTCTATTCAAATAAAAAAATCCAAAAATGTGTCTCAGAAAATTAATCAAAAAAAGATCTCTGCAACTCACACTTTTATATTCTTATTTTAGCGTCATGCTCACCGCCGCGGCTCTGCTCTTTAGCCATTCCAATTCCGGGTCCAGTACTCTCGACCACCCCTGGCAGTGCAGTGCAGTGCGCAAGGGGTAGACCAGTGACGCCTCGTTAAGGGCCCAGCCACAATTAGCGCGGGCGGCACGCGCGCTCTCAAGAACACTCGCTGCGGTGATTGCCCCATTGATTGCACATTTGCTTCGGACTGCATCGTACCTCATTTGCATATAAAAATGTTGTTTTGAGTTAACTCAGAAGCATTATGAGTCATACCCCCGAATACAGAAACGCTACTCTTTAAGTCCTGCTTTACATTGAAGTATTGACAAAATTGACGTTTTTTTCCATACAAATTCTGACAGGTATTGTCCATTTAACTTTCTAAGCAGTGCTCAAAATTTGAGTAGCGTTTCTTTATTCCGGGTATAGAGGCAAAATATTTTATGTTGTTACATATAATGTCTGAAAGTATGTTAGGTCCAATGTGTCTTCCATGTTGGCTTGGAAGCGAAAAAATAACGTAGAATTTGCCAATCCCGACTCATGGGTGTCGTAGAAGTCGACTAAAGGAGATTGCCCGGTGTAGACCAATAAGCACCTTGGGGCACCCGAATGGTGGAGGGCATACCACCAACAATAGCATACCCAAAGAGGCTTCTCTTTTCTATACATTCATTCATCACTAGCACCTTTCTGCTGTGATGAATGATATCAATCAAAAGGGAGTGGATGGCTTGATGACTTCTGACCGAATTTGAATGGAAGGGGGATGAATTCTGTGCCGACCCTAGATAGATTGAGCACAAGATATTAGGAGTGGTGACATATTAGGACAATTTGCGAGTGTAATATTACGGCAATTGCTTGCAAAGGCGGCTAGACTAAAATGCAATAATAGGCTTGCAGGGAAAACTCCTCTGGTTAACCGCTACACTATAACTTACACTCGCCAGCACATCAGGCTGTCACAAGCCGTCAAATTTCGTTAACCGACTGTGCACTTAACGACATGGCGGCTAGGTCGATAACCGAGGGCAGAATTCGTCAGTTCCGCGTAACCAGATATGGAGCGGTGGACAAACACCTCCACTCACGGTATTCGTAACACGTATTAATTAACATAACTAACAAAACCTGCCAACACAGCGAGCGCCATCGCTAATCTCACACGGGTTCACGTCAACAAACCCGTGATCCGTATCTGTGTCCCGTACCTATCGCGCTGTTTAATTACCATAATGAATTAGATCCCGCCGCGCAGACGAGCTCAGAATAGAGGATTGATGCTAACATATAGCGGCCATTAGCTGGTGACGAGTATCGCCCGGTACATTTTTAAAGGCGTCATTAGTAGCAAGTGAGTTTTTTGTGTCCACGCGATGGATTCAGTTATCAATCATTCGGCTTTAACGTGTGAGCCCCACCTTTGTTCCGGCACCGTTACGAATTGAACCGGGTTAGAGAATGTTGCCGATGCGCGCTGGCACATGTTGCCCTCTATACCGTTCAGTTACTCGATGCTGTGTCGGACAGATGGCTTTTTTTAAGGACCTAGGCTGTTGGCCCTGATGCCCTTACAGCATCTACCGGGTGTTTTTCGGGAAGGCAAAGACCTTGTCCTCAAACCTTGCAGTCGAGCACTCCCTGTGAGGGTAATGGCGTCGGCAGCAGTGATGTATGTAAAGCCGATTCAGATCATCATCAGCTCTTTAAAGTTACCCACTGCTGGGGCACAGGGACTTCCCTATGGATGGAAGAACATATGGAGAATGGTCCATAACACACCGCGCTAGCGCAGTGCGGATTGGTGGTTCTTAACGATGGCAGACAGCCGTCCAGCAGACAGCCTTCCGAAGCACTGAGGAACTCGAGACAGTATTATATTTGGTTACCCATTCAATCTTTGGCGAACATTGGTTTTACGAAATCGCATGCCGAGCGCAAAGTCACTGCGCCATCAAGCTTCTCAATAAAGTCGCGATCCTTTTAAACTGGTAGAGTTGGACTTTATGAAGTCAGATGAATACATGAATTAGATACAACATTCCAGCATAATTACAAATAGTATTTACTACTCCAAAATCCATTAAAAAATTTACTTTACAAAACGCTTGTCATTTAAATCACGCCCTGAAGTTTATCCCCGAAGAGGTAGGCAGAGGTGTATTAAAACCAACATTTCGCCAACCATTTTAAGTCCTTCATCTTTCTATTGCCATCTATACCGGATAGATCTGCTAGGAGCACGACTGCCCATTCCTCATCATATTTATAGTCCACCACCAGCGGAAGAGATACAACCAATAAAAAACAGTACCTGTCATTAAAACGATTAAAACAAGTTCTGATACATTTACCGGTGCCCGATTACTTATTTCTGAAATTAATGGGCTGTTAATGACAAGCAGTTCGAGGGAAATATCAATTATTAATTATGGTAAGCACTTATCTGATGGCTGGAGACATAAATAAGCAGAGCAGGTACCAGTTATGTACTGCGAGACGCGTTGCGCTTCTATGTCCTGCACGTTCTAATGATGCGGAACAAGTCACGCGATGATAGCGGGCAATTTGAATCTGGAACAAACGTTCGTTGTTCTTTGGGGCAATAGCTATTTTTCCATTTTCATGCAGGTGCAGGCGGCTCCAAAGATGTCATGCAGGTGCAGGCGGCCGGCTGTAAAACCCAAGTCAAAACTTTGAGCAGTATGGATTGAAATGATGTCATCCCAGTGGCTTCCTCCATTTATCGATCTCTCGACACGAGAGAAACATTAGGTGGCAAGCAGATACGACCTGTGTTGCGTAAACTAAGCAATATACCTCAATGCTGGTTATTGGATGGGTGTCTAGAAATTCGGTCTCGAGTTCCTCCTTGTTTCGGATGGCACGTCAAGCCCCCAATCTGCAGTATGACGCTAACTGATAATGTACAGTATGATCGGGTTATGGTCCATTCTCCCTAAATTCTTCTGTCCATACGGAAGGCCTCTGCCCCAGAGACAGGTTAAGAGATTTGAATGTACCTAACGCTAGCAATCATGCTGTTAGCACACGGTGTGTGGCAGTAGGTTTACCATTTATTTTAGATTAGGAGCTTACACAAACTCGCAAAACACAGGAAACAAACCCGTAAAACACAGAACATCCTGAGTTTTGTTCTTTAGTTGAATATACTTACGTTTCGAGTCAATCGGACCTCTACAAGTTTGTCGCTTGGCCTACACCAACACATTCCTGACGAAGAATGATGCTTTCGGCTGCTCGCGCGAGTAGGTAGTGCTTTGTTCGAGTGATTAAGTGCCCGGGACGTTGCTGAGCCCTTCAGCTAATGAGTCGAGAGTCAGTATTAATCATTGACGGACGGCGGTTGACGGGCTGGCTCGTGGGTGGTTTTAAAACATGTAAAGAGACTGCGCGGATTCATTCTTGTGTGAACACGCGTAATGGTGCTATTGCTATTATTGTAGACACTCTGTGCATTATGTTTTCTGAGTTAGAGGCTCCACGCGACTCTGTCCTGAGAAATAGGCATTACACCTTTGAGGTTTTCTGGTTAAAGTCAGCATCAGCCCTTTAATGTTCCCGCTGCTCGGGCTCAGGCTTTCCCTATAGATAGAAGAATATAGGGAGAATGAGAAGGGGTATCAATGGATGAAGATGTAGCCGGGCTTGACGTGCCTTCGGAAGTCGGAGGAGTTCAATAATATACCTATTTTATGTCACACCGGACCATAAAGTGGACTTTTGATGAAAAACCAAATTCCGGTCAGAGGGTGACATAAAACTATGATCGTACCTCAGGCGATAAATCAGAAAGCCTCAGATCACATATTTCAGTCAAATACTTGCGATCTGAGACATTCTTTGTTTTACCGCTCTTATGGTATACATATAATCTACCATTTGGTCACCCAATGACCAGCTTCAGTGAAAATGGTTTACGTAATCGCATGCTGAGCGCTAAACCACTGAGCCATTGAACTCCTCAGATGCCAGAGCCAGAGATGCTGGTTAGAATAAATTGAAGTAATAAAAGAAAAAAATTAGAGAACTATTAGTGACGAAAAGGTTTCATTCGAGACAGATGTTCGCTCGGGGACCTTATTCCGACTGTACTCCGTAGTACCTTTTATATTCTAAGACGTGTTGGAAACCTTTTCAGGACTTGCTAATCTAGTTCTGCCTTATTTTGGTAGTCGGCAGGAGGCCTACCGCCTAACTCGATTGCTAAAGCAAAAGCTATAGTTTATGACGTCATGCTGTAATCTCGCACCGAATCTACTTAAACTATCAGCGATAGCTTAGAATGAACGATCACCGAATGATTTTGTATGGATTTGGAAGAAAATCCGTACCGCCTAAACATTCAAGATATAGCAATATATAAGATATATAGATAGCTAGCAACAGCTAAATTGATAGCCGTAAGCAATGTATTGCTTTAAAGTTATCATCAGCATTCGAGTTAGGCGGTAGGCCCCCAGGTCTAGTATTGATTTGGATCTATTGTCACCGCTACATTGAAATACTTAGTTATAATTTTATGCGTTTCAGAACTGATATCGTAATGTTGTGTTTCCATTATCGCTCAGTCATAAGAATAATAATTATGTTTCAATAAAAATACCAATTGGACACATTTTAACTTTATTTAAATCAGATCGAATGACATTAACCAATACAATAAATCGAGACGTGTTCTGACGTGCGACCTGAGGATGACGGAGACGGCCCGATCCGTGGCGCGAACTAATGTTCTTTTTTAAAACCTGCCAGTTTTATTTTTTTCAAACCGCACAAAAGGCAAAGACGCATGAGTTATGCCGACTTGTAGTTTTTACGATACACTTAATTTGGATTAAATATTTATGCATTTTTATTCCTTTTTAACTCGTAGCTAAAGCGGGACGTGATGGCATGTGACATTAAAATGACAAATTGGCTAATTATTCTTAATCCGCCTGAATGCTTTGATCGTACAACTCGGTGATGGGTCGTCACGCCGACACGTCGTCGACGCTTCATTTGATTCACTTCGTTCTGTACTTGCGTCTTAAGTTCATTGCCATTGAAATACCACGCAAAAAGTTTTCAATGTTTGTTTCCTTATACACTGTAGGTACATACGTGCATATATCACATCGTCCTATCATCAAACGCACTCGATTGAAATCCCACTAATTTGGATTTAAGTCGCTCATTTTGATCACTTTTCAGTGACCACTGAAACACAAAAATGTTGACACTAATGCCATGCCGTGTGGTGACAGCAGAACAGCTCACCCACGGGTGTCGCAAGGGGACTGAGGGAGACTTAAGATGAGGAATGGGTAGCAGCGTTTCTCTTATACCACCTAAATACTGCAATTATTGTGCCCGATACATGACAATATGCTCGCTACTTACTTACACACTTTACATGGAGCTAACATTTGGTGAAACGTGGGTGTTACTCACCTATGCCTTTACGGAGAGAAAGAGGCGTAATTTATGTAGGTATGTTTATATGTTAATACCAGAAATACACTCTAATCAAACCCAGTAGGTAACAGTTTCACGTTGCAATTGCGTCCTACTCCGTGCGAAGTTCGGCGGAGCGACTCAGTGAGCTTCAAGTAATTTTGTCACAGAAATACAGTTTGCTGTATGCAAGGCCCTTTCAAAGGGGCCATTCACCAGTCACTGACCAGGACAAAGCATTGTGAGCCAAGATCAATGTCTTGAATACCTATGCGAGCGTTCTACATCGCCTATGTGCTATAGACACACGAGTAGATAAACCGAACAGAGCCAAAGCTTCCTAAGAACGCCGTCTCACACTAACTCTGACATTATGCAACTGGCTGTGCGTCATAAACCGTTTTTTTTCAGTCTCGCCGCGTACGCTACAGCAGCCAGTGGTAACGCACACATGCCTCACGTGCTTGTTAGTAGTGCAACCGATTTGCGCTGTTGTATGAAGGCTATTCTCTGTTCCGTTTATTTACTTAAGTGCTATGGAGCCGAGCGCCTTCCAAACCGCTTATGTTACGACACATAGTCCACGAATGTACTACTAGTGCGTCGATATATTGGTCTCTTTGTGTTATTGACTGTTCCTGTAGGCGCTCGTGCTGTATAATTAGCGTAGAGCGATTAATTAATAGGTAATGCACGTCTGTACCGAGGTTCGGACGCGGTAGATAAACTTAGGCTGTGGTCACAGTGGTATGGTTAACACGGAGATCACAGTGGTATGGTGTAGTATCATTCAGTAGACTGTGGTTTACACGGATATTATGGCTTGATTCGCATTTGCTTGTTTCTAGGGATAGTGGATGTTGCAGCGTTAAACTGAGTAATTAATTAGTAATATATAAAGGTTAAAGTCAAGGAGCATTTTGATCGTCAAAACCTAAATTTATATAGTCAAAAAGCGGAAGTAAGTTTTATAAAAAAAACAACGCAACGGAAAAAATAATTAGAGACATCATCTATCTACTGTTTTGATTATTATTCGAAAATTGTATAAATGTTGCCCGTTGGCCTACAACGTGAAGTGTAAAGGTAAGAGAAATTTCGGCAAGTTAATCAATGTCTTGGATGGCCGAGTGGTATAGGCATCTGTCCGGATTGCAAAGGACGCGGTGTCGTTTCCCGCATCAAGTCTTTTTTTCGAACCTTTTCTAACCACAATTCTTTCTTTACATGTTCTTTACACGTTATCTAATCTAAATTTATTAAAGTGGTGACGGCAGAGTAGAATACAATTGTCACCACCCCAAATCTCTCCCGCGGGTGTCGTATAAGGCGACTAAGGATAAATCAGTGATGAGGAATGGGCAGCAGCCTTCCCTCTTATACCACCTAGCAATTTACTGCGACTTTTGTGCCCGATAAATGGCAATAGGCTCGCCACCTATTACATGGGATCTAATATAATTATCTAAACGTGGGTGCTAGTTCACATCTGCATACCCCTTCGGGGATATAGGCGTGGTTTATGTATGTATGTATGTATTTATTAAAGTAAGTCTTACTTATTGTTGCAGGAATTCAATTGACAGTGTATCTTTTGATTTTTAAATAAGCGATACATAGTTAGAACGGTTACATACTAGGGAAAATATAGTAATTTCAGACACTCCGCTATATTGTACCACTTTTTAAGTTAGTACAAGTATGTATTGGTCAGTGTCGAGGATCTCAATGACAGTCCTATAAAACATTATTATGCTTGCCGTGTGGTGACGGTTGAGCAGAATACAATTGTCACCACCATAAATCTCTCCCGCGGGTGTCGTATAAGGCGACTAAGGATAAATCAGTGATGAGGAATGGGCAGCAGCGTTCCCTCTTATACCACCTAGCAATGTACCTACTGCGACTTGTGTGCCCGATAAATGACAATGGGCTCGCCACCTATTACACGGGACCTAACATAATTGGCAAAACGTGGGTGTTGATCAGCCTCTGCCTATCCCTTCGTGGGTATAGGAATGATTTATGTATGTAGGTATGTCTGTATAGGTTCTATAAGCATTAAAACTGCGAGAAAAGAAACGACTCCAGGTGCAGCCGGCGCCAAGGGCTTAACATGCCTTCAGAAGAACGGAGGAACTCGAGATAATTTTTGGTTATACATAAAATCAGTGGCCGTAGGGAACATTGCTTAATTTGCGAAAGCGCAGGCCGAGCGCGATATCGAACTTCCATTCAGACAATCGCCCAGATATAACCATTGGAATAACAATCGCCAATGGAGACATCAAGCGTATTCTTCCACGTGTACTCAAAGGCAGACGGCGCAAAGGGCGCTAATTCAGAGACACCCAAACAAATGTATTGTGATACTCACCTGTTGGCTCAATAGGTCAATGTTACAGCATACAAGGAGTTTAGCGAAACAGACTTTTGTGGCGTGAATGGCACGCAGCACCGAGCGCGCCATTGTGCCTCGGACAAAGGAACGTATGAGCGATTGAATACACGCCCGCGAGTTCTCGATTGAAATTGAGAGTGCGATCCGATGTATGGATGTGGCTACAACGAGTCTAATCTGAATAATCGATGTGCCTTGTCTACCTACTAATTGCATTGGTAACGCTGAATTCTTTTTCTTGGAAAAATCTGACACTTTTCGCGTTCCGTTCCGATTGAATGCTTTTTTTTGTTTAAGGCGCAATTGTTGGCGTAGCGGCGAGCGTGATGGTCTGCGATCACGTAAACCAAGCGTTGTTCGCAAAAGTCTGTAATGGATGGGTGGGCATGTTTATTCGTAGTAGAGACGGGAATATAGAGTCAAAGGACTGTTTATTTATTTATCATTTTATGATGGTTTGCACATGAAATTTACTTTTATGGAAATCAAATAGACGATTAGGTATAATTTGAAAATAGAGTTTTGAAATTCCGTATTTTTGGAAGAGAAGGGATTTTATGTAATTGCGAATGCAGCTGCTACGGAAAAAGGATTCACTACCTACTACCCATAAACATAAACCTACGATAATATTCCGTCAAGCTGAAGAAATTTTTAAAGCAAACACACACAGCCATTATATCCACAGATTAGTAAATATTCTCAACTCAAACATTTGCAGAGAAAACATGCTACCGGTCGTCCGAACAATGGTCGTATGGTTCCCTCAAAATCACTTAACATGGGGATGACAGGTTAGTTCAATCACTATACAGCCGAGGGCTCGGCAATTGGATTTTTTGCGGCGAAATATTTTTTCTGAATCGAGAGTCATATTGGCGAGAAGTTCTCACGGCTCGCCACTCCCACCATAGCCAAGAATCAAGGAATTACGCCAACATTAGAAAATATAATATAATTATAAAAATATTTATTGTTCCCAAAAATATTAATACATATTACATCGGTCGGTGTGCAATAGGTTTGGGAACAGCGCTATCGAAACTTGACGTGGATACGGTAGAATGATTCATCATCACCAACCATCAACCACTACTATGCTATGGTCTTCCCCACACACTGTGTGGTAGGTTATCGACTACATACAGATATAGCCGGGAGTTGGTTTACGGCGGATCCCAATATTCTATCTATAGTTGAAGATAGACGACGTACTACAGCTTTGTTGTTTAGCAACTTCTGTTATTTATCGTAATATAACAAGAAATGCCAGGCAACTAAACTTTGGTAAGCTTACTTTTAACTTTAGATAGAATATAGGGACCCGCTGAAAATGTTTACTTGATTCTAGATAGATAGGTGTAAATAAATATTTATTTTTATTTTTATTAATAAGACTGCTTGATTTCTCTCGCTCGAACGTATTTGGGACAGACGATTGGTGTGAGTGTGCAAAATAATTCTTTATTATTTGTTCACGACGACAATAGTTCTCCTCATCTGTGTCCAGTCCTTACTCCTTAACAACCTCTCCGAGCATTACGCAAGCGGCAAGCGTCATCGTCACAGGTCCGCTAATCGATCGCTAGAACAATGTGACGTAACAGCGCCTAGGGGAGCGGCCCAGTCCAAATATTTGCCCCGGCATATGTTTGGCTTCTTTTCCTACGCCTCATATATTTTTACTTTGATCGTATAATGGGGTCCGGAGGCGGGTTGATTTGTCCGAGAGTAATCTCGCCGAGCCACGGGATAAAACAAACTGCTCATTGGTGCCGCTAATATTTAATATGGGACACGTTATTGGGTAGAAGAGTTCTTGTGGATATCGTTCGTGAGCTTGGACCTGCTTGATTAACTGGATAGTTTATTCAACGCCATCTTACTTCTTGATATGAACGCTGTGTGTGTACATGCTTGATGTATTCCGATGGAGTACTCTTGATAGGTCGTATTTGGAAATATGGTCTATTAATGATAAGAGGAGCTTTCTCTCGAGAAGAGCGAAAAGAGAAAAATTCGAAACTAATACGTATTCTTGGTTTTCTTGGGAAAAAAAGTGATGTTTGATATTTCTTCTAAAAGTTGAAATAAGACCTTTGAATTAACAATGGTAACAGTACTTTTAGATCACGAACGCGAGGTAACTAAGTCCTAATGTGTGAATATACATGTACTATGTTTATATGTACGTCAGTGTTGGCACTGAGCGATCCCCCCCCCCACTTGCGTGCACCGAGACATCACGTAGTACATATATCTGAAAACAGTTTAGGCTCATTCGTGTTTGTGAGATGAAAATACTAGTAAGTATTCGTTAATACTTTATTAGTCATAATAAACGTTATTTGAACATCGGGTTATTGTGAAGTAGGCAATAGCAATAAATTTTGTAATAATAAACTTTGTACTAATCTAAGAGTTGTAATTTCAATAAACCGTCATTGCTGTAATAGCGTCGTTACTTGTAATTTTAGCGAATCGAAATAAGTAGCAGGTGTAGTAATTTATTCAGTACAATTTATCGATTTGTAGATTATAATTTAATTTAGTTTATTACAGCAATTGCACTTACCTAACGCCGTACGGTGTTTCACGCGAATTTTAGAATACTGATTTTTTTAATTAATTAAAATAATTATTTTGAATAAATCATAGTTAAACTCTGTAAACATAATAAAAGTATCAATATACCATTAACTTTGATCTAAAAAGGTAAATATTTTTAAAAAGTGTATTTTGACCAAATTACTATTATCATTTAATATAAAACTACACTAATAGATTTTCATTGAAGTTAAAACTACACCTCGACAACGTTTTCTGATAAATATTTAGTATCTATGTTTTACGTGTGCATGCGCCTTTATGATATACAAAACAGTCTAATCGATTGTAAACCTTAGCTTACTTAACGTAAATCACAAAGTCGATTGACAAACAACCTACCGCAGTACTACACCTACAAGAAAATCTAATGCCTACCTAAGTACCTAACAACGGAAAAGAAAATATTTTCTCCGTAACCATTGAAATGCAGACACCATACGAGGGGCACTCCAATTGCACGTTTAATGAATTGCATTAATATTGCATTAACGGGTAACTAGCCGCCCCTGGCAAACAATCATTAGGAGTTCGGAGCCCGCTGTTTGCTAGCCCTGATTTGTTTGCGAATACAAATTGACTTTTAGCCGGTTTTTGTAGTCGTGCTCCCGATATTTTTGCACGGGTTTTGAAAAGGTCTAATGAAAATAAATGCACTTTTCGAATGCTAACAAACAGTGTGGTGACGGCAGAGCAGAATACAATTGTCACCGCCCCCATCTCTGCCGCTGGTGTCGTCTTTACTGGCGATTTAGGTTTTTAATTTAATTCATTTCAAAAATGATATGTACCGTTTAATTTTTTTAGTGAGACTTTTTCACGGACTTCGAATACGTAGCTTAGTTTACGCTATCCAAACTAGCTCGCACCGCGACACGCAATCGTCCTCACTACGCTCAATAAGAATGTGGATTATTTGCATGAATTACTCACACCAGTCACTAAGCGAGATTCGCTGTCTGTCCGCCTAATACCCACCGTAAAATTGGACAATGCCGTGTGCCCAATCATACGCGACACTCCACGCAGATTAGCACGCTCGACCACTGCCCACCGGCCGGCTTACCCCCACCACGGGCTCGGTGCACAGCGAAAATGTACACTCATCCAATTTCCATCGAGCCTCGATACCGGAACGAGCCAATGTTCACCGCCGCCGTCGCAGAATTGTACAGTATGTACAGCGCCGCCGACAATGCCCTGAAAATTGACGCCGCGCCGACCGCGCAGGTATTGGAACCACACAGGGCTGTTCAGCCTTCTGTCTGCGCTCAAATCATATTAGTGGGCACCCCCGTGCGTCGCATTTTCTCTGCGCACGTGAAGCTGTTATTGTCACATGTAGTATCCTCAAACGTTCCGCCGTCCTATAACTAGTTATAAGGTAAAAGTTACTAGTTATAACTAACTAGTTAGAAGTAATTTTTTTTAGAAAATGGCTAAAACCGTGAAATTCTTTCGAACCATAAGTTACTTTTAGTTTTTTTTTAAAATTAAATTATGAGTTCATAAGGAACTTTCACTTAAAATAATACTAATAATAATAAATATTTTTACACTCACACCTATCATCTAGCCCAAAGTAAATAGTTTAAGCACTTGTGTTATGGATACTAGATGACGGACATATTTTGAATATAATTATGTATATAAATGTTGAAAATATACTACATAAACATATACACAACTATGACTCGGAAACAAATATTTGTGGTCATTACAACGTTTGCCCCTGCCAGGATTCGAACCCGGGACCTCTTGGCCAATACCCAGCAATCTGAGCATTCGACCAAGGCGACCGTCAATATTTGGTGAATTGGCCAACTTAGGTATTTTAACGTTTATCAATCGAAATAATGTGGTTTAGCTTTGGAGTGAAAGAATTTTAAATAATATGAGGCTGGTAACTGCTTAGAACGTTCTGGAACTATCAGCGGTAGTAAGTTCTTAGATAGAAAGAGAATTTTAAGTTAATTTTGAATTAAAATACCAAAATTGCACAATTGAGGGTTAATAGGTTTCTAGTTAAAGGACGCGGTAGTACTGACTTATCTACACTTTTCGTGCCGATAAAGAAGTGGCTTGTCGTTGGCTGGCATACAAAATTTGATTTTGAATCTCATTAATCGATTCCTTCACCACAGAAAGGAAGCCGAGCACGCCCGAGGTTAGGACCGAAAAAAAAAACAGAGCACGCAGACGTGATGTCTGATAAGTCGCCATCGGGTTGCGGGGAGCGTTCTCCTCCATTCAAATCTTTATTTTGCATTTAAAATACTGGCAGCTTTAATTTTGAGACTTACTACAACGCTCATACTGCATTCACGGCGCGTTCCGCCGCACTTACCTGCAGGTATGTACTGGCTAATGGTGGACAGGGTCAGATATTGCTAGTCGCATCAGATCTGCCGCGTGTGTTACGAATTGCACTTTAGGTGTAAACTTATAAAGTTTCGATTGGTTTGTAGTAGTGAGGTGGTTAGGTCTTTGTGGCGACAGGGTGTTGAGCGATGTAGTTTGCATAGTTATGTGCGCGTTTATCTAAGCTATATCGGCGGTACAGACGTCGGCCGCCGGGTGAGCCCGGCAGGTCGCCGACAGTTTACAGGGCTTTAATAAATGTCTGAAACAGCGATTCAGCTTGCCATATTATGCCATGATAGGTATATCTACAACTGCTCATCTGTGTTTACGTCTGTTACGTATCACAATACAGGTAATACAGATTTTCAGATTATAGGCATGCTTAGAAAATAGCTTGATCTTTATATATTTTTTTCAAGTTTTTTTCACGTTGAAAAGGTGTTTTTTTTTGTAAGAACAAAACTATACATTCAACGTTTAATCCATAGATTTAATTAGTAAAGAAAATTTAATTATTGTGAAGATCATGCATAGAACCTAACGTACTGAACATGTAAATACTTAATTAGTTATTAGTAGATTAAGTTGATATAAGTATACGCAAACCTGAACAAAGGCTGGCTAAATCGTAAAAAAAATGTATTGCTAATCATGGCAGTACTATCATAATAGCAAAAGTTATATCTACAATGAAATCCGGTATCTTTTTTAAAGACTTGTAATGGAAGGTAAGTAAATCAAAGAATTTTATTATTCTTTTTCCAAATAGGTGTCCCCACATTGTAAGAATAGTACCTACACGTATTCCGAAATATTGTATATAACATACATACATAAATCACGCCAATATCCCCGAAGGGGTAGGCAGAGGTGAACTAGCATCCACGTTTCGCCAAATATGTCAAGTCCCATGTAATAGGTGGCGAGCCTATTGCCATTTATCGGGCACAAAAGTCGCAGTACATTGCTAGCCTAGGTGGTATAAGATGAACGCCCATTCCTTATCATATTCAGATTTATCCTTAGTCGCCTTGTACGACACCCACGGGAAAGATTTGGGGTGGTGACAATTGTATTCTACTCTGCCACGTCGCCGCGTGGTGACGGCATTTTGACCAAAATTCCGTTTTATAGCGTTTTCAGACATGCATATGCTTATACATATTTTTTCATAATAATGTGTCGTCAATTGTTATCACCGCATGCAATATTGCAAAGATACCTACATAGATGCATACAACGCAACATTGCAGAGGTGGAGCTTTCACGTGCGAACACATCACGCCTCTTAACCAGTACAAATTAGAGCGAGCGAGTGCCGTTGTATTTACTCCATTACCAGAGGAGGCCGGCGCGTATCAACTATTTATAGTGTTTGAGGCGGTTCATAAATATGCAGCGGTAGGCGCTCGCCTTGCCGACACTAGCTATTCAGTACGGACCGAACGATCGACGCGAGTCATGGGAGGATAGCGATTTTGCGTCACGGACTAATAATCTTTATGTCACAAAGAAATTTGTACATACATACATAACGCCTATATTCCCGAAGGGGTAGGCAGAGGTGAACTAGCACCCACGTTTCGTCAATTATGTTAAGACCCATATAATAGGTGGCGAGTGGTGCCAGTGGGCTTAAATTTAATGCTACAATTCTTGTTAAAAATACTTTAGTAAGGGCGAGGTCCGATTACAGTCGCAACAATCGATTGAAAGATGTCAATAAATCTTTAAAGTAAATTACACAATCGCTAGTCGAAAATACTCTTTCCGTTCATCGGTTCTCTTGACATGGTCCTTTCCATCTCCATTCTATACATTCAAACATCACTATCACAACCATTTTGCTATGATGGGCGATGTGAATCAAAAGGAAGTCGATGGCTTGATGACGTCTGATCGATATTGATGGAAGAGGAAACATATTGCGCCAACCCCAGATAATCTGGAAACAGGGCGGAAGAAGAATAGAATAGGTGTTCTTTATACATACATATCAATCACCCCTTATAAGAAGAGGTAAACTAGCACCCACGTTTCGTTCGCCAATTATGTTAAGTCCCATGTAATAGGTGGCGAGCCTATTGCCATTTTTCGGGCTGCCCATTCTTCATCGCTGATTTATCCTTAGTCGCCTTGTAAGACACCCACGGGAGAGATTTGGGGTGGTGACAAATGTATTCTACTCAGCCGTTACCACACAGCACTACCTGTATTACAGTTCTTTAATACATACATAAAAGTAAATAAATGCTTTATTTTCTTCTGTTCTCGGCACTGTCTCCAACCGCTCGGAGCTTACTCCACGCACCGCTTCCTCAACTCCACGGTTGGTTAGTTGCAACGCTCCGTGCGTTACCTCACTTTCAACAGAAACTTCGCGATGTATTTTCTAGTGCATTTTTTAGAGTATCGCTTTTGTAGGCCGCGCTTGTTTTAATTCCAAAGTAACGCGAGAGTTTGCAATTCTGCTATTTATTTACAAAATACTCGCCCAGTGCAGATACTAGAGGCTTTGTTGCTTACTTACTTGTGAAGCCCACCGCGGCTGGTCGGTTTATATGCATTTTCGGTTGAGTACTTGTATTCTCTAAGCTCTAAGATTTTACGTTCTCATTAGTGTGTAGATAAGCTGCTTTTTACCTTAGAAGACACCTCTATTATTTTTATTACTACACTAATCAACCCAAACTAGGATCTAACACGTAAGGCGTTTCTGTATCTATTTTACAATACAAATAAATTGCAAAAGTGTACAGAAGCAATTTAATTTTGATCTAGAAAATGCTCTAAACAAACTCGTAGTTTGTGAACATTGTATTTAGTACGATACAAACGATTAACGCCTAACTCACGTAATAAATGACGAGGAAAGCTCTTTAGAGGTGACACTTTACGCAACCCAAAGTCAAGAAACTACCCTCATAATATAATTGTCAAGGTTCGTATTGAAACCTATTCAATTTGCTCTCAAAACTGACAACGAACGCAATAGAACTTGTAAAAAACAGTGTGTGAATCTCGCACACAATGCATGTTTGCTTGTATAGCTCCACGAGACATCAAAGAAAGACTAACAAGCAGCTACTATCTAATCGGGTCAAGTTACCAAAAGTTCCCCAAACTATTGAAGCGCACGTCACTCCATTCAAGCGGCTGACGGCTCACCTGACGTAACCTCAGGCTTTTTAACGATAATCATCGCATCGCGACCCATTCACAAACCACTGATTGTTCCATTCTAAAAACCGCCCCCGAAATCTAAAGGGTTGATAAACATATCAAAGGCCAGAAGCATACGACACCTGTTTTTAAATATCGAACAATGAAAGTCGTCGGTTGCGTTGTGCGCACACAATCGGGCCCAAATATCGATATAATCGACATTTGATATCGATTCGGAATGCGTTCATCGATAGACCTCCCGCAAGTAGCGATATGACAATGGGATGACAGTGTTGAGGTCTATTGAGGCGAGATTTGAAAGCGTTCAGAGAACACGCAAGCACACAATGAACTTGTTAAAGGATTTGTGTTCGATAAAGACGTTCTACTGAAGTGTTACCTGTTCTTGTTTACACCTAGTTTACTTGTCTTTCTTGTTTCGACAACATCTCGGATTACAAAACGCTTGTATCAACCGGCTCCCTAAATCTTACGATAAAGGTCAGTGTTGAGTAATGTTACTGTTTCGAGATCAAACATTTGGGGCCTTAAAAATATCCTTGTAAGGGTTTTATAACGGCGTTTCTGTAATTGTGAAACTTTCCAACATTCTAATTCGGTTTGAAAGAATTCGTAACCAAAATAGCATTTGTAAAGAATCTTGAGAAACAACTTGCGACCGACCTAGGCGGTGACGTGCGCAGAGGGTGACCGATATTGTGGGGAATCAACGTTACCACACTCCCGTTGAGTAAGCCGACGTAATCGACACAAAAGTTGAGCGCAACTCCCCTTTCGCGAAAATGTCGCAACACGTCAAAAATACATCCCACTTCAATCGGCCTGTGCCAAATGAAGAAACTCAATTAAAAGTTAAAAATGTTTAGGGCGCGTTCACGTGAATCGCGCGGTTAGGTAATAAGTTCCCCGATTAGCCAAGTTTCGTCATATCGAGGTTTATTTTGAATTCAGCCTCTGGCCTCGGAAATAAGCGGCGTGTTTTGAAATTTCACAATGGGCTTTTTGTGTTGATTGAGGTATTTTGACAGTTCAAATTAATGTAGGCACTTGGCTGTAAGGAGTCAACTAGTTGGATTGGTTTAGGCTTATTAAGCGTGTTTTATTCCAATTCAAAAACAAATTTGGTCAGAAAATTAGTTTTATGCGAACCTAATATTCAATAAGTAACCCTTAAAATTGAATTCTTAATTAAAACGTAAATGTATGGTTGCTGTGTGGTAAGATATAGTCACTATACGGACCGCAGCACGTGTCGGGGCGCTGTGCATGACGGCTGTATGACAGAGTGCCGATTAGCCTGCTGCCTGTCTCCTCCGCTCTCTAGTCGAGTGCGTTCTTTTGTTTTCGTTAAGTCAATCAAAATTATATTAATAGTATTTATATTTTTGTATTTTTCTTTGAACAGATGTTTTAGACCAACTATTGCTTAGCAAAAGAAGTCGGAAAAAATAAAAAAAATATGTAAATTTTACACAGCTTTTTGAAATTTCGCATGCCGTTTTTATTGTTGAATATAAGAATTATTTTATATTTTGATTAGTCAGTATTATAGTTCCTATTGGATTTTATAAATGATGCGAATTATATCGATTGCTAATACTTATGTATTAATTTAATTAGATAAATTTTTGAAAAATTATTTCAAACATAAATAGGTCACAAAACTATGATATAAAATAAAAGACTATAATCAAACTGGTTAGGTATAGGTTTATAAAAAAAAATCAAACTGTAGTGGAGTAGACGCACTAATAAATCGCGGGAGGAGCTCGATAGCGCAGTAGCTTTTTCTTTGTAATTATTTTTCTAACATTTACCTATACATATTTCAAATAAAAATCAAACCAATAATCGTATGAGTTACATAAATTAATCAACAATTACACAACTGGGGGCCTACCGCCTAACTCGATTGCTAAAGCAAAAGCTATAGTTTATGACGTCATGCTGTCATTTCGCACCAAATATACCTAAACTATCAGCGATAGCTTTGCACGAATGATCACCGAATGATTTTGTATATATAATTTGGCGCAAAATCCGTGCCGCCTAAAAATTCAGGATGGCTGCTATAGCCGTAATCAGTGCATTGCAATATAGCTATCATCAGCAATCGAGTTAGGCGGTAGGCCCCCTGGTCTTGAGCTGTCGCAATAAGGGCCAGTACGCAGGCGGGTGCCCTGGCGGTGACAGGCGGGCGATATAGTGGCGATTGCCTGCTGCAGTCTCCTGTCACGTTGGCTATCTCTAACTACCCACGTAGATGCATGAATTACCTAGTTGTGTTTGAATTTGAACCTTATATAAATGTTAGAAAAGTAGTAGGTACGAAGAATATTGTGGTTAGAAAAAGTTCGAAAAATTATAGTCTCGCATCCCGCGTCAAGACAATAATTTTGTTTGCTTTGATTTTGATGCATCATTCAGCCGAGAGACGCCCACTGTTGGGCATAGGCCTCCCCCAAGGATCTCCAAACCGGTCGGTCCTGCGCTGCCCGCATCCAACGGCTTCCCGCGACCTTCACCAGATCGTCGGTCCACCTTGTGGGGGGCCTTCCAACGCTGCGTCTCCCGGTTCGTGGCCGCCATTCGAGGACCTTTCCGCCCCAACGGCCGTCAGTCCTCCTCGCAATGTGCCCTGCCCACTGCCACTTAAGGTCCGCAATTCTTCGGGCTATATCGGTGACCTTAGTTCTCCTGCGGATCTCATCATTTCTGATATGATCACGCAGGGAAACACCGAGCATAGCCCTCTCCATTGCCCTTTGGGTGACTTTGAGTCTTCTTATAAGGCCCATTGTAAGCGGCCACGTTTCGGTGCCGTAAGTCATCACTGGCAACACACACGCATTGAAGACCTTTGTCTTTAAACACTGCGGTAGATGGGCCGAGAATATACCGCGTAGCTTCCCGAACGCTGCCCAGCCGAGTTGGATCCGTCGATTGACCTCTTTTTGGAAGTTGGACTTACCAAGTTGGACTTTTTGTCCCAGGTAAATATAATCGTCAACAACTTCCAGTGTAGAGTTCCCAACCTGTACAGTAGTGGGTACGACATGGGAGTTTGACATGATTTTTGTCTTATCCATGTTCATTTTAAGACCCACTTGTTGGGAGACTCTACTTAGATCATCGAGCATTGTGCTCAAGTCTTCCAGGGTCTCAGCCATGACTACGATATCATCAGCAAAGCGAAGGTGAGTCATGTACTCGCCGTTTATATTGATGCCTAATCCTCTCCAGTCCAGAAGTTTAAACGCGTCCTCCAACGCGGCGGTGAACAGTTTCGGCGATATTACATCGCCCTGCCTCACACCCCGCTGGAGCTGTATGGGTTTAGAGTTCTGATCCTGAAGGCGGACTGACATAGTGGCGTTTTCGTACAGTGACTTCAACACTTGGATGTACCGATAGTCTATTCGGCACCTCTGGAGTGATTGGAGCACGGCCCAGTTCTCGACAGAATCGAAGGCTTTCTCATAGTCCACAAACGCTAAGCATAATGGCAGATTATACTCTTCGGTCTTCTGTATAACCTGCCGCAACGTATGTATGTGGTCTATGGTACTAAAGCCTTTTCGGAATCCGGCTTGTTCGGGGGGCTGGAAGTCGTCAAACCTGCGTCCGAGACGGTTCGTAATAACCCTCGAGAACAACTTATAAACGTGACTAAGGAGGGTGATGGGTCTATAGTTCTTCAATTGGGTTCTATCGCCCTTTTTGAAGAACAGTCTCACCACGCCCCCGTGCCATGCCTTTGGCGTTTTTCCCTCGAGTATAACGGTGTTGAATAGCCTCTGAAGAGCTTTCAGGACGGTTCGTCCACCTGCTTTCAGAAGCTCCGCTGTAACACCGTCATCACCCGGCGCCTTGTTGTTCTTAAGCTGTTTGAGGGCCACACTAATCTCGTACAGGCTGACGTCCGGGATATCTTCGGTATAGTGTCGAGTTAACTTGGCTCTTGGGTCAGTGGCCTGAGAGACAGGTGTGTGTGATGTCGCGTAAAGCTGTCCATAGAAATTCTCAATCTCAGCCAAAAGCTCAGGCCGGGACGTAACGATTCTGCCGTCGTCTGTCTTCAGCTTGGTCAGCAAGCTCTCTCCAAGTGACAAATCTCTAGCGAACACTTTGGAACCTTTGTTGCGTTCAACCCCCACCAACCCGCATTGGGCCAGCGTGGTGGGAGAAAGGCCCAAATCCCCCCCTATGATAAGACAAAAAGGAAGGCCCCAAGTGCCCGGCGGTACCGGAGGCCGTGTCGGCGGTGACGGACGCAGGCAAGGTGCCGGGACCAGGGGTGCGAAGAATCCCCGGGCGGCGAAGACCCCCCGTCAAACGACTTTGGCCCTGGCAACATATAACGCGCTAACACTGCGGACCGAGGAGAAGCTGCTAGAACTGGAAGAAGAATTGAGCAGGATTCACTGGAGTATTGTGGGATTATCCGAAGTCCGAAGACAGGGCGAGGACACGGTAATCCTAAAATCCGGTAACCTGCTCTACTTCCGGGAGGGCGAAGATCTGTCCCAAGGTGGTGTCGGGTTTATTGTCCACAAGTCTCTCGTGAACAACGTTGTACAGGTCGGAAGTGTGTCGAACAGGGTGGCGTACCTTATACTCAGAATTACCAAACGGTATTCGTTGAAGGTTATACAGGTATACGCCCCGACCTCGACACACCCCGACGAGGAAGTGGAAGTAGTGTATGAGGACATCTCTCGAGCAATACATACGTCCAAGACTCACTACACTGTTGTCATGGGAGACTTCAACGCAAGGCTAGGCAAACGTAGCGATAATGAGTCGAAAGTGGGGCAATTTGGAGTTGGAATCCGGAATTACCGTGGCCAAATGCTAGCTGAATACATGGAGAGGGAAGGACTCTATATGATGAATTCCTTCTTCAAGAAACAGTTGCATCGCAAATGGACCTGGAGAAGTCCGGATGGTGTAACAAAAAATGAGATTGACTTCATCATGTCGACTAAGACTCGGATATTCAATGATGTCTCAGTGATCAATTCGTTTAACACGGGGAGCGATCACCGATTGGTAAGAGGCACATTGAATCTAAATGTCAAATCCGAAAGGTATCGACTGATGAGGTCTACGCTCCGCCCTGAAGCCATCCAAATCCAAAACCCCGAACGCTTTCAACTAGATTTGCAAAATCGCTTCGATTGCCTGGAGGACTGCACAGATGTGGACAAATATAATGACAGGTTCGTGGAAGCTGTCCTTACGGTGGGTTCAAAGTTTTTCAAACCCAGCCGTACCAAAGGTTCAAGAAAAATCTCAGAACCAACATTGAAGCTCATGGACGAGAGACGTGAGATTGTTCTGCGGTCTTCTGAAGACGCTCGTAGACGTCGGCAGCTCAGTAAACGGATCTCCAAGTGCCTAACTCGCGACATACGCCGATTTAATACAGATTGTATTAAAGAGGCCATCGAACGCAACAAAGGATTTTGATGCGGGACTATAATTTTTCGAACTTATTCTAATTACGAAATTCTCTGTAGTTGTGTAATTTTATTCAGTGAACGTTCTGTTTTGGGAATTGTAGAACCATTTATTTTTAAATGGCTGCGCATACTGTTGTTACGGTTGGAGAAGAAGAGGAAGATCGCAGAAGAGGTGGATTGATTGCGTTAGAAATGATATGAACGTGAATGGAAAAATACTACACCGACTCCAAATCGAATAGGAGAATAATATTATTGATATTTCTAATTCTCGCACCTGTCATTAAAAATGCGCACACCCTATACCTTTAAATCTAATATAAAATTAAACCCAAAATTCGTAAGGAAAAATGCATTGTTAGTTTTACTAAAGTAGGTAGGTAGGTACCTATTATATTAATTACATGCCTAAGATCAACAACAACAGTGCATTTCGTTAGAAAAATAGGTTAGAAAAATTCAAAAAAAATATATTTATATTTTTAATAAAATATATTGTTATTATATATTAATATAGCTTAATAAAATTCTTACTGCAATCAGCATAAAACTGTTTATTGACCAAATTTGTCGCAACACGCCTAATCTAAATAACAAATTGAATTCAAACTTTATCCCGAACACCAAACTAACTCTAAGCCCAAGTCGAAGTCTACGCAGTGCATTGGCCAACAAATCTAATTAGATAAAATCAAAATTCCGATCCGCAACTTGGCGAAACAATTTGCAAACTCCAGGGCCGGCTCACGACATAGTTTATCTTAGACGATCGCGGCACAAACATAGCCAGCGGGGACACCTACATACCGCCTTACACACAGGGATCCGTATCCTTAACTACACACTTCGTATCTGCGTCCCTCTCCCGCTAAGAAAATGAAACGGACCAATGAGGGGGTGGGGTGACACGCATTTCCGGGCCCGGCTCCAATCAGCTGCTAGAACAAAGGAGTCGTGATAGCTATTTACCTACAAGTAGCTATAGCTGAGGGTCGGCTTAGAGTAGACGCGCGCACACATGCAAGTGACACACAGACGTGTTTTTTTACCTGCCGACGAGTTTTTGTGGGCGTGATGTTTGTTTGTGTGGCGGCGTCTAGCCGGTGATCACTTGCGAAGTTTGCGCAAGTCGCGGGGTAATGGCTGGAATATATCGGCTTTGAGAGCCAGCACTCTCGGCGCGTTGTGCTTTTGTGAGTTGGAGACACATGAATGGCGGCCACGTATACTCCGAAAATTGACGCATCTCATTAGAGGTCATTTAATTTTGCCTCGCATAACAATACGTTTGTAATTAATATGCCACTGTAGATTTAAAGGGCGCTCTAATAAGCTTGCTTGTCCTATATATAAGAGTTAATAAGTCACTTTTGTTAAACTCTTTCCCTCTTGTAGTGCTACATAAAATTAAAAATGTTTTATTCTTTCTTTTATAAAGCATGTGCAGTTTTGTAGCTGATGCAATATAACGTTGTCGGAGGAGAAAATAAAAGAGGCATTACCCTAAACGACATCCTGTTACGGCTTATTCCAGCTCTCGGCTAGTATCTTCACGTCGCGCATTTTTCTTAGCAGTCCTCATGTGACGTACTTACCTGTTATCCCGTGGACCCCTCTCGCGCGGCGCTGTAATGTAAATGATGCCTTATACTCCAGTAACACAGCTGCGATTGTAATAATTTAATGCTAACACGCCCTGTAAGACTACAATTTGACTATCGTGAATTTCCTGCGTCGGTGCGGCCTCAAAACGTTTGATGGCGAGGGCGCGTGGGGTGCAGAAATAGGGCCTAAGTTTTGTTGTGGAGGGTTTATTTTAGAGCGGCGAGTGTTTGTACGGTGAGAAACAAATCTGCGTAAGGTAGCAGGGTGTCGAGTAACTCGTGTTCTTACCCTCTCTCCTTTGTTCGGGGCGGAAGAGTGCGCTAGAATTACATGCTTCAGTCTGATGTGCGCTTATTTTTTACGACGCTATATTGTGTTTCGTCTACTCGCTATAGTTATGCAGTTCAACGACTGAAGAAATAAGAGGGTGGCTGAGGGAGAAAACAAAACACGTTTACGATTCTTATTTGGATATGGCTCGAGTAAATACGGGAAACAGTAAAATAACTAAGGATCCATAACGGTTCCCAAAATTGGTAGTTGAAAAAACGAATCAATCGATCAATGTTGGCAATTTTTTAATTTTATTTTAGTCTGCTTATTGAAATTCAGTAGGCTGATAAGTTAGAACTCAATTAAAGTTAAATCTTAATACCGATACTACATCTCTCTCAGTTTTAATTAATCAGTGTACAATTGTGTTACATAAACGTCCACTACTTGGTTTTTTCAACGAAGTATAAAGGAAGTGTTTGCCTGAGCGAAAGGACTCCATTTAATGACAATTATCTGTAAAGTTATAATAATTATAACTAAGTAAATAATTTATTAATTACCAAAAGCTTGCCGTTCAAGGACAAAATAATATCACTCACATAGGACATAGATAATTATAAGGATATACATATTTATTATAGGACATACTCATTTATTGCGGGAGTTAGCTCTAACAAGCAAACGCCTTGAACTCACAGATCATGCACAAGATGCGCCTATTAGCACCTTTTGTGATGTAAAATTGTCTCTGCGCTGCTTCCAAGTATAATATTACTTGCCTCGATCGTTAAGAAAATGAGTGTATTTAGTATTTACATACATACATACATAAATCACGCCTGTATTCCCGAAGGGGTAGGCAGAGGTGAACTAGCCCCCACGCTTCGCCAACCATATCAAGTCACATGTAATAGGTGGCGAGCCTATTGCCATTTATCGGGTACAAAAGTCGCAGTACATTGCTAGGTGGTATAAGAGGAACGCTGCTGCTCATTCCTCATCACTGATTTATCCTTAGTCGCCTTGTACGACACCCACGGGAGAGATTTGGGGTGGTGACAATTGTATTCTACTCTGCCGTCACCCGTATTTACCCAAGTATTTACCCAACTGCCTATATAAGTGTATAATAATATAAGGATATTAAGCTTTTTCAAATTAATATAAATATTTTATCTTCTCAAGTCTTTTGTTGTTTACTTTTTTGTGTAGGTACTTTATTTTACTAGTCGCAGCTACTCAATACATACATACATACATAAATCACGCCTATATCCCCGAAGGGGTAGGCAGAGGTGAACCAGCACCCGCGTTTCGCCAATTATGTTAGGTCCCATGTAATAGGTGGCGAGCCTATTGCCATTTATCGGGCACAAAAGTCGCAGTAGGTAAATTGCTAGGTGTTATAAGAGGAACCCTGCTGCCCATCCCTCATCACTGATTTATCCTTAGTCGCCTTGTACGACACCCACGGGAGAGATTTGGGGTGGTGACAATTGTATTCTACTCTGCCGTCACCACACGGCTCACTCAACACGTACTCAACACCACTGCGAAATACAATGTTTTGCACAAGCCTCTGACTCTGAGAATGTAGTTCTGAAACTAAAATTAACCTAAGAATGTTTAGTTACCTACGCCTTGTTTCACGACTCATCATCACCAGCCCTTTAGTATACATACTGTGGGGGCACAGCACAGCCCTTCCCTATAGATGGAAGATATATAGAGAACGGCCCACAGCCCTTCCCTATAGAGAATGAGCCTTAATCCCTCCTGCCAGCCCAGTGCGGATTGGTGGGTATTAACGACTGCAGATGCAGACAGGACCAGCGGCTTACGGTGCCCTTGGGTGAACTCAAGATAATATATTTTTGATCACCCATCTAATAACACGCCTTAGCAAACATTGCTTGGTTTACGCAATCGCAGCCAAGTCACTGCGCCGGCGAGCTCGTCGCTTCACGACTGAAACCAAACAAAACACCCTTGCACGTGCGTCACTACATTTAAGCTAACCTTACTCCATTGCAATAAAATTTCATTTAAGCATTGTCTAGCTCAGCCTGCAGTCGATTGTACCAAAACCATTCGGGGCGTACAATTTCCTCGTCCGTATTTGGACTCATTGGCTCCCTCGAGCCGTGACTGCGCGCCGCCCCGCATACTGATATCTGGATTAAATTACTTCACCAACTATTTTACACAAGACCAGAGGCCATAATTAAAGACCCGGCGAAAATGGGGGAATCAAACGCCTTATCTGACCAACGGGAAATAGCGTTTCTTCACTGAATAGTTCCAGCGTCCGTGCAAGTGAGCGGAATAAATAATTAGCGCGATATAAAGTTGTCGACGGCGGCAACTTCCTCCAGATAGCTGATGAACATAGTTTCTATTGGCTATTGCATTTGATACCCTTTGAGCGATTTAACCGCTTAGACGATTGCATAATGTAAAGGTTTGGACTTTTTAGTATTTAGATAGCTTAGAATAACTTAGATTTACTAAAGATATAATATCTCTTATGTTTGTGGAAGAAGACGAAGCACGCAGCAACTTGAAATAATATTTATGGTCACCCATCCAATGAACGCCTTGACAGACATCTATTGCTTAGCTTACGCAATCGCAGGCCAAATGAGAAGCAATTTTCGAAAATTTTCTGGCTCAACTTTCTTTGTAATATTTTCTCTAACATTTATAATAATTTTCCAATAAAAATCAAATCATAACCTGTATACAAATCATGATTTGGATAATGATTTCCTAAAACGATCGACTCAGAGTCAAACGTCTCAAGCCCGAACTTAATCAACCGTCACTCACTCGAAGTAAGGCACGCAAAATCAATAGCATAAGGATATATACAATTCAGTTTCACGGTCTGAAATAAACCATTCTTTACCCTGAAAGGGGAATAATCTCACGTTAGCAGCGGGCGGGGTCTTAATCAAAATCCGTGGATTGCTTTAAATCGGGGAAAACGCAGGAAATATCTTTTGTGCGGGCAATTTCCCGTGCGTGGGGCATACGCCGTCGGGAAGTAATGACTTCCTTAATTAATTCGCGATGTTGCGATGAGGAGTTGGCGTTTTGGTGAGGGAACTATTGGCGGTGGACGCTGGATGGGTGGGTCTGGGAACAGATTCTGATGACCTTACGAAGAATATTTATATGTCATAATAATAATATATCTTGACCTGAGAAGCCTAAGCCCCCTATGTCGATACCAGACTATTTTCACTTTTTTAGCTAGGGAAACAAAGCTCTTTGAACTCTTTCTTACAAACTGACGATCATATATAAGCACTGGAGTTAGTTTCAAGGTAAAAAAAACTAAATCAAAAGGAATTAAATGACAAAAAATAAAACTAAATAATAATCTTTTACTTCGTTTTTTAGCAACTTAACAAATTTTAATAATTATTTGATTTATATTTTAACACTATGTAAATGTTTCTTCGTTATAACTTTCCCATGCTTTTTATTAGTTTTTTAAGTGACCTGCTTTCTTAGCAGTCCAGTTTACGTCCTCAGTTCTGATTGACTTATGGAAACATGCAATAAACACATTTTGATTTGATTAGTAAAACGTGTTTTAACACATTTACACATACATGACTAATTGTAATTACATAGTTTTATTATGAATACTTTTAATTAATACCATTTATTTTAAAAGCATGGAATTAATAATTGGTATGTTTTAGGCTGTAGTTCACCAACACGTAAACAGGCGATTATCATTTAACCGTCAGTTTTTAAAATTTTATCATATGGAAGACCTATAAAAAAATTACGATTATCTTTTAATCGCTTGTTTTACGTGTTAACTCGGGCATTAATAGGTTTTATTTTTTGCAAAACACATTGTTTGTAGCCGTGTCTTGGCGGCAGAGTAATACAAGTAGTACTGCGAAATTAGTAACCAAAACTTTGGCCTGGAATGAAGACTATAAATAAGTGTCGAAATTATTAATAGGCTCGTAAAACCTCAAGATATGCCCTAAGTGACCACACAATCTATGCCGCCATAAAATCACCTCGGCCTTACGCGGATCCGATACGCACATAAGCAGGAAGGTGGGGCGTCGTCACGGCGCCGGAGGCAGTAAGAAGTTATTTCAGAGGGATATTACGACATCAGAGGCTTATCTTTACGGCAGGTATTCCGACCCTCCTCCCAGGACAAATTTACGAAACGCGCTGCGACTTATGTGGATCACGCAAACGAGCGAACGCCGCGCTCGCGATGCACCCGGTGTGCCTGGGACACGGGCACATGAATAAATAAACGGTACAGAGAATAATCTTCATACAATCGCGCGAATTGTTGCACTACTACAAGTATGCGGGGCATGTGTGCGTTACCACTGGCCGCTGTCGTGCACGTGGCGTGACTAGAAAAAACCGGTATATGACGCACAGCCAGTTGCATAATGTTAGGGTTAGTGCGACGGCGTTCTTAGGAAGCTTTTACTCTGTTCGGTTTATCTACTCATGTGACACGGGCGCTTGTATGAAATCTGTAACAGCCAGCTGGGAAATTCGCGTTGTAAATTATACGCCGTCGTCGTTTCAGTTTCGCTCTCGCTTTCGTGTCGGGTTCTTACAGTCCGCCAACTTCGTGCGTGCCCTTCCTGCGGGGTGAGAGACGTTGGGGGGCTGAGGGGACTACTGTATGCTGTATTGCACGAGTTTTCCCTCCTCCCCGCATCACCCGCCCCCGCTAACATCAAGCACCCCGCAGAAAGGTCGCGCTCGAACTTGTCGAACTATAGTAAAAGTATTTGCTCAATACAGTATGGTACAGACCATACTGTGACCGTAACCGTACCGACACATGCAATAAAATATCTCATTTATATGAACCAACGCCCTTTAGACCGTTTCCTCACCGGCCATGCACGTAGCGTACCGGCAAAGCACTGAATTCGAGTCGAATATTTTGTCGGTGACGAAACGGTCCAGTGGGCGGAGACCTAAAAGTCAATGTTTTGTATGTTTTTGCAAAGTATTTATTTATTTAGTAGTATTTTTAGAAAATGTACACGTTGAAATTTCTTTCCTACAATTTAAGTTTACTAATTCTTTGCTTATTTTTGGTGTCACTTAACATAAGTAAGTGTGCTTATTCACTCAGTGCTTTTTAAAATTTAGTAGATAATAGTTAATTGTGGAGACTTTTTATTACATTTTTGTTTCAGATTATTTGCTACTATTGTGTATTGATAGCTGTTAGTCTTCCTCTAATATAAATAAATCAAAATAAATAAAAGTTTAAAAAGAACTTTAAAATTTCAAAAAAACCTCGGTAAGCTCTCGATAATTTCCTATCTCTGATCTTCTAATCATACTGCAAAATAGCTGTCGCTTCAATGACAGAGTACCCAAGGTATAACGATAGTGACCGTGCCTAAGAACCAATAATTAAATAGTTTGAAATTAAATTAATCACTAATCATTGTTCATCGAGTGAGCGCGTACTGCGTGAATACAGGTACGCTACTAATACCCGGCCCAATTCATCGCGCTCCCGTTAGATCGTCGAATAATTCGATAATAATATTCATTAAACGGAATTCCCTCGCAATTTCACACATTACAAGTTGGGGCGCACAAGACTTCGTTCGAGTGCTTAACACGTGTCAAACAGCGCTATCAAAGCCACTAGGCATTCCCATTACCACACACCGATACACATGTAAGCGATGTCGGCACGCTAATAAGCAATTAAATAGATTATTAAAGATATTTACGTCACACTGCCAATTTGCTATTGAGTCGCGGGTGGATTTCAATAAACCTTTGATCTTGTGGCTCGGCAGTCGATTTGTAATGATTGTTTGACAGTTCTGAGACACCAAGCGCCGGCTGAACGATTGTTCGGTGTTACGATATTGAACGATTGTGGCACAATTAATCGGCTTACCTGTTTCCATTGCCATGGGAAACAGTAGCTATTGACGATGGAAAACATCAGTTTGGAGTACCTGCTGCGGGTAATTAGGGTGTAGCTATGGATTTATGGTGTTCAAGTTGAGTGTGGCAGCCATCATTACCTGTTATCGTAACGAAATTTGGGTATCATTTGGTTTAATTACACCGTTAATTTGGGCACGACGATAGTGATTATTCTTTTTTAATTGTATTGTTTTTGAATCAAAAATTTTATTAGATATGTATAGAATATATATAATATGGCATTATATCACATTATACACAATTATACACCTTGCAACACTAACCTTTTTTATGTCTCCACTGTTTTCCAACGGAACACAGGTTTTCCATGTAGACGGAAAAACATAGGACGTGGATTGGTGGTATTAACGACCACAAATGCAAACCAACGGCTTAACGTGCCCTCTGAATCACGGTGCAACTCTTGATAATATATTATTGGTCACACATCCAACCTTAGAGGACATACTTAGTTTGACCAATGGCCTTAAAAGATTTACAGAGTAGCATGTAGCTACTACTTCAATAAAGGTTATATAGCAGGGCAAAGTATGAAAATATCTCCAAACTCGTCTACAAGCATAGAATCGATTACACACACACACACGATTTACTAATTTCAATATTGTCTGAATACAATATAGCGGATCCTTATCCAACTCTTTCACGCGCCAAAAAACCTTGATTTCTTAAAAAAAGTCAAAACAATCTTATATTTCCAATTAGAACACAAAACCCCCGTTTAATAATGCCCCAAACAATGGCTCATAGCACGCAAAATGCCTCATGAAACCCAAACATTGTCAAATAAACTGTTGCGCGCGTCAGTTAAATAAAAATTACTGGAGAGACGGCCTGGGGGTGGCTCATTGTACGGCCACAATGAGCTCTCCTGATTGGCGGAAGGATGTTCTCACTAAATAAAAAAAATATCGACGCGTCATTTCGCACAATTTTCGTCGAATTTTCAAACGATAAAACCTGTCATTTCGCTGTTGAGACGCCTATAAAATATTCATGCAGACGGGCGAGAGATGAGCGATTTTTTCTTCGATTTGCGCGTCGAAATAAGATGTCATTTTCCGTATCATTAGCGGCGGTCGGGAGCGTCGCGACGCCACTATTTATACGCAAATACGATAAAAATGATGGCCAACCGATCGGCTGTTTGACGAGAACATTGATAAATTGCGACCTTTTCAAACTTTTCAGCGTTCAAGGGTATTGTGATGCTGGCATTATTAAATACACTGTTTGGTATAGTTGTTTTACTAATAATGAGAAGTTTGTGGTTTCGAATACATTACAAAATAATATATATTATTCAAATAGAACTAACTTATGATGCTATTCGCATGGTATTCGCTTTTCTTCGTATTCATCAATAATCTTACGCAAATCTAAATTTTTATAGGGCAGTGGCTCAATGCGCTCGACCTGCGATTGCATAAATTAAGCAATGTTCGCGAAGGCCGGTCATAGGATGGGTGACCAAAAATATATTTCTGCCCAAAAATGTCAGTCATAATCTTTATTATGATATCTAATTAATACCAAAAATGCAATAATACATCGTTTAAAGTGTTAAAGTGATCTCCATAGTTATCTACATTTTCTTACGAATAATAAAATGTCAACACACTTATAGAGTAGTGACTTTAGGCAAATTCTTAAAAAAAGTAAAATTAGGTAAAATTATTGTAGAGATCTCTATTAAAAATATACAACCTATGTTACCCGCTCATAGGTATTGTAGCTCTCTATTGGTAGAAGAATTTTTCAAATCAGTTTTGTGATTTGGGCGTGAAAGCGTAACAAATCATCGAACTCACTTTTGCATTCATAATAAATACTACAAACAAGTTTTCCGACACTTACTGCCTTATTACTTTTGCCACTTCGGCATTAGCGCTATAAACGCTACTAGAACTGAGCTAAAACTGTTCTTTTTCCGATTCGAGGCATTCATAAGGACTTGTGGAGCTTCGAATTGGTCCTCGCAGTTTGATAGCAAACTCGATTGGAATAAAACTCCGCAACGGCACCGCTGAGCCCTCTCTCTGTTGGGAAATCGCGCGGGTGCAGTTTATCTCACAAAGGCATCTGCTATGATAATCTTCTGATGCTCCTGATAAAACCTGCCTAGTCAGGTAGACGGGGCGAACCAAGCGTTGGGTTGGCGTATTCTGGAGGTTTGTGTTGCTAAACCATAGGGGACGACGTGGATTTAATACTGCGATTGGTAATAAATGCCTCAGTTCGGTCTCATTTGTCACTCCTTTTATTAATTCACTGATATGTCCTTAATTAAAGTTATTTTGTAATACATATTTACCTAAGGGTAATCGTCGTTTGTAGACATAACCTAATAGCACAGAGCAAAAGTGTTCATTTTCTATTTTTCCCTATAATTTAAGAACAATGAAGAAGAAAAATGAAAATAATTAAGCTCAATATTCTCAATAATGAACTGCTAATAGATATTTTTGGGCAAGTCAAAATTTTTGTCTTAAATGGCCAATTTACACCTAATATTAGCTTATCTAATTTGTAACCACTGCGAATTATCAATTTAATAATAATTACTACGGCAAATTTGCAGTTGCGCAAAGCACAAACTAAAGCTTATGGGAACACCAAAAGACTCGTTAAAAAATATTACAAAGTAATCACAACATTCCGCGGTTTCTAATAGCGGCTATTAATAATGATAATTATTATGTACCTACTTAAAAAAAAAGTTAAATAATACACCCAAAAATATTAGGCAACATGTTACTCGACATTACTGCTAAGTTTTACCAACATAATAATAATTATAGTTACAATCGTGAGAGTAAGTAGCGTGCCCGTATTTTAGCGGCTTACTGCGGCCCCACGTTGAGCGCCACAATATTGCGCGTCCGCCGTGTCCCCGACTAATCCCGGATTCATTTATTTTTGACAACGCAATACGATTTTATCTCACGGCTTCTGATGCTGTTTGCCTCCTGTTATTACGCTGCCACCATATTCGGCCTATTTATTTATTTATTCTGCGAGTCCCGGGAGGGCTTGACTTTTAATATGGCGCGTTTAGTGGCTCATTTTGTTTGGCGAACGGATTTAAAGTCGTCACTTGTTTAATTTGATTTGCTATCTAGATCTGCGAGGGTGACTGAGTTACGGTCGCGATAAGGTGTTATGAGAAATTATTGGCCCGCTGTGCCGGGATGTGCCATACATGTTCATACATGTTGTTCATACGGTGGCGGGCATACCAGTCGAATTCAATCACGATAAGTGATTGTTAGTATTTCGGCTGTATTGAACAAGAACTTAGACATCAATTAGGGGAAAGTGGCCCAGAGCAAGTATACTGCCCAAAACGGACACTCTCGTGTATATCATATCATTTTGTATATAATTTACAGTCAACCTCGTCTTCGCCTTAAGGAACTAATGTTCCCACCTCTAGCCTTGCCTCTTCGAAAATAGTTTTATACGCGAGAATACCTTTCCCTATGCGCTATTTTGCTACGCAGAGGCACAATAGTAATATAAATATTACATACATACATACATAATTCACGCCTATATCCCTGAAGGGGTAGGCAGAGGTGAACTAGCACCCACGTTTCGCCAATTATGTCAGGTCCCATGTAATAGGTGGCGAGCCTATTGCCATTTATCGGGCACAAAAGTCGCAGTACATTGCTAGCCTAGGTGGTATAAGAGGAACGCTGCTCCCCTTCCTAATCATATTGAGATTTATCCTTAGTCGCCTTGTACGACACCCACGGGAAAGATTTGGGGTGGTGACAATTGTATTCTACTCTGCCGTCACCACGCGGCTTAATAAATATTGTCTTATTTTAAACCACTTAGCCCGATAGATTGCAATAGGCTCCCCCCCTATTTTGTTGGGCTACATATAGTGGGCAAAATATGAATGGAAATATACCTCTGCCTACCTCTTCGTGAATAAATAAGATTGATTTACGTTTGCATGTGCAAAATTTAAGAATAGCTATATTATTATTCTAAAGGTGGGTAGCTATAGAAATTTATAGGCTCACGTGAGTGTCTTGAGAGCAAGCCTCTTCACTCCACACGAGCGGGGCACCCTGCATGTGACAGGCGGCACCCACTAGTTCTGAGCTCTTAATTAGTTTTATATCGACTAATCGAATGGCGGGTAGATTACTTATATTGATTTATTAAATAAATAAGTAATACCGCTTCCCAGCGTAAAATGTTAAATTTACACAACATAGATCTATAAAGTTTAGCAAGCGATCTGACCCATTGGTCGAATGGTTAGATGGGTCCCGAGTTCGAAGCCTGGTGGTGGTAAATTTTTGTCATGCACTCTATACTGTCAGTTATTTATCATTTCATTATTATCGCGCTTTATTCGCACTTTATTTGCATTGGAGTATAAATGAGAAACTTTGACTTATAGATGCATTATTTTTGTATCCAAACTAAGTGAAACCCGTGTTTCAGGTGAAAAGGTGCTAGCACGCTTTTATTAATCACAATAATATACATAATTTAATAATTACTGAATGACAGACATACTGAGGCACTCAGAGACGTCACTTTACTTTAATGAGTACTCAATTAAAAAAAATGACTATTTAAAACGCTATTCTTGCCGGATCTACGGTCTAGATTGAAAAATTATTTTTTTTACTTTAAGTACTCATTAAAGTTAATTGACGTCTCTGAATGCTCCAGATAGGCACTTTAAATTGACGTATGACACTACACTATTGTTTGTATTGTTAACAGTGCGATGAAACAAAGATTTGCTCGCTCCGAATTTCCATCAGGCACCTACCTACCAGTGTTTTCTTATCACCAAACTTTGACGAGACGGTCGCCCGTCAAGATTTGCATATCTTATTAAAAACCCCGACGACGTCAGAGATAAAAATTAAAACGAGATACGTCAAAGAAGAAGAAGTGGAAGAAGAAGAAAAAACAGCCAACAAAACGCCGGCCGCCGAGACAATGGATATTTTGGGAGACGCGAAAAAAAACCTGATGGTTTTGTGATGGAAATTTCGGGTGGACACTTTGCATTTCCTTTATTCGCCCCATTCCCTCGGGAGGAATCTGTTTTTTTTTAATTATCGTGTTTGGTAATTAGTTTGGGAAACGATCTGGCCCCCCGCTTCCTCTGCCGGTAACTTGTCTTAGGTTAATTAGGTAATTTATAGTCGCACCGTCTACGAGCCGCCGTTGGGAAAAATGCTCTAGGTTTTTTGAAAAAATAAACTTTCCATACCCGCACTCACACTTATCATGTAGCTAGGCCAAATTAAGGAGCATGAGTACATTGGGTTATGCATACTAGATGACGGACAAATTTTAAGAATTATACATTAAGGGCCGAATTCACCGCAGAATTAAACGCGATGTTTAATTTTGCGGTGAAATCGGCCCTTAATGTATAATTATTGAAATTCATTATTAGTTGTTTCATTATTTATAGTTGGGTTGAACTCGGTTTATGCTCTAAACTGAGTTCCGCTACAAAGTTTGCATTAATCAAAACCAAGTTTTATTAAACTCAGTTTCTATGAGAGACGGTGAAATCGGCCCTTAAACGTAAATCATACCTACCTATTATCGGCTGCATGGATAGGTATGGGTGTATTAGCACCCACATTATGCTTACTATTTTCAGTCCCACGTAAAAGAGGGCAAGCCTTTGGCCAAATATAGGGCACCTCACCTAAATCGCACTATATTGCTAGGTGGTACAATTAGATGCCGTGTGGTGACGGCAGAGTAGAATACAATTGTCACCACCCCAAATCTCTCCCGTGGGTGTCGTACAAGTCGACTAAGGATAAATTAGTGATGAGGAATGGGCAGCAGCGTTCCTCTTATACTTACCACTTAGCAAAGTACTGCGACTTTTGTGGCCGATAAATGGCAATAGGCTCGCCACTTGGGACCTAGCATAATTGGCGCAGCGTGGGTGCTAGTTCACCTCTGCCTACCCCTTCGGGGATATAGGCGTGAATTAAGTATGCATGTATGTGGTACAATTAGACTGCCATTCCTCATCACTGTTTTAACATTTAGTCGCCTTGTACCAACTAGAGGGATCCTAATTGGCGAAACGTAGGTGTTGATTCACCTCTGCCTACCCCTTCGGGGATTTAAGCGTGATTATTTGTATGTATGTATGTAACAACGCAAGTATTCCAATTAAAACTGATACCGCCGTCCAAACCGCTGCGAGTATCAATCAAACTAATCCCGTGGCACATTTTTTAGCTAAATACGCTAGCCCCGATCGATATAATCCGGTGCATTGAGATTGTCTCGTCAGCCGTGTGTCATTTCGGGGATATTGAGTCGAACGAATCCCGCCAAGTGGCTGCAATTTGTTTTGCTGCTTCAAAAGAGGTTTTTGTGCCAGTATCCGTATATTGGCAGAGTCAGGCTTCTTCTGATTGGTATTAGTGACGAAGTTATATTATTATCAGCGAATAATGTTTGCCGATGTGGTAAGAAGCCGTGTGGAGATGGCAGGGCAGAATACAATTGTAACCAGGCAAAAACTCTTACGCGGGAGTGGTACAAGGTGACTGAGGGTTAAGACATGATGAGGAATGGGCAGCGGCGGCCTTCTTAAGCTACCTAGCAATATAAAACCTGCAATTTACGCGCTCAATAAATGGCAATAGAATTGCTCCCTATTACATGGGACTTAACATAGTTGGCTAAATGTGGGTGTTAATACACTGCCTCCTACCTCTTCGCGGTTAAAAAGGTGTGATTTATGTATTTTGCGGGATTTTATTGACTTTATTATAATTATATCTAGAAACGTACATTCTTTTTTACTACATGATTGCCTAGTAGGTAGGCATATAATATGAATTTAAGTGATCGATAGCAAGGAAAAAAATATACATACATTCAGAATCTAAGATATATAGCAATAATATATTGTTTTACTGCTGTGAATATTTGTAGATGATCCAACGAAAGAAGTCTCCCAACGCGTTAGCACAACAAATCTACTGCAGTCCGTACGCAAACCGTCTCCATGCGGGCTCCAATAAAAAGGTACCGATAGCAAAAAGATCAAAGCGAACCCGAAACAAGTTGCATCTAATCTGGCTAATCACGACGAAGCCACCGCAGTCTATTTGCCGATAAAACCACAGTCAACCCAGAGCAGTAATACGTCTTCACACAAACTGGCCGCTGCCCATTAGAATGTGTGCTTTCGTACTCGCCGCCGTGTAGGCACGCGCTGTAACGCACCTATTGACATAAAATACGGGGGCATAAGGGTAGGTGTGATCGCGCTGGTACAAGGTGATTAAACTTTTGTTTACATTACCGGCACATGCGTGCTCGCAGCGGTCTCTTTAGTTACAACCCTAGCGTCAACGCAAGAGTAGGCTATATATATCCGACAAATTCGTGCGCGACCTTCCTGCGGGGTGAGAGACTTTGTGGAGGCTGAGGTATTGTATGCTGTTTTGCACAAGTTTTCCCTCCTCCCCGCATCACCCGCCCCCGCTAACATCTAGAGTGCCGCGTCCCCGTCACCGTCTCGTCCCGCAGGAAGGCCGCGCACAAACTTGTCAGACAATAATAACTCGCCGACAGGCCGCAGATAAACTACTGTTCTTGGTAAACTGTGATAAAACCCAGTGCTCACAAGTGCTGTATCAGTGTAAACGCAATGCGGTTGCGTCCCTCTTGTTTTTTACGTCGTAGGGTCGCCTAATCCGTACCCAGCCTCTAATACGCAGTAATTTCGCGACCCTGCTTGTTTGCAGCCTCTCAAGAACTTAATACGCCCGCTATGGGCCATAAAGCGTCCTACTATGTCGCTGATGAAACACAAATTTGTAATTCCTACACTTTGTCCGCTGGGCTATGTTGGTGGAAATTATCTGTTACATACACACATACATAAAACATGCATATGTGTACATCGTATATGTATGTTTTATTTATGTTTCGTCAACTAACACGTTTCGCCAACTATTTTCAGTGCCTATTGCCTTACAGCGGGCACGGAAATCGCAGTATAATGCTAGGTGCTGTGATAGGAATGCTGCTGCCCATTCCTCGTTGAAGACAATGTCAAGGCCTTCTTCAAAAAAAACCCGTAGATGCTGTAAAGCACCTATCCAATAGCTTAAGTCCTTAGAAAACTGATATAACGGTATTTTGAATTTGATACTTATGCGTATTTAAAGTAACTGTTTTAATTGTTTGGCAGATCAATTTAATATTTATTAAATTTCATGTAAATTTAGCAAACATTAGTTTAAATTTCATACTGGAACAAGGCTGCCTAACGGCAGCAATTAACATGTAAGTGCGTAATAAAAAAAAGGATATCAAACATTTCTCACTCCTCACTTTCCATTAATAAGATAAATAGCGTTCGCATTACGCGGTAATGCGGGCCGCCGCAGCAAATCAAGGAAATTAAAATTCTCAAACAGAGGGCAGTTATAACAAATCCCGGCACTAAAACTCCTATATATATCCCGGGGAACGTTGTAAAAAATCATTGCCTCCGTCTCTCGGCCCCTGGCGAGGGGAAAATCTAATCTGTGCATTTTTTGCGGGACCGCGATGCCACAAAGAATTTCATTTCCCACTGTTCATCTATCTCTATTTCAGTGACGGCTCTTGTTCTTGCCTCCCCGCCCCCGCACCCGCACCCCCGCGGAGCCCTCAGCCGTTTTTTAGACTTCCTCGATCGGAGATAAGGTTAAGCACGCTCGTCTTATTAGTGGTTTGTCGGCGACATGGCTGCCGCCTTTTAATTTATTGCGTCTGCATCGCCTCGGTGTGTTCCGGCCCTTACACTGACAGAATTCCCGGTGTGAATCACCCAATTGTAGTGTTTATGTGCAAAATGGACATCCATCTATTAGACATCGATAACGGAAACAAACGTAACGGCACCAATTGGCACACAATGGCCCCACGGCGTGTTTATCATAATAATAAGCGTGGCAAAGAATCGTGGCTGAACCCGAGCCATAATAGTATTACTAGTGCCACAATCAAAATGAGCCTCCACGAAAACAGAATTACACAATTGTGTACAATTGACATTCAAATCTGTGGACATTGACGCTTTGTGCGTTTATTGCCTCTTATTGACGCGTAATTGTCAATAAATTCCTACGGGATCGGAGTTTAATGTGGGTTTGGGTGGAAAAAGTTGTGTTTTATTAATATTTTTACGAGAGCGTTTAGGTCGGCCGATAAGATCTGCCGTTTGGGAAGTTTTTTCTTTCAATTTCCGTCACGATTTGTTCGCTCATTATCGATGGGGCGATAGGGGCAGCGGCCGCGGGCATCTAGCGCGATGCTATCATTCCTCTCGGCGACTTTCATCGGGGCTCTCGATTGTCCCCCTCCCAGCATTCGGGCAGCATGATTTCAGTGACGTCGCTCGTTATGATTTATTTCCGAGAATATTTATGTAACGCTCTCTCGCCGCGCGGTTTCTAAGACAAATCGTGAGAGACGGTGAAATCGGCCCTTAAACGTAAATCATACCTACCTATTATCGGCTGCATGGATAGGTATGGGTGTATTAGCACCCACATTATGCTTACTATTTTCAGTCCCACGTAAAAGAGGGCAAGCCTTTGGCCAAATATAGGGCACCTCACCTAAATCGCACTATATTGCTAGGTGGTACAATTAGATGCCGTGTGGTGACGGCAGAGTAGAATACAATTGTCACCACCCCAAATCTCTCCCGTGGGTGTCGTACAAGTCGACTAAGGATAAATTAGTGATGAGGAATGGGCAGCAGCGTTCCTCTTATACTTACCACTTAGCAAAGTACTGCGACTTTTGTGGCCGATAAATGGCAATAGGCTCGCCACTTGGGACCTAGCATAATTGGCGCAGCGTGGGTGCTAGTTCACCTCTGCCTACCCCTTCGGGGATATAGGCGTGAATTAAGTATGCATGTATGTGGTACAATTAGACTGCCATTCCTCATCACTGTTTTAACATTTAGTCGCCTTGTACCAACTAGAGGGATCCTAATTGGCGAAACGTAGGTGTTGATTCACCTCTGCCTACCCCTTCGGGGATTTAAGCGTGATTATTTGTATGTATGTATGTAACAACGCAAGTATTCCAATTAAAACTGATACCGCCGTCCAAACCGCTGCGAGTATCAATCAAACTAATCCCGTGGCACATTTTTTAGCTAAATACGCTAGCCCCGATCGATATAATCCGGTGCATTGAGATTGTCTCGTCAGCCGTGTGTCATTTCGGGGATATTGAGTCGAACGAATCCCGCCAAGTGGCTGCAATTTGTTTTGCTGCTTCAAAAGAGGTTTTTGTGCCAGTATCCGTATATTGGCAGAGTCAGGCTTCTTCTGATTGGTATTAGTGACGAAGTTATATTATTATCAGCGAATAATGTTTGCCGATGTGGTAAGAAGCCGTGTGGAGATGGCAGGGCAGAATACAATTGTAACCAGGCAAAAACTCTTACGCGGGAGTGGTACAAGGTGACTGAGGGTTAAGACATGATGAGGAATGGGCAGCGGCGGCCTTCTTAAGCTACCTAGCAATATAAAACCTGCAATTTACGCGCTCAATAAATGGCAATAGAATTGCTCCCTATTACATGGGACTTAACATAGTTGGCTAAATGTGGGTGTTAATACACTGCCTCCTACCTCTTCGCGGTTAAAAAGGTGTGATTTATGTATTTTGCGGGATTTTATTGACTTTATTATAATTATATCTAGAAACGTACATTCTTTTTTACTACATGATTGCCTAGTAGGTAGGCATATAATATGAATTTAAGTGATCGATAGCAAGGAAAAAAATATACATACATTCAGAATCTAAGATATATAGCAATAATATATTGTTTTACTGCTGTGAATATTTGTAGATGATCCAACGAAAGAAGTCTCCCAACGCGTTAGCACAACAAATCTACTGCAGTCCGTACGCAAACCGTCTCCATGCGGGCTCCAATAAAAAGGTACCGATAGCAAAAAGATCAAAGCGAACCCGAAACAAGTTGCATCTAATCTGGCTAATCACGACGAAGCCACCGCAGTCTATTTGCCGATAAAACCACAGTCAACCCAGAGCAGTAATACGTCTTCACACAAACTGGCCGCTGCCCATTAGAATGTGTGCTTTCGTACTCGCCGCCGTGTAGGCACGCGCTGTAACGCACCTATTGACATAAAATACGGGGGCATAAGGGTAGGTGTGATCGCGCTGGTACAAGGTGATTAAACTTTTGTTTACATTACCGGCACATGCGTGCTCGCAGCGGTCTCTTTAGTTACAACCCTAGCGTCAACGCAAGAGTAGGCTATATATATCCGACAAATTCGTGCGCGACCTTCCTGCGGGGTGAGAGACTTTGTGGAGGCTGAGGTATTGTATGCTGTTTTGCACAAGTTTTCCCTCCTCCCCGCATCACCCGCCCCCGCTAACATCTAGAGTGCCGCGTCCCCGTCACCGTCTCGTCCCGCAGGAAGGCCGCGCACAAACTTGTCAGACAATAATAACTCGCCGACAGGCCGCAGATAAACTACTGTTCTTGGTAAACTGTGATAAAACCCAGTGCTCACAAGTGCTGTATCAGTGTAAACGCAATGCGGTTGCGTCCCTCTTGTTTTTTACGTCGTAGGGTCGCCTAATCCGTACCCAGCCTCTAATACGCAGTAATTTCGCGACCCTGCTTGTTTGCAGCCTCTCAAGAACTTAATACGCCCGCTATGGGCCATAAAGCGTCCTACTATGTCGCTGATGAAACACAAATTTGTAATTCCTACACTTTGTCCGCTGGGCTATGTTGGTGGAAATTATCTGTTACATACACACATACATAAAACATGCATATGTGTACATCGTATATGTATGTTTTATTTATGTTTCGTCAACTAACACGTTTCGCCAACTATTTTCAGTGCCTATTGCCTTACAGCGGGCACGGAAATCGCAGTATAATGCTAGGTGCTGTGATAGGAATGCTGCTGCCCATTCCTCGTTGAAGACAATGTCAAGGCCTTCTTCAAAAAAAACCCGTAGATGCTGTAAAGCACCTATCCAATAGCTTAAGTCCTTAGAAAACTGATATAACGGTATTTTGAATTTGATACTTATGCGTATTTAAAGTAACTGTTTTAATTGTTTGGCAGATCAATTTAATATTTATTAAATTTCATGTAAATTTAGCAAACATTAGTTTAAATTTCATACTGGAACAAGGCTGCCTAACGGCAGCAATTAACATGTAAGTGCGTAATAAAAAAAAGGATATCAAACATTTCTCACTCCTCACTTTCCATTAATAAGATAAATAGCGTTCGCATTACGCGGTAATGCGGGCCGCCGCAGCAAATCAAGGAAATTAAAATTCTCAAACAGAGGGCAGTTATAACAAATCCCGGCACTAAAACTCCTATATATATCCCGGGGAACGTTGTAAAAAATCATTGCCTCCGTCTCTCGGCCCCTGGCGAGGGGAAAATCTAATCTGTGCATTTTTTGCGGGACCGCGATGCCACAAAGAATTTCATTTCCCACTGTTCATCTATCTCTATTTCAGTGACGGCTCTTGTTCTTGCCTCCCCGCCCCCGCACCCGCACCCCCGCGGAGCCCTCAGCCGTTTTTTAGACTTCCTCGATCGGAGATAAGGTTAAGCACGCTCGTCTTATTAGTGGTTTGTCGGCGACATGGCTGCCGCCTTTTAATTTATTGCGTCTGCATCGCCTCGGTGTGTTCCGGCCCTTACACTGACAGAATTCCCGGTGTGAATCACCCAATTGTAGTGTTTATGTGCAAAATGGACATCCATCTATTAGACATCGATAACGGAAACAAACGTAACGGCACCAATTGGCACACAATGGCCCCACGGCGTGTTTATCATAATAATAAGCGTGGCAAAGAATCGTGGCTGAACCCGAGCCATAATAGTATTACTAGTGCCACAATCAAAATGAGCCTCCACGAAAACAGAATTACACAATTGTGTACAATTGACATTCAAATCTGTGGACATTGACGCTTTGTGCGTTTATTGCCTCTTATTGACGCGTAATTGTCAATAAATTCCTACGGGATCGGAGTTTAATGTGGGTTTGGGTGGAAAAAGTTGTGTTTTATTAATATTTTTACGAGAGCGTTTAGGTCGGCCGATAAGATCTGCCGTTTGGGAAGTTTTTTCTTTCAATTTCCGTCACGATTTGTTCGCTCATTATCGATGGGGCGATAGGGGCAGCGGCCGCGGGCATCTAGCGCGATGCTATCATTCCTCTCGGCGACTTTCATCGGGGCTCTCGATTGTCCCCCTCCCAGCATTCGGGCAGCATGATTTCAGTGACGTCGCTCGTTATGATTTATTTCCGAGAATATTTATGTAACGCTCTCTCGCCGCGCGGTTTCTAAGACAAATCGTGACTTAATAGCCGTATTTTGGCCGTGATAAATGTTCCAAATGTAAAAGTTTGATGTATTACTCTCACGAGAGAGGAAATGGTGATTTTTTATTAGGTGCCACTTCTAACTATTGTAATGAGAGTCGTTTGTTACTCGACGCTTTAGTTGAAGGAGACTTTTGTTTGTGAACGTTAAAATGTGCGTGATATTTGATAATAATTTCGCGTATTTAAAGGCCAATTATAATTGGGTCTTGAAATTGGCAGTACTAACCCAATTATTTTACATAAACCTTTATATCTTGGGTAGTCAGAGGTGTAATACATTTTTGGTGCCTACAACACGTGTATTTCGCCAACAATGTTATGTTAGGTACCATGTAAGTGTCTTGGGTGGTCGAGCGGTCAGGCACCTGCCCGGATAGCAGCGGACGCGGGTTCGATTCCCGCCTCAAGATCATAATTTTTCGAAATTCTTTTTCTAACCACAAAAATCTTTGTACTATTTTTTCTAACATTTATATAATGTTAAAATTAATATCGAATACCATGTAAGAATTTAAAGTAAAAACCAAAAAAAGTAAGTAAATCAAATTGGTCGTGAATTCAAATTGTTCGTCAATTCAAAACCGAGCCCAGCTTACACGGCCCACCGTATTCTCATATATCTACAGCACATTATATAGAAGACATTAATAGTGATGGCGCTGTCATACAGAGGGATTAATTCAAGGCACGTCGACAGCCGATATCTGATCTTGGGGTTCCGTAGGGGCTGGACCTTGATACGACAGATCTAAACGTGCCTACGTACACGTTGAATTCCGAAAATAAATGGAACGTTGAGAATCAATTTAGGGGATCAGATATGAATCTCTCTTCAAGGTCGGATTTCGATTTCAACTAGTCTGCTTTCATTTGTCATTCTTGTACAGTTTGCATTGCATCAATACCAGCCCCCGTAGCACGGGACTCGGGCAAGAGAAAACTTTATTTCACGCTCTAACTCCAACTAAATCCAGAGACAAAACATTGTCAAATGGTGGAGAGAGTTTTTATCTTCTTCCCGTGCTAGGCCTACTAGACGAGTTTACGCTTATGTGCACTTATTATTTCGAATCGTATACATACATATACATAAATCACGCCTATATCCCCGAAGGGGTAAGCAGAGGTGAACTAGCACCCACGTTTCGCCAATTTTGTTAGGTCCCATGTAATAACATGCGAGCCTATTGCCATATATTGGGCACATAAATCGCAGTAAATTGCTAGGTCGTATATGAGGAATGCTCCTGTTCATTACTCGTCACTGTCTATCCCTTTGGTCGCCTTGTACGACACCCACGGGAGAGATTTGGGGTGGTGACAAGTGTATTCTGCTCTGCTGTCACCACGCGGTGATGATAACGTTAACTGTAAATTACGAAAACTTACTTAAAGTTACACAGATATAGCTCCCTATGAATCTTGGGTTACACAGGAACATTCTATTTGCGTCGCATACAAGTGAGATAGCGCTTATTAAAAACGTCACTCCGCGCTGACGTTATCTACCCCAATCAGTGGGGGACAAAAATGTACTGATGTCGTAACACTCGTTGTTTACACGGCGAGCGTAAAACAGTTGCGCCCTCATAAACCGCCGTATAATCTTTGGCATTGAGGACATAATCAAGGGATAAACATAGATTGAAGTATTTATTCTACAGTTACAGCGCATACATTTAGAGACGTCAATTATCGTTAATGAGCACTTAATGTCAAAAAATGTCAATTAAAAACTAGTCGCTATTCTTGCCGGGTCTTGCCATGGTCTAGATATAAATGAAATTTTTTGTCATTTATTAGGCACTCATTAAAGTTAATGGGCGTGTCTGTGTGCGGCAATTAAGAAAGTAATATTCAGTTCCTGCCGTGTGGACAGAGCAGAGTGCAGGTTTTGACTTTTTGTGGGTAAGTGAAAACGAAGTCTTGTACACAGCCCATGGGTGTCGCAAGAGGCAAGGAACAAAAGCATGTAAATAATTTAAAAAATTCTCAATTTTCGGGATAGTAAATTTCACCTGGCCCTCAAGTAATCAGTCCACATGGAACGCATTTAATTTTTAAAGCAGTTCATACATTAGAGTGACTACAACGGCAGAAACTAATTTTAAATGATGTGACATTAACAAAACTGGCAGCTCACATAAAACCGTCATTATCATAATACATTAATAATTTAATTTTACCTTAATGAAAATATTGACTAAGCAGTATACGTTAATGTTTTATTGACCGTCGAAAATTAATATTGATTTTTAAAAATATCACCTTATTAATATTTTATTTTATGGACTTGAATATCCAGTGCAAAATAAAACCTCTTAACGTTTGTTGATGGCAGTTATAAAGTGAAAAGTTTCATTTAAATTTGGAACATCGAGCTAAAACATCGCATAGGTCGTCCCGCCCGCCCTCAAAAAGAAACATGGAGGTCAACATCAAAAAGTCTGCAGTGGGTTTTTTTGCAATCATCAAATTGATCTGTCCGTCCGCCATCTGGTCCGTGAGTAAATCGCTTTCGGACTCCACCAACCGGAGAATTAATCCATATAAAACACATATAATAAATACAACGAAATTGATAGACCACTCGATACCATTAATGATATTTTGGAAGTGACACGTTTGGTGCAGTGCTAAAAATACCCTATATTTTCGGAAAGCTTATAAAACCTAAAATGATAATCAAAACTATATAGGTACTACCTACTTACGAATAGTGTAGAATTCTTTAACTGCCGCACTCAGAGACGTCAATTAACTTTAGTGAGTATTTAATGTCAAAAATTTTCATTCGCATCTAGACCATAGACCCGGCAAGAATAGCGACTAGTTTTGAATTGTCATTTTTTGACGTTAAGTACTCATTAACTTTAATTGAAGTCTCTGAGGGGGCAGTAAGAAGTGTTGGTGTAAGTCGAATTCTATTTTTTTTCGAATATACAGGCGAGATTTATATGGGTGCACATAATTTCCAAAACACCGTCACAACATAGAACAGAACTTAATTAAGTATTATAAAATTAAATAACTACACCAATAGAAAGAAAAAGTGGTCTGAAAATTTCTCCTTCGCTACCCGGACATTTTTTTTAGAAATTTTACATACATACATACATAAATCACGCCTATATCCCCGAAGGGGTAGGCAGAGGTGAACTAGCACCCACGTTTCGCCAGTTATGTTAGGTCCCATGTAATAGGTGGCGAGCCTATTAACATTTATCGGGCACAAAAGTCGCAGTAGGTACATAGCTAGATGGTATAAGAAGAACGCTGCTGCTCATTCCTCATCACTGATTTATCCTTAGTCGCCTTGTACGACACCCACGGGAGAGATTTGGTGACAATTGTATTCTACTCTGCCGTCACCACACGAAAAATTTAGAAATTTTATTTAGAAATTTTATTTACTTGACTTATTTGCCTTTTTAAACATTTTTCTACGATTGATATACGTAAAAGAGAATTCGCTAAAACCAGACAATTTTCCTACCTATTTCCCGTGGAGAATTTGCTAAAATAAGAAATTTTTACTACCTATTTCCCATGGAAAATTCGCTAAACCCATTCCGTTGCAGGTGTATTTGTACGACGGAATTTCCGCATGAATCGAAGTTCATAACAGTTACGAATGAAAAAGCGACCATTGAGAGGTTTTAAAAGTTGAAACGGCATAAAGTTTTATCTGCCAGATTAGGCGCCCACTCCTCGCGCCCACTGCTTTCCACGCGAAATGCCGGACGCTACGGTATGCCCGCGAAATATTGCCAGCATCACACATACATACATAAATCACGAAGGTATCCTCGTATATAGGTTATCCTCTTAGGTAGCCAGAGTTATTTAAAAACCCGATTAAATATGCGTACATATAATACATACATACATAGGTAAATCACGTCTATATCCCCGAGGGGCAGGCAGAGGTGAACCAGCACCTACGTTTCGCCAAATATGTTAGGTCCCATGTCCCAGGTGGCGAGCCTAATTGCCATTTATCGGGCACGAATATCGCAGTTCATTGCTAGGTGTGCTATAAGATAAATGCTGCTGCTCATTACTCATTGCTGTCTTAACCATTAGTCGCCTTGTATGATACCCAAGTGAGGGATGGGGATGGTGACAATTGTATTCTGCTCTGGCGTCACACGGCTACGGTGTGCCCGCGAAATATTCCCAACATCGTACACACATACATAAATCACGCATAATTCTCTATATTGCCATTCAGCGGGAACTTTAAGCGCAGTTATTTGCTAGATGGCCCAGCAAGAACGCTGCTGCGCATTCCTGGTTATATTAATAAATCTTAGTTGCCTTCTACTACATCCACGAGTGACACAGGAGTCAGGCATCACATAACTGCCGACATCACATACGAAAATTGCGCTACACTGTTCCATTTATCTAAACGCAAATTGACAAAGTCCCTTCCGGTGGCTCATCACGCATGAAAGTGGTAGTTTGGCGAAAAACATGTTTTTGCAGCACAGAAAACATTTCATATTCTAGCTGAAAATTGTTACGTTCCCCGGGCCGCGCGGCTGACGCAGGGCGGGCACACGCGCTCATCAACTAATGGTCCGTGCGCGGCATTTGAACCGAGCCTACACTCGGCACAAAACAACTGCCTGCCTGCCTCCCAGGCCGGCTTTCGGCACAAAATTATAACGTGCAAAACGCGGGCTCTCCTTGCGTTCCGCGCACCGTATTTTTATGAATGCCGCGCGATTATTATACGCATTTTAAACTCGAATACGGCGCTATTCTCCCCGAGACGTATAGCAATATCCGTAACGAGTTTTCTCAGCGCAGCCACCTAATTTTCAGCGGAGTGTACTGGCACACTATACCTAGAACAGTAATACGTCTTCATACAAACTGGCCGCTACCCATTAGAATGTGTGCTTTCGTACTCGCAGTAGGCACGCACTGTGACGCACGCATTGACATAAAATACGGGGGCATAAGGGTTCGGTGTGATCGCGTGTGTACAAGGTGATTGCACTTTCGCTCGCCGCTGCTTATTAGTTACAAGAGTAGACTAATAACTCGCCGATAGGCCGCAGTTAGACTACTGTTCTGGGTATACTGTGGTGCCCACTGCATTGAATGCAGCACAGTGGCTGCTGCGGGCTCACTCGTCGCAAGTGGGTGAGCGAGGCGATGTCAACATTCCGAATCGAACGCGATTGTAAATGTATTAGCGGCCGGCGTCGCGACGTCCGCGGCGCACGCAGTTGTTTCAACTCTTCGTGTATTTTTTTCTCGACGAGCCTCGGCTCTCCCCTTTTGTTCTCAAGTGGACCAGCTGTCATTATACGCCATGTTACTGTGTTTTTTTAGACTTTTTTATAGAGTTTTGCTTCGAGAGGGCGTTCCGTTCGGAAAAATGTTCGTTTTGCGTGCGTCCGAGAGTTTGCGTGTCGAGTGATGTCGACGCCGCGACAGGGTATGGATTTTTCAAAATTCCACGTTGCAATTTCAATTGGAGTACGTTTTGTTTTTGGATTGGCTACGAGCGCGGGCTCGCCCAACTTGTCCCGGCAAATATGACTGACTAATTAGTTCTAGGATGAATTCATTATGGGCTTCAAAGTGTACGCAAATGAAACATCATTTGTGATTGCATAAAGAACCCCTTGCGTTGAGCCCCGCCCCGACCGGTCGGCCGACTAGTCGAGCAATCACGCAGAACTGGTAACATGTGTCATTGCAGTTTTCAAGTGGCTTCTGTTTGATAATTTAAGCGAACCCTTCCATCGAGACCCTCCACTGTTTGATCATTGAAAGATGTAGTGCGTATGTAAATGGAATGGTGGCTCAACCTGCCAGTAATTGTTTAAGATATTGATCAGCGGTAGTTTAAGTATACGACATATTATTTAAATGAAGCCCTGAGTTCTAATAGAGTTTTCAAAGCGCTAACCAGGAGTTTTGAAAACACTTGCATCTTGAACATGAACGCACGAACATAAACCAAGGTTCATTGAACCCACTAATGAGTTGTCCACATGACAATTTCTCTCACTCTTCATTTAGGGACTTGTCAGCCAAACTGTCATCACAAGAATGTTTTCTAGACATTGGAGCCCTTATAAGCCTGTCTCAAGATCGTCTTACGGCTATCGGCATGCTTCTGCTGTTCTTATTGCTCGATAAGGGAGACCTCGAGCGCCGATCCGCATTCATCCGACGGTATTGCACCAGTCATTATTACAATGGAACTCGTACCATGCTTGATACTTCTTATTCGGGCGACTCTCACTAAAGTTTTATTAACAAAAAGTAGGTAAGTAGTTATTATTTAAAAAAGATAATCTTATTAAAAACAAATTTAAATATATATTCCTCAAATTTTATGAGCATCTCTCTCATCTGATTAGAGCCAAGAGGCTGATTGCAGATTGAAAATAAAAAAATATAAAACTAATGTATGAGCTATTTCAATATATGTAGGTATTATAGCAATTTTTTGTAATATTTTATCCAACATTTATTTAGTGTTCAAAAAAACAAATCCAAGCTTCATTGATTTCACAGTGTTTGTAAAAAGTTCTTGTTTGGATTTTAGTAAATTACTTATATTGACATTGCGAAAGTGGTACCTGTTGGCTTACATTGTGTCAAAATCTTCTGGCAAACTTTTCTTTGTGAAAATTTTCCTAACATTTTTAAAGTTTAGGAATACACTATTACTTCTATACTAGTGATCTTGATGCAAATAATTCTCCATCGCTTTGTTATTACAGGGTAACCTTTACAGCAAATAATAAATGAAATGTCCGAGATGTACCATGTCGGCGAAATTAATTATCCAGCCGTGCATTAAGCGGATGACCTTTTCCTGCCCGCCTTCCCATAATATACTAAATTGACATCCCCGTGAAAACTCGGGGCACATGAGTAAATAGACGGAACAGAGAATAACCTTCATATAACCGCGCGAATCGGTTGCAGTACTACTACAAGCACGCGGGGCATGTGTGCGTTACCACTGGCCGCTGTCGCACACGCGCCGAGACTGGAAAAAACCGGTTTATGAGGACGGCGTTCTTAGGAAGCTTTTACTCTGTTCGGTTTATCTACTCATGTGCTCGGGGTACCTGCCTCTCAATCCAATGCATTTGAGGAAATTATTTCCCCATCGCGTATTGGTGTGCTGCCGAGCCGGCTTTTGGGTGAGTGAGCTTGGGCCCGCTCGAACTTTGAGCACTATTTAGTGTTGGATTATTTGGTAGCGCACAACCAAAGCTAAACATTCACGTACGTTTAATATCGTTCCTAATAACAAACAGAAAAGTTAGGATTTTTTTTCGAAAATTATATCCTGATCTTGCTGCACAAAAATCAAAAAGTAATATAAGCTATTATAAATATAAAGAGAAATGAAATTAATATAAAATTATTATAAAGCTCTGAGTAAGAAGAAAGAAAAATTGTATTCTGCTCTGACGACACTTCGAATTGAGAATGTTGCCATGGAGTAGGTATTATTGGATTAGAAAAGTGTATTATTTGTTTGTTTATTTTTATGGTAATATAAAATTTAAAAAATAAACATTTATGAGAACAGACATTGTTCGTCAGAGCAGAATACAAGCATGCTCAAGGATTTCGCTAGGTTCTTCCACCAACTTCCATATTTTTCACAGTTGTTGACTCTTATAGCACTGGAAACAAGGCCGCTGAAATATCAAAAGATAAATCAAATACCAACGGATAAAGAACGCGTTAGACTGTACCTACGTGTTAATAATATACAAGTTCCATATGTGTGCGTTCAATGATATTATATTTAAAAAGAGGTAGATACGTTATACGCTCACAAAACACGAACAAAATATGTACCAAAATGCTGTAGCAACACACAATGACACTTTAAACATTGTCAAAAATTAAAAAAGGATGGCATAATTAATGTAATAGGAAGAAAAAGGACAGCTAGTTTTAGTAATTGCGCGTAAAGTGTGTCAAAATAAACACGGAGCAAAGACTGTTGGTCTTTGCTGCGTGTTTATTTTGAAACAGAAGGTTATTAGGTTTCGTAAGTTTTATGGATTCTTTATGTATGAATACACTTTAAGTCAGATGATTAATATGTTTTATGTTTTATATCCCTGATAAGTTTAACTTTCTAATAAAGTTAATTTCCATCTTTTAAGCTTAACATCATAGGTAGACATTATGTGAAATATTGAAATTGCATCATTGAAATGTACCAAACTTATTCTTCCTATGGTATTTGGCCGTCAATCTTGTTACTTTCTTTTTCTACGCACAAAATTTACTCATTTCTTTCACCTTAATTCGTTTGCCGGAAACCTATAAAAATAACAAAAAAAACTTAATACTGATAATTCGGCATTCAGGAACTGGACTTGAGGATAGTCCGGTGCCTTACTTAGATACCTAGTCAAAAAATCGAGTTGTCTGGTCATCATTCTAAAGGGAAATGTAAGCTAATGTGTAGACACTATCATGGGTAGGTATGTCTACTTTTGTCCGTTCTGTTATAATTTAATCTTTGACAACCATCCTTCCACTCGTTGCGCGCTGTATTTGCTGTCGCACTCTCCTAATATGGTACTTTTTTATATAATATTATTTATTTTCTTAATAATATTAACGATAATAACAAATAAAAATGTATACTACGCGCATGATAAGTAATCCCCAGACTTTTGGAAGTCTATTGGTGTAGTTGGTACAGCGTCGCAAAACATAAGACTCATTTTTGTAATAAATATCGGGAGGAATCAACGCATTCGCTGTCATCTGAGCTCAGGTAGGCTAATTAGCCTACTTTTCGGGTCGCACTTTTTACATGCAAGTAACCTATCTACCTCTTTTTAAATATAATATCATTGTGTGCGTTGCAGGCAATGTCTCGTCCAGCTTTCAACATCTCATCTGACGTCCGCGTATCGTATGTGACTCACGTTTTTCACGCGCCACCATCAAGTAATGTTATGTAAATCTGCGTCTAATTTATGCTAATTGTTACATACCGTGGTAGACGACGTGTACGAGTTTGGATCTCAACTTTGGCGGTTTGCGTTGAGACGATTTTTTTTCTAACAGCACGCCGGGCTATCACTAAATGTCAAATTTTCTTAATCGACTTCATGCTTTACTACAAACAAGATAAGGTTGACAATCGATTGAAGTAATTTGACAGTTTGGAGTGCCGTTGACCGTACATATACTGGTCGAAATAGAGACCGATGAAAAAGACGAATGTGCCAAGCCAATAACAAGTAATATTCTCTTGCAATGAGCTCCGCGGGTTTATAGTATCCTACTGTAAATCAGACCAATTTAACATTAAATATTTAGACCGTAGTTTCAAATTTTCTGTTTGACAGCTTCTGTATAGTTTTAAATTCTCCCTATATTTTAGGGAAGCCAAAGGGTCTAGCCCATACAGCCAAGTCTTTAGTGTATATTTTATCTGTAGTCTTATGAAATAATGAGTGGGTGAAATGGATGAATGAAATGAATTTTACGTTAAAATATGGGTGTCACATTTTAACGCATCTAGAGAGTGCTTGGCGCGAATTGAAGGGTAACAGAGTTCATGATGGTGACTAATGAAATAGATAAAACCACTTTTTAAAGTGATCTTCACCACAACATCAACACATCATAAGACTTGTTTTCAATGATTCTGCATAATTGCACATCAACACGGATGCTTGTGCATCAAAATAACACCACTTTCACTGCACAAAATCCACTCTGAACCAATTTAAGAATTATCGAAAAAAAATCTGACTGACACCACGAAACGCGCCAAACAATCCTGACAGCTTCTGTGAAACAATTTGGCAGCTGTCAATTTGACAGTTGCCTTCAGGCGATTTTTAATGTCCAAAACGTCAGATTAAAATAATAATCTCCGCTGCTGGGTGTTTCTTAGCAGCAGTTTTCCGTATAGAGTTGGAAAATATAGGGAGATTTGTAAAGAGCGTGCGGGTAGATATTAACGACTCCAGACAGCCTGAAGCTAGGACAAACTCAAGGTACCGTCATGGTTGACCAAGCGAAATGCGATCGTGAAACTATGCCATGTGGTTCGTGTGGTGACGGTAGAGCAAAACACAAGTGTTACTACCCCCAATCTCGCCCCTGATTGTCGTACAAGGCGGCAGCGTTCCCCTTATATCATCTAGTAACATACTGCGATTTACGTGCCCGATAGATGGTAATAGGCTCTATACATGGGACGAACCAAGGGGGTTAATTAACCTGTGTTAGTCGACCTACCCCTTCGGGGATAAATAGGTGAGATATATGTTTGTATACGTACGAGACTACCCGACATTCGCAACCCCCACTAAAACAACAATGAGCAGTATAAATTAATCTTGTTACGTACAAGGCGGCAGCGTTCCTCTTATATCATCTAGTAATATACTGCGATTTACGTATGCGATAGATGGCAATAGGCTCTATACATGGGACGAACCATGGGGGTTAATTAACCTGTGTTAGTCGACCTACCCCTTCGGGGATAAATAGGTGAGATATATGTTTGTATACGTACTAGACTGCCCGACATTCGCAACCCCCACTAAAACAACAATGAGCAGTATAAATTAATCTTGTTACCGGTGTACCAACGTCCCTATTGTGCACGCACGTCGAGGTGCCGTTACGTCACGCTATCACGGCACCGAGTTTTAGGGCTACGATTTTCCACATCTCAGACAGCGCAGTGTCAGTAATACAATGGAGCATTCCCGTCGAGTGGGAGGCTCTTATCGATCTACTGGGACGTCATCGGGCGATAGCGCGTGTACGAACGCAAAAAGCGTGTCACTGTGGCAGGCACAAAGCCTTTGTGGCGGGCCGGACGCCGCTCGCCGCCGCCACAGGCTTTGTTTGCTGTTTAGTGCCCGCTCGACACTAAAAGTGGCGATTTTAGTGTCCGTAAAGTTTGTTCAACCTGTGTTTAGAGGTGTACTAATGGCGGGCGAAGACTGCGGACGCTCCTCGCTGGGTTCGTGTCGCAGATGTCCGGAGATACTCGCAGTAGTGGTAATGGCGAGGATGCTATGTTCGCGGATACTCGTCGTTGATTTTATTCCTTTTTGAAGATGATGTCCGCTAAACAGATGTCCGGAGATACTCGTCCGTGGCTGTGGTGATGATGTTATTATGTTCGCGGACACTCGTCGTTGATTTTCTTCTTTTTTAAAAAAGATGATGTCGATGCGAATAGTTGTCTGTTCTTGATGTTTACTTGTTTGTAAATACGCTGGACATTAAAAGGCTGAGGAAGACGATTTGTGGCGGCTAATGGTCATCCCCAGCCTTTTAATGTCCCCACTGCTGGGGTACGGGCTTTTTCTATGGATCGAAGAATATAAGGAGTGTGGGCCAATAACCCACTACGCTGGCCCAGTGCGGATTGGTAGGCATTAGCGACTCCAGACGCACCCGGGAAATGATGCACAGTAAAGTTTTGCCTACCCATCCAATGACCGGCCTTAGCGAACATTGCTTAGTTTACGTAAATGCAAGCCGATCGCGTTAATCCTTTGTTATCGAGCTCATCCTAAGACGTTTCACTAATTTATAAGCAAGTGGCTTTGTTAATATTAACTGAGCATTATCTAAAAAAACTTTTATCAAGGTTGAGTATGAGGGTGCCTCCGAGTCGAACTTGCAGGCAGGCGTCGCAACTTCAAGATGTTTTCACTCAAAATAATAGCACCCCAGACTTCCAACGGTTTTTTTTTCACGAAACTCAGTGTAATGGATTGTTGGGAACTTCGATAACTTTTGGAAGTCGCTCCTCGATTTTATTTCGCCGAAGAATTTTTTAGCCAATTTCTCTTGGAGAAGTTAGAAATCTTCGAATCACCCTTCGGCAAATAAGATTTATAAATATTTCATGCGGAAAATCCGTTATTACCTACAAACTGTTCAGACTATTTGTTTCTCGATTGTTTTATATTGGACGCGATATGTCTAAGCTTTTTAAGAAATAGGTACGTTTCCATATAGTTACTTAGTATGTTTCCACTTAGTTTTTAAAAATTCTGATTTTGGACTTCTTTAACTTTGGTAACTTAACTACCAGTTTAATTACCAGTGAACTCGAGCCTTAGAATTAAATATTGGGTTTCCAAAGATTTGGTATATGGAATGTATTAGTTTCCACGGCACTATATAACAGTCACACTCCAAATTTAATTACACAACCGAACCATTTCAAAATAACCGAATTCGCTTAGGAAATTAATTAAAGCGCAATTATTAAATTTATATCAAAACCAACTTGTCACTCTCAGGGCACGTAATGGAATGGTTCGCGCCCCATCGTTGTTCGTGGCGTCTGCTGACGCGTATTCCACCACGGGCTGGGGGTTGACTTAATAAAATTCATGTATCGGAAACTTATGGCCGTGAAATATTGTTTGTGCAACGCCAACCCTGCATCTTGAAATGATTTTCGAGTTCGGAAGCTGTGAAGAGGGGTTTACTTTTAGCGCAGCTAGTAGTGGAGCGTTTTGTTGTTTTTATTTGTGATTAGAATTTATTATTGGAGCTATCGAGAAGCATTAAAAAGCAGCAGGAGTTATCAAGAAGCATTAAGAAACTCGAGATTTTATATTTTTGGTCAGCCATACAATGACCGTCCTTTGAGAACTGAGAATATTGCTTAGTTTACACAATCGAACTACACAATTCCAGCAGCTCCGTCATAGAACTCCTCTACGGCATGGCAGGTTACCACAATATGTCTAACCCACAGTATGTTCCATTTAGTACTATACTTTTGGATGCCTTTCACTAATTGCAGTTAATTAAATTTTAAGGATGTTCATACTATGGTTATAGTTACTAAAAGAAAAATACAACTCATAATTGTATTCGGTCCTGCAACAGTAGGTCTTACTGTCATCAATTTAGAACATACAATGCTTCTAAGATTTTTTTGAGATGCGTTTCTCTTGTACAAAATTGAGCGATATTCCGTCTACCCTTCACTCTAAGCATGCGATCACCTGTACTTACCTATAGGCCTAGCACAGAACGTGAAAAAAATCTCTCTCCACCAATTGACAGTGTTTATTTTCCCTGAGGAGATTTTACCCACGTCCCGTGCTACGGGGACTGGTGGTCCCGTTCCATTCTTCATTCGTCTCTCTCTCCGTCTATGTCGTTCTAACCGTAGTGTTTGCCCCAGAGTCCATTAGGAGGTCAATAATCGAAAATATTCTGTTGGGGGAGCAGTATTGACTTAAAAATCACCAAGGACACTTTACTCTGGGGTAAATTGCACCCCGTGCGAAAAATTTTTTCTTCCAAGGTATCACAATCCCAGTGACCACAGATTAGCGCTGCGGCTAGACACTGTGGCACCGTTCGCATCAGCATTAAAATAAAAATCAGGGTGGCCATAAATAGCTTCTTACAAAGACAAGATATACGGTTATAGCTGCCGGACCGCACCGACTTAGCCGAGATATGTTGTCGTGGACTAGTGTAATTAAAAAGAGGTTATAGCTATGTTGTGCGGGGAAAGTTTCAAGGCAATTTATTTATTAATAATTAAAAAAAAACATAAACACTTGGTAGAGATTAAGGGCCTGTTTTACAATCGACAAGTAAGTTCGAAGTAGTTTACTTGGCAGTTCAATTGACATATTTTTCATATTACAACTGTCAAATGATCTGCGAAGTAAGCTACTTAGAACTTACTTGTCGATTGTGAAACGGGCCCTAACTGCCGCACTCAGAGACGTCAAATAACGTTAATGAGTAATTAACGTCAAAAAATGACAATTCAAAACTAGTCGCTATTCTTGCCGGGTCTATGGTCTAGATTTGAATGAAATTTTTCTACATTAAATACTCATTAAAGATAATTGACGTCTCTGAGTGCGGCAGTTAGTCTTTTATTTAATTAGTCAACACACCAATGAAAGCGTATTATCTGTCATCGTAGAAATTAGGAATTTTCTCTTTGTAATTATTTATCATGGCAAAGAAAGTACCCTTAAGACCACGCTGTAAAAACCAATAAATACTTTGACTTAACAAACCAACTACCGAAACAGTACATTTTTTGTTTGTATGCTGTTAAGGTTGGAGCAATGTGTATACCAGCTAAATCCCTAAAAGAACTTTGGTTTGTCTAAAACTTTCATTGGTTCTGAAATTTAGGGTGGTGACAATTGTATTCTGATCTGCCGTCACCACAATATGACTATAATAACCTTATTGTGCATTATTGTTTGTAATACAGAAATTGAGTATTCAGTGCGAGCAGAGGCTTAAAAAGAAAGGTGTGTGTCCGGTTATAATTAAGGAACAGAAGAAAGCAATTAAAGTCCATAAGGGTCCGCAGTCGATCGTCGAAGAGTACTTTAGCTAATACTTTTTTGAACGTTCCTTTTTACAGTCAGAATCGTCCAGAAGGGAATTCCGGGTTGCAGCGATTTTGTTTATTGGCGACTTTTTGTAACACGCGGTCCTTTCAGTACCTATTGAGCTCGTGGGCCTTTCAGTCTTGAATTTCGAGTGTTTTGATTAGAGGAAAAGATAATCTCTCGCCGATCGCCGTTATAAGCGAAAATTATTTTAATTGCGAAGAATATTATTATGGCGGCGAAAGTAAGGCACTAAAAACATTAATATTTAAATACCAAGGGTAATAAAAAGATTAACTGAGCTGACTAGTTACAATAAAAGTTCTACTTCCAATTTTGCTGAAAAATGTCCGTGTACCTATGGCATTAAAACTTAAATTTTGATTTATCGATCAATATTTTCAAAAGGTCGTAATGTGGCGTAGTAAAGTGAGGCAGTTAACAGATTTGACTCGCACCCACCACACTACAGAGTTGTTCAAGTTTATCTATTTGAAAAATTACCTTCCTACCTTAGGCACAGCTACCAGTATTTTACTTAGCAATCGACCTTTAAAAAATGTCCCAAAAAACCATACAACAATTTTAACCCTCTCGCTGCCTAAGTAAAAAATGTCATTCATCAGCAAACCCTTCTTGATCTATCGGTCACTACGACCCTCCCCTGTAAAGGTCACTGCCGTGTACAGCAGCGGGGAAATAAATAAGAAAGCCTTCAATCGCCGTCAACCCTACACTATCCTTTCAAAGCAAAATGATAGATGGAGGCCGACAGAAATTAAGTGGCTATTTTTGAAATTAAAATTGGAAGTGTGAATTCTAAACGGTCAAAAATAGTATATATTTTTTATATATAGACCATTCATTTCGCTATCATTTCGCACATTTCTAGATTAGGTACTTAATAAAAGTGAATGTTACATATATGTATACATAATTCATATCACCGTTAGTGGTTAATTGTCAGAGGTATATTTTTACCACCCACATTTCGCCAACTATTTCAAGTCACCCACCACATTGCTTAGTCCAGGCAATCGCATGCCGAGCCCGCTAGCCACTTCCTTAGTCAAATACTTTCTTATTTATATCGAAATAACAAACAATTAACTCGCTCCATTATCCTCCAAACTCTCCACATCAAGAAAAAAATTACGAAAAATCATTGTCCGCATAGTCTAGAAATTTTTCCTACCTTTTTTACTCTCTAATATTTTTTCGAACATTAATGTAATGTTGAAATAACAATCGAATAAAATCATATGCCTAAAATTAATCGAATATAATTATAATCAAACTCCTCCGAAAGACCAATTTTAATGAAATTTTTGAGTATGTTTTTTATGTCTGACAATAGGTTGTAGGCTATTTTTAATACCTAGTGGTATAAATATATAGGGGTAGTAAGGGCATAACAACGTTTGCCAGGTCAGCTAGTATAATAAAGTCGAAAATCAATCGCACATAACTTTTGGCACTTTTTAACCCCTTTCCGTCGCGCGTCAGGTCGCGCAACAAATGGATAAATCGTGTCGCATGAGTGCTGACTTCCGTTAGAGGAGACGAATCAACCACGTTTGTAGGGTTTTCTCACTTGCATCACCGAAGGCGTATTCTGAACATGTTACCTATGAGTACTGGCAATATTCGGAGCCAAATTAAAAAACAAAGAAAGTTTCTTACAATGATTGTAGACATTTAAGGTATCATACAGGTACTTAAGGTAAATGAAATTGTGCTTCGGGACAGATGGATGATGGAATGATAAACCCCGATGATAATGTCATCATTATCAACGACGGCCGCCTTGGTCGAATGTTCAGATTGCTGGGTATTGGCCAAGAGGTCCCGGGTTCGAATCCTGGTAGGGGCAAACGTTGTGATGGCCACAAATGTTTGTTTCCGAGTCATGGTTGTGTTTAGATGGATGTTTATGTAGTATATTTTCAACATTTATATGCCTAATTATATTAAAAATGTCCGTCATCTAGTATCCATAACACAAGTGCTTAGGCTGCTTACTTTGGGCTAGATGACAGGTGTGAGTGTAAAAATATTTATTTATTTATATTATTATCACTACCACCCTTTTAATGTCGCCTGCTGCTGATGGTAAAATATGCGTAGTCCCGTGCTGATTAGTGGGTATTTACGACTGCAGATGCAACCAGGACCAACGGCTTACGAAGCACGGAGGAACTTGAGATAACATATTTTTTTCACCCATCCAATTACTGGCCTTAGCGAAACAACTGCACCATCGAGCCCCAGTTCCTAAATAATCTATACTGATATTATAAAGCTGAAGAGTTTGTTTGATTAAATGCACTAATCTCGGAAACTACCTACTGGTTCAAATTGAAAAATCATTTTTGTGTTATAGACCACAGTTATAGACGGCTATAGACCACAATAACATATAACAACCAACACTAACGCGAGCGAAGCTGCGGGCGACCACTAGTATTTAGATATACTGTGGTCCACATATTATATAGCTATATCTTCTTCACGCTTGGAGGGTAGTTGAGGAAAGTTGCACTCTACCTCTTCCCGAGGCGATCGCCATTACCCTTGCCTCCTCGCTCGTCATTAGTGCCATTTTTCCAGTGTGTCCAGTAAAACGTCCGTCCATCGCTAATCGTCGGAAATTGTCGCCATTATCGGCGCACTCGCTCCAACTAAAATTATTATTGTTCCCCGTGGAAAGTAGCCATTTAGTGTGAGTGCCTGGACATCGAGCGTCTTGGGAAAATCGCTCGGCAGCTGCTTTTTGTTGGCGGAACGTCGTGTTTTCTAGTTGCAACCAGTTGGTACTGGATCTTGGTCTGGCCTTAAAAGGAGATCGCTTTGCCATTATCCGGTTGATCGTGGACTAAAATCTAGTTGCAGCCAGTTAGGACTGGATCTTGGATGCCTTAAAAGGAGATCGCTTAGCCACTATCAGGCTGATCGTGGACTAATAGATACGATTGTCTTAGACCCTACGTTTTCAGACTTAAACTTATACATAATGAACATAATTACGTGCCACAACAACTATTTTCAAAAACACTAATGTAATTTGGGTCAAAAAGAAATAAAAGAGGTCAGATGAATTTCGTAAAATTTTTGTATGAGTCCTATATGCAGCCGCGCCCAAGGACGCGTGTTTGATGCCTGCATCAGGTCAGTAATTTTTCGTCATTTTTCTGACCTGAAAGAAAGAAAAGTTCTTAGTTATAATTTGCTAACATTTAAATAATGTTCTGCTTACTAGGCACCGATGATAAATCGGACTATAAGTGCTACCATCACTCTGTTTAGATTCCCTAAACAAGCGACTGATGTCGCTACGCTAAGTAATCAACACTACGGAAAGAAACTTAAAAATGCCTCACAGTTGACATTACCCTCCGTCCTTATAGCCCTCGACTTCCGGTTATCGCAACACAAAGAGGACCGGCCCTCCTCTCCCCTACCCCCTTTCCCTCCGGCAGGAACCGGAAATACTACCCTTCTATCGTTAAGGCCTACCCGCGTCACGGAGTTACGAGAATTTAAAAAGTATTTTTAGCCTCCGGCCTTGAAGTATGTTAATGACATTTTTTTCTTAACTTCGTCGCCTTTCAAACAATTTGTTTTCATGACCACATTTCAACAGCGATTCTGTAAAGTGTAAATATTAAGGAAAGTAGGTACGTAAGGCAGCAGGTTGTGAATAGCATATTAAGTATTTTTTTACCTATCATAAAACTGGTATAGTAGGGTTATATCATGATATTCAAGTAAAATTAAATAATGAACCCAACATCATAAGAAGCTAAACTAATTTGTAATATGATATGTCAGCAATAATAAAATTGTCTCTTTGTAGTTATAATTGTATATTTAAATATATTTAAATGACATTGTAAACATGTTATAGTACTATGGGACTAACATAGCATAAGAGCAAATGTCCCTAAATAAATATACTGAGTCCTAAAAAAAAGATCTAATGATTAATCTAAACACTAACAGCATCGACAGGGTTACCAACGAAATTATATCCAATAAGGCTAAGTAATCCGCACTTGAAAATATATTAGGAACAGTGAACAGGTACAGTCAGCATCATAAGTAGATTAACACTTTTAGATCCTTGTCACAAAAATTATGGTGTCAATTATTTCTTCTAATGCGCGGCGGTAATATAGTGTAATAACTTATGATGGCGATCGAACGCGGAACTCTAAGATTGTTACCGGCTCTTTTGGTAGATTTATATTTGTTTCCAATCATGAATATAGTTTTTCAGGGTTTTCACTTCAACCCCATATAATAACGTTTAAATATCAAACACAAAATATAAATTTCTTAAAATCTTTAACCGCGGTGTTATTCTGAAACCCGACTTCTATTGCTTAAGTCTACCCATGACCCTTACTCTGATAATTATAGCAAAGTGTGAGACAGACAGGCTGGCCATCGGCGGAATGGAAGGGATGAAAGGAATGGCAATCGGCGTACAGAATAACCCCGCTGCTAGCAAGTCACTTTATTGCGTCATACCTATTATTGTGACAACGTGAAAAAAGTGACAAGTCCCCCGGAAGCGGTACCAATGCATCGAATGTTCCCGTATGATGGCACCCACCCTCCATCCATTTGCCGATTCGCTACGACAACCACTAGAACAACCTATTGGATAAGCTTTGTAACTTTAAAATAATGCTACGAAAATCTGCATGTTTCAAATTAGTTGTGAATTTTTTTGACCTTTTTTCTTTCTTCATTTATTACATATTTTTTTATTCATTATAATAATTTTTATAACGTTTTTTTTTTCAAGGAAATCCACATATTATTTTTGAAAAATGAATGCCAATCCTGTCAGTATAAATTTTAATAATTTCGAGTACTTAAATATTTATTTGATCTCTTGCATCCATAATAATATAATATGTTCAAATATTAGTTTTGCACGTTCAGATTGAGAAAAAAAAAATAACAGACTATGATGTTGAAAGAAAATATAGTGGAGCAACAGTAATAGACAGGAAACTGAGTAGGAGAAATAAAATACAGTATCGAAAAGTAGAGTAAAAAGAGTAGAGAAGAGTAAAAATGGGCTAATTCAAATGCCAATGGCAGGCTGGTCATTGGATGGGTGACCAAAAATTTATTATCTCGAGTTCCTTCGTGCTTCGGAAGGCACGTTAAGCCGTTGGTCCCGGTTGCATCTGCAGTCGTTAGTGCCCTCCCTATATTCTTCCATCTATAGGGAAGGCCCGTGCCCCAGCAGTGGGGACATTAAAGGGCTGATGATGATGATGATGATAATGATGATGATCAAGATTTAAATATTTTACAGGGGTCAAACGATTGGTTGCGGCACAATCGTCAAAATCAATTCCTATTATACACTTCCTTAGATAGCTATATAAATAATTGAATAATTATTAATACATACATACATACATAAATCACGCCTATATCCCCGAAGGCGTAGGCAGAGGTGAACTAGCACCCACGTTATTAATTAATAATCGTACCATCAAAAGAGTTGTTTTATTACAAGTTTAGTAGATAACAACAAAACTGTAATTATTATACTCTGTGCATTTTTGCAAAGTAAAATGCAACTATTGCCATTTTAATTTCGGAAAACAGTACCTACCCACCTACCTTTGAACAAAACCTATTTTTAAATGAACGTAAACGTTGACTGCAGTAAAGTGGAAAGTCAAAGTACTCCCCGTGAGATTTGCTCAAATGTTTTCGTAATTCGGAAAAGCGCGCGACCCCGTTGTAAAACAAAATGTCCGCCGGCGAACGGCTTGTCGACATGCGTTCTAGTGATGTAATGTCACATCGATAGCATGGCTTTATTTCAAGAACTGTCCCTTTTTTTAGATTTTTGTTTGAGCATATTTTAAATACGTATAAACGTATTGATGCCGTTATGACTGAACACTTATTAAGATTAGAAGTATGTAAGGATTGTAGCAAATGGAAAGAGTAGCAGCAAGTAGTGATCTCTGCCTACCCCTGTCGGAGAAAGGAGGGAAGTATGTATGTATGTATTTATATTTCTTAATAGATTTTATTTAATTAAGTATATAATAATCCAATGAGGAATGGTAGCAGCTATGGGATCTATTTTAATAATGTATTTAACTATCTTTATTCATGCTATCTTTAAAAAACGAAATAGATGTGTAATCAAACATAATCTAGTGCATCTAGAACAATCTACAAACGCTAGTTCTCGACTCCTTAGAAGCAACACTAGCCCGCGAAGGGACTGCGTTTTGACAAATATTTGCGATTTATTTTGTTTCAGAGCTCATTTTTTGAGAACGCACCGCGAAGAGGCGGAACGGCTCCACCGCAACCGAACTTCGGGGAAATAAAAACGAGTTTAACTTTGTGTTAATATTATATTGTGCCATTATTGCCCCATTTATTATAATCCCGCGGAAGGGATGGGGTTGAGAGTTCGCGTTTAATGGACGTTTTGTTTGGGGAAAACAATTTTTAACCAGTTAGATTTTGTGGAAAACCTTTCGGAAGAGAATAATTTTTCAGCTCGCCGTTTTACGCGTTGTAATAACTCGCCTCGGCGCGGGCTAGTGGCGTGTGTGGAATATTTCGGCATGTTGTATATGCGGATTTGTCCGATGTAATGTTTTAGATGCTTGCTTAAAACCGGAGACTAATACCTGTGTTGCACCACATAAATAGTTGTGGTACAACTATGCAATAGTTGTGGTGTTGTTTAAGACCTGCTTAACATTTAATTTTTGATAAAATTGACGTTTTTTCATATAAATTCTGACAGGTAATGTCCACTTCGCTTGATAAGCAGTCCCCAAAATTTGAGTAGCGTTTCTGTATTCGGTGTAGCGTTTCTGTATTCGGTGATAAACAAAGAGTGTCTTTGAAATGTCAAAATCTATGGTTATATTGTAGCTCCGATTTTCGCCGCCAGACTAGATAAGTTGGTGGCAGTGTAGGAAGTGGCATGAACGTATCAACGTACTAGCCTATGTTTTATTACCAATGTGTACAATCAACAAATCGCCAGGTTATCAGAACATGTCAAAACCTAGATCCTCAAACGATAACACTGTTTCATAATAGCGAATATCAAAGACTGGCTTACTTGCGGTGGATCCAGAAGGGTTCATGTTATCGACCTCTGGGGCGGCGGCCGGGGTACTTTGTACAAAAATCATTAATTACCCACGCAGCGTACCGTTCACCGGGCACAACACCCGTGGAGAAGCCCGGGTCCCACCGCTAAATCAACAAATAATGCGTCTATTCTAATATAATTCTATTTCACTAAAATAGGAAGGCCAATATGCTGAGCTTGGGCCGTTTAAGACAAATTATTAGAATTTTTTAAAGTTTTTATTTACTTGTCTGTTATTTTGTTTAAGTAGTTTTTGTTCAAACGAACGTGAGGGGTGGGTTCACTTATTCATTTTGACATTTTCAAGGGCAGAATGAAAGTGCATTTTCTAGGCAAGCGTGTAGCATGTTAGGCCTTATCATCGTTTTTCATCAGGCTAGATTGTGGTCAATAGATCAGCCTATTGTGCAAAAAAAACTTTTTTTTCTAATAAACCCATACAAACATTATGAAGATGGGAAAACTTTTAAAAGATTGTCACTAGTTTATACTTATGAGATTGTAACATAGTTTATAAGTAGGTATCTGGCTTAAAACTTTATGTAGGTACCTTATACATAATACCTTACCTACCTCTACCTCTTTTCTATGCGTATTCGAACGCATAGAAAACAGAATACACAGACAGACGTATTTTTATCGTATTTGTCAGTTTCATACATTTCGTATTATATGCGTTCGATAGATTGACCACTTAGCTGGGGGGCTGAGTCGATAGCCGGACTGACTATCGACCAATTGGACAATTTCTCACACGAATCGTCAAATAAAACAGACATATACGTAATTACGGTGAAAATGGCCAATTTAAATCTTAACAACAACAACAACAAAAAGAGAGCTCTCCCGACCTTCTAGCCGGACTTACACGACATAACGACTCGCGGCCACAAAGACAAGTAAAAGCTTGAAAAAGACAAACAAATGAACGTCAACCGATGGCCACGTGGACCTGCTATGCCTAAGCCAATTCATCGGGGGCTGCCATCAGTGCCCCAAGCACGAACTTTTCGAAGTTTCGTATCGAAAAGCACTGTAAAACAGAAACAAAAAAAATTCTAAATTTTAAATCAAAAATTATTATATTTCTTAGGTACATAAATCGATTACATATAAATGTAATATTATAAACACACACACGAATATGTATTAAATTCTTTTCAGCTATTAAAGTTGATTTTATATTAATTATAAAAACAATTAAATTTAATAGCTGTTGCAAATAGTTAGGTATTTGTTTGGTTTATGATTCCCTATCGTGACTCTTTTGTTTTTTTTATTTCTGGCATAGAAAATAATGAAGGATGGCTATTTAGAGGAATGCGTAAGTTGTGTCACTTAGAATTTGTTGGAGAAAATACTTGCGTAGAGTGAAATTCGGAACTGTCACTGTCAAACATGAAGATGATCATTAAAACCGTTCATAAAATATATTCAGTGCTTTCTCCATACGATTACGATAGGTACCCACGAATCTTCGAAAAGGCCGTGCCTGGGGCACTGAAGTAGCCCGGGCGAGATAAAGGACAATCCCCCCCCTGCCCCTCTTTCCCCCTCTTTCCCCCTCCTTACCCCCTCGTCACCTGGCGCGCCTTTAATTGAATAATCCCAGTCATTAATCATAGCGCCCCGTCTGGAGGTGAACTTGAATTATTTTCAGTCAGTCCTTGTGATAGCACGGCAGACGTCTCCAAATTGTTTTGTTGACGGTACCCATCTGGGAAATTCTAACTGTGTCCGACTTGGGGAAAGTCAAATTTTATCTATCGATTAGACTCATGCATCATTTGCCCTAAGTAAGAAATTTTTTGAGCGCTAATTTTAAATAAGTGTGATTGCTAAATAATATTACATGGAACCTAACCTAATTGGCGAAAAGTAGCTGTTAATTCACCTCCGTCTATTCTGCCTACCCCTTCGGAAACATAAGTCATTTGTGTCTTACCGACAAGGATATCAATAGTATAATAATACCCGCATCAAGACAAATAATTTATCGAAAGTTTTCTGAATTTATTTTATTTGTCATATCATATTCCTGAAATCATATCTATTATTAATCATACGATAATTAAATTTTAGTACTTAATGCGTACCGTTTATCACATAAATAATTACTTTATTAATATTATCTCTATAAATCATTAGCTATCTCACCACAGAGTTAAAATTGATAACGATTAAATAATAATATTATTTGCCAAACACACTTCTTCAGAAACACTATTTTTGTGGCCAATAAACCCTTGTGTCCACCAAGCCACACAGGGCCGCTAGGTAGGTATGTAATAAATAAAAATAAACCGTCCACTCCATCTCACATAAGCAGGATGCGAGGGCCGCACCTCCGTCAATATCAGGACCCCGAGCACGTACGACCCGGCCGTCCCACGCCTTACCTACCTTACATACTCCTTAACGCACACAAACAAACGCTCACACCGCACTCACACATGCCGTCGCCCCTTTGTCTTAGCTAAGTGTCAACCAATAAAAACAAAGGATTCGAAAATGGAACAAAAAGTGTTGGCCAATCGCGTGGCGCGTGACGCGTGTTGATGCGCGGCCATTGGCTTGAAAAATCCGTTTAGCTCCGATGACTCCGGCTAGACACTAAGATTGATGCACGAGACTATGTTCACCTCGCTCTTCTTTACATGCCGTAGAGATAGTTGTACGCCGAATAGAACGTCTTATTGTAACAGTATTACGTTTCAAAACATTAAATTAATTTCACGGACACATTTCTTTTTTTGAAAAAACAATAATTATAATGAATGAACATAAACATTACATACCTACGTAAATATCAGAATAATCGGTGACAATATTGATCTGAAAATGTAGTGAGTTTTTCGTATCGGAAAGAAATTCGATTAAATATAGGTACCTTTTATTCGACCTAATTATTGAATAGCTGTTCATGTAGTTCTATCTAAACCTTACTAGGTACTTATCACATCTAGGTATTATGTCACATAGATTTTGGTGGTTAGAAAAAGAATTTCGAAAAATTATGGTCTTGAGGCGGGAATCGATCGGCTTACAACGTGAAGTGTAAAGGTTAGAAGAATTTCGGCAAGTTAATTGGTGTCTTGGGTGGCCGAGCGGTCAGGCACCTGCCCGGATAGCAGCGGACGCGGGTTCGATTCCCGCCTCAAGACCATAATTTTTAGAAATTCTTTTTCTAACCACCAAAATCTTTGTATTAATTTTTCTAACATTTATATAATGTTAAAATTAAAATCGAATAGATTATGTCACATGTCACATCTACCTTAAGCGCCTTTGTTATGGAAACTGAATTATTTAAATAATATAATTAATACTGAAATACTAATATTAACATTTTTCTTATAAACTTAAACAACAATGACTCGAAAACAGATGTATATGTTGATCACAAAAATATTTTCCCCTACCAAAATTCGAACCCGGAACCTTTTGACCGATATAGCCATCTGACTGATTTGACCTTAACGACTGTCAAATAAAGAGATGATAAACTCGTATATTCCTATATTATATATTTTTACTTCACTTGGTGTCCATAAGAAAGAGATTATTGAAAAATCATTCACAAATTACAATTTTTATTTGTTTATTTTTATTTATTTATTTATTATAGTTGCGCACGCACTCATTTTATATAGTTTTATGAATTATTTTTCAAATCACCCATGGGGTGGGATGCCTAGAAGACATTGTTTATAGCAATAAGGCCGCCTATTGTACGGTAGGTAGGTAGGTATATCTGTTTTTTATTTTGTTATTGTGTGACTACAATTAAGAATATTTATACAATGCATAAATTCAATACAATTGCTTTTTTCATAACTTTGGTTATGTTGGTAAGTCGTAATATAATGTTAAATTTTAATCACATAAATAGGTAATGCGTATAAATTGGTACAGTAAAATAAAAAAATATGTCCAAAATATGTGTAGGAATGTGTATCGTACGAAACTAATCAAAGTATGTGTGATCCCAAAAATAACTTACGATCGTGGTTTACAAAATATAATTCGAATATTATAACATTCTAATCCCAAATCTACAAAAAGTCGCAGATGGATTAAGAATAATATAATTTGTTTCAAGTTGACGTTTACTTGGTATCAAACAGCTGTCTGTCTTCGAAATAAAAAGAAAAACAGGTCTAATGCCATCTCTAGGTACCTACATTCGCGAAATCTAAACACCTAAGTCTGAAAGCGTATAGAAAAAACGAGTTTCGGTAAGCAGGCAAGTTACGTACTTCACAATATCAATACTCGTCACATGTTCTTTCGCTATTCAAGCTTATCAACGTTCACAGCATACCCGTAAGTAGACATCCAGCCAGAATGAGGAATATCTCACGGCGTGTTCACACGTGAACCGGGGAGCTGAGACGCGGGGGGAGGGACAGGGCGTTCAGAGGGTCATTTATCATTCATATCATCTTCGCTCCACTTCGCTCGCCGCACCGCCGTAAATAAATAAGAACAGACTCATCTTTTACAGCCGCTTTCTATCGACCGCACGGTTTACGGCTTTAAAACACTTCGACATAGAGATCATAATTGATGGATTAAAGCTGCGCCGGTTACAACCTTCTGTTTGTACGGTGACGAGTTAGTGTTGTGAAGACGCGTAACTATGCATGTGTTTTAGATATACGTAGATAATGGCCGCGTGCTCTACCTACATAAAGTATAGGTAGATGCCGGTTGGGAAGTCGGGTCACGTATCCGATGAAGACTGTCGCCTCCCTACATGCGATGACGTCGGTTCTTGAATAATTTCTGTCCGCAACAGAATCACCATAATCTTATCTTACCTTCTTAGTATGGAAATACCTACTTAAGAAATAAACAAAGATAGCCATCAAAGGTTCTTCAAGTAGTAAATGAAATAATTATTGCATTAAAAAGGTCTCATTGTAGACTTAAAACAACAAAACCTTGATCACTACCTGTGCATTGGAATGTTGTCATTCCAATCACTCTCTCCATTAATCAGTTTCCTGACACCATGTCAGGAAACCCTTCCATCACTTTTCTACAGATTCATTCATTACTAGTGCCTTTCAAGTGTGATGGATGATTAAAATAGGGGATTGATTGTCTAGATCAGTCGTCACCAAGAGACCCACTAAACAGAATTATTCGGTCATAGCGTTTAGTTACTATATGTATATACATTCATTAAACAATACAAGTAATTTAAATTACATAAGTATTACTGGATATAACATAGAAACTAAAGTATGTCCAAGGTAGGATAACATTGCGTATTTTAAAACATTACCTAGGTATTGATATTAATTATACTCATTGAAAGTAATTTCGTTCCCTAAAAATGATGCCGGTATATTTTTTCTAATTCCCAAGTGCCTCCTATCAGTACTTCGTACCTCGAGCACAAGACTCCCACTAAAGTCCCAACAATTGCGAAACCTTTTATTATCTAAGCATATTAGGTGCTTAGATTCCAAATAATTCCGCTCGCTCGCTCTAAGAAGATTAACAACGATTGGATGTTCCGAGAAGGTCGGCACCCGACGCGTTGCTAGTATAATGGGGGTAGGTATATAGGTAATATAGGTATATATAGGTAAGGCTTAGAGGGCCCCATCAATCTGAGGAGACTGCAGATCGATCACCGTTCCCGAGCTCACGCTGCCCGCTCTAAAGAATCGCCTACACAAAAATCCAATTCAACCAAAAACTATCCTAAACACGGCAGTTCGATACATACATAAATTACGCCTATATCCCCGCAGACCAGGCAGAGATGAATTTGCACGTTTCGCTTAGGTTAGGTCCCATGTAAAAAGTGGTGAACCTATTGCCATTTATCAGGCACGAAAATCGCAGTACATTGCTGGGTGGCATAAGAGGAACGCTACTGCCCTTTACTAATTGCTGTCTTAACCCTTAGTCGCCTTGTACGACACCCACGGGAGAGATGAGGGTGGTGACAATTGTATTCTGCTCAGCCGTCACCACACGGCTATCTAAAGAATCGCCTACACAAAATCCAATTCAACCAAAAACTGTCCGATACACGGCAGCTCGTGCCAGTAATTGAAAGGTTGTTTTCCGTATTCGCGTTTGTTTAGTCGGTCGCCAGTCATAATTGCTCGACTGCACCTCTGGGCTGACGAGTCGCTGGCACAAAAACTCCTAAATCCAGTTCATTAGGGCCCTATTCACGGCCCACCCCTGGCTGGAGATACGCGGTGATTACTGCAACCGCTCCCGACGGCTCACGAATAAAGACTGCATCATAATTTCACCAGATACACCCCGGCGACACGCGAAATGGAATAGCGACCCTAATTCCGAGAGATAGAGTCACATTTGGAGATGGAACACTCCACGTCACTTGCACAATGACATGTAAAAATAATGAACAAACTTGCCCGGTTCGCGGAGGAAGAGGAGTCTTAAGGCTCGGAGAGAGGGTGTGTTTTGGCTTGCCCGCCGAGCCATGAGATGTTTTGTAAATTAATAGGAGGAAAAGTTTCGCGGGACGAACGCACCGGCAAGGTTGTCGCAGTTGTGATTCAATTTGGACGCTAATTTAATGACGTTGTCGCGGAGCAAACAAATTGATATTCATATGGGACCATCTTGGGTTATTGTTGTTTATTTATTTCATGTTGATTTTGTTACGAATTTTGTCTACGATTATACTCTGATTCAATATTAAGCGTCATTAGGAAGCGATGTTTGTGTTGGAGCAGTTGTTGTCTGTTTATTTTTGGTAGAGTTGTGCCAACTATGACTTTGGCCGACAAGCCGATTTTGGTTATTGGGATTATTCAGAAATTTTCGAATTGTATTACGAACGGTTTCCATAACCTTCGTGATGTTTGACAGGTCTACAGTTTCGAAAATTAATATTTTTTACGCAATTTATATCGCCTAAAAATTTTACGTGATTTTTCACGTAAAGTCAGACAGAATCAATCGATAAAACCTTTCGAATTCGAAATGTCAAAAAACAAGAGTCACGGAAACCGTTAATAAAGCTTTTACACAAAACTGCATTTTGTGCGAATTCGCAGAAAACTACAACTTAAAATGCTGCCATGCGATTTGGTACAGCAAGGCGGAGAAACAAAGAAGAATGAAATTGAAGAAATCATCACCATCACCATCACCATCACCAGCCCTTTAATGTCCCCACTGCAGGGGCCTTCCCTATGCATGGAAGAATGTAGGGAAGAATATTGGGCCATAACCCACCACGCTGGCCCAGTGCGCGTTGGTGGGTACTAACGACTGCAGATGCAGCCGGGAGCAACCGCTTAACGTGCCTTCCGAAGCACGGAGGAACTCGAGATAGTATATTTTTGGTCACCCTTCCAATGACCGGCCTTAGCGAAATTGCTCAGTTTACGCAATCGCAGGCCAAGCGCTTTGTGCTAGCGAGATCCTCTTGAAATTGAAGAAATGCCCAATGCGAATCAATTCGCAAGTTCTTGCGATGCGGCGTGGGAGCTTTGTGTACAAGCCCATATAAACCAAACATTTTATTTATATAGATAGATGATAAAAATAAAATTCAAGGTTATTATTTTTCTTTTAAAATAATTAAATACATTGCCATCATAAGTATTGTATGTCTATAATGTTAATATTAATTCAATATAAATTAATTTCCTAAGAAATGTTAATAAAGTCCCAGTTAATGATTTAGATTTTATTTGGGTAGTTTTAACGTATATTAAAAGTAGTAGAACAATCCATGTCGTTTATAATATAGCTATATATCAGTCGTGCGAGGTTACTGGTGTTTTACTAATTCTGTATACATTTTATTGAGAAATACATAGAAAGTACCGGTAAAGGCCGGTCATTGGATGGGTGACCAAAAATGTATTATCTCTCTATCAGAGGTGAACTAGCACCCACGTTTCGCCAACTATGTCAAGTCCCATGTAATAGGTGGCGAACCTATTGCCATGCCTATCGGGCACAAAAATCGCAGTACATTGCCTATATGGTATAAGAGGAACGCTGCTGCCCATTCTTAATCACTGATTTATCCTTAGTCGCCTTGTACGACACCCACGGGAGAGATTTGGGGTGGTGACAATTGTATTCAACTATGCCGTCACCACACGGCTACGGCACGGATGCATTTGCAGTCGTTAATACCGCCACCAACCTGCACTGGGCCAGCGTGATGAGTAGCCTATCTCCCTATATTGTTCCATCCATATAGAAGGCCTGTGCCCCAGCAGTGGGGACCTTAAAAGAGCTGGTGATGATGATGACGAAAATTGAAATTAAATTGTAAGTTTTCATTTTTAATTTACGTACATACCAATAAATGTTTTTCTTTCTTTGTTAAATGTTGCCACAGTAGGTGTCACCTGCCACTGTGGCATTACGCTGAGGCATGACCTAGTTGGCCAGTAACTATCCTATAAACTTGTGTGTTCTCTTTTGTATGGCCAATAAATATTTTCTTTCTTTCTTTTTATATCATAAAACGCTATCCCGTTTGGTAGACGGTCAAACTGACCCCACTCTCCCCTCGTACCTAAATATTACTCACAGGCAGGCAGGACCCACCACCTCGCCAAACCCGAGAACTTGTGTGTGACCTATCCAATTCCAGCCCGGAACATTCAGTTAGTTCCCAGCGCACGAGAGCGCGCAACGAGATAATGAGGCCCGACGGCCCGACGGCCGCGCCCGCGCATTGTTGGTGTCGTTACACCCTCGTTATCCAATTCAACAATTGGCCCAAGACGCTTGTTTCCGACGGATCATCTGACCTCTCTATTGGTTTTATCGTTCCTCTTTTTTTTGCAATCATTTGCTCGGTCTTGGGTCGAAGAGTGTGCTATTTAGATTTGAGCCGTTGTTGCTTGTTTGCTCAAATTATATTTTTAAATTGAGGAGTGTGTTATATAGATTTAAGGCGTTATTGCTTGTTCAAGGTGTCATTCTTAGATTGAGGAGCGTACTATATAGATTTAAGCCTGCTTGTGTGAGCTCATATTTGCCAAAATTTCTGTTGTTCTGTCGAGGACGTGTCTAATGAGGATTGTGTTATAAAGATTTAACCCGTTATTGATTGTGTGCGATAATTTTTGCCACAAAACAAATCACTGTTATTTTGTTTATATGCCTCCTGACATGTAATTTCATTTTTGTTTTTTATTTTTTACAAAATCTATGACGATTATTGTTCTATTTAACCTAATCAAATCGGTTAAATTATCTTAACAAAAAAATATTACGTCAGGGCAGTGTGTACGGAGTCCAGTTTTCTAGCATGGACATTGGAAATCTTAATCTCAGGGAACCCTTCGACACCTTTAGAGAACCCTCTTGTTGTATTCGTTGTATCGATTCAAGTTCTTAACTGCGTCTAGCATGGCCATTTGAAGTCTAGCCAAAACGCAAGTCTAAATTAGCGCAAAACGCTAAGAAGACGTAGCGTGAGGCCGGAAAACTCGCGTGCATAGAGCGAGCGAGTATTTAGGAGGCTGAGCCGAGCTGTAAGGCACAGATAAACGTGGCCGAAGTAATCCTCTTTGTGTAAAAATGTCCCCAGTGTCGCCCCCTGCCGGCGCAACTTTATTAAAAAGCAAGTAATCCTCACTAGCCCGGTGAGCGCATGGTGATGGACGCAGTATCGCATGTTCGAAAGACGAGCGAAATCTTTTTGTGAAAAGTACTTGGGGTCTTAAAGGCCATATTTTAAGCAATACTTATCGCCGAGGCAATATATTTTTCTAAATCCATAGATTATTTTGCGAATATTCCATTAATCTAATGTAAAGTCATTTTACAAATGGTTGTTGAAACTTTCATACTGGTAAATTTTTACAGAGCAATTGTTCACCTAACATTAATAGACAACAAGTGACTATTTTTAATTTTATTTGCATTGTAATTCATATAGGATCATATAAGAAATTGCAGACAATAGCCTAATTAGACCCCCAGCATGCCTTTTTCAATATATTGACTTGATATAGAGTCCATAAATGTATCAGCTGCATCTAGATTCTAGAGTCACTGCAAAACGTATGAAATGATTGCATGTTTTTGTGTTTTATATTTTATTAATATTGAAATGTTATAGTTAGATATTTCTGATTTTCAAACACTTTGGATTGAAATTTAATGAATAATAGACTCTACGATCACAATTCTGTCATATTATAGTTTAAATTTAAATAAAATAAGGAGTCCAAAATTAAGTATTTTTTATTTATCACAGATACTTTTTAAGTTTCCCTTCTTGTGATCGAATAATTATTTTATTTTTATTGGATTACCAACATAAAGAGAATAAGCGTTTTGTGTACATATCGAATATACATTTTTCTAAGTCCAAAATATTTCGTCATTATTACTATGATATTTTATTCGTAAGCCACTAAAATATATTTTTCTAATAAGAGATACTGCTTTCTCATCTATACTATGTAAGTGGAGTGGGTAACGCGATTATTCTCTATATAACAACTCAATACGGGCCGATATGAAATTGAATTTAAATCCGTCTGTGATGACACCGGGCGACTAACAAACTATTCGAATGGAGAAATTAAAATGCTTATTAAGCCATTCGGCTTCCAGTCATTATGTTTCAATGTACGATTATTTTTTCTCTCTCAACATATTGTATTAAATACAGCCACATTTGGCACTGTAATTTGACACGGATGATATCTGAACATGAGGTTTACAGCGTGTTAATAACAATTGAATTTTATTTTAAACGTACCTATTAACAAAATTGTCGGTATCATTTTGAAATAAATCATTACAAAATATTCTGTTGAGTGTGCCATAATACAATTGATATGAAATGTTTGTGTAGTAAAAAGTGTACTTACACATGTAACAGACCTATACAACAGGTCTGTTACATGTGTAAGTTGTAACAGACCTATACAACAGGTCTGTTACATGTGTAAGTACACTTCAGGACTTTCATTTTAATTGATTTTGTTGCCTAATCTATCAATGTGATCGCTGTTGGTGTGCCTTAAATTAAAAAAATATAATTATTATTATTATTAGTTTCAAAGATTGTGGTGGTCAGAAAAAGTTCACGTTATGGCCGAGTGGTTTAGGCGCTTGCAATTTTTCGAACTTTTTCTAACCACCAAAATCTTTGTACTAATATTTCTAACATTTCTAACATTATATAATGTGGAAATTAAAATCGAATAGTTTATTATTAGATTTTCATTTGAACATTATGACGTTACTTCCTTGTTGGCTGAATGGTATAGGCTCCTCCTAATAAAAAAAAACTATAAATACCCGTATATAATATTTTTTACTGGTATACAAAATGGATTTTGTATATCATTAAAATAGTGTTTGCGTAAAATAAATCACGTTGTGCCTCGTTCTACAGAGCTAAAAGCCTACCTCCGAATATGTACGTAAACAGAAATGGTTGTCGTACTATCTTGACACCCGTCAGATACCTACGGGGGAGAGGCACACTTCATTACTCGCACATCAAACAATCACGCCGACGCCATCTTGGCGGATGTGACGTCACTCCCTTTGATCCTTCACAAAAATAATGCCAGGTTCAGACCCTCGGAGGTAAGGTTTACTCGCGCATTTCTAATTGCTATACCCACCCAACGTTTACTGATTATGAGAATTTTTTACGTTCAAACGTGGCGTTTTTAACGTAACGTTTCCTTCTTTTATGTCCCGGAATGCGACATAGAAAACGGTTTTATTTCACTGGCAGCTAAGCCTAATTAGACCAACCACCGTGCTCTAAGAAAGTTCTTTGAAAATACTAAAAGTTATATTTTTTTCATTACCTATAAGCAAGATAATATAAGGCTCTTTTTAATGCAGTCACTAGACTCACCTCGACTTCGTCCACTTATTTTCCATTGTATTTATCCAACTCACCTCGAAATGTTGACTATTTAAAGGGAATCAGTGGGCCTACCGCCTAACTCGATTGCTAAAGCAAAAGCTATAGTTTATGACGTCATGCTGTCATTTCTCACCAAATGTACCTAAACTATTAGCGATAGCTTTGACCGAATGATCACCGAATGATTTTGTATGAATTTGGCACAAAATCCGTACTGCCTAAAAATTCAGGATGGCTGCTATAGCCGTAAGCAGTGCATTGCTATATAGCTATCATCAGCAATCGAGTTAAGCGGTAGGCCCCCTGATGTTTTATTTTATTCAATTATATATTATTGGTTAAGTAAGAAATCAAACTGGTTATGTAAGTAAAAACAGGCATATATAATTAAATCAGGAACGTCCTAGCATTTATTGGTTTTAAAAGTTTGCAATTCAGCACGATTCTATTTCAGTGTTATTGAAAATTGATATGTATATTCAAAGCTACAAAGAGACACTTTAGTAAAACTCTTGGTGTGAATAAAAATAGTTTCACATCACCTTTTTACGGCACCCACTAATTGAATTCAACAACAAATTCAACGAAATGCATATCAAATGCGGGTACACGTAAAAAGTTAATCTTTCCTTTCATCCGTTGCTAAGAAGGTTTTTGTCAAAACCGCATCGCCGTCGCCAGCGACATGACGCCTTTGCTTCAATAAATCGTGAAAACAAAACGGGCATCACACTAAATCATGTGACCGTTCAAAACAACGGCTCCCTGGAAAGTGAATCACTTTTGAAAAAACTTGGGCATGTGTCATCTCTCGTCAGGAGACAATAGGTGGACCTTAATTGGAGGGAAAAAGGCAGCAAGTGGCACAAAGGCGTTAGATGTCATGCCTTATCAAGTGAATTAAGGGCATATTATGTGCGATGAAAGGATTACACAGGTGGCCTACAGGGAGGGATGCGAGGGAAAAAAAACTTCCTTGGGAACAAAACGCGTTGGAAGACGAAAGTTGTAAGTGTCCTTGACGAAAACTCCGCTACAAGTCCTCAAATGGCGCTCAATATAATGTTTGTCTTTACCAAACCGGGATAGTCTAACGTGAGCGCAGGTTTGCAAATCTTCAGATTTTTTTGTTTATATATTTTCATCGTCATCTTCTTTACCAGCCCTTTGATGCCCCAACTGCTGAGGCATAGGCATTCCCTGTGGATGGAAGAACATAGTGAGAATGGGCCACCATGCTACATGAATGCCTGCAGAAGCAGCCGGGAACAGCGGCTTAACGTGCCTTCCGAAGCGCGGAGGAACTCGACATAATATACTTTTGGTCACCCAACCAATGACTGGCCTCAGGGAACATTGTTTAGTTTACGCAATCGCAGTGTTTACCATAATAATTTTAAAGGAAGAGTTATGTAAACTAGAAAAGTTTTATTTTTTATTTATAAAGCAATAGTACGAATTCAAGTCTACACCATAAGAACACTACGATTTACATGATCCATTGTCTTCAGAAAAGGTTATCGTGGTCGTTTCCAAATTACTTAAAAATGTTGTTGCATGACTATAATGAATGTTTCAACCTACGAAAAACCGAGGAGGTTACTCATTTCGTACCGATAAGTTTTTTGTATTGTATAATTCAAATCACGTGGCGACTCCAACGACGCTGAACACTTCATATTAATAACATGATATCGAAATTCCTCCCGTGAATTCCCCAGCGAAATGTTGACGGTAAACGATATTCGCGGCAACAAATAGCGGCATATCGCCGCCATTAACCTCGACGAGGGTGGAACGTCATAGATGCACTTTGTCTCAACTCTCACGTTACCTGTCAACGGCACCATTAGCGTTGACCTCCTGCGTCTCATACCCTCTCGAACTTACCCTCCCCTGGCACCAGACCGACTTAACAATGCAATCGGACGCCGCGCCGGACACCGAAAAGCGCATTAAGCACAACGCAATAAGGTTCCAAGTACAAATGTGGAGCTGCAAAGTTACTTATGTCGAACGCGTGACCCAAAACTTCTAATTTGTTCCGAGATTGCCGAACTCCATTTGGCGTGGCAGACATGCGACTGCGGCTGTTATTAGGTTATTCCACGTACCTATAGTTCGTCGACAAGTTTAGAATGTATGAACAGCACATTGCAACCACACAATATTGTAAAATTTCTCTAATTGATTTTCTAACTTATCATATTCGAAGGCAAGTGCTGAATCGTCAAAAACATTGCAGTCTACGTTAAGTTTCTTAGAAACTGTCAGGTTACAGAATGTGGACTAAGTTAAAAAACTTCAGTTGTTTTAATTAGAAAATTGACGGGTATTGACATTTTAGAGTATTTTTTTGATGCCTAACAAGTTTATTAGTAAGATTATGTAGTGAATTGTTGCGATGACAATGTATATTCTCTTTGGGTATGCTGTTGTTTAGAATTTATTCTTAAATAATCTATTATAAAAAATCTCGTGTTACAGTGTTTGTAGTCGGTCTCCTCCGAAACGGTCTTTTTATGCCTATAGGTAATAAGAACACAACAACGGTTGCCGAGTCAGCTATCAGGGCTTGTACACAAAGCAGCGATGCGACGTCGCATCGTAAAAAGCTACGAGCTCCCACGCCGCACCGCAAGCACTTGCGAATTGATTTGCATCGCGCATTCATCGCGGTTATGGCCCAATCTCCCTATATTCTTCCATCCATAGGGGAGGCCCCTGCAGTGGGGACATTAAAGGGCTGGTGATGGTGATGGTGATGATTTCTTCAATATCATTCTTCTTTGTTTCGCCACCTTGCCGCACCAAGTCGCATCGCAGCAATTTACGTCGTAGTTTTCTGCGAATTCGCAGTTTTGTGTACGAGCTTGTGATGTAGTAACGTTTTGTATGTCAGACGGAACACTGGGCAGTAGCGTCCTTGGATAAAGAAATCCTACAATACCTTCTGTGATTATTGTAACGTCCCTGTAGAGGGCAATGGTCTCACCCTCAGTTCCTGGGATTGACTTGCCAGTTATGTGATGAGGATGTGGGCGTTCTATTTCTGGGATATGTATTATATAATAAAGTATTATGTAATAACGGTTCCCGATCATCTACGCTTGTTTTTTAACCATTGCCATGGTCTACTGGTTCATCCACCGGTATTATCTTTAGAAGATCCAGAGGTCCAGGGTTCTATCCCCAAAAGGAGTACAAATTTGTACTAGGTTTGGTTGGTGGTAGGACTTTTTTCATCGTCTTATTAAAATCTGGAGCCATGCACATCCTCCTTAGGGGAGAAAGATGTGATTTATGTGTGTAACACACACGATTGCCCAGTGTAGACCGAATATAGAATTAATAAGCACCTTGGGGCACCTGAATGGTGGAGGGCAAACCACCAACAACAACATACCCAAAGAGGGTTGGTGTCAGGCACGCGACTAACTATTAAACCTAAACCAAAACTTGTACAGTATAGATAGGAATGTTGTCATTCCAATCACTCTCTCCGTTCATCGGTCTCTCGACATGGTCCGTTCGGTCTCTTTTTTATACATTAATTCATCACTTCCACCTTTAAGGTGTGATGAATGATATGAATCAAAAGGTAGTGGATGGCTTGATGACCTCTGACCGATATGAATGGAAGATAAAATATACTGCGCCGACCCCAGATAGACGAATGGCAATGGGGCAGGGAGAAGAAGAAGAACACGCATATACATAGTTTAAAATTAAAAGTTCTTTGTCTCATATCTACAATACAATAGGCAGTAATTAATCCCAGACATTCGGTTACTCATGCTCATATACAGAACGCAGCGTGCCATCGAGTAAAGTAAAAAAGGTTGAGATTATTAAGTAATTCATTACCGAGAAACAGCTTTGTATGAGCATAGCGCTTCACAAGCAAACGCCCCAGGCGCTACGTGTACCGCTCCAGACTCGCCGCCGCCTACTGCATGTCGCTCAGGCCTATCTCCGTCATAGTGCTGTCACAACGGGATAGTAACATAATGAGGGCCAATAGCTCCCTCTGGCAGACATGTAAAAATTTCGCGTATAATCGCTGTGAAAGTGTCGAAAAAAACGTACCGATTCCACGCACGTCGCCCGGTCGCGACGAGAACAATATGGAAGCCTTTATGTCTCCGCCGCCGCAGGAAATGACAATTATTTTTGGTCCAATCCGTAAGGGAGAGAATGGTCCTCTTTCACACGCGCAAAATACCTTGAAGGACTCCTTTGTGTTGGCGGCGAGCAAAAAAGGCTCATTCACAAAAATAGGTTAGTTGCAAAACGCACGGGTGCAGTCCACCGGCGGTTGGGAGAGATCGCGTTCCAGTATCGACTTCATTAAACACAATGGCGCACCGTTTATCTCTCTTAGAAAGCAGATAACGCCTATAATGGCACTGGCATTAAGAAACAAAAAAATATGATTTTTAACGAAACGCGATGGTATGAATGCGACTAAAATGTTTGAATGTTGATGAATTCCGAACTAGAGGAAGACCACTGAAGAGGTTGATAGATTGTGTGAGGTGGGTGATGGAGGAGTTGACGAATGACAGATAATAGTGGAGAATTGTCTCTTATGTCCTCTACATAAGAGGCAGTGGCTGGCTGAACAACGTCTGTCCGATGGTATTGGAATCTTCCAATCCAATTCAGTCTCCCAGGTTATATGGGAACAGGACAGGAAGATGGTGATAATAAACCTCCTTTTAAATACCTACGTATTATTACAACACTTTTTAATATTTTTAAGCAATATAGAGTATATCCTCAAGCAGTCTTGGCTCATGACGAAAGAGTAATTATTTATCTGAAAAAACCTCTAAAGTAATAAGCGCACGCTATGAGGCGTTAAATTAATGGAATTATTCGCTAGTTAACCGCCCAACATGTGATCACTATTATTATATCTGACACGCCTACTTCTATCATAAAGAACACACGAATTTGCCTAATAGCCTATAAATTAATAAAGTAATCGATACTGAACATAATATACACTTAATAGGCAAGTCGGTTTACTATAAGGTGAGCCTTGGCCTATGGGGTTTTAAAAAAAAACTAGGCAAAGGAACAAAAGCCACGCTGTCTGCCATCCGACAGGTATATGACGCGGCGCATTTTATTGGTTTTCCGAAACATTCCCTGCCCTATTAATAAATGAGTGGCGGGAAAAAAGTCGTAGAATCCATTTGTCAGGAGCACGGTGATTTATGAGAGAAGGACTTCGGGATTCCTAGAAAGAATGCGTTTTGTTCTATTTGCCTACCTGTCACTTTGATTTAGAAGGGTGGTTAATAGTTTTTGGTACCGCCGCAGTTAATGGGTACTTAGAGGGCTGATGTACTGTAATTATATACCGCTTTCTGCGTTTTGATATCATTTACAGATTCTTTATGAGAGAAATAACATTTTCAAGCGTCGGAGCGTTTGAGCTGCCGAAGAATCCAAATATGAAAGCACACTGGCATTATGACGAGTACTTAAATCGTAATTACATGCAATGAGAAGCTTCTTGTTATTTTTCCCCTATTTTCCCAAGGTTAATTCCGTACGTCACATTACTCTAGGTTTTGTTTATTTTTTTTGGGAAGTAGGAAATGCTGTTTTTGATGGTTTATTTGCACTTGCGAGGGGCTCTCTGACCACAATACCACAATCCGCGTTGGGACATATCGTATATACCATATAGTATATAGTATAGTGGGTTATGGCTCATTCTCCCTTTATTCCTCCATGCATATATTCTTCCTTCTGTGCTCGTACGGTAAGGACATTAAAAGGCTGGTGATTTAAGGAACTGCTTTCTATAAGCATAAGTTAGGTGCAGAAAACTCGAGAGCGTCGCTTCTTCTTCTTTCAAGAATAATCTTCCTATAAGGATTTGAAAGGGGGTAGTTAAAACTGTATTCTGCTCTGTCTGGGCAGAAGAATTATGAGTTCCTCATATAGCAGACGCCAACAAATGACTTTAAACATTTGGAGAAATCTAATGACCTTCTCTTGCAATCATAAATCACATTATAAATCACACCTATTTTTATCCTGGAAAGGGCATAGACGGACTAACGTTTCGCTAATGATACTATGTAGGTATAAGAATGTTCCCATGTAATAGGTGGACCTATTGCCATCTACAGGGCACGTAAATCACGGTATATTGTTAGGTGGTACAGTTTTCTTTGTAATAATAATTTGCGCATTAGTTATTTTTTTCCAGCTAGTGTGATTTCATTCATTCTCACGAGCCCCCATAAATAACATGACTGTTATTGGCTGACCAAAAAATCCCGTGAACAGGTAGCTGATGTAAAAAAACGGTATTTCACATGCTGGGAATATTTTTGTTGTGTGTCGTTCTACGCAAGAATACTTCGGTTATATTAATTTGTTTCTACACTTAATAGTGATCATCGCGACGCATGCTTTATCGTCAACAGCCAACGGTAAAGTTACTGCTGTAAAACTTTCATTAGCATTTAACTTAAGCCGTGAAGAAGTTGGAATGGAAAATTTATTGAATAATTCAGTTTATATGGTTGCCGTGCGGTAATGTGGTCTCTTTGTCGATATTTTTTCGCTAAATAAAAATAATATTTATTCCCTTCTCATAAAGGTAGTACCCAATATAATTAATTATGCATAATACATACATTTTCTAAAGTGATTCATGGCTTAAAATTGATGGTAACTCTGTATTTCATACAGCAAGTAAAAGTGACAGTATCAGTTTTAAACTATGACTAATGTTAGTCCATGTTTTATTTAAAGGGGGATTAGGTGCATTGTGCATTCACTTATGATAGATACTTAAAACAATTTGCTACTATACTAAATTAATGACGTCAAGAATGCGTCTAGCATAGCACTATTTTGTACTAATTATAAAAACGTAGGTATATTCTAGAATGTAAACCCACCTCGAGGCGGACAGTTCGTGAACGTTCAAATTACCGATATTGCATCGTCACGCCGATAGAATCGATACGTCGGCGGTATCACACGGCGATCGCCCTGAAATGTGCTGAGCTCATACGTTAGTCTGCAGCAGTGAGAATCGAATGTTCCTTCCGATGTGGTGCGATTGTTACATCGATTGGCACTCGGGTGCGTAGGTATGTCTTCTTTGAAGGAAGAATCATCATCCTCCTGCCCTGTCCCGTCTAAGGTGGACGCATTCCTCTTCCATTCATATCGGTTAAGCGTCATCGACCCATTGACACCCTTTTAATTGATAATCATTCATCACACCGGAAAGGTGCTTGTGATTGGAGATGATCATATTGAGAGACTGGGGAATTGAGAGATTTATTGGAATGACAACATTCTAATCCATCTTCTCACGGTTTTGTCTTATGTTTTGCACCTAATAACCACACCTAATACCGATCCTCTTTGAGTGCGCTGGTGCTGTTGGCGCCATTCGGGTTCCTTGCTTATCGACATAGATATATATATAGCCCTCTGGTGAGTGAGGCTGGCTCATTCTAGTTCTTTTTTTATTCCCTGGCGAGCATTAAAAACTCTTTGAAGAAAAAGAAAAAAACTAAGAGACTTGTATTATTATTTAATCCACACCATAGACGGTATTTAATGAGCTATCGCCATTAGCTGATAACAGTAACTTCCGAGAAATTTAATGCAATTGTCTTTTTAGTAATTTCATTCAAAGCCTCTAAGTTAAGTTGCTAGGTAATTTTATAGAATTTAGATACTTCTATTTCAGGCACTTTGTGTTTTTTTTGTCAAATTGCCGATGTGGCATAGCCCCTTAATTAGATAATTGATCCGATATAACAAAAATAAAAATGATATTTTTTGAGATTCCTACTTCTTTTTTGGCTATGGTGGCAGTGTAGATTGTGAGTTATACTATGAAATTAATAGGCAAATTAACTCTGAGAATATTACAAGAAAATTAAAATGTATATCCGTATAGTTTTGCGAACTCTTAAGAGCTTACACTTTAAGCTGACAATATTTTTTCTGCTCCAGGAGATGAGCCCAGATAAGTTCAGAGAAGCCTTGATCTACTCTACGGCCAACGCAATACCCCGGGACCTCCGAAAACCCATTGTTCAACACGTAAACATCGGAACGCGAAGATAATCCCAAGTTTCGTCGAGAACGTTTCGTATTTTACACCGAAAAAAGGTAATCCGCGGCCTCTTTGATTTTCGCACAGGCGAGCGCAGTGGAATATTTGTTTCCAAAGGCGCATCCCTAAAAAAGCTTAGGATTATTGATTTCTGCGAAGAATCGCTGGTCCGCACGGATAATGTTCCCTTACGGTTACGAATTACATGCCCAAGGGTGGATGGACTCACCTCCAATTTCTTTCTACGGAAATATCAAGTCTCGAGTTCGTGGATCTGGGAACAAACTACCTGGGTACGCCCTTATCAGTTCTCTTGTTTCGAGCTTCAATTGTTTCATTGACGGCTCCATTGGTGTGCTAAAAGGTTACTCAATCATTTAAAATCAGCTCCCACGGTGGTTGCTCTTTTGAACTGCACTTAATTAGAAAGTCATTAGTGTAAGTCGTTACTAAAGTTGTTTGTACTGAGGCTAATTGCTTTTTTCAGCTAACGTGGCTTTTGTTTTCCATACGCGATAGGTACCAAAATATTGCAGCACTATGTTCGATTTAGGTTTGCCGGAATAGTAGGCCGGTATGTAATTTATGTGCCTAGCAATGGACTGTGACTTTTGTGCCCGATAAATGGCAATGGGCTCGCCACCTATTACATGGGACCTGACATAGTTGGCGAAGCGTGGGTGCTAGTTCACCACTGCCTACCCCTTCGGGGATATAGCCGTGATGTATGTATGTATGTAATTTATTTTAAATTTAAACTAAATTAAACTTCCACAGTGCATCCATTGTTTAATGTTTAGGACATAAAATAAATTTGTGGCACTGTATGTAAAGAATATATTAATTGACATAGTATTCGTACAGTCAATAGCAGGTCAGGCTACTACAAAATGTAAAATTTTTCCAAACAACTTTGTGCTTAATTACAAACATACTAAAGTTGACCACCATTTGAATAAATTTGACAGTTTTAGGTATTCTAAAGTAGCGTTGATCGTACAAACTATATTAAACTTTACTCAAGGTGAAAAGATGACATTTAATTGGACGTATCTGACAGTGTTATATAACCGGACTCATGGCTGACAATACAGAAACCGTTTCCGAAATCCCATTGAGTGTTACCATTCTGCCTACCGAGTTAATGAACGAAAATCATTAGCTCCGATATCGTTAGCAGGTCCCCAATAATTAATGAATTTGATGAGATGAAAAATTTAATATCGTACCCTTAATGAAACAAGACGAAGCGTGATCGATCAAAATAAAAATTATTAATAGATCGGCCGTGCCGACTGTGATGGATCTCGGCACTTAGTCATCGCGTTTAATTAAAAATGGCCGGTTAAAATTAACGGTTGCATTCGAAATTTTGTGCCGTGTAGTGTCATTAACATGTTCCTCACGTTCTTGTCAGCCCATTGTCCGAGAGGCTGTAAGGAATGATGCACATGAGGCCTGTCTAGGAGGCCGAAATATCTTTAAAGTGTCAATTAATTTGCCGGCAGCGTTTGAAGACGATTTTATACACATAGTATATCTATCTCACTATTTATTCCCGAAGGGGAAGGCATAGGTGAATTAGTTAGTATCCTCCTATCCATCAATCCGTTACGCCAATTAGTTAGGTCCCATGTAATAGGTGGCGAGCCTATTGACATTTATCGGGCACAAAAGTCGCAGTACATTGTAATGTAAAATGAATGTAAAATCACATAATAAATTATGTTTTTTGTGATTTCATGATTGCTTTCGTAGTTAAGATGGCTTGTATTGATAAGATTATCAAAGTATAGACAGAACGGGCCATAACACAACATAACCACACCCTACCACTACTGCAGATGCAGCCAGGACCTTCTTCTTTTAGTGTTCCTGTTTAAAACTCGTAAGGTTTTCTTAAGAGACGTTTGTAGAGTCGTATAAGTAAGCAAAAAGTATGAGTTAATACTTTATTTCTTTCTTAAATTATACCCGACAGGTACTAGTATGCATTCAGTTTTATAGTATGTTTACAACATTGCGAACAGTTCGCGTTGCTCAAGCCTAATCATCTAAGTTAACTAGGTGACCATGCATGGCGTATTGACAGGCTCCTTGATGGCCTACCATTAGAGATGTCTTATATTTGGCATAGCGAAAATTAATGCTTGACAAATTTCTGCATTATCATCAGAATCGGATTCGCAATTGCGATACAACAGTTAATAAAATTATATTTTGCAGAAATAAACTTGTGATGTTTCAGAGAATTCTGTTAGTAAATTATAAACCTATGTAATCTTTCAATTGGTTTTCCACCATAGTGCAATCCGATTGTGAAATTTAGTCAATTTGCGGTAATCTCACATGCCGTTGGATGTATTATTTTGCTATGTTGGTTAAATTGCTTGCTAACAAAATTCATGGCATGCCATTTTTATAGAAAAATAATCAGGTACATAATAATTATATACATACATAAATCACGCCTAGATCCCCGAAGGGGTAGGCAGAGGTGAACTAGCATCCACGTTTCGCCAATTATGTTAGATCCCACGTAATAGGTGGCGAGCCTATTGCCATTTACCGGGCACAAAAGTCGCAGTATATTACTACAGCTTGGTGGTATAAGAAGAACGCTGCTGCCCATCCCTCATCACTGATTTATCCTTAGTCGCCTTGAACGATACCCACGGGAGAGATTTGGGGTGGTGACAATTGTATTCTACTCTGCCGTCACAACACGGCGATACATAGATGAGTATAAACTAATGTCTGGTTATATCCGAATGCATATTGCATTTAATACCCATATTTCGACGAGATGAGTTCTGTCTTATTGTATCTAATTTAAATATGAAAAAAGTCAAAAATATGTACGTGAACAATTAAAATTAAATTCTATCGGAAAACTCTTCAATACTCTACATAGGTACTTCTAATTCATTGATATCCAGGGCCTTTAATAATATTACCATTTACCTACCTACAAGATTTATTTTAGAAAATGCGAACGAATGATAAAAAGTTAAAGTCCTGGATGGCCGAGTGGCTTTTATCTTTGTTATAATACCTTCTTCCCATTTATGTAATGTCAAAAATAACCGATAAATGGCAATAGGCTCGCCACCTATTACATGGTACTTAACATAATTGGCGAAACGTGGGTGCTAATTCACCTCTGCCTACCCGTTCGCGCATATTGGCGTGATTTATGTATGTGTGTTCAATGGAAGCCCTAATTACCGATTAATTTGGAAGCTAGAAAGCTAATCATGCTAGGCTTAAGTGGAACGCCGCTTTCTGGGTCAAATAATAATGCACGCGTCTGTTGATCAAATCTGTTCCTTACTAATATTGAACTAATTTGCAAGTTAGTTATGGCCGTTCACGCGTTACAAAGTTAAATTATAACTCCGAATTAATTGCTACTACAGCAGGGTTACCTGGATAAATTATTTTGCTTTGCACTGCCAAGAGTTAGGATTAAACTTTGGGTTAATTAAATAATTAAGTATAAGTTTGACCCGCCGAATAAGGACGGTGAAATTTTGTTGTTACTCTTAAGAATGACAATCTTTTATTGAAATCTGAAGGTAAAGCTTGGGTGGTGAGTGAACTCCATATAAAAAATATTTCACCTATCAAACAGGACTCACCTTAGCGAACATTGCTTCGTGTACGCAATCGCCTGCTGAGTTATCTACTCTAATCCACTGCGCTATTGAGCTCCTTCGGACGTCACAATACGTCGCGTAATAGAATCAAAGTGGCGAATTCGTTATCAGTTTATCAGTCAATTATCAGAGACAAGAGCGGCGACTTAATTGGATTAGAGTTATAAGTTGCGACAGGGTGTTTAATTGCAGTGCGCGCGCCGCGTGATCGACGCACGCCGCGGGGTGCGCTCTCTGCGCCCGCGCCGACCAATTACGGGCTACCCGACGGCTTACTGTGGCTACGACCGAGTAGTATTATTTATTTTCAAAATAAAAATAAATAATTCCGACCTTCCTGTAGCCCAAGACAGAGGGCCAAGGAGGAGCTCGCTAGCGCAGTGGCATAACGCGCTTTGTCTACGATTGCGTAAACTAAGCAATGTTCGCTAAGGCCGGTCATTGAATGGCTGACCAAAAAGTTAATATCTCTAGTTTCTCCGTGCTTCGGAAGCAACTTTAAGTCGTTGGTCCCGGCTGCATCTGCAGACGTTAATACCCACCAACCCACACTGGGTCAGCGTGGTGGGCCCAATCTCCCTATCTCTCTCTCAGTCTTCCATCCATAAGGGACGGCCCGTACCCCAGCCAGCAGTTGGGACATTAAAGGGCTAGTGATGATGATTATAAAATTAAATTAAATAATTCCGACCTTTCTCCCTCTCTGTCCTGTTCCCAATCTATCAGGGGTGGGCGCAGTATGTTTCCTCTTCCATTCATATCAGTCAGTCGTCATCAAGCCATCCACTCCTTTTTGATTCATATCACCCATCGGGAAAAAAAAATATAAAAACAAAAAAATTAGACCAATTTTAACTGCCGGTTTGTCCAATGGTCAGATGGACCAAACCGGCCGTTGAAATAGCTAAATTTTCAGGACAGTTCATAGACAGACTGACGAGAGGTAATATCCACATTAAGACAATGGCGCGGCACGAGGCAATCTGCAGACCGGCGGGAGGTGTGAGCGATCGAACTAATGATAAAGGCGATCGACGGATTATTACATTAAGCCCAGATGTTTTATTGTCAGTCGAGGCGGCACTTCACACCTCCGCTTGGCGAAATTTAGTCACGAATACCGCGTTGGTGGCTTTTTTCCTCTACGATGCATTAGAGTAAAAAACAAAAAAAAAACATCACTAGCATGTGACTTTAATTTTAGTTAGCAAGTATAGTCAACAGTCAACGTACGAATACGGTGTAGGCAGCCTTTTCCCTCTACGATGATCAATTTTGCATTAGAACAAAAACAAAACACATCGCTAGAATGCGCAAATGAAACAACAATTATTTTAGATAGTGCGCAGTCTACTGTTACGATACTAAAATATTTCTCAATCAGCTTTGCGCTTTACGCTAAACAAGATAAAGTTGACAACCGATTGATGTTTGACAGTATTGCAGCAATCCTATATCGGATAAATAATAGAATACAAAATACAAGTTCGATTAATGATTACCTCTAAAATTAATGCTTATTAGCTGTCTGACATTTCAAATAAAAATTAAATCAACTCAAGGACAAAAAATTCATGTTCCCTAATTTGCACAAGCCGATCGAAGCCAGAATGTGAAAGATGATATTTTTATGGTCTCTGTTTTATACTTTCACATCGTGAAATGTTATAAAATTAACAGAAAACATAAATTGTCATCATTATAGTACCAAAAAGTGTAATTCCAATTATAATAATATATATATTTTTTATTTATTTATTTATAATATACACTACACAACTCAATGATTAAGGAGCAATAGTATTAGCTGCCGTAAGTTTAGACCATTAAAGATTATTTGAGTTTGAGCGTCTATCTTTTTTATCAACAGAAGTGGTGGTCCGCTCTCTCCGTCTAATTTCCCTGTTCACGAAATGGCTGATTTCTGAATCTAACTACAACATACAAATCTCTCATTTGTATCAATATTAAGCTAATCGTTGCTTAACGTTGTGTCTTTTCATTACAACATCGACCAACTTTTAGTAGCTATTCATCTATAATATACTTATGACGATTGCGTCGACGAATCCACTTAGATTCAGCGTGTGTGCCGGGTACATCTCGTGACAAGAATGATGCAAAGTAACCCTGGACCCAAGCCGGGTGTAGGTTTAAAAGGCCCCTTTAAATGCACATCTACGCTCAAAAATGTACCTATATGCCTAGGTGGGCTCTTAAAATTCCCCAAGGGAGCCTCAATAAAGAGCCTAAATCAACTGGTGATGTGCCGTATGGTGACAGCAGAGCAGAATACAATTGTCATCTTCCCTATTTTTCACGCGGGTGTCTAAAGGTCAATACGGTGATGAGTAATGGGCAGCAGCGTTCCTCTTATACCATCTAGCAATAAACGGCGATTAACCTAACGGCCCTATAATAGATGGCAATAGACTTGCCCCTATTACATGGGAATTAATTCACCTTTGCCTACCCCTCTGGGGATAAATATGCGTGATTTATGTATTTTTGTAAGTATGTATAATGGTCGATTTCGGCCGACCTTCCCATACGTTCCGATTGCTAGCGGAACAACTGCCGATATCTATAAAATACAACAATGCAGACCGAACAAAGGCCAACGCAAGAACAGGCGAACACGACGACAGTTGATTAGCGGGATTCGCGAGGTGGGCCGCGCGGCACGCACCGCAGACGATCCGAGTATCGATCCCCGCGACCCTTCGAACGAGCGGCGGGCTAGCACAATGCCGCGGCTCTTTATTATAGCATCTCACATTGTTGTCATTGTTATTATTATGATTCTTTACCGCTTTCCATTGTCGGCCGGCGCTGCGGCGGTGCTTTTTCACGGCTCGCGTTTAGTCTGGGCATTGGGAGCGCGACGCTCGCACGCTTAGTCGCGGAAAACGGGTGTTTTCCACGCGAAACGTTGACGGTTGCGTGCATTTCCACGTGCAGCCGAATGCGCGCGCAACGACGTGCTAGGGACACGCTCCGAGACAGCTGACCGAGTCGCGGTGACGTAGACTCTACGTACACGTAACGAGTGTACAGACGAGCTGTGTTTGTGTGTGTGTGTTCTGTGTTTTAGTATATAAGCATAGCGGGTTGAGTTATATTGTGTTGCCATGCCGACAAATCTTGTTTCTGTCTGCGGACACTGTGACTGTGATAGTACATACTTAAATATTTTAAATTGTAATAAATTTGCTGACAAGATAGGTACTTGTAGATTTTTAACTTTCTCGTTTTAGCTTAGAGTTTGAAAAAATATATTGGTACGGCTGTATATCCGTAACAGCATATTTTTTTGTCAATTTGATGTAATTGTTATTTAAATGTTGTTCTAATCAATTATAACTAAGCAAATGTGGCTCAGATTCATGGAAAAAAGACTTTGTATATATTATTGTATGTTTGTGAGAATACTTTAAATTTGTGAAGTGTGTTTCTTCTAATTGGACGCTTATAGGAAAAATTGAAACAAAGAAATACTTACGTAGGTACCTATATCAGTGAATTGGAAAAGATTTATCTAAAATACTTGCTAATTTAAAACATATTTCGGTTTCAAGTTGTTTACAAAATGAGAATTAAATGTATTACGCGTGTATTACACACGCTAGGCCCTAGGCAAATAATCTACATACATACATAAATCACGCCTACATCTCCGAAGGGGTAGGCAGAGGTGAACTAGCACCCACGTTTCGCCGATTATGTTAGGTGATTAGGTCCCATGTAAGCGGTAGCGAGCCTATTGCCATTTATCGGGCAAAAAAGTCGCAGTACTATTGCTAGGTGGTATAAGAGGAGAGCTGCTGCCCATTCCTCATCACTGATTTATCCTTAGTCGCCTTATACGACACCTACGGGAGAGATTTGGGGCGGTGACAATTTTATTCTACTCTGCCGTCACCACGCGGCGTTATATTGTTGCCACCTATGTTATATTGTGTTATTATGGTGCACAAATAAATATATAGCCGTGTGGTGACTGCAGAATATAAATGTCACCACCCCTAATCTCTCCAGCGGGTATAGTATAAGACTAATAGTAAAAACAGTGATAAGGAATGAGTAGCAGCGTTCTTGATTGGTATACCACCTTACAAAATATAGGTACTGCAATTTACGTGCCTGATAGATCGCAATTATAGACTTGCCCTTTTATTACATGGAAACATACATACATACATAAATCACGCCTATATCCCCGAAGGGGTAGGCAGAGGTCAACTAGCAATCACGTTTCGCCATCTATATCAGGTCCCATGTAATAGGTGGCGAGCCTATTGCCATTTATCGGGCACAAAAGTCGCAGTACATTGCTTGGTGGTATAAAAGGAGCGCTGCTGCCCATTCCTCATCACTGATTTATCCTTATAGTCGCCTTGTACGACACCAACGGAAACATACATAGCGTAAAGTGGAAAGACCTCTGCGCACTCCTTCGGGGATAAATAGGGAAATAATAGGCTTTATGTATAAATAAAAATAAGTATTGACTAATACTAACATCACACTAGAAGCATAGTAACACTTTAATTGTGAATTTTTAGCAAGCATACTATTTTAAATAGAACATAATTCAATAAACACACAATGGTGTACCTAAACACGGTAGCATTAGTAACAGCGATTCCATCCAATAATTGCGACGGTAATCACCTGCTGGTTACAAGGGCTGACGCTCACAAACACTGGCGCAAGAGGCCCTAGAATCATAACGCGCCAGGACTCATCCAATAATTGCCGGAGTAACGCTTGTGGTAAATAAAAAGCGAGCATCTCTGAGCTCCCTAATTGGCGAGAGGTGTTGGTAATGACAGCCGCGAGTGCCACGAGTGCGGGTGCAAATTAATAATTATCGCGCATGGCAACACTGCGCGACACCGCAATATGGCCGTCGTGCATTGTTGGCGCCATACTGTTTTAGTTTTCGATAGCAATAAATCAATTGAAAAACGTAATTATTATGACAGTCTGCCGTTCTCTGTTGTGTTTGGAAAATTCTTTGCAAATTATGCTTCTCACTTGAAACGATTTCAACTCGCGCTGTTAGGTTTATTACAATTTTTTGTGGACGTTATGGAAATTCGTTCAGGTAATATAATAGTTATTTCAAATTATAATGTAGGTGGTGCTGGTAATTTATAGTAAAACCATATTACAGCAAATAGAAAAATCATATTATTTAAGAGCTTTAAATTATAGATGTGATAGTATCAAATACAGTATAAAAGTAAGGTTTTACACGTAATTTACATACATACCTACCCTGGTAAAATTAATTTATACGTAATTTACAAAAGAACTTCTTATTTCCTACAATTCAATTTCAATACAGTTCAATTTCGCTTTCAAACTTGTGATCGAACGTTCAGTTCAACACCTAATATTTTAGCTATCGGCTGCTATCAGCGTAGATATATGTCGCCTACATCAGATGACGGAAATGGCTGTACGTCACAGTGAAAGGCAGTATTAGGCAGGGTGGACACAAACAGTACCGCACACGTAGGAGCCGGCGCTATATCTCCTCGTAGGGGGGCGACCCACTGTCTTACATGCCGAGAGCTCGACACATAGGTATTATCTATAGTAGAACTAACATTTTCATACTAATATAATGGAAACTGGACTCGAAGACTTATGTAAACTATTTTTTTAACATATTTTATTAAAAAAAAATCTTGTTAAGTTTTAGTGACATTGTTCGCTACCACAATATGGAGCAGAGATAAATTTTTGCGTTTTTTGATACCAAAGACAATAAGAATAGTCACAAATCACTTTTAAAACTTATTTCAGTATCTTCTTAGTAGTTATAACTTACATTTTTTTAAAGTAGGTATTATATAGTATTGTTTGTAAAAAAAATACAATTTTATTTGTAAAAAGTAAGCTTAGCTATAAAATATTGCTGAAAATTCACGTATTTACAGGAAGCCTTCTTATTTTAAAAACCTGTTGATTTGTATCATGTATTCGTAGACTAATAAAAAAAGTAACTTCCAACGCAACTGGAATGAAATGAAACTGAGATGAACACTGGCTTTAATACGGTCAGGGCCTCCCCCACAGGGGGGGTGGGGGCCACCGTCTCTAGCTCATCAGGCCTGTCTTGGGACCGCAAATTAAATACTAGGCCTACGACGCTCTTGTACCTAAGTTACGATACGGTATGAGTAGAATCGCCCAGTGAAATTGAGAATTTGCGGAATGTGTAATATTGTGTTATGTTTATTGTTTTGATAATTTTAATGTAGTTAAGCTTACAATGTTTGAAGAACTATGAGGGATTATCATTATTTAGGTAATAAAAATCAAATGTTATGAAGAATCACATTTAAAATCTTGTCATAATTGCAGAATTTGGAATGAAATTATAAACTATTCGATTTTAATTTTAACATTATATAAATGTTAGAACAATTAGTACAAAGATTTTAGTGGTTAAAAAAAGAATTTCGAAAAATTATGATCTTGAGGCGGCCATCATCATCTTGATTTGGTGGAAGCCCATAACCAGGTGCGCCAAGTTGTTTGTTGGTATACACCAGGCAATCTCCCTTAAGCGACTTTTACGACACCCCTGGTGTGAGTTTTAGCTGGTGTAGTCTACATAATAGGGATGATGACACTAACAAAGAATCACTGATATAATGATTTATTATAATAATTTAGGACAAGGAGATTCATTAATAGTCACTTGTTATCAGATTATACTTGTGATTGATATTTATTTTATAAAAATAAAATTACAAAACTTAGCAATCCGCCATATTTGCTAAAACGCCGCGTGACGTCATTATTGAGCTATCTCCATTTTGACATTTTATTTGCCAATCAAATTCAGTAGTTTAATATAGAAACTGGCCTTTTTACGGAATAGTGACGTCACACAGATGCCATTGCTATTTTGGCGTTTTGGCGGCAATTTTAAATTGCATTACTTAAAACATGATTTTTCTATCAAAATCGAAACTTTTTACAAAAATATAATTTATTTTGGGTAAAGTAGACACGTGAGAAAACATGGTGTAGTTTTTCAAAATTAGTCATCATGCCATAGCCCGCACGAATACACTATTCTATTGATATGCACCGGTACACTTTTGTTGTTGTTTATTGATATACCTACTAGGAACGATGCTGCCCATTCCTAATATTCCTAAACCTCAGTCGCCCAGATGGTGGTAACAACTATACCTATGTTATTCTGCCGTCACCACACGGAAATATTTATTATTTATTTATTATTAAACTACACAACAAAACAGGCACAATATCAAACATGTTAATTACGTAATTAAAAAGTCGTTACGCATGCCTAAAATGCCATTTGAATGTCTAGATAAGCTTAGCCCGTCGCACTAAAGATTATCCCGGGGATACGTCGGGGGATTCCCACATTTAACGCCGCAGCCTAAACCGGGATTCATTAAATTGAATTGGAACTGGTAAAATGGCGGCGACGCCGAGCCGGCCTGTTTCACGCTCTGACAGTTTTGTACTTTGAAAGCAAAATGGACCTAACCTATCTGCGATCTGCCAGGAACCACGCAGGCACGTTGGCGAGTATCTGGCGTCCGGGCCAAATTTGGACACTAGAATCTGTACGGTTGTCGTATTACAAACAAGATGTCTTTATGTCTGCACCACTTGAATATACACTTCAGTATGTTTGTTATATTATGAACATTATAGTATAGTAAAAATATGGTGAGGAATGGGCAGCAGCGTCCCTAGACAAATACTGCGATTAAAAGTTCGCGTTGAATTGCAAAAGGCTCGCCCGCTATTGTATGGAACTAGGAATAAGCTGGCGAAACCGTGTTCATACACCTCTGCCTACCACTTTGAGGGATAAGTCGTGATTTATGTAGGTATATTATGAACATTTTATTGAAGAAATCAGTACAATAAAATAGATCACGAAATGTTTCGAAACTTTGTGACATATTTTTCTTTACACCAACAAGCTCAAAAGCGTTTGAAGATCTCATAAATACAAGTCACTTTCAATGTGGAAGCAAATCCAAAATCTTGAAAAAACAAACAATACAAAGTAATTAACTAATACAGTAATTAAATAAAATTTAAATTTTGATATGAAAAAATTGCGGTTTCTTAGAGTAAATGTGCAAAGAAAATAACAGCAAGAAAAAGTTAACCTTTTATTTAAAAGATCAGTTTAAAATGGAGTTCATCACCCTTTTACATTCCTTTGTTCTTGACATTAAAAAACAATTGAAACTCGTAATGTTTCAAATAATAGATAATAATAAACACAAGATCACAATATCCAACTTTATCTGGGGATGCTTTAGTACCTACCTATGAAAACAGATGTCCCACACCTATTAGCTACAGAAAAACCCGGTAGATGCTGTAAAGGCCTCTCGGCCAACAGCCTAGGTCCATCAAAAAAAAAACCTATTAGCTAAAAAAGTAAAGTAAATAAATATATAATTTATGAAAAACTTATATCACTTAATCGACTTCTCATTTGAGTACCTACCTACGGATAAGGAAATGTGCCTAACTGTATTTTTCTAGTATTTTTTTTTATTAATAAATAGGTACTTGTGTTATTTTAAAAGCATTGTATAAATCTAGTTTAGGAATTGTCATATTATTATTATAAAGTCTAACTCTGTATCTACCTAAATTATACTTAGTTAATTATACTCATAAAACATCCATTGTATCGGAACCGACAAAAAATATTTAAGGAAACTAAATGTTTCAATGCTATTTTTCTATATATTTGCCTTAATTTTTTTATGAATATTATTAAGAAGAACTCAAAAATAATATTGTAATTAAAAATTGATATTTAATTTTATAAATTTTAGAAATGTATTTAAATTTACTTTCTTTGTGATTGTAACTTAATCAAATTTATAGCAAAAATCTTCCGTTATTTTTTTGTTATTTCCGTTACCTGTTTTAGTTTTTGTGATTGTTACCTATAATATCAATGTATTAATTATGTTACTAAAGTAAACGATAGAAAGTTTTCGAAATGTAGCTTTTATTAAATGTTCTTAATAGCTATTAAAAAAGTTTAATTTTAAATAGGTACCTAGGTATAACCTACCATAAAAAGGTACGGAAAATTATCCTACAGTATTAAATTAGATATATTTTGATTGTTAGTTGTGTATGTATCAAAAATGTTGTATGTTGTAAAATTACTAAGTTGAAATTGTCATGGTAATGTAAGCCAGAGTGTATACAAATATTACAAATTATCAATTTGTAAAAGCAACAACTACCTTAAATACAGCATCATACTACCTACGACTATCATTTTCAAACATTTTGTATTCTATTGTTCTATGTACCTAATATTTTTTCTAACGTTTATATAATTTTGATATCAAAATAACAATTTGAATTTCATGTTACAGACCTAGAAGTAAATTAGAGTAAGCACGAATCCTTACCGTTGAGCTGATTGTTTGTGTTGTGTATAAATAGCTCCGTTTACACCAGCCCTGTGTAAAACTTTTTAAAAATAAAAAAGTTCACAAAAACTTTTGTATTTCATTATTTTCTCACAGCCCGCTATTGCTAAATCAAGGTAGCCAGCCTGTAACACTAAGCTAGGAAAGTACCACGGTGCTAGGAGGCCAGGTGCAAATATATTTTAATGCGCACAGACGTGTGAAACAATAGAATTACCCGGAAATACACTTGAGGTAGCCATATTATCTCTAAACAAAGACAAAGGGATCCAATATTTGCAGAGCTTTTTTACCTGGTAACCCTTATCCTTGGAAACTACACACTGTTTTTATTACTGATTACATTTAGGGTCTTGCTATAGAACAATGGCGGTATGAGTTTGTGTTTCAAAGAATTTCTTGATTAGTATTTTAGTTTATGGCTCGGCTAGATTTCGTCGTGTGCGGGAGTGTAAACATACTTACATGTAGGTATGAACTGAAACATGGAGTTATAACAATTAAAATTTTCATACACGACTATTCCTTTTACCTATAGTGTGTTGAGATTTAATAAAAATAATATTTTGACAGTATCGTCAAATCCCGTATGGTGCTTAATGCAAAGAAAAATAATGAATATTTGGGCTAATTATTCATTGATTTAATAGATAGGTATACCAGACTTCTCAATCTATTAAATAATAATTAGACCAATAGGTAGGTTTATTTATTGAGCAAAAAAAATACATGGAATGTACCTAAGGGGTGTCGTAAAAGGCAACTAAGACAGATAGACCGGTGTAGGTACCTACGTATATTAATAACCATTCGGGGCACCTGGATGGTGGAGGGCAAATGACCAACAACAACATACCCAAGGAGGGTTGGTGTAAGGCAGGCGAACGGCTGTATATCCCAAGCCAACACCTTGAGCAGTATCGTGTATATCTAATGGATGAAATGAATGGGACGACATCTTAACGATAGGTGTGATTAAAGAGGAAACATAGGTTCCAGATACCTTTTATTTTGTACGTTATATTTATTTTATATTGACTGTTTGTTTATTAAATAAATAAATAAATAGGCACTGGGCTGATCCCAAATAGCTAGAATAGATTAGAAAATGATGAAGCGTTAATTAGTTCACCTCTGCCTACCCCTTCGGGGATATTGGCGTGAATTATGTATGTATGTGTTAATTACCTTTTCGGGGATAAATGTGCGTTATTTATATATTTGTGTAAGTAAGTATGTGTTTGTACAGCTAAATAGTCTAGGTATATGCCTGAGGCAGTGAGTAGGTACCTACTTATGTGAAAGAAAACACTATAAATGAATTAATGACTACCTTTAGTGAAAATAGTACTAACTCAATCTAAATTATTACAGTAATTATAACAAAATAAATACTAAAGAAACGAAAGTTAAATATTTAAATGAAATATTGGGATGAAAACTTTGGTTAGTAAATAACGTCTAAATAGGATAAACAGCACAATATTTAAGTGTTATGGTTAATATAACTATAGAGCTATTGATAAAGTTTACTCTGAGTAATTAGCGTTGAATTATCATTACTTTATGAAGCAACAATAAAAGTAAATGTAGATACGAATTCCGATCGGAATTGCCAAAAAACAATGGCGTATAGAGAAAAGAAGTGATGTCTGACGGCAGGCGATTGTTATCGGCCTGAGTCCCAGCGAGCCTTGAACCCACTTCAGCTGTGCAAACTATAGCCTACGTGTGTATATGAAGGCCCAACAGTTGCTCCATTGACATAATACAAGTATTTAAGTTACGTATTCATGTTACCTACAAAAAGTAAAAAATATTGCAATTTATAAAATATAAAAATAATGGTCAGATAATATCGTTTGTTGACATTCACGAAATGCCTAATAATTTAATAAAGTTTGAATGCCTAATAAATAGACACAGAATGCTTGGAAAAATAAATTCCGAGTGTACCCATTCTCGACAGTTTTCCGGTAATCAAAAAAGAAATTGAAGTATGCATTTTTAAGTTGCCAACACAATGTTATACGTGTACGGAGGGAGCCGTGTCTTGTTTACAATATAAACTGAGGCCGAGGAGGTGCAAGCACCGTCGGCAAACAAAATTGAGATTTGCATGAAGCGGTGGCGAGGCGTACGCTCGGCAGGCCACGCGATTAAAAATGCAGGGCGCGGCGGGTGGGAGAGTGCGGGAGGGCGGGGCCGAGACCCGCGCTGCCATTGGCGGAGCGCGGGGGGCGGGCCCGGGGCGCGGGCGGGGGGCACACCGTCGCCGCCGCCCGGCCACCGAGCCTCCTCACAACGCACGTAGCCTTCGCGCCGTACGGTCCCGCGACACGTTAACGCGAACCGCCGCGAGTCCATGTGAGCGACCGACAGTTCTCTCGTTGTGCACGGTGAACGAAGGATCGGCAAACTGTACGCGCCGCAGGAAGACGACATGTTGACGATGGAGACGGACTTGAAGGGCGGCAGCCTGCACGCCACGGTGCCGCCGCACCACGCGCTGCAGCACGGCTACGGCTCGCTGGGCGCGCTCGGCGGCATGATGCTGCCGCAGCAGCAGCCGCTGGCCCAGCACCAGCCGCTGCACCACCAGCCGCTGCCCCCGCACCACGGCCCGCCGCCGCAGCAGCACCACCAGCCCCCCAACAACAACAACAACAACACCAGCAAGAACTCCAACACCGACAGGGTCAAGCGCCCCATGAACGCTTTCATGGTGTGGTCGCGCGGCCAGCGCAGGAAGATGGCCTCCGACAACCCCAAAATGCACAACTCCGAAATATCCAAACGTCTCGGTGCGCAGTGGAAAGACCTCTCGGAGTCCGAGAAGCGGCCGTTCATCGACGAGGCGAAGAGACTGCGGGCGGTTCATATGAAGGAGCACCCAGACTACAAATACAGACCGCGGAGGAAGACGAAGACGCTTGCGAAAAAACAGGAAAAGTATCCGCTGGGAGGTGGAGCATTACTGGGCACAGGCGAAGCGCAACGGACATCCGCGCCGTCCTCGCAGCAGCCGCGGGACGTTTACCAGATGACTCCCAACGGATACATGCCCAACGGATACATGATGCACGACCCGAGCGCATACCAGCAGCAAGCGTACGGATACCCCCGGTACGACGTGTCGCAGATGCAGCAGGGCGGATACGGTGGTGGATACTACGGGGGCGGCGGCCAAGGCTCGCCATACTTGCCCCAGCCGCCCTCGCCGTCGGCGTACGGCATGGGCCCCGGCTCGCCGGGCGGATACGCGCTTCCGCCGTCGTGCGCGTCGCACTCGCCGAGCGGCTCGTCGGCCAAGTCAGAGCCGGTGTCGCCCGGCCCGCCGGGCATGAAGCGCGAGTACGGGCACGAGCCGCCCGCGCAGCTGAAGCGCGAGTTCGCCCCGCACGCGCACGACGCGCTCGGCATGAAGCGCGAGTACGGGCAGCAGGACCTCAGCCACATCATCAACATGTACCACGTGCCCGACGAGCAGCGGTACGCGGCCGCCGGCGAGCGCGTGATGCCCCTCATCTGAGAATCGCCTTTCGCGTGCGACATCGACATCCCGCCGCTCTGAGCTGGATGTGTCGCCGCGCCCGGCTGTCCCCAGTGACTTTGTTGCGAATCGGTCGTCCCGTTTAGGACAGTGATCGTTGTCTCCCGGCCGTACATACTTCTAGGTATGTCCTTTGTTTGTTTTGTATGAACGACCGCTGTTAGTGTTGCGAACTGTTGACTTAGCGAGTTGTCGGCCCCGGCGGACCCGCCGCGGCCGGAAGTTCAATTAAATGTTGTTGATGAATTAACTTGTATTATATTGTCATTATTGTATTTTTTCATGGTTTAAGTTAAAATATTCTAAGTTGTGCCGTGCGGATGGACGCAAGAGTGGAGCGCGAGGGCCGCGTGAGAGACGATGTAGTGCTCGCGGTAATTTGAATACCAAAAAAATTTGAACAAGTTGTAAATATAGTTGTAAAGGCTAGAGTTGGAGATAGTCGGTAATGTGTAGGTAGATAGCTATAAGTCGTGCCACGACGCCACACTCTTACGCCCGTCGTGCGTTGTACAAAATATTTGTTATATCGAAACGATAAAGCCTCGAAAGACTAAAAATATTGTAATACGAAAATGTACAGTGAGTGTTATATAGTCAGTGGACACAAAAGTATATTGAAGAAGAGATGAAGTTATCAATAAACGACGCGTTAAAATTGTATATGCTGTTTTGTTCAATATTCCCCAATGAACCCCTCAAGTGTATTTTGGTCGAATCGTCAACATTCATTGCTATTCGGTAAGCCAATATTAATATAGTATCTTACCTAACATAACATTGTTCTGCTTAACACAGGCATCGGAAGTTTTTTTTTCTGCAAATTATTTTGTAAAGTACCCTTTTTTTAAAATAGCTTTGCATAAAAATATGCCGTGGTGACTGATTTTTATATATTTTGCTTATTACAAAACAAATTTTTTCAATAATTATCGTAGTATCGTTTACAATAGTCTTGAAGATATTTTTTAATTTTGCCGTAGTCTTTAAAAGCCATAGAAAAGACTTCAACGCAATACAAACGCTACGGTAATGAATTATTATTAAAGAACGTTAATATGAATCTCCTTTGCCATCCTGATCGATAAATGGCAATAGGCTCGCCACCTATTACATGGGACCTAATATAATTGGCGAAACGTGGGTGCTAGTTCACCTCTGTCTACTCCTTCGGGGATATAGGCGTGATTTATGTATGTACCTATGTATGTATGAATCTCCTTTCTAAAAAATTTGTTTTGTATTGCTTTATATTTTTATTAGTTGGGTTCCTACCTCCCTACTCAAATAATTTTGAGATAATAGATGATGTAATTATTAGCATTTCATTCATTTGTTCCAAGCTTGTCGATTTTTGGTTACACAGAATTTGAGAAGTGCTAAAATATGAGTAATATTAATAGAATAGTTATTTAAAGTAGGTACTTCATAACAAATTGTAGAAAAAGGCACACAGTAAAACCGCTGCTTAAATATCAAAGTAAGCTATAGTATCTTCTTAAAAATACCCGATATCTCAAATTGTAGCATATTTAAAAACTATTATAAACATGGTTTTAAAAATACATTTATTAATACATTCCATGTTGCTTTAGTGGCAATTAGCTTCTCGTGCTATTTTTAATTGTAGATAAATTATGAAAAATAATATTTACCTACCTATTTGGATTGGTATACTAAAGAAGTAGATTTACATTATTTCAATATTCTAGTAACATTTGATTAACAGCATATGTAGTTAAACATTTCAATCACACGCCGACAACACGGTAGGGTGAAAATTTAATCAGTTTCCTCTGATGTTGATGAGATTCGGGTACTTTTTGGTCTCGGGGGATAAAACGACTTAATCCCGAATACTCCCCAGTATTTGGACAATTAATTTAAACACTATTTTCGAGTAGAAGGGGCGGTCGACGCATTACATATGGTTGCTTCTGATTACTTACGCAAAGCCTAGTCGCGCGGTTAGATACATAATTTAATGAAGGTGATGTGAAATATTATACTTACTGCCGCACTCACAGACGTCAAATAACGTTAGTGAGTACTTAACGTCAAAAAATTACATTTCAAAACTAGTCGCTATTCTTGCCGGGTCTAGATTTGAGTGAAAATTTTTGCCATCTGAGTGCGGTAGTTAGCGTTTGATATTGGTTCACTTTTCTCAGGGATTTAATCATAAAATTAAGGTTTTTTTTTAATATTTGGCAACGTAATACCTAGATACATAAATCACGCCTGAATATTTCCGAAGTGATCGGCAGAGGTGTTTAAATTTCGAGAACTAGGTATAGGAAGGAACTATTGACATCCACAGGGCACGTACCTCAGTATATTGCTAGGTATTGTAACAAAAATGATGCTGCCCACTCCTCATCTCTGTTTCAATCCTTAGTCGCCTTGTACACACCCGCGGAAGAGAACACGGTGATGGCAATTGTATTATGCATAATTATCTTTCTTTACTTGAAAATCTTATCAGTTACAAAGGAAAATAGGTTGGCTAAATCTATGGTTTATTGAAGCATTATAATATTTATATTGAATAAATAACAAATTATATTATCGCTGCTGATAAATAATAAATAATTTGTAATATACATATTCAAGGATTTATTAATTGTTAGAGATAAATAGTATAAAAGTGCCAAAAAAAGTGCTCAAAGATTTTTACAAAAATGTTGTTCCTACATGCTTCAGAAAATATCCGACTTTATGATAAAATACTCTTAAATATATAAGAAACATCTTATCGTGCTTAAAATGAACAATTTACAATAATAAGTTGTATCCGTGTTTGGTATACTCGTAAACATTATTATATAAAATACATTTAAGATTGCCGTGTAGTGACGGTAGAGTAGAATATAATTGTCACCACTTGAGGTGGGCCCGTGGGTGTCGTACAAGGCGACTAAGGATAAATCAATGATGAGGAATGAGCAGTAGCGTTCCTCTTATACCACCTAGCAACGTACTGCGACTTCTGTGCCCGATTAATGGCAATAGGCTCGCCACCTATTACATGAGACCTAATATAATTGGCGAAACGTGGGTACTAGTTCACCTCTGCCTACCCCTTCGGGGATATAGTCGTGATATGTTTGTATTATTATATAAACTAGTAAGTAGGTGAATTAAAAAATATAAAATAAGGGTTTTTCATGCATTTGCATTTTTTTATACTTTGACAATAAACCGAATTATTTTTCAAAAGAAATTTACTTAATATATTGACCGTAAATACCTATTTGACAATGAGTATAATAGACATTAAAATCAATAAATTAACATTATAGTCTTTGCCTACAAGTTATATATTTTAAGCGGTAAATTTAAAAAAAGTTTTTAATTGATTCATTAATTGGCGTTTCATGGTCCTTTACACATTAATTACACTAATAATATAAGTTTAATGTTGAATAGGATTGAGAATAAAATATTTCATAGTTAGGTAAAATATCTTAAAAGAACCAAGAATAAGAGTAACCAAATTACCTATAAACACCAATAGACTGTATGTATTTGAAATATAATACATAGGTAGGTTCTTACCTTATATTGTATAATAAAATACAATTACATTCGCTGTTAGAAATGAAAATTTAATGGTATTTTACACTTTACACATAGAATATAAAAAATATATATAATAATATATATAATGGCAATAGGCTCGCCACCTATTACATGGGACCTAACATATCTAGCGAAACGTAGGTGCTAATTCACCTCTGCCTACCCCTTCGGGGATATAGGCCTGATTTATGTATGTATGTATGTATATAATAATAGTTTTGTCCTTCACATTTATGAATGCTTAGTGATAGTTACAATTATTATAAGTATCAACATTTTTCCCACTGAAGAATATAAGTATTGAACTAATTTAATATAATATTCAACTTAGATACAATTACACAAAATTGTTTACTGATATAAATCTACTAAAAATTGAGTAGGTACTGACAGTAGGAAAACTATTTTTTTTTATGTCTTTTACAGTTTATTTCAATTATCTATAACAATCGATTTCTATCTGTACCAAATTATTGCTGCTTTATATTAGCTGAAAACATATTTACTTATAGTTATTTCGTTCAATAGGTAATCAGAGATTATTTATTTTATATTTTTAAGAAAACATAATACAGGAATAAATAATAATTATAATCGTAGTTCGAATAGTCCATTTAAAGGTACTTTATATTTGGCTCATATATTATCTATAATAGTTTAGAAGTACATATACGTAGCTGCACTAAAATAGGTAACTTAGTTAATATAACAAGGAATACAATTTTTAAATAAGTATAACATTCTTCCTATTATCATTACACCTAAAATCTAAATTATATAAAATATTATTTTATATAAATAAGCAAAAATTACATTACTTTAAAGTTAGATACGTAAAGGATTTTTAATAATGTGTATTTTGGGTACCTAGTACTTTGGGTTAAACGTATATCCAAAGTGTGATTATTAATTTATTAAATTACTTGCTTGCCTTTATTCGTATTCTAATCAAACACAAAATAAGAATAGAAACTTGGTGACTTAATAAAAATAATCAAAAATTAAAGTCTCTATGTTATGCATAAAATGTTTTATACTGCCAAATACTGTAGTAACATAAGTTTAATTATGAAAAAATGCATAATACAATGATTTATAATACACAAGTTTTTAAACGTAGCAATTCGAGTGACTTAAAACAAAATACTGTATTTGCAATAAATTTGTTAATAACTGCATTATGTTTGTTGTTTCTTTGTTTTTTTTGTATATAAATAAATAACTTTATTAATAGTAATGATAAGAAATAAAACAACTAAACAAATTAATGTCGCGTTAATTTTTGATGTTAAATTATATTGATTTTAATTATCTGACATTCCTATCACTTAGGTACAGCGTCAGAAAGTCAGATCAGATGAAATACTGATTTTTTTCCATTTATGACGAAAAGCATTATTTAATAATAAAATTAAATGTCTATTATGTCACCTGTACTATAAGAAATGTGATGCTTTATATTTGATGATATTTCTTACACTCATACCTATTATCTAGCCCAAAGTAAGTAGCATTTCTTAGCACTTGTGTTATGGGTTCTAGATCACCGACCAATTTTAATGTACATTATGAATATACAAGAAAATTTAATATATACTACATAAACATATAAACAACAAGGATACGAACCCGAACCTATTGGCCCATACCTAATACTTGGCAATTTTACCATTTTACCAAGGCAGCAGTTATAGTCAAAAGCTAATATGAAATCAAAACGCCACCTGATTATGTAAGTAAATTAAATGACTATTGAAATGAAGGTAACAAGGAAACACCGCAAAGCTATTCGAAGCATGCATGCTAATTTAAAATAACGAATTAAAATTTCACCAGACCAACAAAGCAAAACGTAAAAATTACTAGTTCCGGATGTTCGACCGCTGCGTTTGGCGCCCTACCGTTCCACCGCGTGACCCGCCCGGCTTCGAACCTGCGACCCCGAGTTTCCCACGGGCTATTATTGTCCTCTCTCACGGTTCGCGACATGTCATTGCAATGATTGCGGTCGCTTTCTAATCATATGCGATGCGGTAAGACAAAGCCGAAAGAAAATGTGAAGGAGCGCATGAAATTATAAGCTGCCATTTCTTTTCTCATGAGTGTCAACTTCTGACACTGCGTTGGAATTTTCGTAACATTAACACATCCAAAAGAGACACAAATGAATTAATGCAATAGTAAGTCTAACTTTGATAACTATCCTAATTTTAGAACTTGCAACATTGGTTTTAGGCAAACAACCAACCATCAACAGCTTATTCAAAGGGAATTGATGTGGGGATAGAGACTGTGAATAAGTCGAAACCTTGAGCCAGAAGTTCACAACATTTCAAACCATACGAATTGAAATGTTGTCATCCCAATTACCTACTCTCTTTGTTTATCTGTCTCTAGGAATTTTCCCTTACATTACTTTTCTATATTCATCACTACAAATCACTATCTTTCCGGATGGTTGTGGTACCGTACCGATGAATTAAAGGGAGTGGATAGTTTAATGACATCTGACCGATGTGAATGTAAGAGGAAACATACTGCTGTTGTCACAGATGATAACCTTGGAATAGGGTTAGGAAGATACTGAAGTTGTAAATAAGAAATAAAATGTATACAGAGTGTTTGGTAATAATAAAAATTGTACATTGTATAACCTATGTTAAGATGGATATAAATACTAAGACGTTGATTAAATTTTTGGAATTTTTATTTTGATAATTCCCATACAAGTTGGTTTTTATTAACTGAACTTTGTATGAAGATGATGATTAGGTATGCTAAAGGCTTATAAAATGACTACATACAAAGAACCGAAATTGACGCTATTTAAAATCTAGTGATTTCAATGACAGACAGTGCAATCGAAACAGCACTATTATTTTGTGTGGTGATTTATAGTAAAAAATGTCCTGAGCTGGATTATCACTTTCATAATGATATTATTTTAAAAATGTATGTTTTCCATTTTACTATTGTCTTAGTCATCGTCCTACATAAAGCCGAAAAACTTGACGGTGCAAAAAATATATTTTTTATATTATTTCATCTAGAACAGTTGCATAATCATTAGTTCTAATCAATGTTTCAACTGACTATTCATTCTAACTACTGAATCTAAATAAAACAATTTATAGGCCTACATAGCAAAAGCTTCTACACTTTTTCACACCTCCCTCTAGGTCTTCGTGTATAAATGAGCAAAAATTGTCATCATCATCATTTTCTCAATCGACTTTACGTCTAACTACAACCTAGTTAAGGTGGACAATCGACTGGAGATATGTATTTGACAATCTTGTATAATCTGACGTGCCGTTGACTGTACCTACGTAAAAAACATACCCTTTTTATTAAATAAGTAATATTTGTTAATTTTAGTTTATGCCTCGCGTCCAGATCGAGGCGCGTCACAAAAAATCACAAGTCACACCTTCGCAGAACATCTGTTAACAACACCGGGGCAGGCAGGATCCCAGTTTTTTGGTGTCGCAATTCCCCAAACCTTAAACAGCGGGACAGAACTAAAGTTGTCACGTAATTCGTTCGTCAAACAGCGGCTATTTGTTCTTCGAGATTGACACCAGCCGCCCCCTGCCGCTTTTTGTTTCTACCCCGTCAATATTTGGTCTCATTTTGTCAATAAGTGCCGATTCGTCGCCGAACGTTGAGTGGGTGGCGTCGTGTGGGATTCGTTCAAATATTCCCTGATACGTGAATAGATACGGCACATAAGTACCGCAGCAGTCACGTGAACTTTGCCTTTAAAATTTAAATAGAAATGTAGATGAGGAATGAATAATTTAAGCCTCAACATATAACTTTGAAACCGTTTTGTTAAAGATGGTACCTGGCTACGCCAGTAATTTTGAACACATTTTTAATTGATACTTTTAATTTTATAGAGCCAATTAACTCCTATTCGAAGTTTGGAGACAGTTATAAGTTTGCAACGATATACCTATGCGCTTTTAGTCCCTAATGTGAACGAGACGACAAACTTTGTGTAAAACATTATTTTAAAAACTATTCGGACTTTATTATAGATGTAAAAAAAATATTACTAACAAAATACAGCCAGAAGATTTCAAATCAAACAGAACATTGACCACTTTATAAAAGGGGCCAGTTTGATTATGTTAGACAGTTGAAAATTATTGCACACATCTTTAAAACAACGTTCTTTTTCTTCAACTCTGTCATTTATGGAAGTGGATGTGAATGAACGTAGGTAAATTGTTTTTATTGACTATCATTTGATAAAGTTCATGAGATAAAGTTTATTTATTTTAGCATTTGTATTATTAACTTATTCCTTATCGTCATCATATATTATACATATATTAAGCATGACAGCATTATTAAAAAGTATTTTCACATACTTATCGTAATCATAAAACATATTAAGGTTTGCCAAATGAACAGTTTTTTTAAAATCGTCTCTCTAGTAGTTTTGTTTAAAACCTCAAATAAATAGGAATACTTTTGTTCCTTGACTAAGAAGTCATTATTGTCTTTGCTTTGTCCGTTCCTCTTTCAATTGTACTTAGAGGTGGAGACACTGCCGTTTCTGTAGCCAAGATTATCTATTCTACATTGCCAACAAATAAATGGGGCAACTTGCTTATTACTATATAAAAAGGAGTAAAATAAAGTACGCAAAAGTCGCCTCTGAGTGCTGGAGCAGGAATACCGTTCGGGATATTTCGATTGAAGACCTTATTACAAGGACTGAAGAAGCAAACACAAAACTAAGTGAAGTAGGCAGATGTGGTGTTATTTGTACAATACTTCCTTTCCTGCCTTTGCATAAAGAAAAGGCTAGGATAGATGATCAAAGATTATTACTGGAATGAGTGACATGTACGATGTACCTTTAATAAATAACCGACAAGAAGCCAGGTATAATAGAGATGATGACACTAACCAAGAATCACTGATAGAATGATTTATAATAATAATTTAAGATAAGGAGATTCGTTAATAGTCACTTGTTATCAGATTATACTTGTGTAAATCTGATAGCAAGTGACTAAGTTTTGTACTTTTATATAAAAATGAAAGTACAAATCTTAGCAATCCGCCATATTTGCTAAAACGCCGCGTGACGTCATTATTTAGTTATCTCTATTTTGACATTTTATTTGCCAATCAAATTCACTAGTTTAATATAGAGACTGGCCTTTTTACGGTATAGTGACGTCACACAGACGCCATTGCTATTTTGGCGTTTTGGCGGAAATTTTAAATTGCATTATTCAAAACATATTCTTTCTATCAAAATCGAAAGTTTTTACAAAAATATAATTTATTTTGGGTAAAGTAGACACGCAAAAAAAACATGGTGTAGTTTTTCAACATTTATCAGTAATCATCATGCCTATTGAAGTAAATTGCTTTAATTATGAAGTACCTACTTATAGGTACCATCAAAGTCAGGCTGTTCATTTTAAGTCTACAAAAAGATTCGTACTGTATAAACCATTTTCCAATGTTTGAAAAATGGTTGCTACGATAACGCTTTATTTTAATGTCATTCATAATATATATAGTATACATAGGTTTTCAAATATTAAACGTGATAAATTACGACATCAGTACGTAAGCTACCACGTGGCATTGTTCTAAGAAGAACAGAAAAAAAAACAGTAAGTTTTGTTCCTCTCTTTACTTTAAGTTTTAAAATGAAAGATGTCATAAACTATAATTATCACAATTTGGTACAAAATAAAATAAACTTTCAATGTTTAATTCACATATTTTAATATATTCTTAAAAAAAACTAGATGATACATTATTGGCAGTTAACATAGCTTAATTTTAGTTGAATTTAAAAATGAAACAAAATGTAAGATATAAAATCGATCCATGTATCTTTCCCATTACTATTTACGAACCGTATAATATCCCTTTTTTGCAAGTCTTTCTTTTAAAATGTGACTCTCAATTTTATGTTAAAGATTGTATTTTCTTGTCTAGGAATCGAGAAAAGGCTATAGTCTATTTTAATGCCATGGTACAATATTTTATGAGTTCCACTAGCACCTGCATTTGGCACAGCATACTCTTTGCTGGGTTTTCCCTACAAATAAAACACGTTTGTTTACGGACATTCCTCTCTTAAAAATATTACACTCAACAAACTTCTAAGAATTGTGGATAATGGAATAATTACCGTCTCAACTGAACATTCTACGTAAATGCTTTTATGTGTTCGTTCTTAGGCGTAAACACTAATCAGAATTGTACACTGCGTGATCTCTATTTGTAAGTATTTCGTAAACATACTGATCAAAATCATACAATAGAATTCCCATCTAATTGAAAGCCATACATACGAGTGCATAGGGTCAAAAGGAAAATTCTCAGAACAAATCGAATAATCATAATACTGATGCGGGACTCGAATCCATGTCTTCCGCAATCATGAAGTAGCTTGCGTCGGAGTTCGTAATTTTTCATCATCATCACCAGCCCTTCATAGGGTCCACTGCTAGGGCGCCAGCCTTCCCTATAGATGGAAGAATCTAGAGACAACATAACCCACCATACCGGCTCATTGAGGATTGGTACAGCCAACCAACGACTCAACGTGCTTTCTAAAGCACTCAAGATAAATATTTTAGTCAGCCTGTAGTATTATCCTTTGAAAATACTGCCTACCTAACTATTTTGGGGATTGTATGTATATGTAGGTATGTGAAAATTTGTAAATCTGTATATTTTGCAAAAGAACATTTACTTACTACCTATATACGTTGCTTAGTTTACGAAATCACAGGCCGGGTGCGCTAGCCTGCGCATTTATTTAGCCTGCCCGGCTAGCATGACCAGCCAAATACTATATGATTAGTAGCGTTGAACTTACAAAAATCATTGCATTTTCAACAGTTCAAAGCGATAAATGATTAGACTTAGACGCCTTAGAGGCTTATTCAATTATGCAATTTAGGCTTATTCAAGTGTTTAAATCCAATGTTTTTGACTTTTCAACGCGATAAATGGCTATATCATATCGTGTTTCGGTGGTCATGCTAGCCGGACTGGTGCTACTGAAATCGAGCGTCAATTTTTGCCCGAAACCAAATCATATTTTACTTTACACCCTGCTTAGCCTTGGTCAGAAAGTGCGCCAGGGTGAATACGACAAAAAATTAAGTGGTATTACAGCGTTGGAGTTAGTGCGCATGACCTTCTGGGAATCGTTAGTCGGCGTAACGGTACTTGCGGCTCGGAGACGTGGCAGGTAGTGTAACTACGTGGGGTAAGTAACAGCCATTTGAAGTTAACAAGCCAACAGTTTGAAACAAGCATTTTGAATACGAGCCTTATGGAATATTTGAATCACGCGATGCCGAGTGACAATTTATAAATTTAATTGCCATTTTCGGCAGAACTTATACTAAGCTGTAGGTGCTGATGAGATTGAGCCCATAAAATGATTAGTAAGAAAATATAAATTTTATTAACTTACTTTTTTTCGAATAATATTTAACTTGTGCTCACCCTAAAAATACTTATCCCATATTCGTAGCAAAATCTACGAAGTTATTGTTAAGCTATTGTTAAGTTATTTATTACAGAATCGTAGCGCACCATAGATTATGCAATGTAAGACAAAATATGTTCAAGCCTGAACAAATCGATCTCAAAAATTTGGCCGTTGTGAATACCCAGACTTTCTTATAACTGTCCTTATTTTTTTTCCCTACAAACATTATTTCGTTTTGTTTTACGAACGTTTACACGTAGTCAAGGCGGTAGTCCTCTCGAAAAAAACCGGCAATAAAATTGTTTTTCGGAAAGTTTTATTGCTCCAAAAGGGTGCAGATGGGGTAAGCCGTAAAGCAATTACATGAAACTCGGACCATAAACGACCCACCAGAGGTATGGACATAACTGTATCAAGGTACTATGTGGTCGGTCACCCACGCTTCGCCAATTATGTTCGGTCCCATGTAATCGGTGGCGAGCCTATTGCCATATATTGGTCACATAAATCGCAGTACATTTATATTGCTAGGTGGTATGAGAGAAATGCTGCTGCCCATACCCTTCGTCGCCTTGTACGACACCCACGGGAAATATGGGGGTGGTGACAATTGGATTCTGGCGACTAAAGAGTTAAGCAGCGAAAAGTAACGGGCAGCAGCGGCAGCGTTCCTTTTATATCACTTAGCAACATTATTTTATGCTAGACTTGCCCTTCGTCTCACCTGATGGTAAGTAACGATATGGGCCGAAGATGGAATCGAGCTTCACCTGGAACCCTCAAGCACAGAGGGGCTGGCTAACTTATCACAATTGTCGGAACACAATAATGCTGATAACATTATCATTATGGCGACAGATTTTGATAAGATGGTGGTAGCTAGCCAGGCGGACTTTAAAGAAGTCCTACCACTAACCAAACCGAGTAAAAATTTGTACCCCCCTAGGGATCGAACCACTATACCTCGGAGACGGTTAAAACTGCGACTACCTGCCCGATAGATGGGAACTAAGGCTGGAGTTCACCAACACATATACATACATACATACATACATAAATCACGCCTATATCCCCGAAGGGGTAGGCAGAGGTGAACTAGCACCCACGTTTCGCCAATTATGTTAGGTCCCATGTAATAGGTGGCGAGCCTATTGCCATTTATCGGGCCCAAAAAGCGCAGTACATTGCTAGGTGGAATAAGAGGAACGCTGCTGCCCATTCCTCATCACTGATTTATCCTTAGTCGCCTTGTACGACACCCACGGCAGAGACAATTGTATTCTACTCTGCCGTCACCACACGGCCACGGACATTTTATCGTCAAAAACTGTTTTAGCAGTGCAAGAACTGTCAGAAACTGCCGGTTATCTTTTGATCGCTTGTTTTACTTGTTGGTGAACTCGGGTCTAAGTGGTGATTAATCACCTCTGCCTACCCCTTCGGGGATGGATAGGCGTGATTTACCCATGTACGTATGTAAGACGAACATTTAACAGGAAAACGCAAACCGTGCGTGTTATTCCGGTGTCCGCGCGCCGGTGTCCGCACGGCTTTGTGCCTCGTAATGAGTAATGTCTTCTTCGCCGGCGTGACTCGAATATTTAATAGAAATCCTTCAAAGGTATCGCGCTTTGTATTCACGCGTCCTCTCTGACGGACGTACCGAGATATATGGGCGGACTAACGTGTTTACTTATATACCTACGACGTGACGGTCCGACGCTTCCTTGTGTCGCTTTCTATGTGAAATACATGGCTATTTAAATCAGTCCTCAGTCCCCGCTGTATTACATTAAAATGTAGCATCGGTGCGGACCGTTTATAATTATTATTATTTAAAATTGAAACATTTTCAAGCTACATATATATAGGCTTATCATGCAGTGTGGTGACGGCAGAGCAGAATACAATTGTCACCACTCCCATCCCTCCCGTGGATCGACCATGCGTAAAGATAGCGATGGGTAATGGGTAGGCAGCAGCATTTCTCTCATACCATCTAGCAATTAATATACTACGATTTAAGTGCCCGATATATGACAATAGGCTCGCCACTTATTGCATTGGACCTAACTTAATTGGCGAAAAGTGGGTGTTAACCTTACACCTCTGCCTACCCCTTCGGGGCTATAGGTGTGTTTTATGTATGAATGACCGATAAGAATAATCATGTGGTTATTATTATCCGCGATCTGACCATTCGATCAAACCTGCCGTCAAAAGCTATCTGTTAAAAGACAATTAAGAAAGAGAATTTCTGTAAAATTCTCACTTAAAGTTGTCTAAAATACATACCTAAAGACATCTCCAGCTTAAGTTTACTCATGATGTTATCAGACATCGTTACTTCCAGCAATCGTAATTCAGTTAACATATTAGTCACTAGGAAGGCTTTGTCTATTTATCTTATCAGTGACTCAGTATCAAACCGGCCAACTCAAGGAATTCGAAATATGTTTTCGCTCTTGATTTTGTGACGATCCCTTGTTGATATCGAAGTTCCAAGCCCATAATGGGGGGCTAAGCCCACCCCCATTAACAGCCTAGGTATGGGTAAAACTTTAGATGGCGTTACGATGGCGATCTTTTTGATATCATCATAATTTAAGACGTACTTAACCTCTTAAGGCAATGCATTAACAGAATTTAATAATAAACTTTAGGAATTCTTGATAAGGGTTCGCTATATATTCTATGACCATCGCTTGATATTTATCATGTTTTAACGGCTCCAGCAATAATGCACTCAAAGATTCCGATCCTGCGAGCAATCTCGCAGAAAGTAGGTAACTGGCTAACTCAGTTCTATAAAGCACTTTGCCCTAATAAATTAAATATGATAATTAAGTTAATATTACAGAGATTTTGGGGGTTAGAAAAAGAAGAAAAAGCAGCGGACGCGGGTTCGATTCCCGCCTCAAGATCATAATTTTTCGAAATTCTTTTTCTAACCACCAAAATCTTTGTACTAATTTTTCTAACATTTATATAATGTTAAAATTAAAATTGAATAGTTAATATTACATCATGATGCAGGTGACGTGGTCACGATAAATGACTATTACCGTGCTACAATTTAGAGGAACCATAGTATCAACACAGGAAACATCGCGAAGCGCTCAGTATAACTTCAAATAGATTTTTCAGCAGTCACGGCAACATATGGTGTAAAGGGCATTAAGATTTTATTCTTTGGTCATCCATCATCAACATCGCCCTGCCCTTATCCCATCCTACTTGGGGTCGGCGCAGTCTTCTTTTTCCATTCTTCTTCGGTCACTGGTCATCCTCTCACTTGGTCACCCATGACCAGCGTTTTTCAACATTGCTTAACTTCAAAAATAGCTAAATAAGCATTTGAAACTAAAACAATAAAAAAAAATTACACGCCTACCCCTTCCGGGAGGAACAAAAATGATTTATTTGTGGGACATACCTACCCACGTACCCACTACGTCTCCCATAATACCCAGGAACATTAATTTATTGTCGACGTTCGTCTCGCACTCGGAACTCAGTAGAACCCGTAATTTACAGGAAACTAATTAAGACACATTTTCTTTCGCTGACTGTACCTCCAAATACTCGGAAGTGTTTTTGTTGGAATCTTTCTTCCTAAACGGCACATTAATCTCAAGTAAACTAGACCTCGGCGATAAAACAACCGAAAATCGGTTCCCGGCCTAGCCACAGAGTACCGGTTCTCAATCAACCACCGAGTAGGTTGGAAATAAAAAACAAAGGCCGGGGGCACTCATAAATCGACCCGATAGAGTCATTACACAGGGGCGGACTCCGCGCTGAATAATTAAAAACAAATAAACTCGACACGGATTACGCTATCACGACGATCTACGCTCATTTGTTTTATTTAATAGTTCCAAAGTTACTCGGATATGCGTGGTAATTTTAGGGTGGCATTATAAGCCGCTGCGCTATTTAAGGCTTATTATTGTATAACACGATAAAAAGTGTCATTAATGAGTTAAGCTTTTTGTAGCTAATATTTTTTTTGTGTTTTTAATATTGTGTTAAATTGTACTCTTTCGACTTTGGTTATTTACGTCTAAGCTGACTCATATCTATATCTTGTAGATGTTTTTGCATATACCAGGGTCGAAGTAGAAAATTATAGTAATACTCGATGTTTAATAATAATTATGTTCGCTAATTTTTATTATTATCAATCAATATAAATAATATTTTTAAAAAGTATATTTTTGCCTCGCCGTCAATTTATTTAAGGTTTTTCTTTATATTTCATTCGATCTATCAACCTTTTAATACAAGATTATGTAAAAAACAAAATCAGAATCTGTTTTAGTGTAGTTTTAATATAAAGTTACGCCCAACAATAACTCTAACCAGCCCAGTAATAAATACCTATATTTTACGATTTGTTTATGTTGACAGAACGGGTATTCCGATTGCGTAATCCATCTCTGTGCTGTGCGTGGGCTGGGGACACATGTAGCTTTGATTTAATGACATTTACAAATCTTGCGCGGCACGAGGCGCCGGCCCTGTCATTTTGAAACAATCAACTGTCAACTGTCATTTGTTTTAATTAATACGCTCGCCCACGGCATGCAAGGATATTTTTTTGTATTTTTGTGTTTGCGTACGATAATTGAGAGGGCGTTCGATGTTTGTAGTTGATACAAACAAACCTTTTTGGTATTCTTAAGATTGGTTGCTATATTAGTCACTTTTAGATTTTGCTATGGGGTGGTAAACCCATCGCCCTATTCCTTGCTGAGGGAGTGCGTTTAGTGAGATTTTTTTTCCCCTATTTTGGCTTCCTGGTCTTTCGATACTATTTTGCATCTTAAGTATTAATCAAATTATAAAATTAGTGGTTATTATAATGGATCTTGACCATTCAAGTATAGCAGTACACTTAAGTAAGGAAAAAGAAATATCATTATCTTCCTGTTCGATTCCCAGCTTATCTTATGTCGAAGCAATATTTCATCTGCCATACATGTCAGTCCATTCTAAAACCAATGAACGGAGAGTTGATTCGGATAACAACATTCAATCAATATACTTCATACATCCATATACTGCTTTAGGTTTTGACTTAGGTTCTACAGCCGACCGCCTGCCTAATCTAACAGCAACCCTTTTGGGGTATGCTCTAGGTAGGTTGCCCTCCACAATTCGGGTGTCCTACCGTGCTTAATGGCAGTGTCCCTTAGTCGACTTTTAGAACACCCGTAGAGTCAGTCGGGGCACATTCTACTTTGTTGAAAATAAAAACGGCAATGTCCCTTAGTCGACTTTTAGAGTGAGTCGGGGCACATTCTACTGTGATAAAAAGAATTGAAAATATTAATAAAAAATCACTATTCCCGAAATAAGTTTCCTCTCAAGCTTCAAGCTTTCAATCGATCTGGTCTATTAACTGACACTGTTAATGTTATTTTTATCGCAATGTTTGTCGACTAAGTGATTCGTGCGAGCGGCGCCGGCGCGTCTCATCCGACGGCTGAAGTGTACTCCACGTATAAATTGAACAAACACTCGTGTTCCACTCGAAGATCTCAAAGTCTCAAGCGAGCTCAGTCCTGCCCAGTTTGGTCTGACTAGTTTTGTCTAACTTGTTTGCTTAAAGCTATTCTTTATGTACACTTTTGAATGATACGATTATATCATAACAAATAGAACTAACATAAATTACTTCTGCTTTCTAATAAAAAGTGCCGTCTGGTGTCGGCAGAGCAGAATACAATTGTCACCACCCCCCGTTTTACCAGTGCGTGTCAATGAACGGAGAGAGTGGTTGGAACAGCAAACTATAATTAGACTCGTTTATTACTCAACTAGGTCTCAAATCAGACTATTTCTGTGAGGCACTACTGCCATCTAAATTTACAAACTCGATTTTAATATCAGGCATTTTAGGAAACACTATTAAAACTACTTTCTTAGACTAGCTTAGAACCTTGGCCTTGGAGAATAAAATTAAGTTTGTCACTGAATCCAATATGGACGGGGTGCCTAAACTGAATTAAGTACGTTTATTTTATTTGATTTTCTCAATAAAATACCTAATCCGCCTACTAACTTCACCAATACGATTGGCGATTGGTTCACCGAAATACTGTTCGCCAAAAGCGTGATTTGCCGATTTTTTTTATTTTTACATTTAACTCTAGCAAGTACGAAAGATTAATTCGAAATAAGAAATAAGCTTAACTTTGATTTATGGAGTTTTCGTTGAGTTGGATCATTATTATAGACATTACGAATCTAGAGATTTAAAAGATATTTTTGGCAAAACGTCAACTCGTTCATAATCCTGCTGAGCTATATTAAACTAGATTATATTATTATTTAAACTACGCAAAAACTATTTTCCTCGTATATATATATCGCTCAACTGTCACCACCAAATCCATTGAACGGTCCAGGTAACGGTATAGCTGAAGACTCTTCTGCCAGTCATACGACAACGCATCGCTCTAGGGCAAGCTCTAGAACGTCACAACTCCTCAACGAACGCACGCAAATTTCACTCAAGCCCCAATATAATAAGACACAACATAGCTTGCGGAAAACGACGGCTAAAACTCCCAACAACTCGCAAGCAAGCAGTAAATAAACAGTTGATACTACACATCATTACATCAATAAGATGAATGCCTTTGTCATTGGAAATTACGCTTTGGTAGTATAAAATAGGTGTCAGAATCGAGTGTTGTATTGTTGGTCAGCTTCTTATCGACCAGTGGGTTAGTGGGCGCGGATAGACTCGGGTCAAACGGTAAGCAAACAGCTAAGAGTGGATTCGTTTTGCTTTAAGCTCTGCAACACCGTGAAATGGTTGCAAAAGTTGGTCCTTCGATTATTGTGGTTAGTTACGCCAGAAATGGCAGAACCGATGTATTTTCTCTTTGGCTGTGCCTGAAAAGGGCACGTAGGAACTTTGTGAGATCTAATGGTACTGATACATTTGTTTTAGTGAACGAAGATAAATCTATCGCGACCAACGATAAGATTAAGGTACCTGGCAAAGATGACTCAGAATTCTGGTAGCAGAATGCATTTATCATTCCGTCTTTGACTAGCTTAGAAAGTTGTTTGTGTAATAATAGGTGATAGGTACTTGAATTGTAAAGCATATCGGTTGATAAATACAGAAAGTATATAAATAAGGAACGCTTCGAATTATTATTAATTATTTTCTTTCTAAAGTAAGCCATCACGGCATGAATTTAGAACACACAATGTTCCTAGGTCATTTTGGAGTTATGGTGTTTTTGTTTGAGCTGTATATGAAAATTCTACGCCTAGAGGCAATTAAACATGACCTTGAAGCCTGTTTAGAACATTAAAATTTCAAAATTTAAGTATTTACAGAATACGATGTATGTCACACTGTATTTTGTTACTTAGCTGTACAAGAAGTGTTGCCGTGTGGTGACGGCTGAGTAGAATACAATTGTCACCACCCCAAATCTCTCCCGTGGGTGTCGTACAAGGCGACTAAGGATAAATCAGTGATGAGTAATGGGCAGCAGCGTTCCTCTTATACCACCTAGCAATGTACCTACTGCGACTTTTGAACCCGATAAATGGCAATAGGCTCGCCACCTATTACATGGGACCTATCATAACTGGCGAATCGTGGGTGCTAGTTCACCTCTGCCTACCCCTTCGAGGATATAGGCGTGATTTATGTATGTATGTCACACTGTATTTTGTTACTTAGCTGTACAAGAATTACTTTTGGGACAAATTATGTCCTGATGCAGGACATTTTTTCCAAGACATGTTATCTGGCATATTATATTTACTTCAATTTTTATATAATGCTGAAGAAAAAAAATAAAAACCGTACTTAGCTTCAATAAGCAATGAGTAGTTATTTTAAGCTGTGATCCTCGTATTTCATAACAGGAAATTATTATGTAAATATAGTCAGAAAGATTGTTTCAGTCTTAGATATTTTTATACAATATACTATATCTCACCAGCCTTTTAAATGTTTCCACTGCTAGGGCACAGGCCTTCCCTATGGATGAAAAAATATAGGGAGCATGAGCCATAACCCACCACGCTAGCCCAGAGTGGATTGGTAAGTAATATATTAACGGCTTAACGTGCCTTCCGAAGAACGAAGGAACTCGAGATTATAAATATTTGGTCACACATGACCGGTCTTATGTTTAGTTTACGTAATCCGAGCTAAGCCACTACGCTACCGAGCTCCTCCGCCTAATTACTTATTTAATTACAATTCTTCAAGGCAGGCGACCAAATTAACGCAGCATTCCAAATCAATTTTCCGGCGTCAAAACACTCTCGGGGGCAAGACGAAATTGTAGGAACAACGAACCGCGGAGAAGCACGGGCGTCGATCACAAAACAACACGGAAGCATCATTGATCAGGTGATCAGATCAGACCCAAAAATAATCGCCTATCAATCACTCGTCCGGTACACCACAAAAAGCTCTTTGTCGGCGCGATACCTAATTGGTGTTGGAAAAAACAAAAGTGAAATTTTATAACGAGCCGAAACACCAAAATCATTCTGTTTAGTGCGAAATTATAGAGTTCCAAGCGGGCCGTTTAGGTGATTTGTATGTCTTTAAAGTCCCCATTACATAAGTGGCCCGCCTCGGGTCGGAAAAGTGAGGCGCAATCTATTAGCCGAACAAAAAGTAGGCTTAATTTCACACCTGTTCGCCTTTAATTCCATAATGATGCGGGAGCGGGCTTTTTGCACGCGTGGAGATCGCTCACTTATTCGCGCATACTGTATTCGGTCGTGGAAATCCATTATGCGAATCGCGAGCTCACGAGCGCCTCCTTTTGTCGATCTGAAAGTAAATTTCGGGTACAGTTTCATTGCGGTCCGGCTGCATTGTCTGGAGCACATGGTATGCGGATTGAGCGGGCCGCGTTAAACTGTTAAACGTGCCACCAGCTCTTTCAGGCTCTTCGAGTTACCTTTCAAGTCTGCCTCGTTGCTATAGTGGACGCGTTAAGTCTTTTCAGAAGGTTTTGTGGCGCTTAGTGGACGCGTTAAGTCTTTTCAGAAGGTTTTGTGGCGCTCTTGTGAAGAGCAAATATACATGAAGAAATATACATATACTTTATAAATACATAAAGTATATGTATATTTCCTTATTTCAATATCTAGGTATTATTTTGATTTTAATTTGATCATTAAATATATTTTAGAAAACTATTCGATTTTAATTTTAACATTATATAAATGTTAGAAAAATTAGTACAAAGATTTTGGGGTTAGAAAAAGAATTTCGAAAAATTATGATTCCCGCCTCAAGATCATAATTTTTCGAAATTCTTTTTCTAACCCCAAAATCTTTGTATTTTAGAAAAAATAGTAAAAGACAATTATTGTGGTAAGAAAAAGTTTGAAAAATTATAGTCTTGATGCGGGAATCGAACCCGAGTCATCTGCATTCCGGGCAGATGCTTGTATCTATACCTACAATTTGTTTTAACCACATTTTTTTTGTACGTATCAAGGTATCTTTACAATAAAAAACCTGTCCAAAGTACACCACAGCTAACATCTTAGACCAAAATTAGTAGGTATGTATGTATAGAGATTTTGGGGTTAGAAAAAGAATTTCGAAAAATTATGATCTTGAGGCGGGAATCGAACCCGCGTCCGCTGCTATCCGGGCAGGTGCCTGACCGGATAGCAGCGGACGCGGGTTCGATTCCCACATCAAGACCATAATTTTTCGAAATTCTTTTTCTAACCATCAATATCGTTATATTATTATGTTATATGTACTATTAGGATGCATGTTTGAAAAGAGTTGAAGAAGAAGAAAGAAAGAAAAGAAAGAAGAAGAAGAAGCTTGGGTTTGCTTTATAAACTAATTCGATTCCCGCCTCAAGATCATAATTTTTCGTAATTCTTTTTCTAACCACCACAATCTTTGTACTAATTTTTCTAACATTTATATAATGTTAAAATTAAAATCAAATAGTTTATGTATGTATAGTATAAATTATTGCAAAGAAAAACCTAAGTTTTTCACCTTTAGGAATTAAGCCATGATCTCTTAATTACTTTATGTCGATCTATTCGTTGCTGTCAAATACCTACCAGAATTTGATTCTCAACTTGAACATCTTTGGTAAGACCAAAGAAAGTAATGAATAACCTACCGGCTTGCAATTTTGTATAAACAGGTCAAAGAACCGTGCCGTACAAAGCGACTAAGGGTTAAATCTGTGATGAGGAATGGGCAACAGCGTTCCTCTTATACCACCTAGCAATGTACTGCGACTTTCGTGCCCAATAAACGGCAATAGGCTCGCCACCTATTACATAGGACCTAACATAATTGGCGAAACGTGGGTGTTAATTCACCTCTGCCTACCCCTTCGGAGATATAAGCGTGATTTATGTATGTACCTATGTAGGTCTAAGAAACTGCGAACCAATGGAAAAGTCACTAGAACATGTGTAAGCAAAAGACTTAATCGAGAACTGTGTGACATCGTAGGTACATATGCTTGTTGTCTGTTCACAGAACACTGCTTATTAAGCCGCAAGTAACAGCGCTTATTACACCCAAGTCCCGCGTATGACCGTAATCAGCCAACGCCGCGGCTCGTCGTCTGAGGCTGTGGGGGGAGTGACGTCACGTGATGGGTGCCGACACGTCGCCGTCACGCTCCACAAACGCCGAGGTTGGCGCAGCCTTGACGCCGGCCCACATTGCGCACCAGCTCAGAACCGGAGCGGTTTTTTGAGCCAGAACACGACTGACTGGGCATTCGTGGACAATGCGGGTCTTCCGGCACCCAACACTTCTTTTGGAGGTGACACTGAAATGGCAGGCAATAAGTAAGCCAACTTAGCTTACTTAATCTTCCTAATAGGGAAAACAAACAGTTACCTATACAATGTCAGGTTTCACATGCCGTGTGGTATGACAGCAGAGGTATTGTTTAAATAGTGGTATTGTTTTCTTTGTAATAAGTCAGTTTCATACATTATGTATTCTTGCATTCGATAGATTAGCCACTTGGCTAGGGGGGCAGAGTAGAATACAATCGTCACCTACAATAAACATTTAAAGACAAGAGATAATAATATGTACTTAGGCCACTTAGGAAGGCGTACCGACGTGCGTTTAATGCGCGTGTGGATTCAGCACGTTGATAGAACAATCATTCCTATGCTATTTATATAATGCTTATTTTCGTATATTGAGTAAAGACTGCGCAAAGGAGTATGCTGATCAAAGGAACAAAGGCTGCTGTTCGTTGTCTGCGCGTTCGCTGTGCGTTTACTGCGCGTACGCCAGTGTTGCTAGGAAGATTTCAAAGTAAGCTCTAAGCACTCAAAATTGCAATAGCGTATGGAAATCTGGAAACTCGAGCCACGCGCGGAAATTACAATATTAGTTTGTGGCATTCTGATGCTACTGATTGTATACGAGTATTTAATTTTAACAGCTAGCTTGGTCGAATGGTCAGATGATCTGGCTTCAAATCCTGGTAGAAGCAAATGTTTGTGTGGTCAATGTCAAAAAGAATTAATGGTAAACATAAATAATATTCTAACCACATAAAAAACAGACTATAAGCCTCAAAAATATGTATTTCCTCCACACGGACCTACAATGAGAAGAGGCGACGTAAAAAAAATTAAAACAAAAGCGCTTCGCAAGCAATAAATTAGGGGCGATTTCAACAAACCTGGGCACATTTCAACAAATTGATTTGTCAAGTCAAAAAAACTGCCACAAACAAAAGGCGAGCGTTGTGAGGGCACTTAATTTTTTCATGCCCGGCCCGGGCATGGCCAATCAAGTCTCGTAGACAATGTGCCAGCGTGAAAGCCCATAAAGCTACGGGCCCACGAGGCCCGTGTTCGTCCAAAATATTTACAGTGCGTGACAAACTGTCCTCTTTTGTCTTGGGAATGTCTCGGCGATTGGTCGCGCCGGCGGGCGGAGGGTTGAAGCGGTCGACTCCGATGCGTTCCGGAGACGATGACACCGAACAACCGTAAACCAGCCAAATGTGGTGCTCTTGCGAGATGTCATTTCTTTACGCTCTTGTCTTGAGTAAAATAAATAAAATAACATACTATTCGATTTTAATTTCAATATTATATGAAGGTTAGAATTGGTTCGCCGACCGGTTAGGGACCTGTCCGGATTACAGTGGACGCGGGTTTGATTCCCGCATTAAGACCAAAAATTTTCGAACTTTTTTTAGCCACCAAAATCTTTGTAAAATAACATACGCCTGTATCGTCACGCCTGTCTTCCGGAAGAGTTAGACAGAGGTGAGTTGACACTCTGTTCTGTGGTTGACACCCACTATTCACCAATTAAGGTCCCATGTGGTGAGACTGGTGAATTCCCTCGCGGCGGATCCCAGACCCCACTTAAAGGGCTTATGGGGAACACCGGAGTAGTTTAGTGCGTATTCCTGACTCAGTCATGAGTCGAGCGAGAATAGTGCGTAAATGCATTCCACTCCGAGAAAAAAAAGTCCCATGGTCCCAGGAGCGTCCCCACTAGCCGGTCCAAAGCGGGATAGCGGAACATGACTGTTTTTAGTGGGTAGGGATGTTAGTTAGGGGGTTCTTAGTGTTTAAGAGTAGGAATCTCCCAGCTAGTCTAGGCCTACTAGCTGGTAGATTCCCACATGACCCCGGCAGGGCCCTAACCGAGCTAGGGTAGGTATGTATAAAAGATTTTAAGTCTAAAAAAAATTTAGGTCCCATGAATAGAGGGCGAACCTACTGATATCTATCGGGCACTTAAATTGCAGTAAATTGCTAGGTGGTATACGAGGAACGATGCTGCCAAACGGCTTAATAAATAAAATAGAAATATGGTTTATTCATATTAGATATAATTACATACACTCCTGGATCGGCATTAGAAACGTCAAAAGGTTTCCAATATTAAGGGCCTGTTTCACAATCGACAAGTAAGTTCGAAGTAGCTTACTTTGCAGTTCAATTGACATATATTTCATATTACAACTGTCAAGTGATCTGCGAAGTAAGCTACTTAAAACTTACTTGTCGATTGTGAAACAGGCCCTTAACGTGATAAAAACTATATAAGCTAAGCGACAACAGGATAACTATGTTTTATATCTAAAGTGGTAAAGCACTTTCAGTGCTTTATGATTACTTACAGGGAAATCTCAGCAATATATTGTGATAAGATTTTTGAAATAAACGCATTTTTATTTTATTTTTAATTTCTTTGTCGACTGTACCTATCCATAACACGAACTTTCATACTGCTCACATATTGCGCGGAGTGTGAGAAATATTGATTTTATTTATTTCCTTAACTCGATCAAGGCAAATAACGGTTGATTTTAGTACGCTTCGATTGCTTTCCATTTCCTACGATTACTCGGGATCATCGCACTTTCAATACTGTAGAATTTATCTAGCACGACCTCTTCCACATCACAGGCTATAAAAAAATCCTAGCACGTGCCGACGCACAAAGCGCAGCGTCGATACTATATCAAAAATAGTGACGTGCCCACTGCAGTTTTTCACTCGATAACCAATTCGTGCAACATTTTAAACTAAATAAACCTAACGTCGGTTCTTTGTTACGGATTTCCGAAATAGATTTCTTTTGTAAAAAAAACACAATCTCATCTTCAGTGTTTTCAGTAGTTTTCGGGGAAATGATAAAATTACTCAAACAAAGGCAAATTAATGAAGCCCATTTTTATCATTTATCACTTACTTCATACATACATAAATCAGGCTAATTTCGAAAGAAGTATGTAAGGATCGTAGCAAATGGAAAGAAGAGATCTCTGATATGGGATAAAGGCGTGATGCATATATGTATGTAAAATCTGTCAGACGTCATTGAAATCCCGCCAAACACTCTCTGCTAGAAGAACTATAGTTCTTTATGCCTATCCTCAAAGTTCATGCGCATGCCTATCCTCAAAGTTCGTTCTGTACTTTGAGGATAGGCATGCGCCCGTTGCGTATGCGTACATCACTACTCCGGGGCGATCTCACGTCGTCGGCTGCACACAAAAAGTCTCCAACTCGCTTGGTTTTACTTCGCTATAAAACCGAGATGCCCAATGACTGTGAAAGTTCACACAACAATTTGACGTTTTAACACGACGCCACCGGACACTCATTAAACTGTACACATTTTCCAGTTGGAGTGTATCAAAACCTCGTCGCTAATCATTTTATTATTCGATAACCATATTTATTACTTACGTGTAAGCTATCTTTGACGTAATAAAATATGAAGCTGGTGAGGAGGCCTTAGATTAAAAACTGTTTGGTGACTTTTGAAGTTGGAACCAACCTATTCGTCGTTTGAAAGTTACTGACTGCGTGACCATAGATTAAAAGTTGTCTACAGAGGCATTTGTATATTTTTCCGTTTGAAAGTAGCTGAACGTATGTTCAGGCACTCGCATAATTTTAAGGTATATCAAACCAAAAAACCGTAAAAAAATAAACTTGGGATAACACTGAAATTATTTTTGTATTACAAAGTGGAGATTCTAATAACATTATATCGTCATCACCCTACCCTTATCCCGTTCTTTTTTTCAGTTTTTTTTCAGTTTGTCCTCTTTCTCCACTCTCTTGTCACTCGTCATATCCATCCACACACATCACACCTCACACAATCCATCCATCTTTTCAGTGGTCACATGAATGAATTACGTGAATCACTTGATTTATTTAAATTATTTATCGAGGGTAGTCAACACTCATTAATATTTTTTTTTTTTCCAAGTCCATGTATGGACAATAGGTTCACATATTTGAACGTTGTAATACTCTCGTTTCGTTTTTCAGGGGGCCTACCGCCTAACTCGATTGCTAAAGCAAAAGCTATAGTTTATGACGTCACGCTGTCATTTCGCACCAAATGTACCGAAACTATTAGCGATAGCTTTGAACGAATGATCACCGAATGATTTTGTATGAATTTGGCACAAAATCCGTATTGCCTAAAAATTCAGGATGGCTGCTATAGCCGTAAGCAGTGCATTACTATAAAGCTATCATCAGCAATCGATTTAGGCGGTAGGCCCCCTGGTCCCATGTAATAGGGGCGAGCCTATTGCCATTCACCGAGAACTGTTACCGAAATAGTTGCTAGATCGTGAACCAAAAACGCTGCTGCCCAGTCCACATTATATTATAACTCTTTATCTCTTTTGCTTAATATGAGTAATGTGACAGCACAAACCGTATGAAATAATACAGACCTATCAAATTGTCTAAGGACTATATCTATCATTCCCATTGGCTGCAGTGTGGCGGTAATTACTACCAATTTATTTTTGATTCAAACATAATTAGTTAATCATTAAGTTGTTAATCAAATCGCTTGAATGCGATTGTTGCCATGCCGTACCAATGATCGCTATTGCTTATAAATGCCAAGTCATATCAGTTTTATTATTAACATCGGTGGATTCCTGATTAAAGGTTAATCTACAGTTTTGTATGAGATGTTGTGTTATTTAAATTATAATTGGAGTTGTGAGGAAAAAAGATGAGTATATTTACCACGAAAATAATTGACTGTAAACTTTACATGTCTGAGATTATAAAGGTCGCTCTTTTTATTTGTAGCTATAGATAGATTATGGAACTAGAGTTAGGAAACAGGTAGGTAATATTGTTGTCTTCAATATAACATCGGGATTTCTATGATGTTCTTGTTGTAAAGAACAGATTATCATCAGCCTCTTTTACCGATTATCAAAGCCGTGTGGTGACGGCCAAGTAGAATAAAACATTGTCACCACCCCCATCTCTCCCGTGGGTGTCGTACAAGACGACTAAGGGTAAATACAGCAATGAGTAATGGGCAGCAGCATTCCTCTTGTACCATCTAGCAATATACTGCGATAGATGTGCCCGATAGATGGCTATAGGCTCGCCACCTATTACATGCGACCTAGCTAAAGTGTGTAAGGAAAGACCTAGCGATAAGTGGGTGTTAATTCACAGGGGCAGGCCCTTAGGTGATATAGGCGTAATTTATGTATGTATGTTTTTGAACCGACCGCTAGGGCACAGACCTTCCCTATGGATGGAAGAATATCATTCTCCCTATATTCTTCCATAGGGACTGCTCTGGATTGGACTGGACCCTCACTGGTTGCCCGTGAGGGTCGATGGGTATTAAGAGCTGTAGAAGCAGCCGGGACCAACAGCTTCACGTAACGAGGCCTCTGAAGCACGTAGGAACTCCAGATAATTTATTTTTGGTCACCATCCAATGATCGGCCTCGGCGAACATTGATTAATGAAAAATGAAAATGAAAATATGGTTTATTCATATAAGGTATGATTACATACACTCATGAATCGTCAAAGAAATAACGTTAAACACTGGAAACGAAAAGAAAAACAGTTTCCAATATTTAACGTTAATTTGTTAATAGTTAATTAGTTTACCCAATCGCAGTCGGCGCTAAGCCACTGCGCTATCGAGCTCCTCATATCAATTTACTGGTAGGTAGGTAGATGTTAAATTAAGCCACGTAACTCTCGGAAAACCGTAACGCCGATCTAACCAAACATTTCATCACAGCCAAGTTTCCTACTCGTACAGAGCGGGCCGTAAAAAAGCGACCTCCATCTCGAATGTCATTTGCGCGGCGTGCCGTTGAAAAAGCAATTATTTCAATATCTGGCCCGCGCCCGCGCACCCAGCGGCCGCTGCGGCAAAAAACGGGCGGCGCACGCGCGCCTAACCACCGGCCAAGAAAGCCGAAGACGCGAAGGACATCCCACGACATCGACATTAATAAGTGAACCGAGTTTCTCTTGCTCGGATGGTATTGAAGATTAAGATTGACATACCCATTCGATTTTAATTTCAACATTATTTAAAAATAAATAAAATATAATTTCAAATTAAAAAAAAATATTGAAAAAAAAATTTTGACATATCTATTTGTAACATAATTCTGGACTAGAAAAAACACCTTTTTTATTTGGTGATTATACAAAAAAAAGAAAGCCAGAAAGTGGAGTTTTGAAGTAGAAGAGTTCAAAGCGATAAATGGCTATATCTTATTTTGTTTCGGTGGCCATGCTAGCCGGGCTGGACAATACTTATTCGAAATTTTTCTTTTCTTATTTTCTTGGTAATATTTTTTGATTTTTTTTTATAATAAAATCAAATCGTGATAAATTATATAATTTAATTGTTGGAACAGTTATTACAATAAAAAAGAAAGGGGTTGCTATGATGTTAAATAAATTTAATAGAATCGAAGATAATTGAATCTTACCTATAATATATAAAATATAATATTGTTATCTTTCAATCAAAGCAGATGACCGATAATTAAACGCATCAAGATCCTTAGTCTGACCGCTAGTTTCCACTCCGACTAACCTAAACAAATAGCTACGATACTTCCGCGGTCCAATTATGTTTTTATGATTTCATAGAAAAACTGAATAATCGAGGTTTAGTGCCCGATTAGACACGTCCACTGTTATATTGTTGTAATAACGACAATATTCAATACCGTTCCGAAGAATTTGTATAGTTAAAGTGGTCCAATCGTATTTTAATCCAGGTTCAAACGTTTAACACATATTCTCCATTATGCATATTTAACTACCTATTGTTTGCAGTTATAGAACAAAGGACTTTGATTTCGAACTGTATTTAAAACTTGAGATGAAATGCGTGATCAACTGCGTAATGTAGCTAGTAGCAAGAAGTGATCTGTGCGTATCCCCATTGGAATGTAGATATGCATATTTTTTTTTTGGTAAAATGTAAAATTATAAATTTAAACTAATTTCTCCGACCTTAGACAACCTACGAGTAGGGCAGGCGAATGATGATGTATCCAAGGGAGGATATGGAAGTGCGCAATACCTGGTCTTCAATACGCATTCATGATGACCCAATCCGCAAGTAGCAAAATGCTTACGTACTTCTGAGGCAGTAAATAACAAACCATACGAAATCCGAAATTACGAAATTTGATAACAATAAGTACTTATTTATCGCAATTGGATACAACAAGAAATCATCAACATAATTCTAAGGCAAGAATTATACCCAGATGGTCATAATGACTCGTCACAAATCACATTAGTAAGGGTGTACTTAAAGTACCGCTAGTATGTCAACCATTTGATATTGAAATGTGAACAGTTCCTTTTGTATAGCCACTAGTACCTGTACACACGATGTCACAAAATTGTCTATAACAAAAGACCTGCAAGTATGGAGATGCTAAGTCGCATAATAGAGTTTACGAAAATAACGTCTTCAAAATTTTGGAAAAATTTAATGTAGAATACAAAACCAAAGATGTTTGTTTAATTATACAGTCTATAATCTTTTAATGTGTTTGTAATATAAAGAAAAAATTCATTTGCAATAAGAAGTAGTAAATGTGTGTAATGTAAATATAATAATAATCTGAAATAGCATATGTATCTAAAAGCTGGTAACTTGGTACTTTTTTCAAGTCAGTCTGGCTAGCTACCAGAATATTAACAGCACTATTGTGTTCCGACAATTTATGATAAGGTAAACCAGCCCCTCTGTGGTTGAGGGTTTCTAGTGAAGCTCGATTCCATCTGTGCCTTTATCGTTACTTACTATTAGGTGCGATGAAGATCAAGAGCTTCCCTGTCCAAAAAAAAAGAAAGCAATTAATAAACTAAGTATATCATTTTTAAATATTTACATACATACATACATACATAAATCACGCCTATATCCCCGAAGGGGTAGGCAGAGGTGAACTAGCACCCACGTTTCGCCAATGTTAGGTCCCATGTAATAGGTGGCGAGCCTATTGCCATTTATCGGGCACAAAAGTCGCAGTGCATTGCTAGGTGGTATAAGAAGAATGCTGCTGCCCATTCCTCATTACTGATTTATCCTTAGTTCCCTTGTACGACACCCACGGGAGAGATTTGGGGTGGTGACAATTGTATTCTACTCTGCCGTCACCACACGGCACAGTAGAATATTTACGTACCGTTTATAAATATTTACGTTGCTCAAATTAACTTAACAAAATAAATGACAAGTGTTTAGAAATTCCAAAATTATACTCTTTGATAGTCAGAGCATTCTAATGGTTCCAATAGCGACTCTAATGGGAACACCGCAATAAAGTCCTCGTGACTCCATCGCTGTCAACCACGGAAGAGAAAACGTCAGTGGGAGACGTCGAATGCTTCGAATATGATAAATGTTGCTTGTACAGAATTAAAGTGATGGCAGCGTACATGGAACGCAGTTGGAATGGATGTGGCATATTCTATGCAATAAGCCGATTTATCTTAATATAAAGATTCCGATGTAGTTACATTCAGACAAAAAGCCTCTTATCATCTTTAACTCTTATGTTTTGTAAGTGATGTTTTATTTGTGAGGAAGGCGCCTCTGTTGTTGGATTATCGCCTTGATGTAAATATATAATTTATTGGCTATGCTAGAAAAACCAGGAAATAGCCTCTTAAGGCTGATAAACAATAGATAATTTTTACATATAAAATAATAGGCATGCCCATAATATGCGTCTTTTCTTGTTATTTATAAATAAGTAAGCAGTTGATTTTACTATACCAGCTGACAAAAAGTTTGTTGTTCTTGTCCAGTTGATCCCAAAAGTTGATTAGAAAATTTGATGTGGGGACTCAACAGTAATCTTGTATACAGTTTGAAATTATAAAACACTTCGGTACAAATGCTAAAAATTTAGGGAAGTTAACCACAGTACAAAATTATTTTTTTAGAATAATTATTGGAAAAAAATAGAACAAAGTAAAAATAAACTTATTTTTCTTAACTTTTACAATCTTTTGAATTAGATAACAAGCCATCGTTCCGTTTCGCAGATATAAAGTTTCAACATTGAGGCATCGTCTCGCTTTGTAGGTGCTGGTTACCATATCCAGACTGGTTGTTAGTAGCTCCGTGTGTCTCCCAGCGTGCCAATCAGCCGCATTGCACCTCGACAGCGAGGTTAGAGCTTGCCGATTCCTTAATTGCCGTGACGTTTTGGTGTCACATCCAGCACCGAGGTCGGTGCGTACGCTACTTAAACTTTAGTAGCCCGTGTAAATCGATTGCCACATCCAGACGTCAATCGAATCTCAATCTGTTCAATGTTGTGAAATCGTTTTGGGTACGTAGAAATATATTAGATGCAACTAGCAAAAATACACAGTTTTTTTCTTCAGTAATGGACTAAAGGAATAAATATTTTTGTTAAGTACCTACCCGTTTTATTAAAGATTTTCTGGCAAGATTCTTGGTATTATAATTTTTTCACCATAGTCTAGGTATCTTTATTTGTAACAATTCGCATGCAAACTTTCAAATATTCACATTTTTAGCCTGTGCCTAGGTTCGAGATAACCTAAGGCAGCGCAGTTAATGTTATTCTGTCATACTTCTCGTTTGGCCGTCTTATAATAATTTACTCCCGTCATTATTATTATTATCGTATTAAATGTCATTCGTTATATATTTCATTCTATTTCTTCTAGGTTCATCCTCTTAATCATCATCGTCCTCCTCTCATCATCATCTATTTTAGCTAATACCGGCTCTAAGTATTAGCTAAAATAGATGATGATGAGAGGAGGCTCCTGTAACCATTATCACTCTTATCTTTCTCTTTTGGTCACATGCACGTCATCTCTTCTCATTACATGCCCATAAAGAATTAATTTAATAAATGATGAATAGCAAGCTTAAGTACCTACCGTCTAAATGAATTCAAATAAAAAAAGTTGTTTCCTCGATTCCACAAAACGAAGGTTGATATACAAAATTAAATAAATGTTTGGACAAATGTCATGTAAAAAAGAGCTAAACCCTCAAATGAGTTTATAATTTAAAATTAAGCACGGGTTCAGAGCAGTCGCCTTCATTTTGAAGCAAACGAGGCACAAGGAGCGCTGTCAACGGATAAATTATATCGGGATCTATAACGTATGTTTTTCAAAACAAAATTATTTGGAAACGGACTCTTTCACACATTAGTGACGCTACTCGCCGTGCGCTCGCGCCGACCGCGACGCCCGTAATTATTAAAAAGTTACGTTCCGATTTGGGCCTCCTCTTGTTACTTTTTTTCGTGTCAGTTTTAAATATGGAATGTCGCGAGCGGTTAAGCAGTATTTATGCGGTCCCCAGCTGAGAGGAGGTTCGCGAAACAAAGTTTTAGTTAAAGATTTTGTCACAATTTCGATATTTCTTCATCGATTTATTCTTTTCGTTTCATAGAACCGTTTTTGTAGAATATTTGAAAAACAAAATACTGCATTACTTAAAATATAATTGTAAATTAACTCAGAACTAAATATTTTGAGCCCCTTCACATCATGTCAATACTTCTATTCGCCACCACAACTCTCTCTCTCTCTCTGGTATAAAGCTAACCTCTGTCAGTGCGAAGGTCACGCATTTGCTCGCTCGGACTATATAAAATATGACAAACTATTTCCGGATAAAATAATAACAATCAAAATATAAACAGACTACTGCCGCACTCAGAGACGTCAATTAACTTTAATGAATATTTAATGTCAAAAATTTTCATTCAAATCTAGACCATACACCCGGCAAGAATAGCGACTAGTTTTGAATTGTCATTTTTTGACGTTAAGTACTCATTAACGTTATTTGACGTCTCTGAGTGCGGCAGTTAAAATCCAATTTACTTAAAGTTCTCGTCAACATTGGAATGTTAAATAATATAAAACAATCGTCTAGCAGATAATGTATTAGCGTTTATATCGAACGAACGGAGGCCTCTCGTGATTTGTAATAAAAAATAAATTCAAATTAAAGTTGGCCATTTCCACAGCGGACATCGATATAAATTCTCAGCGGACACTCGGGAGAGGATCGCCAAAGCTAATTCTGTTGTGATTAATGCTTCTTGCACATTTCCACCGCTCTAGCTGACACTCGCCAACTTACGGTGCGGGTAAGGCGACAAAATCAGCCGATTGCCGACCTTGTGGCTCTGGTATAAGTGATTTGTTAAATTTGGCAGCGTTTTTCACCCGAATAATACTTTTGGGTGTGGGCAAAAGTACTTAAAAGTGAACCGCTACCGCTTCGCGTTTCTCACGCAACACTAGCGATTAAGCGAAATAGGGGGACGTGTTATATTTGTTAAAACTGTTGTTCAGATTATAACTAACACTAATTTAGTGGTCTCCACTCGTTCAGTGTAGGGCGATGTCACAGTGAATAGTGCCTACACATACATAAATGACGCCTATATCCCCAAAGAGGTAGGCAGAGGTGAATTAACACCCATATCTGGCCAATTAGATTATTACCCATGTATTAAGTGGCGGTGTATACGTAGTAGTGTAGTAGTGTGTGGTAGGTGTATTTTTTTAGTGGTTTAAATCAAACCAACAAACTTTATAAAAATATTTGACATCCGGTTTGTAGGCTCGGCGCCTATTATATGGGTCTTAACATAATTGACGAAACGTGGGTTTTGATTCACCTTTAACTTCCCCTTCGGGGATAAATCGGCGTGATTTATGTAAGTATCTGCTTCTTCCTGCACTGTGCCCAGTGTATCTGGGGCGCAGTATGTTTCCTATTCTTTGAATATCAGTCAGACGTCATCAAGCCATCCATTCCCTTTTAATTCATATCATCCATCACACCGGAAAGGTGCTAATGATGAATTAATGTATAGCAAAGGGACGGAAAGAACCATGTCGAGAGACTGATGAACGGAGAGAGTCATACGAACGACAACATTTCAATCCAAACTACTCAGGGTTTTGGCTTAGGTTTTTAAGCCGGCCGATCACTAACACCCTTTGGGTATGCTTTTGTTGGTGGTTGCCCTCCACCATTCAGTTGCCCCAAGGTGCTTATTGGTCTACACCTAGCAATCTACCTTAGGGCCGGTTTTTTGATAAATAGTTAACTGGTAACCAATTGTTAAAAATTGTTACTTATCTTTAAATATCACGATATTTAACAATTAGTAACAATATCAGACTGATATTTATCCAATAGTAACATTAGTAACTAAAATTGTTACTAATGGTTACGTATCAGACTTAGAGCCTGTTTCACAGTCGACAAGTAAGTTCGAAGTAGCTTACTTTGAAGTTCAATTGACATATATTTCATATTACAACTGTCATATGATCTGCGAAGTAAACTACTTAGAACTTACTTGTCGATTGTGAAACAGGCCCTTATATTTAGCAATTAGTAACAGTTTTTAACAAATGGTTGAGTTTACTATGGATCAAAAAACCGGCCCTTAGTCGACTTTTACGACACCTGGAATGAATCGGGGCTAGCACAGTCTACGTTATTTTTTCGCTTCCATGCCAGCATAGAAGACTTAGGGCTTTTTTTCACAATCGACAAGTAAGTTCGAAGTAGCTTACTTTGCAGTTCAATTGACATATATTTGATATTACAACTGTCAAATGATCTGCGAAGTAAGCTACTTAGAACTTACTTGTCGATTGTGAAACAGGCCCTTATGTTTAGCAATTAGTAACAGTTTTTAACAATTGGTTGAGTTAACTATGGATCAAAAAACCGGCCCTTTGTCGACTTTTACGACACCTGGAATGAATCGGGGCTAGCACAGTCTACGTTATTTTTTCGCTTCCATGCCAGCATAGAAGACTTAGGGCTTGTTTCACAATCAACAAGTAAGTTCGAAGTAGCCCACTTTGAAGTTCAATTGACAAATATTTGATATTACAAATGTCATATGATCTGCGAAGTAAACTACTTAGAACTTACTTGTCGATTGTGAAACAGGCCCTTATGTTTAGCAATTAGTAACAGTTTTTAACAATTGGTTGAGTTAACTATGGATCAAAAAACCGGCCCTTAGTCGACTTTTACGACACCTGGAATGAATCGGGGCTAGCACAGTCTACGTTATTTTTTCGCTTCCATGCCAGCATAGAAGACTGAGGGCTTGTTTCACAATCGACAAGTAAGTTCGAAGTAGCTTACTTTGCAGTTCAATTGACATATATTTTATATTACAACTGTCAAATGATCTGCGAAGTAAGCTACTTAGAACTTACTTTTCGATTGTGAAACAGGCCCTTAATGTAAGTATGTATTCACGAAACTTGGAGAACCAAACAAGCTACAAGCGAATCGCTCAATTTGCCCCTCATTATGGAAACAAAAAGCGACGGTATCAGTAATAATTTCATTATTCGCGCCCCGCTATTTGGGCGTTATCGTTCGATCGCTGCTCCACCGTGGAACTATGGCCGACATTAAAAATTCCTTATTCAAATACGTTCCCTTTTACAGGTGTGAAGTGGTTATTTGACGTGTTTGCGACGGACGGCATGGCGGCATTGGGATTCAAAACTTTAACCTGAACGGAAAAGCGGGACTATAATAATGCCTGAATTATTTTACTGTATTAATTAATGTCCTGGTGAGGGTACAATAATTATACCCAAAGAGGGTTAGTGTCAGGCAGGCGGCCGGCTGTAAAACCCAAGCCAAAACTTTAAGCAGTATGGATTGGAATGTTGTCATTCCAATCACTCTCTCCGTTCATCGGTCTCTCGACAAGGTCCGTTCTGTATCTTTTCTATACATTCATTCATCACTAGCACCTTTACGGTGTGATGGATGATATGAATCAAAAGGGAGTGGATGGCTTGATGACGTCTGACCGATATGAATGGAAGAGGAAACATACTGCGCCGACCCCAGATAGACTGGGAACAGGGCAGGGAGAAGAAAGATGAGAGGGTACAATAATTATTTGAATTATTTCTGACCTTTCGTCTGTCGTAATAAAGCGACTAAGGGTTAAGCAGCGATGAGGCAGCAGCATCCCTCATACATCACATGGTAGCATTATACTGCGAATTACGTGCCCGATAGATTGCAATACACTCGCCACTTACTACATGGGACCTAAAATACTTAATTGGCGAAACGTGGGTGATGAATCGTCTCTGCCCACCCCTTCGGAGATAAATAAACGTGATTTATGAATGTATATGTACAATGTTACTATGTAGTCAAGGAGGCTACGGACATGGTGGTCTAAAGAGAAAATTCAGTGCCCAACAGTGTATAGCATACCACGATGAAGATGAATTACAATCGTAATTTAATTACGACACATACCTAATGAACGACATTTTGATAGCAAAATGTCCATAAACTATAGGAGCAAATGATGAATGACGCCTGCCAAATGTAAACATGAATAATCGTGGCGTCTCCATAATCCCGTCAATAATTGTGGAATCGATCGCTCATGGCTGCTCTATCGCCGGGTCTATCTGCCTAATCGAATAGAAAACGAACATTTATCAAAAAAGCACCCTTCACCATCCCACAGAAGTTTTCTCCACGTAATTTCATATAAATTACTTAAAATCAAAAGGGAAATTATTGCTGCCTAATGCCCGATTCGCATGTCAAACGGTCGCCTTTACGTAACTTATTATTTTATTTTATTTCCTATTTCGCCCCCTCCTCCTGGGGCGGTGTGCGTTTAACTCTAACGTCAACACGCGTTACCGATGGTAATGGTTATCGCCACAATAATTATTGGTGGCAAATGACTTGTTTCACTTTGTCCCATTGGACGTTCTACTCGAATCGTGTTGGCATTGGTTTCACAATCATGATGTTTTTACAAAGATTTTGGGGTTAGAAAAAGAATTTCGAAAAATTATGATCTTGAGGCGGGAATTTATCGATTAATACCATTACCATCCCGATAGTTTTTGCAGAAGACCGCGATATTTTATTAATTAAAATTAGACTCTTAATACAAAATTCCTTCTGTCAGACCGCTCTCGAGAATACCTAACTTATGACAATATTTTGGTTCGTATCATTGGCATAGATCATTAATTCTCATTGACCTACACACTGGCTGAAATGCACGAAGTATTAAACATCTTATCGCCAAGATCTTAAGGTTGAAGAAGCCGAGTTTGTTTTTGTGATTTTCCAATACTCGTTTAATAATACACTCCTGCGCTTGGAGGCTTATGATTGACGTCCGATTTTGAGGCGAGTGCTGCACAACTCTTAATATAATTACATATCTTAACGGAATTTTAATAGACAATCGTGTGCTCTCGGAGGCGGACCGCTGCGGAGTATTCTCTGTGCCAACTGCTGTGAAAATGATACGTCGATGAGTTGAAAAAATTATGATAAATGTATTCATAATCATCATCAAACCATTGACGGCCGGCCGCTAGAACCCAAACCTTTCCTATGAATTGGCCCTAGTGCCTATTAAAGACTGCAAATCCAGTGAGGACCAATGGCTCAAAGTTCCTCCAGAAACACGAAGAAACTAGAAATAATAAATTTTAGTCAGCCTTAGCAAACATTGTTTAAAGGTTTTGGTGGTTAGAAAAAGAATTTCGAAAAATTATGATCTTGAGGCGGGAATCGAACCCTGCTATCGAACCGCTGCTATCTGGGCAGGTGCCTGACCGCTCGGCCACCCAAGACACTAATTAACTTGCCGAAATTCTTCTAACCTTTACACTTCACGTTGTAAGCCAACGGGTACCCTCGCAATGTAGAATCTTTGTACTAATTTTTCTAACATTATAAATATGTTAGAAAAATTAGTACAAAGATTTTGTGGTTAGAAAATTGTTTACCCAGTTTATGCAATCTCCGTTGAGCTCCTCGATTTTTAGCTAGTATAAATTAATAAATAATTAAGTGTAAAACCTAGACAAAACCTGGAGCAGTGTGGATTGGACTGGAGCGCTCTTCCAGTTCGTCAGTCTATCGACGTGTGACTTTCCATCTCCGTTCTATCTATGCATTCAGTCATCACTAGAGCACCTTCCGAGTGTGAGTGTGACTGACCGATATTCAACATACTGCGCCAACCCCGGATAAAATAGGTAGGGCAAGAAGAAGATGATTAAAAAAATATAAGTATTTACTAATAATATAAAATATTCAGTTACTTCACTTTTTGCTTTTTAATTATACCTTTAACAATTATGTATAAATAAACCCTTACAAATGATAGAACCTATGTTAATTTACAAGGACCACCCCTTCAGTAGAGAGCCTCAACACGAAGCCATTCATAAACTCTAATTATCCACGTTCATTGATAACGGTACTGATTTATGTTCAAACTGCACACACTAATAATTTTGGTACAAATTGAAAATATATCGACCAAAATACTTTCGTGTGTAGCCCATGTTAAATTAGACAGTACTTGCGATGGCATAAGCGTCAATTCTGCGTGCAGGCGAGTAACAATAGCAAATTGATGAACAAAGGTTTCGAACCGACTACCTGGTGACGTAGGTACCTTCCTAGAATGCAGTAATAGTAAACTCGATAATCCTCTTCCACGGTGCATGCGATGTGCAAAGATAACATGATAACTTCGACTAGGAATAGGGCTGTCGTCATGCCCCAGATTACCCTATCTGGGATCAAATCAAAACATTCATACTGAATGTAATTTTATCCTTTTGTTTTTTATTCATACTTACCTTGATCCTTAATATTATTTTATTTACTTATTAAATTCAAATCTTTGGTTAAACTACGCAATAAGATAGTATAGATTATAAAACATATAAAAATATTGTGTATATTATCATATTTTATATAACACTCTCATTAATAATACTCTTATAAAACCTTGAGCAGTATGGATTGGAATCTCTCCGTTCATCGGTCTTTCGACATGGTCCATTCCGTCTCTTTTCTATGTATTCATTCATCACTAGCACCTTTACGGTGTGATGGATGGTATGAATCAAAAGGGACTGGATGGCTTGATGACGTCTGACCGATATGAGTAGAAGAGGAAACATACTGCGCCGACCCCAGATAGACTGGGAACAGGGCAGGGAGAAGAAGAAGAAGGTGGCGATGACTTCCAATGAAGTCTCTTTTCATTAATGTACGGAGCATTTGCATAAAGATACAGTCGACAACCCTAAAAGCTCATAACCGCTGAGCAGCGCCGCGGGCATATTAACGATTTCGTGTGCTGCGCTCGCGGCGTCACAAAGTCTGCCGCTCACCGGAAAGGATTAGGTCCGATCTTTTTTGCGGATTACCCGAGGATCGCGAAGCCACTTACCTGAGGTGTGGCTTACATATTGGTAAATAGTTGTGTTCGCAACTATTTGCCGATTGCAAACTTCTAGAGTGCTATGCCTAAATAGGGTTCAACTTGTGTCTAGTTACAATATTTATTAAACTACTTTTCCGTTTCAGATTTTTTTTAATAATATTACGATAATTTGCGTTTTATTTCAAAGTATTTTGGGCCATTGTTGAAATCTAATCTAATCGTTATATAAACTCGATTATATAAAATAAAACATTTATCACCCTTACTGCCGCACTCAGAGTCGTCAAATAATTTTAATGAGTACTTAATGTCAAAAATTTTCATTTAAATTTAGACCAAAGACCTGACAAGAATAGAGACTATATTTGAATTGTCATTTTTTAACATTCAGTACTCATTATCCTTAATTGACGTCTCTGAGTGCGGCAGTAAGTCACCTTGTACGACACATGCGTGAAAGATGTTGGCGACTTAATCTTATTGCGGTTAATACGATAATTATAAAAATGCTAGTAGTAATTAAGTCATAATTAATTCTTACCAACATTGATCAATATAATAAAAACACATTTTAACAAAGACCGGTCGCACAATGAGAATTCTGTATCAAGTTTAAAATTCTTTTCATTAACAATATTACAAAAGAATACAATACTTGGGTCGTCAACCTGTTCGCTCATATCTGAACCATGAAACAAAAATCATCAATGAATTTACGAATATGTGTAATCTTCGCTATTACTTAATATGACATTCCAGCAATACAGCCGTGTGGTACAATTCTTTCTGAATTAATGTTAAAGTTTACATTGGCTTGTCTAAAATTTTCAGGCGGCTCCCACAGAATCTTACCAAATGGCTGGACAAAGACAGAAGTCGAAATAGCGAAGGTGAGTTTGAGATGTTGTGAATGGGGCTCATAAACCTACATTTGAGTCACAAGTCCACAAGGTGAATCCATGGAATGCTAAGTGTTTTCAAAATCTAGCTATTGCGGAATACATAGTAGTAATTTCTATATTTATCTAGAAATGATACATACGGTAAGCTATCTTGGCACGATGTTTTTATAAAAACATAAAAATTTAAGCTATCACATCTTCGCAACAGAATACTACTTACACACATAAACATGAAAGACAAAGCAGATACAGACTAAAATTATTATTTTTCATTTTGTATTTAAACTATTTTGAACATCATTATACCTACCTAAATGTTAGAAAAAATATATTACAAAGAAAATTGTGGCTAGAAAAAGTTCGTCAGATAAGATTTTAATCAACAATTTGTCATAGCGCGACCTGCTGTCGACCGTACTTTATACTCATGACACGAAATATCATTAAACCGTAGCATGGCAACGGACGAGGCATTAAAGCCGAGCGCCTGACGGTACACGACCAAGCGCCAATATTGGTTCAAGTGTCTCGAATCACTTTCTGTAAGGAATAAATGATTCAATGAACGCCGCTGCTCGAGCCAAGATTTCTTTTTAATTTCCATTTTGCAGTCCGGGCAAAAGGGCGAGGTTTTATCCGGTCTTTTGGAAGAAAACTAATATAGTTAAGTGCCGTCAAGGAAGTTGTTTTAGTCCAATCGTGAGATTTCCATCAGGCAACTTTGTATTTTATACAAGACAGGACAGAAGCCGCGTGGTGGGTACAATACAATATTCATCACATCCTTTCAAATCATGTTTTCTGGACTTGGATTAAGCCATCCAGCACAGCGTTCTCAGTCAGTCAGGCCAGCGACTGGCTATAAAAATCTAACCTAATCCTAGAGAATTACGACAAAATTTATTAAGACTATTGGCTGAAAGGCATTTAAAACATTTACCGAGTATTTTAAAGAAAGCAAAGACATAGTTGGATCTCTAGTCTCGTAATCAAGAATTCCTTGGTTGATTTTTCAAGGGCAGGTATCTGCGTGGGAGTTCTGCTGCCGAATACAGTATTTCAAAGGTTGAAGATGCCTCTAAAAGCGTCGCATTAGGCTTACACATCACTACTTATCCGACTTATGTGTGTAAAGAAAAAGAAAAAGACCGAACCTTTACAAAAAGAGACATCATCACATGCCCTAATGTCCCCACTGCTGGGGCACGGGCCTTCCCTATGGATGGAAATGTTTGATGGTTTGGTGGGTATTAAAGACTGTAGGTGTAGCCGGGACTAACGGCACAACGTGCCTTCCGAAGCACGGAGGAACTTGAGATAATAATTTTTTGGTCACCCATCCAATGACCGGCCTTAGCGAACATTGCTTAGTTTACGCAATCGCAGGTCAAGCTCGCTATGCCACAGCGCTAGCGAGCTCCTTCGAGAAGAAACGGTGAGACTCAAATTTGGGTTTCTAATTGACTTTGGAGGTACCCACAGCTTAGCAATATTGTGACGAAACGAAGTACCCACCCGTACATTGATAGGCGACTAAGTACTCAGTATAACAAAGAGTCGGCGAACTACAAATCAAATTAGTCTCGGTGCAACTGACTCCAAGAGACGTGTTATTTATTAGGATTTGAAGAAAACGCGCTGCACTTAAACGAAGGTCGTGACGACGCGGACTTATGCCAATGCGTTGCTGTACTGTGTTCTAATTAGATAAACAAAAAAGTAATTATTATCTCAGATTGTTCGTTATCGATGAGTCAGCGAGCAGGTCGTTAGCGCAGTTGCATGGCGCGCTCGATTGCGTAAACTAAGCAATGTTGTTTGAGGCCGGTAATTGATGGGTGACTAAAACTTCGAGTTCCTCCGTGCTTCGGAAGGCACGTTAAACCTTAAGTCTTTGTCGCATCTGCAGTCGTTAATACCCACCAATCCGCACTGGGTCAGCGTGGTGGGTTGTGACCCATCCTCCCTATATAGTACCATCCGGGGAAGGCCTGTGCCTAGCAGTGGAGACAACGGCTGGTGCTGATAATGATCAATGAGTAAATATAACGCTGAATACAATCACCACAGAGTTAACACTGACGAAAGGCGAAATTGTTTAGGGCATTTAATACAAAATACAAGCCTTAATACTTAATACAAGCCGTGTGGTGACGGCAGAGTAGAATACAATTGTCACCACCCCAAATCTCTCCCGTGGGTGTCGTACAAGGCGACTAAGGACAAATCAGCGATGAGGAATGGGCAGCAGCGTTCCTCTTATACCATCTAGCTATGTACCTACTGCGACTTTTGTGCCCGATAAATGGCAATAGGCTCGCTACCTATTACATGGGACCTAACATAACTGGCGAAACGTGGGTGCTAGTTCACCTCTGCCTACCCCTTCGGGGATATAGGCGTGATTTATGTATGTATGTATGTATGTATTTAATACAAGACCGACAAAACAATGGTCTTCATTTAGTTGATCGATTTATTTTATTTGTGACAATTTTCTTTTTCAAATTTATAGTTGTGAAAATTTGGCAGTCTGTGGTATCCTAAGGCCCTGTATAATATTCATTGTCACATTTTTCAGCCACACAAACGCGCAACTGCGTTGCAACCATAATTTCAATTAAATACGCGACGGAAACCAAGACAACTCAAAAATACTAGAATATATTACATACATACATACATAATTCACGCCAATATCCCCGAAGGGGTAGGCAGAGGTGAACTAGCACCCACGCTTCGCCAATTAGGCTAGGTCCCATGTAATAGGTGGCGAGCCTATTGCCATTTATCGGGCACAAAATTCGCAGTACTTTGCTAGTTGGTAGGTATAAGAGGAATGCTGCTGCCCATTCCTCATCACTGATTTATCCTTAGTCGCCTTCTACGACACCCACGGGAGAGGTTTGGGGTGGTGACAATTGTATTCTACTCTGCCGTCACCACACGGCCAATATATTGTATGCTATATGTATGTAGAATATATTGTACGCTTTAAATTCATGGCATTAATACTTACTTCAGTAAGAAAATAATTTGTTGCATTTTCGAATGTAAAACCGCAGTGTAGAAATGGCTTGATGTGATGGTCTATACGTTTAAGCTACGCGATAAAACTTAGTGGTCGTCTCGAAGCACAACGCTTCGCAGCAAGAATTACCATAACCCAAGTGACATTGTAACGTAAGCCAGCACATTCGTAATGAAATGACAAAATATTCCAAAGCACAATTGACAGACGATAGCAACCAATTACAGCGCTCGTGCGTTGTTTATCGGCGAGCTTGCTCATCTTAGCGCTCAATTCACACCATCATCTCACAAGTGTCGAGGGAGACGTCTGCATCGTTTTTTAAGGGACAGTCTAAAGGAGGAGATGACGCGGGAGCGATTGCAAGTCGGAACAGGGGGGGAAACGATCGGTATACTTATGGTGACGGCAGAGCAGAAATCAATTGTCACCACCCCTGTCTTTCTTGAAGGTATCGTACAAGACGACTAACTACCGCACTCACGCACTAAGAGACGTCGCTTAACTTTAATGGGTATGTACTTAGTAGGTACAAAAAAAATGACAATCAAAACTAGACCACAGACCCGGCAAGAATAGCACCTAGTTTTGAATTACCCTTTTTTGTATTAAGTGCTCATTAACGTTAATTGACGTGTCTGAGTATGACTGTAACTGCCGTACTATTGATGGATTTTTAATCAAAAACGAGTGGATAGCTTGATGACGTCAGACCGATTTTAATGGAAGAGGAAACATACTGCACCAACCCCAAATAGACTAGTAACAGGAAAGGAAAATGAAGAAGTTATCAAATAAATACTAATATTATACCTAAAGCTGAAGATTTTGAACGCGCTAACTAGGAACTACTGTCTGAAATTTAAAAAAATCTTGTTGTGCTGGATAGTCCATTAATCGAGGAAGGCTAAGGCTTATATAACCGACCACTAGTCAGGTATAAAGCTCAACTGCCACATCTCTTAACTTACCCCAGTGGGCGCGACTGTTCGTCGTTTTGTCGGCTATCGGCCGGTGTCGAAGCGGCACACATCAAAGCCTGAACTCGGTGCGCCCGCGCCGGACGGTGACTAGGCGTTTTGCGTCGACCTAAGCTGTATTTTCCACCTTCCAGTGTGTTTTATTGGAGTTAAACGCAATCGCATGATACATACAATCGTAGACAATTGGGATACCCATGAAATAGAGTTCATGTTAGTAATTTGACAAAAAATCCACCTTCCAGTATGTTTTATTGGGCTTAAACGCGATCGCATGATACATACAATCGTATCCGATGGGGAATACCCATGAAATAGTGTTCATGTTAGTAGTTAGAAAACACACCACTCTGCGGTTGAGGGTTCCAGGTGAAGCTTATCCTCACTACCATCAGCTTCCCTGTCAAGCATAAATAATAAAAAAATAAGTATACATTAATAAGTTGCATTTGTGAATAGTCTGTCAGATCATATTTTATTAGGTTTTTCTTTTCATTTCGATAAGCATAAATATGAGGAATTGGCATTATTATATTGATTGCATTGGTATTATTTTGTGTAGAATTCCTGCTATTTGATTTCTTTGGAACGGTGAGTTATCTTTTAATTACATCGCAGGCAGTAAAAGAGGTAGGGTAAGTAGGCCCATAACGGGTATACTGCCTGAACTCTCGTGTATAGATCAGTTTTAAAGCCTATATTAACCAGTTAACCTCCTTGATTGACGTCTGAGGTCATATAGCACAGAGGTTCACAATTATAATGTCGTAATGAATAAATAATGAAACCAACTTTGATAAATCATAATCTTTCTTAGGTATTACTACTTTTTTTTACGACCAAACGCAATTAAGAAGTCTGACTGAAAAATTATATTTAAAATAAAGATTCAATTTGACGCATTTCACTCTGCGCCTGTAAGTAATCAATGTCATTGTTCAATTACAAAAAAATACAAATTCAAAGGCGACTCTTTGAAACTGAACTTGTATATTTGAATCTCCATGTGGCGTTTGCATCTCTTGTGACTTTTTAACGACAAATTATAAACATTGTCCATTTAGAAACTCATATTATTTATTGGACATGTTTCTCGTGACTAATCAACAAATTTAAGGTTAATATACTTATTTTGATAATGGTTTTAATATCATTACGCATGTGTGTCTATATTTTTGATATAATTTGAATACAATTTTTATAAAATTATTAATGTCTTACCTAAAGCATAATAAATGTATTAAGGCAAGTATTTACAAGTTTGAAAATAATCAATAATTAATCAATTATCATGATGAGACGAAAATTCCTACACGACACCACTGTCACAACACAAATAGTTTTATGTGCTCCCAAATATAATTCTATAAATAATCTTGTTTAGTCGGTGTGAAAAAAATACAGACCCATCTAGCCGCACTGGGCCAGGGGGGTTGGTTATAGCCCATTCTTCCTATATTCTTTCATCCATAGGGAAGAATCTTCCATCCATGCCTCAGCGGTGGGGACTGGCGACTGGAGACATTAGAAGACTGGTGATGATGAAAAAATACAGTGTCTACCATCCACATAAGAACCTTTCGTGATAATTCCATTGCATATTATCTTAAAAAACGCATTACTGACACCCAAGATCGCATCAACAATCAATTACGACCTCGTCTACCTGAATCGAAATACATCCGTTCGGATATGCTAACAAAATAATCGTTTGCTTCCTACCGTTACAAACTGGCTTGCTCCAAATAAGTAGATATGAAAAAAATATATATAACCTCTCATTATTTCAAACCATCAGAACGAAATCCGGGGTCGGGTTGAATCTTGAGAGCTGGCTTCCGCTCCTTTGTGAGCAACGAGACACTCTTTATGATTATATCTATATTCTTAAAGTGAGCTAAGGGTCTAAAAAGGCCATTTTAAGCAATATCGCCAAAACAATTTAGTTACTGAATGCATAGGTTGTGTACGTATATCCAATTAATGTATGCAATTAATCTTTGTAAATAAATACATGAATCACGCCTATATCACCGAAGGCGTAGGCAGAGGTGAATTAAACACTCACTTTTTGCCAATTATGTTATGTCTCATGTAAGAGGTGGCGAACCTATTGCCATCTATCGCAGTACATATGATATTGCTACTAGGTGGTATACGAGGAATAGCTGCTGCCCATTATTCATTGCTGTCTTTATCCTTGGTCGCCTTGTACGACATCCACGGGAGAGATGGGGGTGGTGACAATTGCTCTGCCCACCACACGGCTTTCACCACATGAAAACAAATAATTTTACAAATTATTGTACAAAACTAAACTAAGTTTATTTGCAATGTACCTAATTCAATATGTAACACAGTGTATAAAGCAAATAAAGATTTCTATTTCTATTCATAACAAGATCATAAAAGACATTGCAAGAATAAAATGCCTTTTTAGACCTCTTGATCTCGAAAAGGTTTAGAATAGGCTTAAACATTTGGTGGAATCCCGAAAAGAATTTTCAATTCAAACGCTCTTGCAGATCGCTCGGAGGTCCCGGGTTCGATTAATACAAATGTTTATGTTATGAACATTTTGTTCTAGCGTCATCGTCATGATTGTTTCCAATAGTTTTGTTATGTAGGTTAATTTAAGCTATTAATAACATCACGTCATGTTTTATGCCAATAGCAAAGTCAAGAAGATGTGACATCACTGTAATACCTAATGCAAATATTGGGACTAAAATACATATATAGGAGTGTACATTGATGGAAAATTGACTTTTTCTTCTCATATTGTCTATATGGTTTCCAAAGCATATCGTATGCTTGGTTTCGTTATGAGAGTCTCTAAAGATTTTAAGGATTGTTCTACCCTGATTCTCCTTTATACTGCCTTTATACGTTCTATACTAGAGTATGCATCCACAGTTTGGAACCCGCAATATAAAAAATACATAAATCAAATTGAAAACATACAAAACAAATTTATAAAGCATCTGTCATATAGATTTCCTACACATTTAGACAGAGGTTGTTGTTTTAAGTTGCCATCTCTGGAAAACCGCCGATTAATGAAGGACCAATTGTTTCTCTATAAAATCATTAATTATCAATTAGATTCCCCATTTCTCCTCAAAAATATTGTCTTTAAATGTCCCAGGTTGAGTTTACGAAATAACCATTTGTTTAGTATGCCACTCACTAAAACCAAATATGCAAGCAACACTTTTTTGTTCAGAGCTTGTCGCAAATTTAATTCATTGTTTTGTTCTTTGGATATTTTTAACGTTTCTGATTGTGTGGTTAAAAGAAATGTAATCGATTTGTTAGGTAGAAAAAATAAGTAAATTTAAATTTTCCTATTGTTATTTTTTTTTTTCCTGTTATTAGATAATTGGCTGAATCTACGCATAGTAATATGTATAATTGTTTAGTGGAAACTTTTTTGGTATGTGTACTTTTTATGTGTACTTTTTTTTATATTGTCATGTAATACTGTTTGTTTCCCAAATAAATAAATAAATAAATAAATAAAAATATAACCTAACATAGTTGGCGAGATGCGAGTGTTAATACACTTCTGCCAGCCCCTTTGGGAATACATAGATACTATTAATGTGTGTTTGTAAACTATTGCTAGTTAGGTATATTGCTGCTGTATTTGTCCCTAAAAACTAGTTTGTCAATCCATGAAAGGGATTTCCTTTGACCTCGATAAAATTGTGTGTACGAATTCCAAATTTAAATCCCGTATCTAGGTACCTACACGTACCGCGGCCATTTTGATTTGCGCGTCAAATGCGTGCACGTGCAAACGTACGGTGTTGATTTTCAGCTGGTAACCAGACCCCGCCTCCCGGTCTCACGGCAAAAAACGTCAGTAACCGTACACTGATGGGGGGAATCGGCATGTACTAAGTACCTAGTGGACCTATATTCACACACGTACGTATAATATACCGAACAAAAGAAATATGAAAGCAGTTAAAGGTGCTATAGGTAGTACTTTAAATGTTGCCATCTGGATATTTCGGTAGGTATAATCTCTTATAGTATATATAATCTGTTATAATTGAATTACATCTGAAAAGAAACATCTTAATAATTAAAACAAGACAGCTGTAAACAACCCCTTAAGCCATCCAAATTGAATTCCTTCCCAATATCTACACCTGAACCCCGGCAAACTGGAGGAAATGCCCCAATAACGTCGTTAACATATTCCGTATTGTGACAAACGGTAAACCACACATAATTAAATTAATCGTTCAGAGCACACACAATGACAAAAAGTTTGCGACTATTGATATTACAACAATATCATACTTTAGGACCTATCCAGCCTAAGCTGAGCTCCCTGGCTGCTCTTGCGCCGAACAAGTATGGAGAATAAAAGGGCGATCGCTGTAACCATAAAGGTTGCTGATAAAATGGCTGAATCATAAAGAGCTATCGCGTGAATTGTACACTTGTAAAGTTGCTTTGTTAACCGGCGCCTGTCATTGTGTACAGACAATACAACTTGTAAGAAATGTTTTTTAGGAAACCTCCATTCATGAAACTATTAGATGCGACGTTTTGTAGCAAAATTGTGATAGTGTGACCTGTTGCTGGTGGCTTTCAATGAGAGTGAATTGATTCATTCATAGCTAAGGACATTATATTCTTCTGGTTCGGGCACGCTCGCTCCCATTGTCGGGTATAGAGATGTGTAATTAATGCGAACGTTTGTGAGTTCTTAAATGGACATCTTCGATAATAATTATGGCCCTGAGAAATTGTATTATTCCGAATAATATCAGTGCTCGGATTTGAATATCTTTCAAGGGGACTTGTAGGATAGTGGCAACACTACGGCAATGGGTTAAGTTTTTAAATACAAATATGTAGTTATATGAACTCGTAATATTTCTGCAGTCTTCGGAAAATGAGTGGATCCTTACTACCTACTAAGCTATTCTCAAAAACCTTATCTTAGAAAATAACGAACATAACATTATTTTCTAAGATAAGCTTTTTGGGAAAATAGAATTATAGTAAAACTGATAAAGGAAAGTTTAAAATCCTATACACTGAAAAATATACTTAGGACAGTTCTGAGATAGAAAAAAAAAACTGTTAATCATCACCTGTCGTTGATGATAAAGAGTTAATTTTTACCTTTAATATTACATGATTCGATAAACGTTAAAATTTGGAATAGAAAAACTTATTTGCTTTTTTAACAAGCCTTTTTTACATTTAACTATAAATTATAATTCTATTTTTAAGTTCCAGCAGCGTTAACTATTTGCTACACTAGAGACAGTACCTTTTATCTTGTCTACGTCAACTTCACAAGAAGAAAGAGAAAAAAAAGAACTATCAAACGAATGTCCGTCGTGAAAAATAAATGCTACAATTCGCGAATACGATCCGTGAACATCTTAGGACCGCGCGCGCAAGCAACGCTGCGCTCCGTACATAAGGGCCGAGTAACACAGTCAGTACATAGTTGCGAGTACATGTGTGCGCATGCGCGGCGAGGAAGCTGCGCGTGAGATTTACCCGCGCGCAGCTGCGGCGGCCAGGTGTGCGCCGCCCCTCGCTCCCTGCCAGTACTGGCGGCGAGACATGCGCACAATTTATTTGTTACTCACATTACTTTTTCAATTACCCTGTTGCAATCTCGCAAGCTCCGCACCCTGTTTACAGAATTGAACTTAAATAACTAAGAGATTTTTGTCTTTTATTATTATTACCTACTAGTGGACTCCCCCGGCTTCACTCGCGTTAAGGTCCGTTACTAAATAGCCTATAGCCTTCCTCGATACATAAATGAACTATCGAACACAAAAATATTTTTTCTATTTGATTCAGTAGTTCCTGAGATTAGCGCGTTCAACCAACCAAACAAATAAACAATCTCTTCAGCTTTATAATATAGATTAATTATTTTTAAACATTTAATTCTTCTTCTAAATCAACAAACTTCGGTGTTAATGGCCTGTATAGAGCATAACCTAGATTTATTTACGTGTACTTACCGTATTTAATATGAAGCAGTGTCTAAGCTGTAAAATCACTAGATATTTCTAAGCCTGTTGCAAACTAAGTATACTGTTTATATACTTATTTTTTTCTTCTTAACCACGCATTTCTTTTTTCTAAGCGATTGCTATCAATAGAAATCTGTAATAGGCTTACTGTTTATTATATCGTATTCTATTATTGTAGCTGTTGGTTTTCCTAATAAGTAAATAAATAAAAAATGTAGGGAATTTCTAAGGAATAGTGGAATACTGCGATTTATGTGCCCGATGTAAGTATGGCAATAGGCTCGCCACCTATTACATGGGACCTAAGTTAATTGCCGAAAATTCACCTTCTGAAATGGCCAATTTTAAGTACATACCTATGCATATCAAGTAATTAATATACAGAATGGTATTACATAAGGGCTTTTTTTGTAAGTCCATATCACGGATCGATATTACAGAATGGCATTTTTTTATATGGGCTTATATTATAATCTCTATATTTCAGATGTCTATTATAAAAGAAGAATTTCTTTAGAGATTTAAACACACTGAAAAGAAAATATTTCCTCCACGCGGTTTAAACCAAGTTAACTCTAAACAAATAAACTATTACAATCAAACAGTTTTAACAACGCCTGTACTCGAACTACCCCATCAAAATCTGTGAATGCTTGCACAAACCCGCTTCCATGACATAAACAGTCCATCGGGAACCGTATTTATTCCAGTCGACGTGCTCGAAACGAATCTCGGTACTTCATGGGCGGCCCTTATGGGACCGCGCTCCCCGCTAGTAATTATCCGTCATGTTTTTATATCTGATTTCTAGTACGTTTATTATTTACGGTTTGGGCGATTCCCTTTTAAAATTACTGCAATGTGCATGCATTCGTCCAATTGATTTGGTGTTTTACGACCAAAACAGATTGTTTCGGGCATTTTTAATCGATGAAACTAGTTTAGAACTTATTTGTCTATTATCTATTGCAAACATTATTACAAAAAATTAAATAAATGACATTATCACCGTCTCGCCTTAGGACATGATTCCTTATAAATTTTGCTGGTCCGTAACTGGATATAATTAAATATTTGGTTTTTATTTTAAAATGTTAAAAAATATAGTTATAGTATAATTTTTAAAATTTCCTTGATTTAATCTCTGAATATAGTTTCTCAAAAACAATTCTGATTTATTTTTCGTTACCCTGCACATCAGTACCGATTGTACCAACAGATGAAGAAAACGCCTATCAGAGCTTCGTTAAAACAAAACTGCCTGGCAAGTAAACCTCAACAATTCAACATGCTCACTTCTGCCTGTAGATGAAAAATTATACATACCGTATCATTGCTACTGTGAGGGAAAATAGGTTGTTGTATGTGTATAACGACTTTCACCAAAGATTTAATTAAGTTTCCTACAAATCAAACACGTATCCATCTTATTACTTACTACTATTTACCATTCATTAGTAATGATCTTCAACCAAATAGTAACTACTCGATTGCCGACAATTGCCGTCTCTCGTGACGGTAGAGCAGAAGACAATCATCAGCCTGCACGTCTATCTGCCCCGGGGTTATCGTACAAAGCGACTCATTATCCTCTTACCCGATTCCTAGGTTAGCTGAAATCGACGCAGTATGTAGATAACATACTGCTTCCTGAGGGCCTAGCCAAGTGGCTTATCTATATTCGAACACATAGAAAACAAATATGGCGACGGCAGAGAAGAATACAATTGTCACCACCCCAAATCTCTCCCGTGGGTGTCGTACAAGGCGACTAAGGATAAATCACTGCTGAGGAATGGGCAGCAGCGTCCCTCTTATGCTCGTACAACCTAGCAATTTACTGCGACTTTTGTGCTGGATAAATGGCAATAGGCTCGTCACCTATTACATGGGTCTTGACATAATTGGCGAAACGCGGGTGCTGGTTCACCTCTGCCTACACCTTCGGGGATATAGCCGTGATTTATGTATGTATGTATAGAAAACAAAAATATGAAACTGACCTACTGTTTTCTCTGTAATAGGTACGTCAGATTCATAAATTGTGTATTCTATGCGTTCGATAGATTGGCCAGGGGTTGGTTAGGGGGCAGCAATTTCAGACGTCAGAAAAGGTGTTAGTGTTGAATGAATCTACAAAAAGTGATTGATTAAACCATGTCGAGATCCCGATGAACGGAGAGACCGATTGAGATGACAGCATTCTCGGTACACCACCTAGCATCGCTGAATTAATCTGCCGATGGCTATAGGCTCGCCCGCTTACATGGAACCCTTATATATTTGAAGAATCCTTACATAATACACAATTAAGAATGTTAGTCCGAAGAAGAGTTGAATTAAATTGTTAACATGCTTGCCGAGAAACTAACACCAACTGAAGAAGTGTGGATTTCAGCTCATCTCTCGCTCGCCTAACTTTTTTCAGATTGCAACGTGTGTGTGATTTATGCGTGTAAGCAATAAAATAATTCTACGTAAAGTGTGCCCAATCTCTGCGTCATGTTTAAAAAAAAGCCCGTTGACACTGTCGCAAGCCCATAACGGATTCGTTTAAAACCTCAGCGGCATTAATTGTAAGAAAATGACAAAAGCCATTACCATATTACCAATAAACACTTTTCTAATGCGCCACCCAAAGTCGGGACATTACGGGCACATTATTTTTGTAATTATTGCAAAAGTCGCGCGACTAATACGCTCGGCGATTAGGAGCGTGCGAGAGTCCACTTTACGCGGTCACACAATACTGTCACTGGACCAAAAGACGGTTTACACGGCGCGGTTCGTTCGTTTTCATTATTTAGTAACTCCAAATTTTGAGTCTGCAGAATTAACATTTCTTTTTTTATAAAAATTTAAGCTAACAGCGTGTTAGATTATACTATACCTTCTTCAGCTAGGGTGAATTCTGTGACAGCAGGCAGCAAATATAAAATGAGGATAAGTGTGAAAGGGATAGATCAAAATAAATTTATGAATATGACTGCTTCATGCTTATCATCCTACGGTAGAAAGGCTATCAAAGTCTCAAACTTCTCTTAACGAGAGTACCTATTTCTATAACTTTTCCCTTACAGGGCAAGCAAAATCTATGGCCTATAATTTGCTAGATAGTGCACCAGGAACGTTGGTGCTAATTTCTTGTTTCATTGTTCTCTTAGAATAGCCTTGCACGACACCCGCGATAGAAGTAGGGGTAGTGACAATTGTATTCTACTCTGCCATCACTTAACTTATAAAAACTTATTACTTTTACATACCTACAATACTTATCGTTGGGGTGAATTAAATTTTTGGTGTCAACTTGTTTTTTAAATGTCTGTTGATTGTTATAAAAATCTTTAATTTAGTTTTTATTTAATTATGAAAAAACTTCAAGATCTTTTAAAGGATTGGCGCTGGTCCAATACTTAAGAAGATACGAAATGACCCCTTTTATTTATAGTCATCACATCGTCATTATAACTTTATCAATCCTTTCTCCCATAGAAATAGGCAGATATGACTTCTTTCCACTTGCAACGGTATTTAAATACTTCTTTCGCTTCATCCAATCTCATTAATATCTTCATGCATGCCCGTCGGTTTCGGGTACTCTTGGCTTGGCCCTTTTTATTTATATATTTTTAATAGACTACCAATTTGAATTATGAAAGATCTCAGTCTGTTTAGTTATAGCAACAGGTAATCGTTGACATTTTGCCTTGAATTTGAAATACAATAATCGTACGGTGTAAACAGACCTAGTCGTGAAATGGCTGCGCGAGCACCGTCCGGCTGCGCAGGCGCACGGCGATTTGCCGCATTTCACGGCGGCGGCGCGGGTCACGGCGCGGGGTCACGCCCCGGTAATGTCACGTTGCCGCTTTCCATCGCCACAAGAAAGTGTCGCTCGGACACGAGCAACTTTTCAGCGAGTCCTGGATCGACCATTTTTGAGACTAGTTAGAGTTTCCGTTAGCACAGTTAGAGTTACCGTTGATGACCTACTATTTTAGGTGCAATCTAGGCTTTTTGACAGTGAGCCTAATTTTAATAGCTACATCGCCGCGTAGCTGTGACGGAGTGCAATTTTTATGTCACACTTGACCATAAATTACGCTAACTAACTACGCGTACGTAAAATCCCACTTCCTGGTCAGAGTGTGACATAAAACTATGATCTTACCTCGGCCGATAAAGGATGGAAGGAAGAACAATTACTTGCGATCTGAGACATTCTTTGTTTCGGCCTTGGTAGGTATATAATGTACTATTATTGTATTACGAAAAATGTCGTCCAAACTGGCCTAATAACGAAAGTGAAATAAACTGGCCTAAAAGAAATAACGTAGAATGTGCCAGCCACGACTTATCCTAGGGGTGTTGTTACAGTCGACTTAAGGGAGATTGCCCGGTGTAGATCGAATAAGCACCTTGGGGCACCCGAATGGTGGAAGGCAAACCAACAACAACAGCATACCCAAAAAAAGGTTGGAGTCCGGCAGGCGGCCAGATGTATAACCTAAGCCAAAACCACGAGCAGTATAAATCAAGAAGATAAATGTTAGAAAAATTATTAGAAAGAAAATTTTCGATGATAACACTAATATATTAATATAAATCGTTCGTAGCATTACCTAATTATATAGATTGATTAGATGATAGCATAGCCTTTCCAGTAGCAAGTTAGCTGAAAATATGTCCTTGCTTAATATTATTCTTCGCTGTAAGAAGATTTATTTAATCGGAAGTCGAGTCAAGCTGTAACCATACATTTCAACTACATAGTTGCTTACATGCTCATACACTTTGAATCTGACAATATTTTCCACATATATGTATATTCGAATTTAATCTAACCCGCAATGGCGGCACAAGGTAGCAATTCTGACGGCAGCCATTTTGCTACAGATGAGTGCGCGAACGCACCCGTGACTTCCGTTTCCGGCGGCGCGCCTGCGCAGCATCCGCGTCCATCAGACCGGCGCGATGTCAATATGTGAGTACAATACAGAGCTATTTTAAGTTAATTAATTCGAATCATTGCTTATTTTATATTTCAAATTATGTATTCTTGAGTTGGCAGATTAGAATATAATTGTGACCTCCTCCAATTTCTCCTGTGGGTGTCCTACAAGGCGACTAAGGGTTAAGACTGCGATGAGTAATGGGCAGCAGCGTTCTTTCCATAACAGCTAGCAATATACTAAGATTTACATGCCCGATGGATGGCTATAGACTCGCTCCTATTACAGGGAGCTAAACTTAACATAATTGGCGAAACGTGGATGTTAATGCACCTCCACCTACCCATTTAGGGATAAATGGGCGTGATTTCTGTATGTAAGGCGTATGTTATCGTAACCGTAAGTCATCTATTGACGATAAATTAGAATATACAATTGTAGCCCGCATCCTCATTCTCTGCCGCGTAAGGCTCTACCATAACGGCTATGGGCATTGCACAACTAGCCTATTGCTAATTCTACGTATGTTAAGGGTCCTGGTATTCTGCTGCTTCACACATTTATTTTACGATAATTGAGAAAAACTCCGGAAAATGCATTTTTCGGCTCGTTGGTGAATATAAACTTACCTATCTGCGAACGCCCATGTCTCTACTCCAATGTCTTCTTCTTCTTCCACTTCTACCTATCCCTCCCCAATTTCTCACCCACTCCTCTCGCCATCATATCCTTCTTTACACAATCCATACATCTTTGGTTTTCCTCTCTTTCTACGTCCTTTCACGATCATGCCTAAAATTCTTCTGCCAACATAGCTTTCATCTTTTCGCATACGCCAATGTATATATAATTTTCGACTACAATGTACTGGTACTAATAGCATGTGACGAGGTACTAATAACATTTTAAGATTCGCGTTATTGGCAATTACATATTTTAACAGATATTGCAGTCACGTCGCGCAATGAATCATCACTGTATGAAAAATAAGTAACACTTGAGTGGTATGTTTACTCTTTATGTTTTATTGTATAAACAATCTAGTCATAAAATACAGTCATGTTATTATTCGGTATAAATAAAACAAATATAATTAGTTTGATTATTTGTATTATTAACATAGAAATAACCTTAGTTAAGAAATGCTATCAGTAGGTATAGTTACTTTTCAGCAGCTATGATCAATTTTTTTCTTAAGCTGGAATTTCTAAAATAAGCAGGCAGATATTCCAGATTATTTTTTCTGATTACACACAGTTAGACTAACAAAAACGAATTTTACTTTTTTTTTATTGTTATTTTTAAGCAATGCTTGATAAAGTTGGTAGCATACTAGCAAAAAATAAAATAAGAGAAAAATCACAGTAAAAAACATAAAATAATTTACACAAAGAATATTGTGGTTAGAGAGAATTCGAAAAATTAAGTTTCTAGTGGCATAATAGAGTTTCTAGTGGCATAGACGTCTGCCCGGATCGCAGAGGACGCGGGTTCGATTCTCGCATCAAGACTATAATTTTTCGAACTTTTTCTAACCACAATATTCTTTGTGCTAATTTTTATAACATTTAGCATAATGTTCCAATTAAAATCTAAATAATAAGTAAAAAAAAACTTAATATTTCTAAACAACGACATAAAAATAAAAGGCATGCACTTTTTCTTTTCACTTTTATTAAGCCAATTATTCAAATTAAACAATGCACATTACCAGCCGTACATGTGACAAGACAAGCGTGTACGAGTTGCAAGATGCACGCACGTCACAGTTGCGTCAAAACTGCAAGTGCGTCAGCGCTGGAGTCGGAAGTGGTCCTATTACCCCGTCACCACCCGCCGCGACGCATGACGGCTAAAACAATGTAATGTGCAGTAATTAGTTTCCGTCACAGGTTTATGATTTTTATCGTAATAGCGGATAAATAAAATATGTACGCCTTTCAGACTGACCGATCCTGGCACTGATAAGCGTTTGTAGTTCATGTAGGGGGATAGGTTAGTATTTGAATCAACTCAAATTGCAGAGATAATATATGGGTGTTATAAAATGGGTGGGGTAAAATTAATAAGGTGAAAAAAAAACTTATACATCTTCGTATAATAGGGATGATGACACTAACAAAGAATCACTGATATAATGATTTATAATAATTTAGGATAAGGAGATCCGTTAATAGTCACTTGTTATCAGATTATACTTGTGATTGATATTTATTTTATAAAAATAAAAGTACAAAACTTAGCAATTCGCCATATTTGCTAAAACGCCGCGTGACGTCATTATACAGTTATCTCCATTTTGACATATTATTTGCCAATCAAATTCACTAGTTTAATATAGAAACTGACCTTTTTACGGTATAGTGACGTCACACAGACGCCATTGCTATTTTGGCGTTTTGGCGGATTGCATTATTCGAAACATGTTTTATCAAAATCGAAACTTTTTACAAAAATATAATTTATTTTGGGTAAAGTAGACACGTAAGAAAAACATGGTGTAGTTTTTCAAAATCAGTCATAATGCCTATTAAGTGGGATAATCGTTGTCTGTTTAGCTCTACAGAATAATAATTAAACTGTACAGAGACTACAATATTATCGCCATAGATGCGATCCAAATTCACACCTAAGTATTTAATTTAACATACACTGTCATGATGATGATGATGAGAACACGTGAATGTCTTAAGTTTTGTAACATGATACTTACAGACATACATAAATCACGCCTATCCCCAATTATGTTTGCTCCCACGTAATAGGGGGCGATCCTATCGCAATCTATCGGGCATGTAATTCACAGTATAATGCTAGGTAGTATGAGAGGAATTGTATTGTCCATTACTCATCGCTCTCTTTACACTTAGTCGCGAGAAAGACAATTGTCATACAGACACAAGAATTCATACATATAGATGCAAAGGCAGCATCATCCAATATTTTCATGATAGCAACTTTGAATAAATTCTTAGTTATGTAGCAAAAACAGCATTATCCATTAGATTATTGCCAAACCAAAAAAAAAATTCCTGCCTTTTTGGTAACACTGGATGGTGCTGCCTTTGCATCTATAGGGTGACAATTGTGACAATTGTATTCTGCTCTGCCGTCACCACACCACCACCACATACCAACATCTCGTCCACTTTCACGCTCATTAAGCCCAGTACACACGACACTAGCAAAGGTCACTTACAGTAAGAGGATCTAGCGACCGCGGCGTCATATAGCAGCGCGCCGCATCCTGCGCGAGATGAGACGAGTCTTCCTGCGCCCGCGCGTGGTTGCACGCGCCGCTGAGCGCAACCGGGAAGGCCGGGGAGAAATGGCATGGGTCTTTTTCCTAATAATTTTTCAAACATTGCATTTTTAATAAGGATAAAAGCCCTAAATACATATTTAATTTAAATTAATAGGTAATAAATTAATAATTTTCACTAGAACAGCATTTTTGCTCCGGAGGTTAAAAGCATTAAAAAAAAATCACGAAAACGGACATATTATTATGTACTATTCGATTTTTTATTTCACATTATATAAATGTTAGAAAAATTAGTACAAAGATTTTGATGGTTAGAAAAAGAATTTCGAAAAATTATGGTATCTGACCCAGTGTTGGCCGAGCGGTCAGGCACCTGCCCGGCGGCAGCAGCGGACGCGGGTTCGATTCCCGCTTCAAGACCATAATTTTTCGAAATTCTTTTTCTAACCATCAAAATCTTTATATTATTATGTTATATGTACAATTAGGATGCATGTTTGAAAAGAGTTAATAATTAATCATGGACTAAAAAAACTAGCTTTCTTTTTTTAATTTCAATTTTGCGTAGTAAATGTTATCAATAAAGGTCTATTCGTGCAAATAACATTTTAATTTTGACATTGTTATATTTCATAAAAGATAGCCACGATAAAAAAACAAAGCCTTAGAGTGTTGGTCATATTTAACGGTGCCAATATAACAATATTGGTTTCTATGACTAGCATACGATGTAAAAAAAAAACTTAAAACTAATTGTCATTAAATCAATTAAGATTTATTCCAAGATATAAGCTTATTTTGGTCCCTTGGCCACTTTCGCCCATGGGCCTCTGCGTGTGCGCATCGGTATATCATTACACCTAGTAGCCGGATATCGCGCGCTGTCCCTACAATCTCACTCGGATCTATTAATTATTTCAAGCAGTCATATATTATAAGAAGTGATATATAAGAGGAAGTTCCGAAGTATGTAGAAACTCGAGGTAAATATTTTTGGTCAACCATCCAATGACCGGCCTTAGCTGACATACATACATACATAAATCACGCCTATATCCCCGAAGGGGTAGGCAGAGGTGAACTAGCACCCACGTTTCGCCAGTTATTTTAGGTCCCATGTAATAGGTGGCGGGCCTATTGCCATTTATCGGGCACAAAAGTCGCAGTAGGTACATAGCTAGATAGTATAAGAGGAACGCTGCTGCCCATTCCTCATCACTGATTTATCCTTAGTCGCCTTGTACGACACCCACGGGAGAGATTTGGGGTGATGACAATTGTATTCTACTCTGCCGTCACCACACGGCTGTGCCGTCACCACACGGCTGACATTGATTATTTTTACATTATCGCAGACTGACCGCGCTAGACCACAACGCCATCCAGCTTAAGAATATGTATATAACATAATTAAACTGGTTTTTGGTGGATTTAGGACTGTTCTCTCTATTTTCTATCATCTGGGGAAAACCCCCCGTCAATGTAGACATTTATAGGCTACTGATGATGAAGACAACAAAAGCCTTGTACCCCACCCTCGGGAGAGATGAGAGTTGTGACAATTGTACTCTGCTCTGCCGTCACCGTACAGCTGTTAAACGTCCCTTAATTGGTTGCAATATAGAAACTAACTTTTCACTACTCGTCGATGTCTTTTGTTTGACTCAACTCCATCGTCAAACTGACATGACAAACGAGACTACAAATTAACAGCCGACACAAATATCTCGTCTCGTGTCTCTTTTCTGCTCCCCAATTAGTCAGCCAACACTAATATCTGTTCTCGTCTCTATTCAACTCCCAAAATATTATGGTATGGTATATAATAATATGTATATCCTTCGTCATACTATTATATTATTATATAGTAGGATTATACTGGCTGTTGAGACCGGTCGCTTTTCTAACACCAACTCTCATAGGGACCGTTGTTAGAAGAAGAACCCCGAGTGTGGAAATTGCGGGTACTGAAAAGTTCACTTACTCCCGCACTCAGAGACGTCAAATAACGTTAATGAGTACTTAATGTCAAAAAAAGACAATTCAAAAATATTCGCTATTCTTGTCGGGTCTATGGTTTGGATTTAAATGAAAATTTTGGACATTAAGTATTCATTAACGATAATTGACGTCTCTGAGTGCGGCAGTAAGTAGCCTTGTATGACACGATACATAAAAAGGGTTAAGGCAGAGAGGAATACAATTGTCACCACTTCTGGGTGTTTTACAATACCTACAACTATGACTTATTATTTAAAGTTAAATCGGCGGCAAAATTACAGTCATTAAACCTAATGCCCTTGCTCCCTGACATAAGCTGACTAAATGTGGGTGTTAATACACCTCTGCCTACAAAACAATGGCGTGATTTAAAGTGTGTATGTATAATTATTATGCATGTCACACAGAAATTGAAATAACTAAAATAATTTATGGCCTATTTATAAACAGTCAATGAATAAGTGTCCTTGTAGACCTGCTGATCGCTGTACAAACAGAAATTTCAATGATAATTAAATACAATGTCATATAATGTCTTCACCTTACATAGTTAGCCGTAATCCTATTGAAAGGGAAAGGGTTCGATCCTCGAAGAATGCCAATACTGCACGCACACGATCAATACAATTGATAAATCAAAAAAACTCGTGTCCGTAAACTCAAACATGTATTAACACAATTTTTATGTAAATTCTCGTAGCACGTGCTCTACAAGTTTTCATTTATCAAACGACTCCCTAACATCCGATATCTTCCTCTATGAATCATACATATTAATTAAATCCAATAGACATGCAAAATTTTATGCCCGATAATCTTATTCACTCTATCATCGCTAAAAGGCGGTCAATGAACCTCTTGAATCATTGCCATACGCTGTTCTTGTTTTTCCATCGACACTGGCAATCAGCTGAGTAATCACAGTTGTTTTATTTATATTTGTCTGTATGTAAACACCGCCTGTTGCAATAGAGTCAGTAAAATTCCACACAATTTAATTACTTTCGCTTACAAAGAAACATCATGTAACCATAATATTTATGATCCGTTAATTAAAACGTTCGAGCACAGTGATAAATACACAAATCACGCTTATTTATCCCCGAAGAGGTAGGTAGAGGTGATATAACACCCACGTTTGGCTTATGTTAGGTCCCATATGATGGTGGTGATATCATTGCCATCTATCGGGCGTATAAATTGCAGTTTGTTGCTAGGTGATATAAGAAGAAAGCTGCTAACCCTTAGTTAATTGCCTTGTACGACACCCGCGGGAGAGAGATTGGGAGTGGTGACAATAATAATTGTATTCAGCTCTGCCGTCACCACGGCTGCTATCGGGCAATTGTAAAACTGAAAAAAAATCACGTATGTTCGACACAGTTACTAATTCAACAACCTATTATCAAATTAATGAACAGTAAACGGCCAATAAAAGGGATCCCAAACTTAAACAAGCACCGCCTCTATGAAACAATGGGTAATAATTGCATTATGCCACTAATTAGGCGTAAAAATATCAACAGCTGATTATATCTTCGGCGGTCATTGCCCCCGTGCGTTTACGCTCAAACTTCTTTAGAAACCCGGTAAGTAATATAAAAAGCATTATTGTGTACAGTAAACTATTCAGAATAAATACAATGTTTGGCTATACAGCGAGCGTTATTGTGTGATTCCATTATAATTGCTTCGCGATTATCATAAGATGTTTGAAAGGTTCTTATGGACTCATTGTTGGTTAATTACTGAGTCTTTTGCTATTTATTAGTTCTGTAGGTCAGTGGGTGGGTGTGTCGGTTTGCGTACTCGTCCCTTTTTTGTTGTGATTTCATTGTATTTGCGGTTGTGTATTTGTAATTATGTCGTTTTATGTAACGGGTTTGTGTGTTTTGATATTGTGTTTTGTTCGCTCCGGTGGCAATGCTTTGAGTGATAATTATTTGAGTTTCTGTTGACAATATTCTTGAAGCGAAGCCTTGTTTTGTGTCGGACGTTCGGGTTTTAAAGCCTCTTAACACAGTTGTATTAATTGGCACGTGTTTGTTTTTAGGAATTATCGCTACAAGGTCATTTTACAATAAGGAGATGTAATCGCAGTTCAAATGTTTAACAAATTACCACTTGACTTATTAAGGAAGCGGATAACGAAGCTGGCAGGAATATCTATAAGTTTTTTACACTAGACTGCGCGTTTTAGGCAGAACTTGTGGTGCCTTCCTTTACCACAGATGACTAACCTAGCGATATCTGTTATTTTGAAGTGGTTTTCAATGCCATGTACATACAGCAACAGCATGACAAGTGGCCGCAAAATATTTACTTACATGGAGCGCATATTCATGGCAGTCGTCACCTTTACTTAGCAATATACTGCGATTTATGTGGCCGATAAATGGCAATAGGCTCCGCCAGCTATCATATGGGACCTCGCTTATGTGGCGGCATACAATGGTAAATGGGCATGATTTATATAATACTCTTTATTGCAATTAAAAATAGGTACATCTTAAACATTTATGTATGAAAGAAAAATAAGAGAGTAGCTACAGAACTGCCCACCGAAGCTCCATTCATGCAACGTGCAATATTAAATCCAATAAACATAGCCAAGGTGACTGCGACCCAAAAATACGTATTTAATTGTAACAATCACATAAAAACACGTGCACATATCCATATAATAAATAAATACCGTCGCGCACCGAATTATATCTGCCCTGGATAATTTTTTACGCATTTTAAAATGTCCTTTCACAGGGAACGTGGGATTTATAGCCACGGAACCCGTTCGAAGGGTGGTCTCGAAGGGAGAGGGTCTCCGATTCATTTTCTTACATTTTTTTCGTCTTGACAAACCCCAGCTGGTAGACGAAATGTTATAAATAAAATCGCGATTTTGACCCGTCACGCGTATGTACAAGGGATGCTCGGTGAATTGGCGTGCAGCGGGCTGGTTCTATCGTTGGTTATTGAATATTGGCTTATATTGGGACGAGTTAAGGACGTGTTTGTTGCTAGCAGACGGCATTGTAACTTGGTCAGTGTACGTCAAATTCGACACGGGACGTCCTGTCTGTTTTGCAGCAATTATTATTACGGCAAACCGGAACCGTTTGTGTTCGTTAAGACTTAACTTAGAGTGTTGCGAACTATGGACATTGCTGTCTGTACAGACAGCATCATAAGTAGATGAACATTGAACACTGTAGTACGTTGTCACAAAACAGAACATACATGCATACATAAATCACCTATTTCGCCCCTATGTTAGGTATTTAAACACCCACTTTTCACTCTTTAATATTCCAGGTCCCATGTAATTTTAACTTTGAGCTGTATATCTATTATTTTTAAGAAGCAATATTGTAGCTTCGACGAGTGGTGACGGCAGAGAAGAAAACAATTTCATTGTTGTTTAATAATCGCTTCATCTTCGTATGTTCTTAAATTCTTGTATCTGTTAAAGCCCACGAACTTTAAAACGATGACTGTACAATAAAAAATTCATTTAAAAAACCAAAAGTCCCAAATAGACATCTAATTTAATGAAAAACAGAACTTAAGTGGAATAAAATAAATTAAAAACACGACAAAAAGTTTGTATCCCACTTTTTAAATTAAAACATTACAAAAACAGTCTCGGCAGACCGTAACAGTGACGTAACATTGTACCTATCTAGTTCAGAAATAAGTTGAAGTGTATTTTCGTCGGGCCCGTTACGATACTACACCCAATTTTAGCTTACGTTACAGTGTCGTAATCTAACGCCGGTTAGGTCTGCTGTCCATTGGTTAGCTTCATGGCCCATTTATCGCTTCGCATGTAGGTCTAAGTTTCTTACGGATTTCTAGCATAATAGTCTAGTAGTGAAAAGCAAAAAGGTCAGCCAATCGATGTTTTAAAGTCATCATCATCATGGTAAAGGGCAAACCACCAACATCTCACTTTTAATGTCAAACGAGTAGTATGAAAGAGGAAACGAGGAGATTAGTTTGGAGTGCTGTCACCTCCTTAATCGGTCTTTCGTCTTAGTCCGTTCTATTACTTTTGGTTTGATGCATGATAATAACTCAAATGGAGTGTATTGCTCGATGAAGTCTAATTTATATCAATGGACGAGGAAGCACAGGTATAACCTGGGAACAGAGAAGGCGGGAAGATGATGGTATTAGTCGGAGTTTCACATTGTTCTTTTGTTTCAGAATTTATAATAGGGTCAGAAGAAGGCATTGGGATATCAAACGTAATCGAAAAAAGTACCTACTTAGACACATAGCGGAAACAATGAAGAGTTAGTACATAATTTTATACTGAGGAAAACAGAAATAAATATTTCTGCAATCTTCAATTCGTATTAAAATATATGTCAAATCAAAAATCTTAAAGATGTCAGCAGTATAAAAATACCTTACCATTAGATAGACACAAACTTAAAACATTTAGGAGGAAAAGGAGAGCAAATTCCCAATAAATTACATTTTAGTTAAATTCGTACAAATTATTCCGTAATTGAATTTATCTGTCTGTAGGATAGTCGCTATCTGAAAATGGTGACAGAGATTCTTAGTACCTATACGTAGCTGTAGTTATGCCATAAAAGAATTAAATGCCAAGTACATAATGAGTCCTTTGAAAAAATAAGGATCAATGAAAACATCATAGTATTGTCGCTTTTAAATCCTAAGCTACCTTCAGAATTTTATCGCATGGAAGAGGTACCCACTAATTGGACGGCGATCTTAACTTTTATATTCTTGAGCAAGTTTTGCAATAAGCTGTTTTGATGAATTTGAACAAGATTTTATAATCAAAGTTAAAAATATATTTCCTCCATTTGGTCACAGTAGTAATAAAAGCCTGCCTATTATTAAATAAGAAAGCAATTTACGCAGTTATATAATATTTAAGCTTATGGGCATTTTCATTAAAAGATCTTATTTTTAAAGTACCTGTGTATGATTGTAAGCATCTTATGATGCATGTTACATCTTAAGTAGGTATAATATCAGGAATGTATTATGATAGAAATTGGAATGACAGATGATATAAAATAATATAATTACAACAGTTTAAAACATGCTGTAACGCGAAGGTATAAATTGATAACATAAAGTTAGTTTACCACAGGATTCCTAAATTTTTCTAAAAACGGTTGGAGAAATTTGACGATGTTACGGAAAATGTTACGATGTGACGGCAAAACAAAGTACAGCTAACCTCGTTGGTGTTTTTGACCCATGGGGACATAAAACTGAAATAGTACATTTATTACCAAGTGTGGTAAAACAATAAATGTCTCAGACCGCAAGAAGGTATTTGATACCCGAGTCGAAGGCGAGAGCGATTTTTATACATGATCTGAGACTTTCTTTTTTACCGCCCGAGGTAAATACAAAATTAGCTAGCATGGCCACCAAAACATGATATGATATAGCGGGCGAAAAATGCCACTTTCTGGTCAGGCGTGATATAAAATATTATTTTCAAAGAAAAATTCTTGTTTTTTGGTAAAATGTTTTTGGAGGTTTTTATTTTGTTGATTCTGGTGCTGATAGAAACCAACTGAGGATTGCCGATAGCCGCTGAAAACGCGCGAAGGCGCTCTCGCACGCCAACAGACATTTATATGTATAATGTTTAATAAAAAATCTAATAAAGAATACTTTTTGAGCAATGTGAATTAGAATTACAATTCCAAGATATTAGGTAAACGGTTTTTTAAAGTATACAGTGGTAACGGTATCATTTAACAATATAATTCTTTTTTAAACCAAAAGAGGATTGGTGTTAGGGAGGCGGGTGACTGTAAAACCTAAGCCAAAACCCAGAGCAGTATGGATTGAAATGTAGTCATCCCAATCACTCTCTCCGTTCATTGGTCTCTCGATATGGAGCTTTCCCTCTATTATCCATACTTTTATTACTCCTCTAAGTTTTATATTAGCAGATGATTTAAATAAAACATACGTTTACGAATTTAGTAACCTCCTCCGTTTTTTCGTCGGTTAAAAAATATGGTTTTTTCGATTATGGTAAAATTAATAAACTCAAACATGAGAAATTCGTGTGTCTCAGTCCAATGGCTTCCGATATTTATCGGAAAAGCTACGCTATTCATTCGTACAGTACTAAAGCGTTGTTATAATATTATAAAGAACTAACAAGAAACCCCGAAGAGGTAGGTAGGTGTGAATTAACATACGTGATTTTTTTTAAAATATAAATGACAATCAGAAACTTGCAATTTTTTGCATACCACACCTCATGCTGACCACAGTTAGAATATACAACATTATTAATCTTTTAACGGGTCAAAACGGAAGATCAAGCTGCTGGTGTGGTCTCGTCCAAAAGTACAGTGTGCAAAAGACACCGAACAACTTGTACCTTATTCGTTGGAAGGAGAGCTGTGCTTTTGGCGCGCTACGGTTGAGCACTGTACACGAGTGGTTGCGCAATGATTCTGTTTAATTTAGTTCTCTCGATTTGATTTCACACCTCACTGGTCGATCTGAAATCGTGTTCGATAAATTACTAAAGGTTAGGCGTGTGTACGTGTAACGAAAACGATCTCGGTGATTGCACTAGATGGCAAATCAATAAGTATGGTAGGTAATATGCATATCCATACATACATACATAAATCACGCCTATATCCTCGGAGGGGTAGGCAGAGGTAAATTAACACCCACTTTTCGCCAGATATGTTTGGTCCCATGTAATAGGTGGCGAAACTATTGCCATATATCGGGCACATAAATCGCAGTACAGTTATATTGCTAGGTGGTATGATAGACATGCTGCTCGCTGTCTTTCCCCTTAGTCACCTTGTACGACACCCATGGGAGAGGATGGGGGTGGTGATAATTGTATTCTGCTCTGCCTTCACCACACGGCATTCCATAGTTTTCAAATCCATAGTTTCACAAATTCAATGTTATAAAATTGATAATTGAGGCTTTTTATAAAGCACCTAGGCGGTCGTTCTCAATGTCTTAGTATTAGCTAACCAAAATATGTTGTATTGACCTAAGCCGAGAAATTGTACACAATTAGACGAAATTAGTGAATGAATGACTTTCAACACCTCTTTTATTGTTCTGTGCTATTAACCAATGAATCCTGACTGGGTCTGGGTCGTAATTTTCAAGCTTTTTCTAAGTTACTTGTTGGTATATTATGTAATAATCGTTTTCGTAACATTTGTGTAACTCCAATTTAGACTTAAAAACATAATAGACCGATGAGTATCACCATTAAAAAAATTACGTTAAATCGATATTGTATTCAATTCGTGTGAATTAGCAACCGAACGGGTTTGAAATTTTACGACACTTTAATCCATGCTTTCTTTAACCGTCACACAACCCTACCTCGCAACAGCTAGTCCAAGGAACGGCTGCCATCAAAATTATTGTAATTTAATAGCCTTCCTTCCCGGTCATTATAACCCATTCACTAGCACAATCGGTCACTTGTCAACCGCTTGCGTATTGTTGCCGTTTCTTTCGAATATTTTGGTTCGTAAATCGAGGTTGGAATGACCAGGTACACTAAATACCCAAGAGATTATTATCAGAACACGTGGTCCCTAATTTATTAGTGCCATCGTAGATTTGAAAGATAAAGGTGTGTAATGGTTGTTACCGGTTTGTTTAACTTGCAAAACGTCATATTCAGTTGCACAGGTTGGTAGATTTGTAGATAACGACCAATTTGCTGAGGGACTAGTCGAATTTAGTGGACAATGATTCTACTTGATTTAAAAGGGTAGAGTCTAACCTGATATAGATACGTGCATGATACCCGTAAATGCTTTACTAAGACATAGCACCCTCTATGTAACGGTAAGTACACCTAGCAGTGGTCAATAGACCATATGTTTTACCATTGGAAATAAAACAACTTTTACGGATTAGACTCGTTTATATTTAGGTGCTTGAAATTTTTATAAATATCAACCTATAAATATGTATCAACCTATGTAGAACAGTCCAAGCGTTGGTTCCAAATAAAGCCATCTCTAGATCATTTGAAGTTGTTAGGACTCTTTAGAAACACATGTCGAACGAATACTTATGAAAATACTGTTTTTGGGCAATATTGAAGCAATCATTGCTCACGAGCTACGTACAGTAAACGTCACGTCAAACAAAACAAAACTCTCAAATATCCTCAACCGAATGTCTACCTTAACTTGTTTGCCATGAAGCACAAAACAGATTCAGACCTCACGTATCATTGACTGTACTTTCATGACTTTCAATAAACGAACACACCTTAGTCCATTTTAACAGCTGCCTTTGAGAGGCACGTATCTCCAACCTATATTTTCATGCCTTCAGAAAAAAGTCGTATCAACAGCCGAACATATGACTGCGCATAAAAGCTGACCTTGACAGCTTATAATGATAAAAAAGGTTCATTTACACCACGGTGCAACTGTTATTCGTCGAGGATCCATTGTGCGGCACCCACACTGGGCTAACAGGTGTTGCATTGTTGTATGCAAATTACACTTTCGCTCTTACACTATAAGCCATAGGGCTGCTCTATGAATTTGTTTTGTCAATCACATTATTTGGATCGTTTGTTTTCTGTTTGTTTTGAAAAGCTTTCTGGCAATGTCACTCTCGTGGGTAACTGTTAAATAGGGTGTACAGTGTTGTCTTTTAAAACTATAAACAATATCGACATCTCGACATGAGCCTTGTGATAACTGTAATCAAAAATATTTTTTTTTAAATTTTTAAATACGACAATGGAAATTGAATCTTAAAACTGTATTCTTTTTAATTCATCATTCATCTCCAACCCTTTAATATCCCCACTGTTGGGGCATATGCCTTCCCTATGGACGGAAGATTATACGGAGAATGGGCCATAACCCACCACATAACCTTGAGCAGTATGGCTAGTATCCATAACACAAAAGTGCTTTTGCTACTTACCTTGGGCAGTCGGTCAGTGTGAGAAATTTATGATATTTAATCCAAGTATTATTGCTTTGGTAAATATATAGATAAGTAGAACAAAAATTAGTACATAACAGGCGACAAGAAACACACAAAAGAATACTCAACGTATATTTACGCCACATAAATAAAATAGGTCGCAGTGTTTGAGTAGCGACGGAACCAGTTTGAAGGACCCCAGACGGATCGTAGATCATCGGAACCAGTAACGTGAGTCGCAGGTTCGACTCCCGACATGACAAACGGCTTGTTAATCGCCTTTGTCGCGTCTCTAATGTCTTGTATTCAATTCAAAGGGACTGGTATATACTGGTATGTACTAGTTTGGCGCAGTGTGCGAATTTCCCATCTGCATAGGTGAATGGAGGGTCAAACGTCAGAAAAGAAAGTTCTTTTGCGGACAAAGAGTGTATTATACTAATCCAAATGGTCAATGCTATCTGACATTGATGCGCATTCTGAAATTAATCTTTTACGGATTCAATCCACGAGTTTCACTGGACAGGTCTAACCCAATATTTGTTTACATTCATAGGTATTATAACGCCTATTTATCCCTGAAAGGGTAGGCAAAGGTGAATAACAACAAAGTTTCGCCAATCGACCTGGAGTTCGACGCCTTCAAGCATCCACTCTCGATATGACCACTCTGTGGTGACCTTTGCCCAGAGATCTGGATGCGTTCGGTATACATGTCCCGCCCAGTTCCATTTGAGCCCAGGGTTTTAGCTCCTACATCGGCAACATCGGCTTTTGGATATAGACATCAGATTTTAAATACCGTGCGGTGACGGCAGAGCAAAATACAATTGTCACCACCCCCGTCTCTCCCATGGGTGTCGTACAAGGCGACTAAGGGTTATGAAATAAGTAATGGGCAGCAGCGTGGATCTTATGCCACCTAGCAATGTACTGCTATTTCCGTGCCCGATAAATGGCAACAGGCTCGCCACCTATTAAATGGGACCTAACCTAATTGGCGAAACGTGGGTGTTAACTCACCTCTGCCGTCATTGATTTATGTATGAATGTATGTACGGTAGATGTTATATTATAATAATCACAGATCCAACATTCATGTTCTAGCTGTGCGAATAATTATGGTTAGACACACTCAGCGCTGGCCGTCCTCGCCTCGGTGACGCTGTGACGTGCGTTTGCGCAGCTGCGTACTACTTACATACGTAAACAACTGAAACGCGCGGCTGGGATGCCGAAATAACAACCTTGGGTTCGTACCTAGCCCCGTAATGAGATAAACAATGAACATCACTAAGTTTTTACAATTAACATATTCCCCTGTTATTATAAAACACGGACTCAAGTTAGCCATGGTATAAAACTGATGCTGTCTTTATTTGGACTATCTTTAGTCCATGTTTTATAACAAGGGGGAATATCTTTGTATAGAAAGTGGGATTTTCCCAGCGAATTAAACTGTACTACTCCAGCTAGAATCAAAATGAAAAAAATAAATTAATATTTCTTTTAATATGAATACAAAAATAAAAATGTCTTTAATACATATTTTTATAAAGTAGCTAATCGCTTTTTATTTTTTCTAAAACGGATGACTTATTTCAAAATACATCTTTGTAGATAAAGAAACCTATCAAAACTGTTAACATTTTTTCTCGTGCTATAATGGCTATAATAGTATAACATTCGATTTTCCAATTAGGAACTAACGACAAGTATTAATTGAATCCGCAAAAATTTGGCATTGTTTTCAAGGGAAAAGCCAACTGGATCGCGGGTCACGCTCAAATACGGAAACCGTAACACATTTCATCGGGCAAAGGTAAACTGAAACAGCGGCTTTTTAACAGAGCATTAGGCTCAATTTACACCGGCGTAGAATGGAATGGAAGGGACTTTAGCAACGAAATTGTACATAACATAATGAATTTTATTTCAATTTAATAACATATTCACAGATGGCACCGACAGTCGCTAGAAGAAAGGAGAATTTTCGAGATTGCGCGAGAATGGCCATATGATGCGCTTCTTTTTTTGGCTGGTATGTAGTTTGTGTATGTTATTCAATTGTAATAAAGTTCATTATGCTATCACAAAGAAATTTTTGGTTAGAAAAAGATCGAAAAATTATAGTCTTGATGCGAGAATCGAACCCACATCCTTCGCATTCCGGGCAGATTCCTGTACCACTGGGCCAACCAAGATATTATTGGTCTTCAATCAGGGGCCTTGGCACCAACTCTAAAAGCGACTCAATTCCCATTGTTAAAGTGAGACAACGCTATAAGCCGAGTAGAGCGGCGTCACGTTTTGACACCCGCGTTTGGATCGCACTAAACTTTATGGTAAGGCCACAGGTAAATTAATCAAACTTTTTCTAACTACAAATTTCTTTGTGATAATTTTTCTATCATTTTTATAATGTTATAATAAAAATCAAAACATTAATCCATTATGTCTCTTCCACTCCGTTCCATTCCGCGGCGGTGTAAATTGAGCCTTAGAACAGCCACCGCTAGCGGTGCCGCGTCATTGTTCTACGTACGGCGGCGGTCGAATTTCACGAACGTCAATTAATAATAGGGGTTAAAGTATGAAATTGTCGATGTTCCCTCATTATTTAGAAGTAGTGTAAAACAATTGTTATGTCCATTATACTTTTTTTATTTTAAACTTCATTTCAAGGACTTATATTTATGTATTTTTATCTTATTTTTATTTCTTTCACTACCAATAAATCTTCAAAAACAGCTCGTCCTAAGTACCACTTAGATCCACTGACACGGACACCAGTCCGTCTCCGTTATAAATGAGTTTGTATGGAAAAATGAATTTTCGCTAAATTCTCCCTACAAAACGGCAATTTGATAGTTAAATTAAACCCCTAGCCAAAAATTCGGCCAAAAACCGCGCCCGCGTCGCCTCGGTCTGTCGGCGTTGTTCCGAGTGCACTTTTTATTAGGGATCCACTGTCGAATTTTGAAATTGATGGCTGCTTGGTATTTTTAAAGTTAGTCCCTTTTTTAAGGTCTATTAAAAAAGGGCCAGGTCAAGAGTTAGAAGTACCCGAAACCGACGGGCATGCATGAAGACATTAATGAGATTGGATGAATCGAAAGAATTATGTTAGGATCGTAGCGAGTGCAAAAAAATGATCTCTGCCTACCCCGTGGGAGAAAGGCGTGACATAATTATCATTGTATGTATGTATGGTTTGGTATGTATGTATGTATTTGGTATTCTCTTGTTTCCGCACGTCATTCATCACCAGCTCTATAAAGTCTTCACTGATAGTGGACGCCCTGTCCTATATAAATAAATAATAGATGTTTCTTATATATACACCTACCATCCAGCCCAAAGTAAGTAAACTTAAGCGGCTGTGTTATGGGAATTATTTGATGGACAAATATTGAAAATCCCACCCAATGAATGCAGCGAACATTGCTGCGAGCATTCGCAGCCCAAATGGGCTAACGAACACGAGCTATTCTCAGTGCTGTCCAAAAAATAAAAATAAAAAATTAATAAAAATCGGTTAAGCCTTTCCGTGGAGTTCTATAGCAAACACTGTGACACGAGATTTTTATATACATATTAGATTTATAAGCCTTCTATGCTTACTTCCCTTCTATGCTGGCCTGGGAGCGAAAAAATAACGTAGAATAGGCCAGCCCCGACTCATCCCATGGGTGTCGTAAAAGTCGACTAAGGGTGATTGCCCAGTGTAGACCAATTAGCACCTTGGGGCACCCGAATGGTGGAGGACAAACCACCAACAACAGCATACCCAAAGAGGGTTGGTGTCAGGCAGGCTGCTGGCTGTAAAACCTAAGCCAAAACTTTAAGCAGTATGGGATCACTCTCTCCGTTCATCGATCTCTCGACATGGTTCGTTCCGCCTCTTTTCTATACATCCAATCATCACTAGCTTTTAGGGTGTGATGGATGATATGAATCAAAACGGAGTGGATGGCTTGATGACGTCTGACCGATATGAATGGAAGAGGAAACATACTGCGCCGACCCCAGATAGCCTGGGAACAGGGCAGGGAGAAGAAGAGATTTACAAGCCACTATTATAAAATTTGCACACGGCGCGCGAAGCCGCATGCCGCATCTAGTCCAAACTATGATTTCCGCAAAATTGCTCCACACACTTTTACATTATAATTATAACACAATTGCTTCATACGAATTGCGGTGTCTCAAATTGTTTCTATTAACACCGTTACGTAGTCCGATCACGACAATTGCTTACAAAAGAAACCGCAAACGCCGTCCAATTCCATCGTATCGGTTACAAATAGTAACGTTATAACGTGTTACAAACGTGGTCAAAAACAATAACGTTTGAATTATAATAAAAAAAGAACGTTATTTGTCTAACCCAGTGAGAGGTTTTAGAATCTTACGTTTAACGGTTCTGACTCGCGAATACCTACGTGCTTGTTTATTATTTTAAGCCGACGTTTGGTGCACTTCACAGCAATCGCAATCGCGGGCAGAAGTGAAGATGGCAGAGGTCGTTGACCTTAAATTTTCATATTACTACTACCATCGAAATTTTGCGAATGTAAACAAACACTTACGTAGAGTCGGATTACAGGACTGCAACATAGAATACAGTAGGGGAAAGTGGCCCTCTTTTTAGCGGAAAACCACACCGCTCAAATTTTGGCCTAGGTTTTATGGCCAGCCATATACTAAACCACTTTTTGTGTAAGTCTAAATAAATAAACAAAAATATAAGTAAACTAAAAACGTTTTCAGTCATCGGCGTTTTTCTATGATCATTAATTAGTTATCTTCCAGAACCAACGGAACCCAATAATTTATAATTACACTGCAAATATATGAGAAGGTGTATTTAAAAACACCGGCCGCTAACAACCTCAGAGGCAAGGAATACTGGAAATAAATTAAAAAACGCTCACTCACCATCAATCAAACGGGCTCGATTCCATCAATATAATTTGGTTTTTTGTGGTTTTTTACCGAAAACGCCCTCGGTGACTCGCAACTTGAGCTCGCTTGGTACGGCCCGTGCGCCTTCAGAACCATCTCGAACCTGCAGGCCTAGCTAGACAAGAAGCTAATCTATTCGAACGACATACATACATAACATAACATAAACCACGCCCATTTATCCCCGAAGGCAGAGGTGACCAATCCCCCACAATTTGCCTTTATATTAGGTCCCATGTGGCGAGCCTATTGTCATTGCTATTGACTTCAAGCCAGACCTGAGGATTGACTATTCAAACCTAGTAGCGCCGAAGCTTCGAGGATTGACTTTACAATTACACATACATAAATAACACCCATTTTTCACCAATTATACTAGGTCGAATGTAATAGGTGGCGGCTCTTTTAACATCTATCTGGGGGCCTACCGCCTTACTCGATTGCTGATGATAGCTATATTGCAATGCACTGCTTACGGCTATAGCAGCCATCCTGAATTTTTAGGCGGCACGGATTTTGTGCCAAATTCATACAAAATCAGTCGGTGATCATTCGTTCAAAGCTATCGCTAATAGTTTAGGTACATTTGGTGCGAAATGACAGCAACACGTCATAAACTATAGCTTTTGCTTTAGAAATCGAGTTAGGCGGTAGGCCCCCTGGTACGTAAATCGCAGTATGTTGCCAGGTGGTATAAGAGGAACGCTGCTGGCCATTACTCATCACTGCTTAAACTTAAGTCGCCTAGTACAACACCCACGGGAGAGATTGGGGGTGGTAACAATTGTATTCTGCTCTGCCGTCACCACACGGCATTCGAACGAATAGAAAATAAAAATGACTTCTTGTTTTTCATCTTCTTCCTACTCTTATCCCACTCTAGGCGGGATCGGCACTACATGTTTCTTCTTCCTCTCCTCTCTATACATTACCAATCTTTCATCCACTCGTGTCGCTATCATATCCACCTTTAAACAATCCATGCATCGATTCTTCGGTCTCTCTCTCTTTTTACGTCCTTCACCTTTTATTACTGAGAAAAACACCACGTGGCCGTGTGGTGACGGCAGAGTAGAATACAATTGTCACCACCCCGAATCTCTCCCGTGGGTGTCGTACAAAGCGACTAAGGATAAATCAGTGATGAGGAATGGGCAGCAGCGTTCCTCTTATACCACCTAGCAAATTAGCAATAGTACTGCTAACACAAAAGCACAAAAGTGTGCCCGGTAAATGGCAATAGGCTCGCCACCTATTACATGGGACTTGTCATAGTTGGCGATACGTGGGTGCTAGTTCACCTCTGCCTACCCCTTCGGGGATATAGGCGTGATTTATGTATGTATGTAAAAACACCATGGCGACCGTTGTATCAAATGTAAGAGTAGTTGTTAAGTATTAACATTTGTTCGATAGAAACTTTTTATCTTTTGCCACTTGGCTAGGAAAACCTTTGCTGGCTATCGGCCCAGAGATCCCGAATTCGAATCCTGGTAGGAGCAAATATTTGAAATAACTCGAGACCAATGTCTGTGTTCAAGACATTTGCTCTCGGGCCATGTTTGTTTATTTGTTTAAGTAGTATATTATTGTTATGTAGTATATTAAAATTTGTCCGTCATCTAGTATTCACAACACAAGTGCTTATGCTACTTATTTTGGACTAGATAATAAGTGTGAGTGTAAGAAATTATTTATTTATTTATAGATACTAACCAACAGTAAACGTACTTACCAAACGGGACATTTAATTACATTTTTCGATAAACAACTTATTAATGTTACATTTAAGCTGGCATCATCATTTTATTTATATATCGATGATATTATGCTGTGTTGTGACAGCAGGGCAGAATACCTGCTATTATTATTGTTGCGGGTACAGGTACAGGTTTGGGTGGGGGGGTATCTCTGCCGACTTCACGTTGTATGCCAACGGTTACCCTCGCAATGTAGAAATAAATTTCTATTAGGTTATTTTTACAAATACCGTGTATTAAATCACGTCTTTTTATCCCCGATGGGTTTATGTTATATGAGGGCCCATGAGAACATATTACATACATACATAAATTACACCTACTTATATCCCCGAAGGAGTAGGCAGAGGCAAATTAACACCCACGTTTCGCCAACCATGTTATGTCCCATGTGATAGGTGTCGAGCCTATTCCCATTTATTGTGCACATACATCGCAGTATATTGCTAAGTGGTATGAGGGAATGCTGCTGCCTATTACTCATCACTGTCTTTACCCTTAGTCGCCTTGTACGACACCCACGGGAGAGATGTGAGTGACAATTGTATTCTGCTCTGCCGTCACCACACGGCAAGTTATATGGGGTCCTATGTAAATGCTTCCAAAAAACGGATGCATTACCAACACTTCCAAATTTTCAAAATTTTTCTTCGATATTGTATTGTTCTGAAAGAACAGTTACTTCGGCTAATGTAACACATTGCTCTACTTGAAACACTCCAACGCCCAGTAATGGTGACATGTCGAAAGTTTCGGCCGCGGCGTGGACTGACCGCGTACACTCGTGCACACAAGTTGTATGTGGCCGTACCATGAAGTAGGTATTAGTGCGATCCAAACGCAGGTGACAAAACGGGACGCCGCTTTATTCGGCTTATAGCGTTTTCTCACTTTACCAATGGGACTATTCGATTTTAATTTTAACATTATATAAATGTTAGAAAAAAAAACAAAGAAAAATTATGATCATAATTTTTCGAAATTCTTTTTTTAACCACCAAAATCTTTTTGCCAATGGGAATTGAGTCGCGTTTAGAGTTGGTGGTAAGGCCCTTGATACCTTTCACTCGAAATACAAAACGAAGTGTCCAACTGTATCCGCACTGATAGTCAATATGCAGTTGCTGCGTGCAATTTCCTGTGACTGCTAATGTTTATAGATTTATAGATTACGTGAACGATTAGATTTTAATGTAAAGGTACGAAGAAAAATCATAGTCTGATAAAATTATAATCCGTTCGTTAAAATCTGATTATTCATACAACGTATTTCACTATATCTTGATGGATTTTCTTATATCAAAACCAGCTAAGTAGATTCTAAAAAAAGGTAAGGTACTGCTCTTTACAGTTTTAAAAATTTGATCGACCCTTCTTTAGCATGTTTACGCAATATAGGTATCACTATCAATAAACCTCTACCTACCTAACCCATCTGAGATTGAAATAGGGCAAGTCATAAATTTTATAAAGCTTAGTGCTCAAGTATAACGATAGATTATAATAGCAGGAAAGTGACAGGAAAATCTCAAACACATTACGACGCGAATGTACGTGCTACGGTCGTGACCAGACGTCGATTTCAATTATTATCTAGAAGTCGATCCGGACACTGCAGTAGGTACTTTTAATCATTCTCGCATAATACTTTTAATACCGTTTGTTCCATGGACATAAATATAAACACGTTTTAAATGGAAGCGTAAACAGACACACATACATAAATCACGCCTTATCCCCGAAAGGGTAGGCAGAGTTGTATCAACACCCACTTTTTACCAATTAAGTTACGTCCCATGTTATAGGTGGCGATCGGGCACATAAATCACAGTACTTATATTGCTAGGTGGTAGAATAGGAATGCTGCTGCCCATTACACATCGCTGTTTTAACTCTAAGTCGCCTTGTACGACACCCATGGGAGAGATGTAGTGGTGTCAATTGTATTCTGCTCTGCCGTCACCACACGGCTTATTTATTATAACAAGATGACAAGATACCTAACAGTGGATTTACACCATATACTCAAGACAGCGGTAGTAGATGGGGAGATGCAAAGCGGATCGGAATCGAAATAGAAACAGGATAAACGTGATTATTTAAATATTTTAGACCTTATTTTATTCATTAATAACGGATCTAACTACATGAAAAAAGCTTGTCAATAACGTTAAAAAAATCTATATTGGATTCAATAAAATTTATTGAAAACCTTAATACAAAGAAAAAAAGTGATCCTAATGTCATAATCGTCATTACTACCCCTTTACACCATGGTAATAAAGGTTCCGCGGACTTTGTTTACACACAGTATTGAAAATAAAAAAGATTATTTTCAACTTTACACCTCATCGTTGGGTAAAAAACACAACATTCCATCTGTCTTCACTAAGCCTTCCAAAACGATAAATAAACACTAGCCGAGCTCTCGTCTGGAGGAACTCTCGAAGGCGGCTATTCTCAAACCACTCGAAAAAACTCGATTGCGCATAATTATGACGATCATCTCTTGTCTTATGAATATTAAAAGTTCGATATATAGAGGCTTAGAATAGTTCGAAGGCTGAGTGGCGCCTACCCTACGATTAAGTAAGGTAAGCAACGTTTGCAATGGCAGTCATCGAAGAGGTGACCAAAAATGTACTATCTCGGGTTTGTACGTGCTTTAGAAAGCCAATTAAGTAGTTGAATTGGGCTGAATCTGGGATATGACCCATTCTCCCTGTTAATCCTTAAAGAAGGCACAAAGACTGTGGACGTTATGAGGGTCATTATTCTACATAATCACAACTCTGAACAACTACTTGTGTGAAATTTGGAACACATGTAATTTTCCTGTATTAGAATTGGACTGCCAATGTCCTAGATTTGCTGAAATAATAATATTTGTGAACTTTCAAATAATTTTTCTTTATTTAGAGCTTGCGAAGGCTTTGGAATTAGGCAAGCAACAAGACAAAGTAATGTTCTCAAAGTCGGGTCGTGGTATGGGTATCCAAAATCTCTCAGTAGTATATTCAATTGGGAACAAACTTTATTTGAAATTCATATTTATTTAATATGTTTAAGAACTACTATCTCCCACTAAGTAGTACCATGGCGATACTGTCTACCAGGCTTGGAGAACATAGTCGAAAAAGTATTATAAGCGGCGTGTTCTGGACGCAGTCTTCTGAACTCTCTCGGTGCTGAGAATAGCCCCCTCCTTTCCGAGGTGTACGGATAGAGGTTCCGTCGGCCCGCGGTGACGGTGTGGCTCAAAGCTTCGACAGCCGTCCAGCGCGGCTCATAATTAAGAACGGTGACTGTTGAAAAATGGCCGCCGCCCCCGGCCGGCCGTGAATAATCGCAGTAATTACGATTCGGAATAATTTCCAGCCAGTCATAGCGATGCTATCGGTAGGTGTTGACGACTCGTTACTTGCACGCAACGGGCACGCGACGAATCTACTTTAAATCGCAATCGCTTCATTAGCTCTGATCTCCTAGTACCGTCCGACCGGGCTGCCGGCGATGAGGAGTTCGATGACCAGAGAAGCGTGCATGAGGAATACTGCAAAGTCCTCTATGATCCCAAAGGATGATGTAACAAAGAAAAATAACGGTTTTCGCATATTTACAGATATCAGTTTCTACATAGACCCATGTCGGTCGGTTATAAGTCGACTGGTCGTACTTTCTAATAAACAAAACAAATATAGAACAAAATCCTAAGATATTTGACAGAACTCCAAGTAAAAACAGTAAAGTTAAACAATATAGGTGACCAAAAAATATATTATCTTTGGCACGAGTGGGATGTGGCCACTGGAGGAGCTGAATAGCGGAGTGGCTTAACACGCCCAGCCTACGATTGCGTAAACCAAGCAATGTTCGCCAAGACAGGTCATTGGATGGGTGACCAAAAACAAACACCTATTCCGTGTTTTCGAAGGCACGCAAAACCATGGGCCACGGCTGCATTGGCAGTTGCTAACACCGACCAATTCGCATTGGACCAGCGTGATGGGTTATGGCACATTCCCATTTTTCCTAATTCTTCCATCCATAGGGAAGGCCTTTGTCCCAGCAGTGAGATCATGTCCCAGCAGTGAGATCATGTCCCAGCAGTGAGAACATGTCCCAGCAGTGAGAACATTAAAGGGCTGGTAATGGAGCAATGGCCATTCAATATGTATGTTTCATCAGTAATAAGTTAAAGTAAAATTTTTAATAATCAATTCAGGCATGCTGCAATTAAACTTTGCCAAAAGTTTGCTCCTAGAATAGAGAACGAGCTCTTTCGTAATGAGGAGATCTTCCTTTCTGAGCTCGCTCGGCCTGATTACGTAAAGTCAGCAATGTTCAAAAAAGCTGATCATTGGATGGGTACGCATGAACATTTATCACAATATCTATCGTGTTTCAGAAGGCACGTTAAACTGTTGGGTCGTAATAGCCACCAATCAACATCGACCCCGCCTTTAGGCCTAGCATGGGCCGTAGACAAAATCTCTCTCCACCACTTGAAAGTGTTTTGTCTCGTGATGTAGTGTCAGTTAGAGCAAGAGGAAAATAGTTTTGTTCCCCCCGAGGAGATTTTCTCCACGTCCTGTGCTACAAGGGCTGGTAGATTACGCCCATCTCCCGGATACCTATTTTACCCCGGAATTGTGGACATTAGAAGGTTGATGAGGACGAGCCACTCCATGATGACTGAGCGAGTTGATTGAAAACATATTTTAAGTGCCACACTGAGATACGTAAATTAACTTTAATGGGTAATTAATGTCAAAACATTTCATTTAAATCTAGACCATGATAGACCCGGCAAGAATAACGACTAGTTTTGAATTTACATTTTTTTGTATTAAGTACTCATTAACGTTAAATGACGTCTCTGAGTGCGACAGTAAGTCGTTGTTATCGTCTGAATCTGCGGTCGTGCGTCATCCCTTGCAGTGCGTCCCTTCAGCTGTGAAGTTAGCTAGGTCAAGTTAAATAAATTGTGGAAGGCAGATTACGTTGAAAAAGATTTGCGTATATAAATTACCGAATTACCCCCCGAAGAGATGTTAGGTCCCATGTGATAGGTGGCGAGCCTATTGCCATTTATCAGGCACGTAGGTAAATCGCAGTATCGTTGTTTTCGATGTCTTTACCCTTAGTCGCCGTTCACGACACCCGCGGGCGAGATTGGGAGTAGTGAGCGATTAGGATGACCACAATGTAACCCATGCTGCTGATGGTTTTGGCTTAGGTTTTACTGACGGCCGCCTACCTGACAACAACCCTCTTTGGGTATGCCATTGTTGGTTGCCCTCCACCATTCGAATGCCCCAAGGTGCTTATTGGTCTACACCGGGCAATCTCCCTCAGTCGACTTTTGCGACACCCCTGGGGTGAGTCGGAACTGGCACATTCTACTTTATGCTTTAAGACATTGTATGTAATAGCGGGAAATGTGAGGGGTTCAGCAGCGCATTTCCACAACAAAACGCACTCTGTTCTAAAAAAAAGTTTGACTGCAAAATTAATTAAAATCGCAGTGCGTACTCAAGGGTTTTACTTTACGTTTCATTAGAAAAAGGTTCACAAGTACCGTAAATAGTGCTCTGCCGGAATGATACTCGAGTCCTTTCTCTTAATTAAGCCGATCGCGGCGGAGGCGGCGTTGCGCCACGGCGTGGGCAGATTTAATTAGCTGTAAATACTTTTTTCACGGTTGCGTCACTACTACGTTTGCGACGCCCAGGCGCCTTGATAGAGGACGGTTTACACGAAACGTTTTTTTTTTGTTAATAACTTTTACTACCTCAGCACCTGTTGATTGAATTTTCGTCTTGAGTTTTTAACACAATATTCGAATCTGTGCTTTTGTAAGAAAGAAAGAAAACATTTTCATGAAACAAGTTAAAATAGATACTTAATCTGTTCAAGATACATAAGTACTGCGATCAGACAACTTTACATACATACATAAATAAAACACGCTTATATCCCCGAAGGGGTAGGCAGAGGTGAACTAGGATCCACGTATCGCCAACTATGTCAAAGTCCCATGTAAATAGGTGGTGAGCCTATTGCCATTTATCGGGCACAAAAGTCGCAGTACATTGCTAGCCTAGGTGGTATAAGAGGAACGCTGCTGTCATTCCTAATCACTGATTGCCATAGTCGCCTTGTACGACACCCACGGGAGAGATTTGGGGAGGTGACAACTGTATTCTACTCTGCCGTCACCACACAGCTACAATTGTACTATTTAGGTATATTCATGTTGCCCATATTTGAACACTGTTAGTATGTGCTCTTGTCATCAATAGTAAGCTAGATGGCTATTGGCCAAAGAGTTTCGGGTTCGAATCCTGGTATCGGCAAATATTTATGTGATGAACAGAGACATTTGTTTTCAAGTCATGGATGTTTATTTGTTTCTGTAGTATATAATACAGAGCTTTTGCTATTTACTTTGAGCTCGATGACAGGTGTTAGTGTAAGAAATATGTAAATCTAATTTTAAAAAATCTTGTATCGATTTTTATTAAATTTTTTGTGTAAATTTAGTAGGTCTGAGTTATAAGTCGTAGGTTATTTTTTATAACCCAAAATGATAAGAGCAAAACAATGTTTGCTAAGTCAGCTATAGTTTCTTTATAATACACAATATCATGAATTCAAGCGACTACATGTTGAAAAAAAAAAAAAATAATAAATAAATAAATATTTTTACACTCACAACTATCTTCTAGCCCAAAGTAAGTAAGTAGCCTAAGCACTTGTGTTATGGATACTAGATGACGGACATATTTTTAATATAATTATGTATATAAATGTTTAAAATATACTACATAAACATATACACAACCATGACTCGGAAACAAACATTTGTAGTCATCACAAAGTTTGCCCCTACCAGGATTCGAACCCGGGACCTCTTGGCCAATACCCAGCAATCTGAGCATTCGACCAAGGCGGCCGGCGTCAAATAATATTACTATATTCCTATGAATGGCATAAAAACTCAATAGTTGTCTATATTTTACACATACTTCAACGACTGCCACTCGCGTAAATAACATATTATCTCACAAAACAATTTCATCATACAATGCTAACTACACCGAACACAGATAATACGCCCAATCAAAAGATGGAACTAACTTAAAAAAAACCGGTGTCGATTGCCGTCGGTCGCAGGAATCGTGGCGTGTAAATGACACAGCAAAATATTGTGGAGTACGTACAGTAACAGATAATTACCTACTCGGATCCAATAGTGGGCAACAGATTCGACCTTCGTCGTAAGTTAATGACCCTAAAAAGTAAATGCTCTTTCTAATTGCCAGGGTTCAAGCACTTTTGCGTGTTTGTTTGTTGGAAACCTTCGTTAGTTTCGGGAAAGTTATGTACTTTGTAAGCGCAAATGTGTTAAAGAGTTGTTTGCCAAGTTAGTTCCAAGGGCTTCTTGCTCCGACTTACACGAGCCCCTGTTTTAGGACATTTTATACGGTACGCGTTTGAGCTTGTGACGTAAGAGTCGCAGAACGTCATCGATGTAACTATGTTGCGTGTCTCCAGTGTAGGTCTACCACGGCACACACATGTATGCCGCATGCATCCAGATCTCTGGGCAAAGGTCACCAAGAAGAAGAAAATATTTTCCTCTCGCTCTAACTCCTACTAAATACCGAGACAAAACATAGTGTCAAATGGTGGAGAGAGATTTTGTCCACGTCCCGTGCTACGCCCACAGGTTGGTTAAAGGCGTCGAGCTCGAGGTAGATCCAGATGAGGAGAGATGATCTGCAGGCCTAGCAGGGAAAAAATGGACAAAATCTCTCTCCATCACTTGACAGTGTTTTGTCTCGCGATTTAGTGGGTGAGTGGGAGGAAAATATTTGCTTTTTCCCGAGGAGATTTTGTCCACGTCGGGTGCTACGGAGGAAGGGTGCCTTGCCAAGCAAAGCAAACGATACGACGTTTCTATCGAACGAATTTTTGACACCTACTCTTACATTTGACACGACGGTTGCTATGGTATTTTCTCAGTAAACGAATAGAATAAAAATGTATGAAACTGACGCGTACATTTTTAATCTATTCGTTCGAATAGATTGGCCACTTTTAATATGTACATACATACATAAATCACGCCTATATCCCCGAAGGGGTAGGTAGAGGTGAACTAGCACCCACGTTTCGCCAATTATATTAGGTCGCATGTAATAGGTGGCGAGCCTATTGCCATTTATCGGGCACAAAAGTCGCAGTAGGTACTATTGCTAGGTGGTATAAGTGGAACGCTGCTGCCCATTCCTCATCGCTGATTTATCTTTAGTCGCCTTGTACGACACCCACGGGACAGATTTGGGGTGGTGACAATTGTATTCTACTCTGCTGTCACCACACGGCGAATATGTGTCACTTTCAATATGCGTCACCTGATTCAAGTCTGTAAGGCTCGTAGCGGGTGGAAAGAAGTTATGAAAATGAAAATATGGTTTATTCATTATTACATACGCTCATGAATCATCAAAGAAATAACGTTAAACACTGGAAACGAAAAGAAAACGGGTTTCCAATATTTAACGTTATAAGCTACACCACACCATCCCTTCTTAAACTACCAAGAGGCCTTGTTCTGAGAAGAACGGGCAAGAAACTCAGTAAGTTTGTTCCTCACTTTACATGAAGTTATGAGTTAATGAAAGATGATGTCATCAAATATTTTAATATATTACAATAGTTATCATATTTATAAAATAGATATCTCTGCCTACCCCTGTGGAAGAAAGGTATGACGTATAAGTATGGTACGCTGCGTGCTACGTGCGTAACTGCGTACTGGACGTTGAGCAGCTCGTTAGATAGAACTTGAACTCATTTAAGGAAATGAAACGGTGACAATACCACCACCATAATACATACATAAATCACGCTTACTATCCACGACAAAGGTGAACTATTAAAACATACACACATACATACATACATAAATCACGCCCATATCCCCGAAGGGGTAGGCAGAGGTGAATTCTCACCCGCGTTTCGCCAATTATGTTAAGTCCCATGTAATAGGTGGCGAGCCTATTGCCATTTATCGGGCACAAAAGTCGCAGTACATTGTCAGGACGGTAGTATAAGAGGAACGCTGCTGCCCATTCCTCATCACTGATTTATCCTTAGTCGCCTTGTACGACACCCACGGGAGAGATTTGGGATGGTGACAATTGTATTCTACTCTGCCGTCACCACACGGCTATTAAAACATACGTTTCGATAAATGTGTCTACTGAAATAGTTGGCGTGCCTATTGCCATATATCGGGCACGTAAATCTCAATATATTGCTCAGTGAACACTGCTACCCATTACTAATCGTTGTCTTTACTCTTAGTCGCCTAGTACCTACGACACCCGCAGGGGAGATTGAGGATGGTGACAATTGTATTCTGCTCTTCCGTCACCACACGGCAATGAAACGACACATAATCCCAGAGCGGATTGGCGAGTATTAACGACTGCAGATGCAGCTGGGTCGCAAGAAAATTTATTTTTGCTCACCCATCCAATGGCTGGCCTTAGCCGTTATTGCTTAGTTTACGCTTATATATCACTGACCCCTATTAAACAAGTACGCTGATCTGTAGGTTGTCATCCAAAAAATTATGCCAATTTGATCCATCTTGGCGCAGATGACACTGGTTTACGAAGGTGAACGTCCACGGAACTATTATAGAGAAGCAACAAACGTCAAATTTAGTACCCATGCCGCTCGATGGGGCGCTTCAAATCGGCACAAGAAACATTTTTTGTCATTTTAGTAGAATAGAAGTGAGAGTAGAAGTATTCAGTCCAGCGCATTTATATAATAGAGACCAGTGTCTACCGGTCAATTGCCCATCATCTGAAAAACGTTTGAGCATTAAAAAGAGGCTAAATAGCGTAGCGACTTCAACACCCGCATTTATTTATGCTTATAACATTATTTATTCTGGCTAGTTCGTTTCTCATAATCGATGCTATTAGTTTTTCCGTCAAGGATGTAAAGATCTTGCTGGAAGTGTGCGCATACTTAACTCGCCAAAAGTTTTGGCCAATTATGTATGTGTACATACATACATAAATCACGCCTATATCCCCAAAGGGGCAGGCAGGGGCGAACCAGCACCCACGTTTCGCCTCATCATCAATCATGTCAGGTCCCATGTTATCGGGCACAAAAGTCGCAGTACATTGCTAATGCTAGGTGGTACAAGAGGAACGCTGCTGCACATTCCTCATCATTGATTTATCCTTAGTCGCCTTGTACGACACCCACGGGAGAGATTTGGGGTGGTGACAATTGTATTCTACTCTGCCGTCACCACACGGCACTTATGTATGTACTAACACGCCTATTTATCCCGAAGGTAGGCAGAGGTGAGGCCAGCCTATTGCCATCTATCAGGCATGTAAATCGCAGTGTTGTTGCTTGGTGGTATAAAAGGAAGGCTGCAGATTTTTTTGCAAAAAAATAAATTTTTATTTGTCTCTCCTTTGTATTCAAGAAGCGGAAAAAGATATATTCTTTCGAAGCAACGCCGATCAACAAAATTAATTTTCCTACCTTGTAATTCTTGACTTCATCTCAATAGGTATACTAACAATTATTATGTTAAAACCGTCAACAAAAAAGAATTTTCAACTTCAGCCCTCAAATTAAAACGGTCAAATTCGACTTGAGCACCGTTAAATCACAAACGGAGAATTGAAAACAATAAAGCCTACCAAAACAAATAACTATCACACCCGAATCGGACACGCTTATCCAGTCGTGTCAGTAATTCGGAGGCCACAAAAATCAGGTAGCCCGGGACGACGCGCGCTATTACTTTGGTAATTTAAAACGGACTCAAATTTTAATTGAGTTATAGCCGCGGCCGTACCAGCAGCGGGCAGCTTCACGTCTCTCGCGCAGAACGGCTTAGGGTCAGTTCACACCAGACGCGACGTGAAGATAGCGATACATAATTTACCACACCAAAAGATACGCTACGCAGGACTGCGACTCCAGCCGCCTAGCCAAGCGGCCAGTCTATCGAACGCATAGAATACAAAATGTATGAAACGTATTACAAAGAAAATAATACGTCAGTTTCATACTTTTTACCGACTTCATAAAAGGAGGAGGTACTCAATTCGTCTGTATTATTTATGTTTTCTATGCTTTCGAATAGATAAGTCACTTGGCCCTTCGATGCGTCGCGCCGCAGCGCGTATCACGACGCAGCAGCGGTGCCTCGAGCGTCGCGCTAGGCAACGCGAAACCACTGGCCTCGCCAAGCATTTATTTATTTATTGGCTTACCAACAATTGTAACCCTATAACAATTATTTATTTTATTTTATTTATTTATTTATTTTGATACACCAACGACATATTCATAATACATTCAATAACTTATATCTAACAGCAATAATATAGGACACTATGAAATGCCTTTACAGGTGTACACAGCATTACATTTTTGTACAAACGCAGTCTGATTAATCTAAAGCAGTGAGCTCAAAAAATTTTACAATACGATAACAATCTACTTACCTAATATATTAATGTTAACAATGTGAAAAAGTTTATTCTTGAATTGAGTCAATGAGGTCTGTTTATATATAATAATAATACACAATTATCATAACCATAAATGCTACAATTAAAGGTAAGCACCACATGTCCCATTTTAATTGAACAAACAGTAGAAATTCAAATTTAAAAAGAAAAATTGTTATGCACCTAAATTATAAGCATCGTGACTTCTCAATGTGAACTGAACCTTGGTATATAATTTACTAGTGTTCGTTTATGAAGCTGTCTTGCAGCGTATAAGTAATGCTTGGAACAATAATTGATACTTACGAATGGGTTGCATTTAATTGATCACCAGATCCACCTAGTCTGCATCGCCAACGAAAAAAACCCACAAAAACGCATCAAAATATAGCCACTATTAAATATATGCACAGCAAATCAATTTCTTTCATGAACATCATCACCAGCCCTTAATGTCCCCGCTGCTGGCGCACAGGCCTTCCCTATGGATGGAAATGGGCCATAACCTACCACGCTGGTTAAGTGAGGATTGCAATTACTGGTCTTAGTGAATATAGCTTTACTCCATGCATGACCCGAGAACAAATGACTGTGTCAATCACAATTTGCTCCTACCAGGATTCGAACCCAGGATTTCTTGGCTGACAGCCAGTGATCTGACCATTCGACCAAACCGGTAGGCAGAGTTATTCGTGCTCCCGGTATTTAGTCATCATCTGTAACTGTCATTTCAATTATTACACCTTACTTTTCACATGCCGGCTACATATTAATGTCGCAAATTACACATCACATTAGACAATACGTTCTCACGAAAATAATATACGTGAATTTCGGTTAAGTGTGGCGTAATATAATGATACGCCCGTTTCTTTGTGTACGAGAAAGTCCTTCCCACACCGCACAACTCAGGAGTGTGGTATAATTTGAAGAAATGCGTTCCACAATTTCAAAATCAGAACACTGAAATTATCTGCAAGTGCGAGTGACACTTAAATCAACGGTCAGCGCGGTTGTTAGCTTGTGGTGTTCTAATTTTAAAGGTGTAAAGTTAAACCGAAAATATGCTAATGTCTGGCTTATCACCTCTTTAGTGTAGGTACATTAAGTTTGCGTTTTTATATGATTTCCAATTCGTTAGCAACATTTTTGCAGAGGTGCACCAAACACCCACAATACGCCGACTATGTTAGATCCCATCAACTATCGTTCAGTTGCCACCGGATATTACGTCATAAAAAGCAAAAGCTAACGGTCTTTAAAAGTGAAATTATTTATTAAAATTGCACATTACTATCTTAAAAAATCACTAACCAAATAACAAATTGCTGCCGACGTTCCAAAACAAAAGACGCCACCGTCGAAACAACGAAACGAGCGCACGGCCGGCGCGACGTCAAAAGGCGCCCATGGAACACGAGCGCGCCGCGTTAGGCTCAATTTACACCAACGTGGAATGGAATAGAAGCGACCTTTTGCAATGAAATTGTACATAACATAGTGAACTTTATTTCAATTTAATAAGATACAAAATGGATGGCACCGACAGTAGCTATACCACATTCACTTAGGCTTGAGGCAAATTAAAAACAATCTGTATGTGTCTTTTAGTTTAAAATACAAAAATTAAAATGTGTTATTTGTCTATAATTGATGATGTATTTCAGAATATACGTTTCTTGTTTTAAGACAAAGAGACATATTATCAAGATTGTTTACATTTTGTCTCAAGCCCAAGTGAATGGGGTATAGGAAAATTCTTGAGAATGCGCTAAGATTCGCCAGAAAACGTGCGACCTTCTTTTGGCTCGTATTTAGTTTGGTAGATATTTTATTTAATTTAAGTAATAGAAGACTATATACCAAGGGCGATAATTTGATAAATATGCGATCTGAGGCTTTCTTTTTTTTCGCCCGAGGTAAGATTATAGTTTAAGTCACCACGATTATAGTTTAAGTGACCACGAAGTGGGATTTTCCGTAAGCGTAGCGGCCGGAAAAGTACACTTTATGGTCAGGTGTGTGTCACATTAAGTTCATTATGCTACGTAAAATTTCTTTGCAAAAGCCGCGCGGTGTAAATTGTGCCTTGATATTTCACAAAATGAAAATGAAATATTGACCGATAGCCGAACGGCGACGGGCGGCGACCGCGCTTCCGAAAACCATCAGAGACGCGGCCGGGCCGCAGAAACAAAAAGGCCAGCCGCCGGTGCGCTTCCGATTGCATTGCCAACGCTGAAAAATTACCTGCGCCACCCCTGCAAGTGCTGTCGTGACATTACGAACGAACGCTCTCAATTTAAAAGGCCAATTTTCTTTTTGGACTCTCGTATTTGCAGAATTCCCAATGTGCATTTCTGTGTCGTCCATTTCGGTGGGCCTTTCGACTTTTTTATATCTAAGGAACATCATAATCATCACTAGACCTTTAATGTCCCCACTGCTGGGGCACGGGCCTTCCCTATGGATGGAAGAATATAGGGAGATTGGTCCTTAACCCAATACGCTGGCGCAGTGCGGGTTGGTAGGTATTAACAACTGCAGATGCAACCGGGACCAACGGCTTCACGTGCCTTCCGAAGCACGGAGGTAATCGAGATAATAAATTTTGGTCACTCATCTAATGACCGGCCTTAGCGACCATTGCTTAGTTTATGCAATCGCAGGCCAAGCGTGCTATGCCACTGCGCCAACGAGCTCCTCAATCCTCATCTAAGGATCAATTGAATTAGAGACGCGTTTTATATCTAAGACAAGGAATATTATTGATTGAATTATAATATAAAGACGCAGCAGTGGCAAGATGTCTTGATGACAATTTTTTGGGACTAATTAAATGAATCAACTTTAAATTACAACCGTTCGTAATTCGAAGCAAAAATTATGTTAAAGAACATAAGACATTCACTTGTTCTATTCGATGACAGTACTTTGATGAAAGTTCTCTTCCATATTAATCATAATTCGAAACAACCACCTAACGGCTCTTCATTTATAAAGAGTGCTCTGAGACTACCTGTCATTTTGACAATCAGATAACTCCCGTCTATATCATATTTTTCTGTTTTAGAAGTTTTTCTAAATAAATTGAGCATCAATTTTCTTCTCTATTCATAAAAAATTAATGTAATAATCGACTTATCTTGCAATTTACAATCAAACCATAGTATGAATAATTAAATTAATAAGTAATCAATATGATGGTGGTTCCTGTTCTTACTACTTTCCGTAAGTATTCAAAACAGGACTAAACTATAACCTATAAATTATGTAGAGACATGAAATAATTGGATTCGATTTGATCCAACGCATTGGCGTGATTATTCCGTATTCAAGGCCATTGGTAATCCCAAAATGCTCAGTGCACATTAACGTAACGACAAACAAACCGGCAAAAACGCCTAATGACTGAGCGGCCACAAATCTTGTGCCATTGCAAATGGATGCACCAGTTTTTTTCTTCATATCACAATTCACCTCCGTTGCGTCCTTCAGCCTTCCGAGAACTTATGAGTTATACGCGTTGCATTTTTTGTGTGGAAAAGCAACAATTACACAAACTTTGTTGTCGAAAGTCGAGTGTGCGGCGTTCGGAGAATGGAACAGACCTCACTTTTGTTTCGAATACTTTCCAACTGCGAGTCGAATCAACTCGGCAGCTCTCGGCTCAGCTATTCTGCTAGCAGGCTATGTTTTGACAATGTAATTTTATGCAACAACATTATCCGATGAACTTGCGGCCGTCGGAGTGAGATTTGCCCAGTAAACAAGCTAGTGCTATAACTAAAAAGGTCAAGCAATAATACCAATGACAATACAATAACACCGCTCGGTAATCACAGATATATAATTACTGGCTGTCGTTACGATCCTGGAATACTATATCTGAGCGTAACATTGTAACACATGAGTAAACACGAGACTAATGCCCACGGTAAAACATTTAACAGTCAGCTATAACAACGCTTGGTATTTTTAATGTCTTCCAATTACAGTCTTCAGCCGGTTAACGATTTCTCTGAGCATTAACTATTCCAATTTTATGTTTCGTCTTGGACGAAACACGAAATTTCTCGAGAGCAGCCATATCAGGTATTCGAAATTAATTAACAATCGTCCGTTTCAATCAAAGCGGACATTTAGCATCTGAAATTATATAACTAATACCTAGTTAAATTTCAATGAAAAGTAATGACTCAAAGGCAGGTGTGTCCTCAATGAATATCTTAAAAATATACACACATCGCTTCAGGCTATCCAAAGCTGACAAATATCGCCAAATGATTATCAACCATATTTTGCTTGTCCTATAAAGCAAAATCGATCAAGAAAAACATATATGTATGTTGCGGTAGCATGGTGTATTATTGTTATTGAGATTTATACAAAAATGAACGAAAGTGAAACAGTTGCGAATCGTATTTCGTTTGCCTTCTTGTATAGGCACGATTTTTGTTAAACCGAAACACAATTAATGATATGTTGGTACTGTAGGATGTACGTACACCATTTTTGCACCTTTGTCTCAGTGTTGGTGACTTACGAATTTTATTATCTATGGCTTAAAATGATATATGACCGCTCTTAACTGGAGAATCATAAAATATTTTCTGTTTGTGAAATATTTCTGAAGCAATAAAGCAATAATTCAGTACGGGACTACGGGGAAGATGGCGGGCTTTATTTGCCGCCATAAACTGACTGTTTATGGTGTAGTTTTTTTGCCGACCTTACCTCGGGCCGACGTAAGTACGCGAGTGCACATAAACCTTCGCTTTATCATTAACGTGATTGGAAACTAGCCTTTCACTGAGACTCGGACGACAGTTTATGTTGAAAGGCCAGTGTAATGAAGAAAGTTTTGTCGATCACACAGCAAAAAAAAGTCATATCCTCTAAAATATTAAACACTTAAAGCAGACCGGCGATGAAATCCAATCTCGAAGATATTCAATCGAATAGCTTATTAAATTTGAGTACCAAATCGGCCAATTATTCATTTTTGTTATTTGTGAGAGTGTGAAACTGGAGATACTATATTTTGTTTTAAATTAATATAGAGTGAGGAGCTGGATAAGCGGCTCGATAGCGCAGTGGCTTAGTGCGCTTGCTCTGAAATTGAGTAAATTAAATAATGTTCGCTAAGGCCGGTCATTCGATATGACCAAAATTATATTATCTCGAGTTGCTCCGTGCTTCGGAGGGCACGTCAAGCCGATGGTCTCGGCTGAATCTGCAGTGGTTATACCCACCAATCGACACGTTGTCAGCGTGTTGGGTTATGACCCAGAGTCCCCATATTCTTCCATCCATAAGGAAAGACCCTGCCCCAATAGTAGCGGTAGTAAGGAGGTGGCGTCGACAACATAGAATATGAAATATCTTAAATTTAAACCACTCTGACATCTCGCTAATATTCTTCTAACCAAGGATGAGTATTCCGATGAGCATTGATGATGCCAGTGACTAAATTAACTGTCGATCCACTCTTAGATTATTAAACCATACATACATACATGCATAAATCACGCCTATATTCCCGAAGGTAGGCAGAGGTGAATTAACACTCACTTTTCGCCAATTAACTAGGTCCCATGTAATAGGTGGCGAGCCTATTGCTACATCGGGCACATAAATCGCACTATATTTCTAGGTGGCATTAGAGAAATGCTGCTGCCTATTAGTCATCGATTTTTTTACCCTTAGACACCCACGGGAGAGGTGGGGGTGGTGACAATTGTATTCTGCTCTGCCGTCACCACACGGCACACACTAATAATAGTGACAAATAAACTACAAAAACCCGATTCCCAACAAGGAAACAATGGTGTCCGACCCAACACAACGTTTAATGATAAATCTAAACCTATATCGAGCGTCGGGCAGGATCCCTTTGAGCGGCGTGATTGGTATGCGCGTGACCATAGGCGATCATTCGTCCTCGTCATCCGAATCAGAAGTGACGGCGAGCAGTCGTTAGCGCTTCGGCGTTTCACACGAGTGTGAAACTTTGGAGGTGTCGACGGGGGCTCCATTAGTCAGCGTGATTAGTTCTCGAGAGCGTTAATGTTTCAATGGGATGAATAATCGCCGGGTACAGTGACAAATGCGCGTCAGTCGCCGCGCGCACGCTGCCACCTGACTCCCCCCACAGATCACAGAGCCGCGCCATCGCTCAGCTCGCGAGGTGTTATGTGGATGAAGAGATTTATATTTATTAGTGCTAGAGGCACCAACTCGTTGTGAAGGATTGGATAACTACTGGCATTCTACACAGAGTTATGACGGCCGGTTTGTTTGGGCGAATGGTGGGATCGCTGGCCCAGAGATCCCGGTTTCGGATGCTGGTAGGAGGAAACGTTTGTGATGATCACAGACATTTGATCTCGAGTAATTGTTGTTTATATGTTCATGAAGTAAAATATAAATCTAATTTATAAAAATCTCGTGTCACAACTATAACAATGTTTGTTAGAAAACTCCCAAACGGCTTGACCGATTGTTCTGAAATATTTTGTGTATAGGTATTGGTAGGTCTCAGAATAAGTCGTAGGTAGGTCAATATACTAATAAATAATAGTCAATAGCTATCTACTTTTGGCAAGATGTTAGGAGTCAGTGTAAGAAATATTTATTTAAAATTGTATTATTGCACGCTGAATGTGAGCCTCTGCCTACCTTCCTGTTGAGGATATTATATTAGTGTATGTAGGAACTGGTGTTTCGCAAATCATTATAAAACCAATCTGGGTCCAGATCTCTTAAATTACTAAAAGTTTTCTTACTGTCATACATAACTCCGCGTGCATCCATCTTATGGTCACCCTGATTGGTGATAAATGACTCAGCTTACGTATTCAGAGTCAAGGGTTAAGTCGGCCGCGATCTAGTGTCGGGATCTTTTACACATTCTTAAATCACGACTGTCGATTTTTGAGTCGACAGCGAAGCGATGTGTCACTACTATGATTTAACATTGATTGGGTTTACTGGATCCCTTTGAGGCGGCCGGCCGACTCGCGAAGATTTACAACTGAAGTGATAGCTACTGATGCTATAGCGCTGAGTAAGTACTAGATGGTTGTTCCGAGAAGCCTTAAAGGCTCGCGAGGAATCATATATAGCGGGATTAGGCCGTGTAATAATAGCATCTCTCCCAGCGGCTGGTAACGTTTGCTGATTCAATTTCCCGATATATCGGGTATCTTCAGCCTTAATTGGAGTCACTCAGGTGCACCTGCAGACTCTTCAATGGCAACACGTAACTTATAATTTATGTGCGAATTTCGCGATTGTGCCGGTTTATTCCTGCCTGCGTGGAGCGCGGATGGGATTTGCGACTGCGAGCGATGCCCATTGTAATTTCACATATTATTATAGGCATATTACCGGATGGCTGATCCTTAAACTTAACTAAATAAAAAAGGCTTGGACTATATTCAAAACCCTTCCGATATTGATACGCGATGCATCAAATTATGATTGATGAATGAATTACTGAATTATTATCAATATCATTCATCATACATTTTGGAACAATATAGAAAAGTTGTTCGGTAAAATTTTGTCTTCCATTTTTTTTTGCCTGCTTCCTTAAAAGGGATAGGGATGCATTCTAGGGATAAGGTCGCGAGTTCTGTTTCATAATTATATATTTAATATTTAAAAAAAAAGAATTATATTTAACTAATCATCTCAAGTTCATACCTTCAAATATAAGCTTGGATGAGTACAAAAATTTGTCACCCGGTCATATAAACAGAGGTCTGATAAAATGTTAAAGCAAACCTATGCGCCGCTACGGACTAACGTGACAGACAGTAATTTCTGTTAATATTAATTATAGAAGAGTTTCTGTGTTTCCGTGGGTCGGGCGTAAAAAGCGCAGGTACGAGACAGGCCGGAGCCGTCAGACACGTTCATAAATCAAAACATTCGTGGACGTGATTAATCGAACCGGAGCCAGGTTATGTTAGCCGCACTTCAAAGCCAACCCTGCTTTCGCAATAATAACCCTTATTCCACAGCCTTAGAAGCTCCGCGATCAACGCCACACACTCGCCGGTGCTGTATTGACAGGACAACGGCAAATATTACACCGACTTTGCAATTATAATCTTTACCACCCTGAAAATAGAGACTGCGCTCGATTCATAATACATGTCGGAACAACAACATACAAAATACAAACTGACGTTACGATCTGAGGCAGCGATATCTGATTAAGTGTGATAAAAAACAAATTAGAAGTATTAGATTATTTGTACGAAGGAATTTGTACGTTAAAATATTTAATATTCTTGGTAAGGAATTCGACTAGAACGCTAGTAACACTGAACTGCCAAGTTCAATATACCATAGTACGTTACTCCTATGTCATTTTTGTCTTTAATTGTGTATGTTTTTATGCAATAGTGTTTATACTTATAATTTCGGATCCTCGGTGGTGCTTTAACTGTTCTAATTAAGTCCTTATTACATTGTACTGTAACTTACATTAAACCCCGACCATTTCTTTTTCTTTTTCCTCCTCTCACCCATATTATTTTCTTGTAGCAGAGTAGCTCACCACCCGTATTTTTCACGTGTGTGTCGTACGAACACTTTACACATACATAAATCACGCCTAGGTATATCCCCGAAGGGGTAGGCAGAAGTGAATTGACACCCACTTTTCGCTAATTAAGCTAGGTCCCATGTAATAGGTGGCGAGCCTATTGCAGCACCATATCCGCCATATATCCACCATTTGTCAGCTTTGAAATAAGTGTAAAGCGACAAGAACGTAAAACACAAACGAAGGAAATTAATGTTCCTTCCTTCTAATAATATCAAACGGTTTTGGTTTATTTTCACAATGTAATTCACTTTCGTGACCGCGATGTGGTCAGCCCGTGGTCACCGCATAGCGCGATGATGCAGCTATTTGTGGGGCCAGTCATTTTTTATGTCGATACATTTCTCACATACCACGGTTGACTTTGATCGCTATCGTAATATAATTTAACACATTTCTGACAAGTTGATTAATGCGAAGAACAAACGCTGACATAATCATCGGTGCCGAAATTATGCACAGCGCTCACATTAATCCTATATAGGTACACACATGCATACATAAACCCGAAGGGGTAGGCAGATGTGAATTAACACCCACGTTTCGCCAATTAGGTTAGGTCCCATTGCCGTCTATCGGGCACATAAAATAACAGTATCTTTCTAGGTGGTATAAGAGGAATGCTGCTGTCCATTACTCATCACACGGCGTCATCCTGGTGTCAGCAATTCCCGTGTAATAAGGGCAATTGTAACTGTCACATCTTCAGTCTGAATTAAAACAACTTTTACAGATTTAACTCGGGTATGTTTGATGTTACATCATTGACACTTTAGAATTAAACAATGTTTTACATCTAAATATTGATTCGTCATTCGCGTTGCATTTTTTATCGTCACCGTAGTTCCGACAGTGATGATGATGATTAAACTGCGTAGTTTAAAGTTTTCGTTTTTCTACTTCTTACTTACATACATACATAAATCACGCCCCCTTCCTACACACCGCACTCGTCGTATAAGAGTGCGAAGACCCGGTCTACACACAAGGCGCTTTACCAGGTACACTCGTGTCCCTGGGCGCTTCTCGCCCCCTCCCCCCACTACACGGCACGCCTGAGCCGAGGTCCGCGCCTTTAGAGGCACCCTCAGGCCTGCCGATCCAAGCTCCGACTCGGGCGCCCTGCGAGGCTCTCCGCGGCAGTATACCTCCCTCGGGAGATGTCGTCCCCACACGGGGGACGCCTGCTGTGAAGGCACCCTCACAGGGAGTGCTCGACTGCAAGGCTTGAGGACACGTTTGGCTTTAGGTCAAGGTCTTCGCCTTCCCCAAAAAACCCGGTAGATGCTGTAAAGGCCTCTCGGCCAACAGCCTAGGTCCATTCAAAAAAAAAAAAAAAAAAAAACATAAATCACGCCTATCTCCCCGAAGCACAAATTATTTATCGGGCACAAAAGTCGCAGTAGGTACAACATTGCTAGGTGGTATAAGACGAACGCTGCTGCCCGCTCCTCATCAATGATTTAGCCTTAGTCGCCTTGTACGACACCCACGGGAGAGATTTGGGGTGGTGACAATTGTATTCTACTCTGCCGTCACCACTACTTACTTATAGTAAAGAAACGTTTGATCTATTAATTTTAAATACCCTTATACAAACGGACTAAACCCCAAATCACACAATTTTAACCCAAATGGGATATAGGAGTTGATACCCATTTGCGAGTAAAATCCATAAAAGTTTTTGATTATAAATTCAGCGTGATTAAATGACTCAGTTTTTAGTTTGAGTGGAGACTTTTAGCGCTTAACTAATGCTGTGTATACGCAAACCCATTTTACCTGATTCAATATTACCCTACAATGATGTGGCAATTTTAAAATACGCTCGGAATATTTTAAGTCTCTTACTGGAATTTAGTATTTTAGATACTTGGGACTGACCCCACTAATGCAGTCCGGACCTCTAGATGGAAGAATATAGGGAAAATTGCTCATATTCCTAAGTCCACCAAGCAGAATTAGAGAGGGATATAGGGAATGGTGTCATTTGTAATGCGTATCGCTGACTTTTTTACTGATAACCATGCCAACTAAAATTATATTAATAAAATACATACAACAAAAATAAAAGTATATTTAAAACGTCAGAAAACAAAATATTTAAAAAGTATAAAAAACAATAATCATCAAAAAGTATAAATATCTATAAAAGAGGTTGCTAGCTTAGCTAGCATCGGCAACAGGGAATATTGGTACATTTTCTCCCACAGACTGTCAAAATTCATCAACCGAACTGTCAAACTCCATTTGACAGTTTACGTCACTAAGAAAGGTTGAATGTCAATTAAAAATTATATGTCTGACTTGCTAGTTGACTGTACAAGTGACGTTCAAAAATTTCAAAACTTGTAATATCGATGGTCCCGACACTGGTAGGTGACGAAGCAAGTTGATAATAATCTTACAAATCGAACACTTAAACGTTTTAATGTCATATTTTAACAAAACGTTCCGATGACCTAGTGTTAAATTCAGCATTTTTTGGTTGTTTTGTTTCGAGTAAATTCGGCAATCGTCTTCCTTTGAGATTGCATTACGATACAGTCATTCGATCAAAATAAGGGCAACAAAACTTTTACTTGTGATTTCATGAAGAATTCTATTATGGTATTAGCCGATTTTTATACATTTCAGACTAAAAACATACGTTATTAGTAGGTAAGTCAACGCATCAGGATATATTGAGTAAAATTTACATAATCTGCTTTGCACTTTACGTCAAACGGTTGACAATGAATGAAGAAAAAGCGGATGAGAGCTTAAAAAAATCTGCTAATAAATAAATACAAGTCTCTTATTATATTTTTTGTTGTATTTCATTATTATAGAAACTGACCTAAGAGTTATAGTATAACGAAGAATGGGCAGCAACGTTCCTGATCTATCTAGCAAATTACTAGATTTTCCCGGTGAATGGCAATAGGCTCGCCCCTATTATATAAGACCTGAAATAATCTGGTGACGCAGGTGTTAAAACACGTCTGCCTAACCATTTGCATCTGCAGTAGTTAATACCCGCACCTGTGGCGTTACTCTGGAACTTTATTTCGTTCGATCGAGTCGTTGCGTCTTTGTCGCTCTTATTTTAACAAGCAGTGGCGTGAGAAAGACGGATAGATGTGAGTTCGTTCGTTCGGAGTTTCAGAGTAGGCCCCCTGACTTGCCTGATGGGCTAACCCACTCTCCCAGCAAAGGCTTAGCCTGTCGGAATTGATGGTAATCTAACCCTAAACTAGTCTAATTGCACGACGGCATTGCTCTGTCAATATTCATCTAATACCCTTGACCTTATCTATAACAAACTAACCGAAAATAGACGTTAAACATTGTTGTGTAACTCACCATTTTGTACGTAAATATCATATCTTTTGTGCATCAAAAGCACCATTTTATTATGAATTAACATGTTTATATTGAGACTCATTTGGACAGCGGTCTTGACTGAGAATTTTTTCTTTACATTCTCCCGGCGGCACTAGATTTTGAGGCTTACTCCCTTCGGTTTTAGGTTAATTTCTCTGTGAATTGAGCTGATAATGCAACTTAGGTCCAGGCAGACTGGATGTCAAAGTTATGACGTGTTAGATTGATTATCGGATGGATGTTAAAATACGTTTTACGACTTTTTATGACGAGCTTTCGGTGTAAAACCGCCTTAACAGATTCGTTTGTGGTCACATCGTTTATGCTACTCGGGGATTTTTATTTAAGAAAAAAAAACGTAAATGCGCTTAAATTTTGAAAACAATTTTACAAGGCTCTTGTGTGCCATAAAACTTAATATTCAATGCTAAAATATTCTCATAGATTCTGATTTTTATCTAAATTATATTTACAGATCATAATAGTGTGAAAGAAATGCGGACGCAATAGATATATCTCCTATCTAACGAGATGATAATTATATGATGAGTAGTGTTAGAGAAAGATTAGGATAAATTAAAATAACTTTCATATAAAATAATCTCGAACGGCATGTGTCTTACATGCCTTATAGTTAAAAATTAATTATTTATATAAGTAGATTATTGCAATAGATGGAACTACAGTCCTTCTCAATCTCACACAACGTCAACCCCATTTTTCTTCGATGTTGGTATGCCTAATTCCTATCCATCTCTTTATCTCATTACAATTATTTGAGCAGTACCTATGGATTTTAATGTTATATATCATCCCAATCCCTCTCTCCCATTCATCTGTCTCTCGACATGATCCGTCCCGTCTCTTTTCTATATATTAAGTCATCACTAGCACCTTTCCGGTGTGATGGATGATATTAACCAAAAGGGAGGGGCTGGCGGATATTAATGGAAAAGGAAAGATACTGCGCTGACCCCAGATAAACTGGGAACAGGGCAGGAAGAAGAAGATCGAAGAAGATGACGATGGTTTATACAACCCTTTTTTTTTCGGGGTCAAAAATGACTATTTACGCACATCCCACGGCCCCGGGACTTGGGCCGTGGGGTTGTGTAGGACTCCCCGGCGTGTAAAAGGCGCCGGGACTACCCACTAAAAATTTCCCCGGTCGCCTTCGGTAAAGTGGGGGAGAGTGCTTCAGCAGCGCCTTCTCCCAAAACCCCCCACTCCACTTCGTCCGTTTCCAACCGTTCCGTCCGGGTCCGTTCAAGACGCAGTCGCGGCTTACCCGCGCGTTTGGCTCCCTCCATCGCGGCGGCATACCGAAGAACGTGTATGCCGCCGCGTCAACTCCGAGCCACAAACCTGGCCATTGGGAAATATGGGCCATTGGCCCAATGTCCAGGGGCCACTTACGGGACGACTGTCCGGCGTAATTGCGCCGACGTCGTCCAGCCCTCTTTCGCCTGAGGGGATGCGCATCGGGGTCGTCCTCCCTGCTCCTCTTCTCAGCCTCCTTTGCCTCCATCACCGCTTCGCAAAAAGCGCCAACGGCCTCCCATGCAGTGTCGCTTCCGACCATAGCGTTGACTATGTTCGGGAGCGACAGGTCTTCACCTATTGCGGCAGTTAACTGTGCCCGCTCCGTGGCCCATGCTGGGCACTCTTGGACCGTGTGGTCCGCCGTGTCCTCTACGGCACCGCATTGATGGCACGCCGGGGTTGGCTCTCGTCCCGCAATTTTGCACAGGTACCTCCCAAAGCAGCCATGCCCTGAGAGGACCTGCACAAGCCAAGGACAGTGACAGACAGAAGTGTTTACGCGTTAACTCTCGTTCAATGAGTTCACGATATGAAGATCGAAGATGATGATGATGATTTATAAGACCTAAGCCAAGGACAGTGGCAGAGAGAAATGTTTACGTGTTAGCTCTCGTTCAATGAGTTCACGATATGTTTTGGCGTCACGGCCGGCCTATCGCGCGGTGCGTTGACCCCTGCCAATTGCCGGATATGCGACAGGTACGGTCATGGGTGTGACCGCTGACCAAGTGACAGGTGAGCAGAACAACACGTGGAAATTCGTGATTGAAAAACTGATTTACAGATAAAATGGTCGTGTGAAGTTTTTTTTTTAATGAAGTCAATTTTTACTTTTTTATACTTTGACGACCGGTTTGGTTAAATGGTCTAATAGCTGACTATCGGCCAAGACGGTAGGGGCAAATCTTTATGAGAAACACTCGAGTCATAGTTGTTTTTATGTTTTTTTATGCTAGACTAGGAAGCTCTTGGCCTTCATCTCACCTGATGGTACCTAAGTGACGATAAGCGCCGAAGATGGTATCGAGGTTTATCTGGAACCCTCAACCACAGAGGGGCTGGTCATCTTATCACAAATTGTCGGAACACAATAATGCTGTTAACATTAGTATTATGGCGACAGATTTTGATACGATGGTGGCCAGCCATTATGTCCTCCCGCATCAGTACACAATTTTTTTGACTGACTTATTTTTCTTTGTAATAATTTTACTAACATTTATAAAAATCAAATATAATTCGAAGATGTTACTAGCAAATTAATTTTTTTAAAAGCATTTCAGTACTTTTCGTCTCAGGAAAAAATCTGATACCTACTACTGTTACTAATGGCACCGATAAAAAAACTCTCCATATAAAAACCCACCTCAAATAATTGAGCATACTTTCACGTTTAAATTTCATCTACTTTTAATGGAATGAAAATTGAGTCTAAAAAATTAATAATTGGAGTAAATGTCACGGTAGACTGTGCGTCAAAATGACGCGGCGTGACGCGAGCGCGTCCGTTCGGAAGCGGAAGCTGCTCCCGCGCAGCACGCCACGCCTGCGCAAGCGCTTGTTGGTGCTATTTAATCAAATATAGAACATGTGCGTTCTATTTAAATGTTAGTGAAATTGTAAGATTAAAAAAATGTATGTATAAACATCCATGTTAGATCTTATATAGGTAATCTTTCAGTTTTGGAGGAGCTCGAGAGCGCAGTGGTTTAGCTCGCTCGGCCTGCGATTATTATTTCGATTATTGGTTAAATAATGTATTCAAGTACAATAGGCAAATGTATAACAAAGATTTAGTGATGATTGGATCAAATTACCTTACATTACCCAATGTCAGGTTACCACAAGATGTACTGCATCAAAGTGTAGATAGAAACAAACTTTATTAAATTCACTAACATTTTAAATAAAAATGGAATAAATGAACCGGAAACGAAATATAAATCTTTATGCACTGTAATAGGTACCTATTACAGTACTTAAAATACTATATCGAAATAAATACAGTAAATTTTATTGGCATAACTTTCTTACTAGGTAAGTAAGTTTTTATGAAAGTTTTTATTTTGAAAGTTTTGAGAAGTAAAAACAGAAATTTAAATAATTTGGGTAACCGGCTTTCTAATTCAAAGGGTTCGAATTATCACGTCATATTAGTTTAGATGCTGAGTTTGAACCGCAACGTTTCGTAGCCGCACCACATCCGGCAACGGCCTATTAAATAGCCGATATAACGGCTCACAGGGGGCACAATAGCCGATTATGTTATCAACTTTGCGCTAAGTACCCGCCATACGTTAATTCAACAACAACATTGGACATGGAACGAACTCACGCGCATCTCACGCGAAACCACGCGCCTACAACTTAATAATAAATCAGAATGCGCAGTCCATTGTTTACAAAATGTTTTGCCAACACGCAATTAACCATAAAGCAACTACCAACAAGCGAATCGCAAAATTACAACCCTCCAACCTAATTGTAATAACGGCACAATTTGGCTTAAGTACCAAACAGCTACGATCTCCGACACTCGTCCGTCCAAAGGAAACTCTCACGTATATTTCTCAATAAGCGATACTTAAGACCGCGAATTATCATAATGAGCAATAACCAATTGCACGAAGCTCACGTCAAATCCTTAACTCATGTCAATTTACGGTTTAAGTTCACTTTTTAAGTCAAATTACTTTCTTAAACGATGAGCCACGGCCATTAAGGGGCAGAGCGCCATTTGCTCAGTGGGCTCGTGAAAGAAATCAAATTACGCTACATTACAATAACGATGCCCGCTAAACCGCTACCGATGGCGAAATAACGGGTTACGTCTAATTTATAACAGGTAAATTGGGGGGATGGCGCGCGTCTTGGTTTAGATACATGTCATTAGAACCGGCCGTGCCTGTGTGGCAGCCTGGCTGCCGCTCATTAAAGAAATTGGGTAGCCAAAGAGGAAGTAACTTTTTAATTTGCCATTATTTACTACTGATCTGCAGCAGCAGAGGTATGAGCTTAAACAAACGACAGTCGACACCGAATCTTTCGCTCTGTCATTGTCACAGTCATCGACAAGTATTGTAGGAATACTTTTCGATGCTCGCTAGTGAGGTAAGAGGAGCTCGCTAGCGCAGTGGCATAGCGCGCTTGGCCTGCGATTGCGTAAACAAAGCAATGTTCGCTAGGCCGGTCATTGGATGGGTGACCAAAGATTTATTATCTTGAGTTCCTCCGTGCTTCGGAAGGCACGTTAAGCTGGTGATCCTGGCTGCATCTGCAGTCGTACCCAGTAATACCCACCAACCCGCCTAGGCCAGCGTGGTGGGTTATGGCCCAATCTCCCTATATTCTTTCATCCATAGGGAAGCCCGTGCCCCAGCAGTAGTGAGGACATTAAAGGGCTGGTGATGATGATGATGATGAACTTTTCGATAGTGAATATTGTTTGTTCGACTATAATTTTTGTTTAGCTTTTACTCATCTTACGACCGGTTCCAATACTATCATCATCATCGCCCTGCCCTTATCCCATCCTATTTGGGGTCGGCGCAGTATATCCTCTTTTTCCATTCTCTTCGGTCACTCGTCATCTCCTCATTCACATCCATCACCTTCATATCACCGGTTCCAATACTATATTCTTTCTAAAAATATAAATAAAAGTTAACTTACTAAAGTTTTGTTGCCATTTCTCCATTTCATCCACCATCCATCAGTTCAGGATTTAGCCCTGGCTATTGCTCCTAAAAACATACCAACAAAATATAGATGAGTGACTAAGGGCCGGTATTTCAATATTACCTTATCTTAATGCTTAAGTTAAGTCCTACATTTAAGCTAAGTTTCACTTTTGAACGACAGTACCGTATTTCAATCCGGATCTTCCTCACCTTAACTAATCTAAGATTAATTGCAATATTGCAACTTAACAAACAAAATATGTCATTTGTCTATGATTTTAGTTGTCATTTGGTGACATTGACTGATACATGACACATGTGCAAACTATTTATTTCTATTGCACTGAGAGTGTTTGGCGCGTTTCGTGGTGTCAAGTCAGATGTTTTTTCAATAATTCCAAAATTGGTTCAGAGTGGATTTTGTGCAGTGAAAGTGGTGTTATTTTGATGCACAAGCATCCGTGTTGATGTGCAATTATGCAGAATCATTGAAAACAAGTCTTATGATGTGTTTGATGTTGTGGTGAAGATCACTATAAAAAGTGGTTTTTCCATTTCATCAGTCACCATCATGAACTCTGTTACCATTCAATTCGCACCAAGCACTCCCTAGATGCGTTAAAATGTGTGACACCCATATTTTAACGTACAATTCATTTCATTCGTACATTTCACCCACTCATTATTTCATAAGACTACAGATAAAATATACACTAAAGACTTGGCTGTATGGGCTAGAAGGCCCTTTGCCTTCCCTAAAAAATAGAGAGAATTTAAAAAAAAAATTTGGCGCATCGTTTTTTATCCATTCTAAAACGATTCTAAACACAAAATAATTTATAATACCTAGCAGCAAGACAAATTCGCGGCATTGACATTGACTTTTTTAATAAAGGTTCTTTTAAACGGCGCTCTGGTTTTCAGCCTTGGGTTCTTGTACTATCGAGGTGTGTATCCTTGGTTTACGCCCTCTTTCTAAAATGTTACTATAAAATACATAAAAAACAAATTGGTACATAACACAAACAAAAATGCTGTTTAGGATGGTATTTTATTAATTCGCGTACTTATCTACATAGGTACAATATTATCTCAACTAGCCATAATTTCCTAACCAGCGTGTTGCTTTTTGTGGGTCAAAAATAAATTATCATGAAGCAACTTTTCTAAAGTAACCAGATGACAATCCTGGATCGGAACTTAAGCGACAGAAATCCTCCGCTTAGATTAAGGCTAGTTAAGGTGGAGTTTAAGTGCCGTTTAATTTTAATCCTACATTGAAATACACATAGGTCGTACTTATTATAAATCCAGGATCAATTCAAGATAAGCTGCTATTGAAATACCGACCCTTAAACTGTGTTTTTAGTCATGAATATGGCTCATGATGACTAACAGAACTCGAAACAGAAATCGGACAGAATTATCAGTTTCTCTACAGCCTACTTACGTGCCGGTTTGTTAGTAAGGCGTAGGGCACTGATGCGTTTAGTATCAACTTTGTATATTAAAATTTGTCCGTTACCTAGTATCTATAACATAAGTAAATGCTTTTTTTCAGCCCCGGTGTTTAACAAAAGTTGTTAATGTATGATCATCACCAGCCCTTTAATGTCCCCACTGCTAGGACACAGGCCTTCCCTATGGATGGAAGATTATAGGCAGAATAGCCCATAATCTACAACGCTGGCCCAGTGCGGATTAGTGGGTATTAACGACAGCAGATGCAGCCTATTGCCATTTATGGGGCTCAAAAGTCGCAGTACATTGCTAGGTGGTGAAAAAGGAACGCTGCTGCACATTCCTCATCACTGTTTCATCTTTAGTAGCCTTGTACGACACGCACAGGAGAGATTTGGGGTGGGGGAGGTGGGATTGTAAGACCTATTTATATTAACCGACTTCCCAAAAGGAGGAGGTTTTAAACTGGGTCAACCGATTTTGATGATAATTTTTTTATTTGATACCGGAGCTTCCACTATGGTCCCATTGTCACCCAGTCAGGATCTGATGATGGGATCCCAAGGAAATCGAGGGCATTAGTGTTTTATTTTTTGATTGAGGTTTAATTTTTTTTTTTTGTCTTTACGAAACGAAACCTGGGGCCAGACAGTGTGTCTAGTAGGTAGGTATGTCGATACATCGGCATTGCACCCAAAACGTCGAGGTAGGCATGAATGGTCGGCGGGCGCCCCGCTGGCCGTGAGTTATGCCGGGCCCCCGGAGTGCGCCTGCCTTCACACCTCCGTCCGCGTGTGGTCCGCGCTTTACGAGCCAGCCTGGCTGCTGCGCGCGCGCATGGACCGCCGCATGCAACGCGTCGCCAATAAGCTTAGGTGTAATTGTTTTGTAGGTACCTTTTAATACAGATTAATCGGTACAAAATAATATGTCTCAGGTTTTTTTTCGTACGTCTACAACTGTGTAGGTATTAAAGAAATAGAGAAAAGCGTATGCGGCATTTATCGTACATCGTCATTCGCCTGCCCTGTTCGCAGGCTATCTGGGGTCGGTGCAGTAAGTTTTATACTTACATAAATCTCAGTCAGCTGTCATCTTTCACGCATTTCATTAACTTTTTATGAAGTTTTCTTCCACCGACAAACATCCAATAGCATTCCCACCACAGATATATCAATAATATATTAAATTGATATATCTGAAAAAGCAAAGCTGAAAGCTGGTATAAGAAGAACGGTGCCGCCCCCTTCCTAGTCACTGTTTTAACGCTTAGTCGCTTTGTACTAAACTTTTTTAAAAGACACTTAATTATTATACTTGTACGACACTTAAATTAATTTCGTGGGTCAGGTTAGGTATCAATTAAATACAACCCAACATGATTTTGTATTACACTCTTGCATTAAGCCGTCCGAACGACACCTAAATCTTCCGGCGCAACTAGAAGAAGGTCCTGGGCACGAGATATTATAATATTAGTCACATTAGTGTGTGTATTTTACTGGTGAATTATTTTATTTGTTAGACTTATTACGACCTGCCGCGTTTCCTGCGCAATACGATACGAGTGGCCGCCATTTTTATTGGACAGGAAGGAAATTCTAACGTTTAATATATTCTAAGTAAAATGTCCCCGGGTGTTATTCTGAGCGGTTCGGCTTCCCGGTCCGGTTTCGGCGTTTGTCGATAAACATTATCGGAGTTACGAAATTACGACAGAGTTTGTACTAAACGCCTACTTCGCCGTGGAGCTTTCTAACGTCATATTATGTTGTATTATGAATAAATTAGAAGCATTTCAAAATGGGAAGACATTTTATTTATATGGGATGAGTTGCACCCGCGTAATGCCTGTTTATGATGAGAAAATTGAGAATACTTATTATGTTTTAAATACAGCCGTGTGGTAACGGCAAAGTAGAACGTTCACCACCCCCCATCTGTTTCGCGGGTGTCGTACAATACGACTAAAGGTAATGACAGCAATGAGTAATGGGCAGTAGCGAGGTGGAACACCTAACATCATCACCAGCCCTTTAATGTCCCCACTGTTGGGGCACGGGCCTTCCCTATGGATGGAAGAATATAGGGAGAACACCTAACAATATACTGCAATTGTCGATCTCGTTAAATGGCATTAGGGTCGCCGCCTATTAAATGGGATGAAAATTTATTAATTAGAAATATTTTTTGGCGAAATGTGGGTGTTAATTCATCTATACCTACCTACCCCTTCGGGGATAAATAGGCGTGGTTTGTGTGTGAAAATAAATATAGTTTATTATTGCAATATCTTAACTAGAATATTACTATTACAGCCGTTCTAAACTGAACTGGGGACCTAGCCAAGTGGCAAACTATACTCGTACAAAGTTTATATCGAATGTCAATTTTTGACACAGTTGTCAATGTAAGAGCAGTCTCTTAAATTTGACACGACGGTCGCCATGTTTTTTTATTTGTATTACGTCAGTTTCTTACATTTGTATTCTTTTCGTTAGAATAGATTTCCCACTTTGTAGAGGGGCTCGTACCTAACTGAATTTTAAGGGGAATCCAACTGAAGCCGTTTCCATTGCATTTTAAGCCAGTTTCACACATAAAACTCCCCAGGGATGCCCTAAACGTGGTTTTACCTCAAATAACATGTAATATCCTAAGGCGGAATATTTGTTTGAATGTAAATGCGAGAGGGCTTGCCGCAGTAGCTACGTTTGCCAGTTATTTATCGCCGGCCCACTGCCCCGGCTGAGATTTATACCGGTGCTGGAGTAAATCAGACGTTTTTTATTTATCTCCCGGATAAATATATTTATTTTAGGGAATATAATACAGCAGTCTAGTGCGTTGGTTGATTACTCACATTATGGGAAAGGAATGGGAAGTAGTGTTTTGTATTTTGTCGTAAAAGTTGAAGAACGGATCCTGAGTCGCCTTGCTTGACTTGGAATAATCACATTGAGACAACCAAATTTTATCAACGTTATCTGCATACTCAAAAAAAGTAGATGTTAGGCAGGCGGCCGGCTGAAAAACCTGAACCAAACCTTAAGCAGGATGGATTGGAATGTTGTCATCCCAATTTATTCGTTCACCGGTCTCCTAAAACTGTTCTTTCCATCACTTTTTCACATTTTCATTATTTAATTCATAAACAGCAACGTTCCTATCTTCCTTTTAAAATTGGCGGTTGAACATGGTATATTTTTTTCACCGATCGGTAGAAAGCGGAAGAAATATTCACCGCTAGAAAAATCGCCGGACGAATGGAACTTTGCTTCTGGTCTGATAGATCAAACCAAAAAGAAGTGGATTTACTTGTTGACAGAAACATACTAAAGTAAAGCCATTATAGCGAGAGACAAAATGCAAACAATATTTAGGTTTAAATGTCTTTTATTATAAAAACCGAAAATAAAAATGTAAATACCAATGTGCAGTATTAATTTTTTATAATAGATGATGCATTTTAAAATACAATTTTCATCTTTTTAAATGCATTTCGAAAAAATAAAGAAATGTATCAGAATTATTTACATTTTGCATTTCTATATTAAATAAAGTGGGTGGGGTGGGTATTTGGTGGGCTTTGGAATCAGGACGTTAGAGTCCAGACGTTCGGTTCAGGATCTGTCAATACTTTATAAGATTGTCAAAAATAAGCGCGGCGTTGCGGAGTTGTTGAGCCGTCTCTCATATATAAGTAAGAGAAGACCAAAATTATTTTCGGTGCCTCTTTGCAGTAACAATGTAACATTCAATGATCCATTATACCGAATGTGCAGATCTTATAATGATGTGAAGGATATAGATTGAGATATATTTTTTCATAGTATATATTCATTTCTTAAAATAGTCAGGTAAAAATATCACTAAAGCATTTATCATTTCCTTTAAATATTTATAATATTGTTACTATAGAAAAATGCATGATTGTTTATATTTATAATTAATTGATTTTCATTCCATTAGTTATCTTTGTAACATATCCTAAATTTATTTTTGTATTTGCATCTATTACTTAATGAACGCTGTGCACAGCATCTATAACAGTGCAGTTTAAATGTGATTTCTAGCATTCTACTGAATGTAATTAAATATGAAGCTGTATTCTGTAGTTGTGCCATTTAAATAAATAAATAAATATTCATAGAGTAGACATAGAGTAGAATAGAGGCCACTCAGGCCTCTGTTCTATCTCTACTTTATATACATACATAAGAAAATAATGGGAAACGTACCCGAGTCACAATATTCTCCAAATAATATTTGCGTCAAAACCAAAATAGGTTATTTGAAAGGCATTTTTCATTTCTCAGTCTGCGTTTTGCGTTCCGAGAGCGCATTGCGCATGGCACAAAACCTGCGGAGGCGGCCACTATGCCAGATTTATAGGAAGCTACCGTATTACTGGCCAAGCTAAATTTATATGCCGGTTAAAAATAATTGTGGTTCAGTATCGAAGTGTGGGCGTCAATTTATTTATGCGAAACACTGTGCGCTACAATCTTCAGCTTAAAAATATGCCAGTCCCATTGCCTAGTTGCAGGGTTCCGTTTTTTGAACCTCGATCTCTCTTCTGCGGCGAATGAGCTGGAAATATTGGCGTATTTGTTATTCTTACATGAAATAAAAAAGGGTAAATTAAATATATGTTTTCTGTATGAAATTAATAAGTACCATTATCAACCTGCCCTTGTTCCAGTCTATTTGGGGTCGGCACAGTCTTTCTCCACTCTCTTATGTCACAGGTAATCAGCTCATCCACACCCATCACCTCCACTTCCATAGCTCACATAAACCAGTCAACACCATTTTTTCAGTAGTAATCTTCTACTTCGACATCATCCCGGCAAATAACAATGTTCATACTATCTGTTATCTGTTTTAGATTTCTGATCACAATACAATTGTCACTACAGACCGTCCCCCGGGTCTCGTACAAGGCGAGCAGGGTCAAAAAATAATGAAAAAAGCGTTGTTGTTATACCGCCCAGCAATATAGCGATTTCCGTGCCCGATAGATAGGACCGACACCCATTACATGGGACTAAGATAGTTGGTGAAATGTGGGTATATAAACACAATTCAGGCCTATATCCATGTTAATACACGCGTGCGCGCTTTCGTAGGAATTCGGCCTAGAAAGCTGGCGAATATACGCAGCCAACCAACACAATAGATGTAAACCGTTTACCTCGTCAGATGTAACGAAATAAATTACTCTTATCACAATGAGGAACAATCCGACACTTGGTCTAACTACTGGAGGGCTATTCAAACCTCTTCGCTGTAATAAGCAAATGAAGTTGAAAAGTGACCTATCATTGTAGCTAATTTGCATCCACGTACCAAAGAGCATGTAACGAGTATGGGATAATTTAAACAATTATCAGCAGTAATTTCCAGTAATAGCTTGTTATGAAATAGGTCCGTTTAAAAAGGTAAAAGTGGTGTTCTCAACTTCACAGTGATAAGTGCGGTGCGGTCGATCTGTAGGGGAAGGTGGCCCAAACCGTGTATACTGTAAAGAGGGAACTCTAATGTGTAAAGTAATTTCCGTCCTTCCAAGTGGTACAAACAAATACATATATAAATCACGCCTATATCCCCGAAGGAGTAAGCAGTGGTGAATTAAGACCCACGTTTCGCCAATTATGTTAGGTCTCATGTCGTGTCTTTGGTGGCGAGCCTTTTGTGGCAGCCTGAAGTGCTGTTTCATACTGATAGTAAAAATTCTGAGTGTGGTGACGGCAGAGCAGAATACAATTGTCACCACCCCCATCTCTCCCGTGGGTGTCGTACAAGGCGACTAAGGGTTAAGACAGCAATCAGTAATGGGCAGCACCGTTCTTATTATGGCACCTAGCAAGGTACTGCGATTTCCGTGCCCGGCAAATGGCATGGGACCTAACCTAATTGGCGAAGCGTGGGTGTAAATTCACCTCTGCCTACCCCTTCAGGGATATAGGCGTGATTTATGTGTGTATGAAAATACTGAGCTCTGATAGAGAAAACGCAAACAGCTTCCCAGTCAAAAAACAGGCGACGATCGCTTATTCAAGCTCAGCGAGATTAAAGTCTTCCGTAGATTTCATTTGCGTACTCATTCCCTTAGATTAAGTTAGTGCGGCCACCCCGTCATTGTTGGGTTTTCACGAGAACTTTATTAAAGTCCTTCCACACATACAATGCTCGTATTTCAAACCCACGCGAGCCACCTTCCAGACTTGTCGTGCGAATAAACTGCAATGGTTATGGTATGAAATGTTGTATTTGTACCGCTCGCAAGGCTGTTATTTCGAAAAAGAGTTGATATATGTGGAATAAGCAGTATTTATGGCTTCCTTCGTACATACTTAGCATGCCGGAGTGAAGCGTACCAACAACGCAATGTAGATAGAATCGTTCTTCGCCAAAAAACATTTAGTCAGAAAATCTTCCGGAATAAGAAAGATATAGGAGACTAGTGCCTTTTCGTAGCAAAGACTTTAAAGATTCTTTAGTGTATAGCACAGTCACATACAGAATCCAAGTTTATCCCAGGATAAAAAAGGCATGGGCCTAGTAACAACCCGATTACATCACCTATTTATGATATGATGGCTAGCCTATTGCCATGTATCGGGTATGTAAATCGCAGTAAAGCAGGTGGTAAAAGTGTTAAAAGAGGAACGCTGCTGCCTTTTACCCATCACTGTCTAACCCTTAGCCGCCTTGCACGACACAAGCGGGAAAGGTTGTGATGACAATCCTATTGGCTGTTTAATAGCGGATTTTGAATACAAAAGAGACAAATCAAAAACGGTTTCAATTCACAATTTAAAGCATTAATTATTAAGTCCCAATGCTTTAAATTGTAAATCCAAAATGTTTCGAAGTATTTTTTGAGTCATGCCGTTTTTTTAATAAATAAGCGATATAACGTGAGCTCATTATAATCTCCGGAAGTACCCAGGGCTTCGAATGAATTTTTTATTTTTTACAGTGCGCTTGTAGGTAATGGTAAACAAGTAGCATATCATGTTAAGACATTTAGCTACTGTAAGCGAATACACTGGCGGTACATTGTGCGCCGGAGTCGAGATCCAATCTAGACGGGTACAAATCGAGCGGGACTGCGTAGCCGCAATTGAGTTATTATATCTTCCTGTTGGGCTACTTGTTTTTGTAGCTCCCGTGTGTTTTTATTAATTACACGCTATAAATAATAAATATTTTACGCTGTAACGCGATACGGACGCAGGTTGCCTGTAGATGTCGTTGGCTGATATGCGCGCGCGCCGTCGGATCGCCTGTACAGTTATTACTCAAGGGCCGACTTTTTATTGTTTCCTGATGTTATTAATATCGTTTTAGGTGTTATTGTGTATGTGTAGTGTATTATGATGAAGCGGGACAAACGTGTTGGTTTAGAAGCGGCTACCGAAATTCCCTGTGGATGTGTTTAGACAGATAAAGCGAGCTACATTCGTATAAATGAATAAATCGTTAATACTTATTTAACCCGTTTCTATTAACGTTGTGTCAATAAGGAATTTGTTTGTATAGTGACTCGAGCGCTACTGTCTTTCTGGTACAAGCGTTCCCTTCTTTTTTAGGTACTCGGAAAGACAGTATTGCTACTGTTTGTGTGATGAACACTTACCAAAGTAATGCCAAAAAAAATTTTTTTTTTGGTTTATTATTATTTTGGTTTATAATTTATTACAAAACTAATAATAATACATCAGTTAAAATAAATACAACAAAATAAACCGTAAATCGGTGGATCAAAATCTTTTGCCTTTATGCTATTAAAGAAAATTGTGTTTGGAAAAAGTTTTAATTTATATTAAAGTCTTGATGGGGAATCGAACCCGCGTCCTCTGCAATCCGAGCAAAACGGTTGTTTTGTTATATACCTAATATTCATATTTTGTGTCATGTTGAAGTTTAGAGTTCGGAAATGACCTACACTTCCGAACACAGTTTCAGTTTGCGTTTTGATTTCAGTGGTTTTTTTATATTATTTTCAGTCTACAATAGTAATTTGGTGTCTTATTTACCTGTCACAGTTTTTCCTCGCTTACCCATTTCCAATGTAGTTTATCAATATCTTAGTAACTCAAATCTTCACATCTTAAGAGAGGAACAAAACTTGCCAAGTTTCTTGCCAGTTCTTTTCAGAACAAGGCCATTCTCACCTTGGGGACCTGTATAGTGCTTCTTCACACGACTCTTGAAGAACCCGATGGAGCTGATATTATTTAACACTTTTCAATGGATAGATTGTATGAAAGTTGAATGTATGGAAAGGTCAACCGAATGTTAATGATATTCAACACTGTGGCTGTTCCATAATACTGCGATGAAACATATGACGCTAACAGTACAAACACAAATTTCTTGTAGGAGTAACAAGAAATTAATTTCCGATTGGTTAGGCTGATAAGCTTCCAAACCAGTAAGTGTATTAATTACAAGCACTTGTAATTGTAATATTGCAATACCTTATGATTCACTTTTGGAGTAGTGTTTACAACATCGTTAGATACATGTAGTATTCGATGGTGGACTATTACAGTCAGAGCTAACATAAAGGTATTATTTATTTATTTATTTTCAAGGGAAACATATACATTTCATATTTTCCTATTCTGTTAGTGTATTTATAAACAATTTACACTAATTAGGTATACATGTCACAATTAAGTTTCCACAGATACACATACATCATTAAACAGAACTATTATCGAACTTTAAAGTTAGATTGGTGATTGCGCTAGACCTTAGTTCGTAAATGCAGGTTCTTAGAATGCTGATCAAACATTGTGCTGGATGTGATCAAATAGCAATAGTATATGTCGTCGGCAGTATCTTCTTTTACCTCCTACCCTAAGAAATAGGGGACGAGACTGTTACCATAACTTTTAATCACAGGAATTTGCTAGATGGTGCATCAGGACCACTCCTGCCCATTCCTCGTTCTATTAGGTATAACTCAGTCATCTTGTATGACACCGATGAGAGTGACAGGGGTGGTGACAGTTGTATTCTTCTTTGCCGTCACCACATGGCTGGATTATTTCAGGTATTATGATATCTAAGAATATTCGCCGATATTGTGGAAGCTCAGATTCTAACTGTCATAACACAATCGATGAAATTGTTCCGTTTTATAGGTGAGAGTAAGAAAGTTGTGTTTGTCTATTTTCTTCTTCTTCTTGTTCTCGGGTCAGCGTAGTATGTTTCCTTTTCCATTCATATGAGTCTGACGTCATTAAGTCATCTACTCCCTTTTGATTCATATCATCCATCACACCGGAGAGGTGCTCGTGATAAATGAATATAGAAAATAGACGGAATGGACCATGTCGAGAGAGCGATGAACGGAGAGAGTGATTAGAATGACAAAATTCTAATCCATCCTGCTCAAGGCTTTAGCTTAGGTTTTACAGGCGGCCGCCTGCCTGACACCAACTCTCTTTGGGTATATACCCAAAGAGAGTTGGTGTCAGGCAGGCGGATAGAAATAGATATCTATTCTCTTGTCTATTTTACAGTGAGAATAACAGAATTTCCGGAATCACCGTGGCCACTCTAAAAATAATTGATTTTTTCTGTTGACTGTACAAAAGATCATGTAGCTATATAGGTACCCGAATAATTACTACCGTCGTCGTCCCGCCGATAACCCGCAGCTATCGGTGGACTACTTTCGTTTTTTTTTTTCATTAGTGTAATTATTTTTTAATCTCGCGTCTTGTAAATGGTGTGGCGAGCAGAAACAATCTGTGCTCATGTGCGCCGGTGGTGTGACGAGGCAGATTCCGGGCTTGGGTGCTGGCGTCCTCCGCTTACTTTTATTTATTTGGACCATCAACAGAGGTCACAGATTTTTGGGAAACATTACGTACTTCCAATATTTAACAGCACCTTATAATAGGTACAAGTAATTTTGCTTGCGACCAAAAAATAATATTTAAAAATGAACTTCATAATTTTAGTAAAACATAAATTGTCCAACATATGAAACTGACACTTAATAACGCTGTTTATGGTGGTAGATTTTATGACAAATATACAAAGATGATAAATAAAATACATAATATAGATATCCCCCGAGGGGCAGGCAGAAGTGAATTAACATTTCAACTATAGTTATCGATTCTCTTAAGTTCCATGTAATAGGTGGCGAGCCTATTGCTGTCTAATGGGCACCTAAACCACCTACAAACCAAGCACCTAAAGCACCAGTATATTGCTAGGTGGTATAAGAGGAACGCTGCTGACCATTACTCATCGCCGTCTTTATACCTTTAGTTGCCTTGTACGGGTTGTACGACACTAGCGAGAGAGCGAGAGCTCTGTCGTCCCTACACGGTAAATGAAATTTATCAAATAAAACATATTTATTTTTCAATCCAACAAATTCTTTCTCTCTTTCAAAATGTATGCATTGCCAAAGTTTGTCTCGTTAGAGTCAACGTAGAATCATCAATACCTCCATAAACAATACACCAGTTTTAATGATGAAACGTGAATAATGAATACCACAGCTGTAGTAGTCATCTCGTTAATTAGTTCACAAATTGCATTAGCAGGCCAAGCATTTGTTTGTACAAAAGCACATCACGGATACACTCTAAAATGCTGTTAATAAGGATCTTTTTCCAATAACGACCTCTTAATGTAGTGCAAATAACATTGTAGTTTTAGTCAATTTTAATGTGGTCATGATAAATGATAGATTTGAATTAGATGAGATAAATTTAAGCTAGGGACAAAGTGGCGGAAGTACATACCTACAGAAAAACTGAAGATTTACTAAGTAAAAGAGTCCACCCTTGCTAAGTGAAATTTGAGTTACTAACAAAATAACAAGCCATGTGGTGACAGAGCAAAATACAATTGTCACCACCCCCTACCTCTCACATGGGGGCCGTACAAGGCGACTAAACCCCGAATACAGAAACGCTACTCAAAGTTTGAGTCCTGCTTAATATTTAAATATTGTCAAAATTTACGTCTCTCCATACAAATTCTGACAGTTAACTTTCTTAGCATTGCTCAAAATTTGAGTACCGTTTCTGTATTCGGGGGTAAGATTCGTAGTATAACTATAATAGGAACGGCAAGTGGCGTTCCTGGTGAACCTTCTAGAAATGTATAGCTAGGTTTGCCCCCTATTAAATGGGACCTGAGATGGGCTGGCGAAATGTGGATACACCTCTGCCTTCCCCTTAGGGGAGAGAGGCTTGATTCTTATGAAAACAGTCCTCCTGCAAATTCACCGTACCGTGTTTCTGTCTCACTGCATTTCTTGCATATATTATTATGTGCCCGTACATAAATTACGCCTTTAAAATACGCCTGTAGGCAGAGGTGAACCAACACCCAGGTTAGGTCCCATGTGGTGGCGAGCCAATTGCCATCTATCGCGCACATAAATCGCAGTACATTGCTAGGGGGTATAAGAGGAACGCTGCTGCCCATTCCTCATCACTGTTTTAACCCTTAGTCGCCTTTTTCGACACCCCTGTAGAAACAGTTTTCCACCGTACCGTATTTCTGTCTCGCTGCATTTCTCGCATGTGTTCTGAGCTTTAATACGCCCTCAGATGTTACGTGGCCACGATAGTTAATTCCATGGTCCAGTCAGACAGGCAGGCGCTTGTTACCGGCCGTGACGGGGCAATACACCGACTCATTATACATGGTACGCCCTTTGAGCGGCTGAGGAATTCACGCCGTGCTTCTTATGAGCGAAAATTAACGCGCGTTGTTTTCACGTAGCCGTGTACTTGTTAATAATTAGAGAGGTGAGACAAATGAAATAGAGGTGAGAGTTTCATATGGCAGCTGAAGCTCCGGTGGAAATCGAGGGTCGCGTAATACTCACCCGATTCTATCAGTTTTGCTCACGATAAAGACTTACTATATGCCGGCTCCAATGTACCCAAGAGAACCTGTCGGCGTATGTAACGTAAACAAAGTGTTTTTGGTGTTTCCCATGTTTAACATACTTTATACTTTATAATTTATCCGTATAATACTATGTTTCGTTATTGTGCAATCTTGAAAGTGTACCCACGAATTGTGTTGTAATTAACTGGAATTTGTTTTAAAATTAGTTAATTAGTAGGCAACCTTACTTTTACGGTTTCTTTTTGATGCTGTTTTGTTTTTTGTTTTTGGTTAAATTCTCCCTATATTTTAGGGAAGGCAAAGGGTCTAGCCCATACAGCCATGTCTTTAGTGTATATTTTATCTGTATTTTCATGAAATAATGAGTGGATGAATTATGAATGAAATGAATATTACGTTAAAATATGGGTGTCACACATTTTAACGCATCTAGGGAGTGCTTGGCGCGAATTGAATGGTAACAGAGTTCATGATGGTGACTGATGAAGTGAGCAAAACCACTTTTTACGTGGTTTTCACCACAACATCAAACACCATCACAAGACTTATTTTCAATGATTCTGCATAATTGCACATCAACACGGATGCTTGTGCATCAAAATAACACCACTTTCACTGCACAAAATCCACTCTGTAACAATTTTTGAATTAGTGAAAATAAATCTGACTGACACCACGAAACGCGCCAAACACTCCGCTGTTTTGTTTTTTGTACGAGCTAACTGTCAAACCTCAATAATTTTTTTTTATCTTTTTTTAATTTTTCCTTGTATTTTTAGAGAAGGCAAAGGGTCTAGCGCAAACAGCCATGTCATGTTAGTTTTGTTTGCGAATTTAAATGTAAATTAATTCAAATAGTGGTCTTTTCAAGTGGTTTTTCTTTTTGACAAGCATGCTCCACTACGGTGTATTAAAGTTAAGCGTGATCCGGCACCATGGGTGTCTTCCCACATCAAAGATATCATAGTTCAACGTGAAAAAGCCAAACATAGATACAAGCGTAGACCATCAGAAGAAAATCTCTTACGGTATAAGTTTCTACGAAACCGCTGTAATCGCCTATGCAGGGATGCAAAAAGACAATATTTCCATAATTCTATTGAGAAACGTAATCCATCTGAGGTGTGGAGATTTCTCAGATCTGTCGGAATAGGAAGGAGCGCTGTGGATGTTTCTTTGAGTATTGATTTGAATGAACTGAAGAAACATTTTTCTGCCACGCCTGTCTCTCTTGACCCTAATATCAAGTCGGCAACATTATTAAATTTATCGTGTTTACCTACACCCAGTGTTTCCCCTTTCAGTCTCGATGTTATCACTGATGATGATGTTAAGAAGTCTATTCTGGCCATAACCTCTACAGCTGTAGGTATTGATGAAATTAGCCCAAGAATGATTTCTCCTATTCTATCACTCTTGCTTCCTATCCTTACACATATTCTAAATTTCTCCATGTCGTCCGGCGTGTTTCCTTCTGTATGGAAATCGGCGCATGTAGTTGCCTTACCGAAAGTGTCTTCGCCGTCTTTACCATCCCATTACAGACCGATTTCCATTCTTCCTTTCCTATCCAAGGTTATTGAGCACATCATTCACCGACAGCTGTCCTTCTATTTATCTTTTAATTATCTCCTCTCTCCTTACCAATCTGGCTTTCGCCGTGGCCACAGTACAGTCTCTGCACTTGTTAAGGTGACTGATGATATTCGCTGGGCCATGGACAATAAATCATTGACTATCCTTGTACTTCTTGACTTCAGCAACGCGTTTAACTCCGTTGATATTGATATCCTTTTAACAACTCTTCAATCAATCAATTTTTCTACTGCTGCGTTGTCTTGGTTTGATTCATATCTTCGGGGACGCTCTCAACGTATTCACTCTAAGCAGAATTTCTCTGACTGGTGTGATCTCGGAGCTGGCGTTCCTCAGGGCGGTGTGCTCTCTCCTTTACTTTTTTATATTTTCATTAACTCTGTTACCAAAAATCTTTCTTCTAATTTCCAACTTTACGCCGACGATCTCCAGATTTACTACCATTTTCAGCCGTCCGAAATTGATGATGCGATTGCTACCGTCAACAGTGACCTTAATATCATCTGCAGGTGGGCAGAATCTTATGGTCTCAAACTCAACGCCTCTAAGTCCCAGGCCACAATTGTTGGTAGCAGATACTTTTGCAAAGGTCTACAATTCCAATCCTTACCATCTCTTTTCTTAAATGATGGCCCTATCACTTACAGGAAATCCGTTAAAGATCTGGGGGTAATAATGGATTCTAATCTTGCGTGGCATGATCATATCAGTGAACTGAGCCGAAAGGTTCAGTTCTCATTTCACTCACTTAAATGTCTACAGCGTTTTCTGCCATTCAAGACGAAAATCTCTCTTGCTCAGTCGCTTATTCAGCCTATCATAGATTATGCGGATGCTTGTTACTTGGATGCTAATGAAGATCTCCTCAATAAACTAGAGCGCTTGCAAAACATATGCATTAGATTTATTTTTGGGTTGAAAAAGTATGATCACGTGTCACAGTGTCGTAGGGAACTTAAGTGGCTTCCGATTCGACAGCGCAGGAACACTAGGTTATTATGCCTCCTTTTCAATGTCCTCAACGATCCTCACTACCCATCCTATCTGCTTGAACGCTTCTCGTACAACCGCTCTCCTGATTCCCTTTGTAGATCCCAACATAAACTCCGACTAAACATACAACCCCATAAATCACACTTTTACTCCCACTCCTTTACGGTGCATGCAGTCAAATTGTGGAACGATCTACCGGCTGGCATAAGAGAGGCTACATCAATATCTTCGTTTAAAATACGAGTGAAAGATCATTACTTGTCGTCACCTACGTAATTCATCGCTGTTTTATATAATGTTATATGTTGTCTTTAATTACTTTATGTTTAAATTGTCTGTAGTATCTATTTGTTGTATGTAAATTATACATTGTATAGTATTTATATTTGTATAAGTATATTGTGTATGCAAGTATTGTATTTTAGGTATATATATTTATATAAAGTTATATATAATTTAATTTATATATTTATATATATTTTGTCTCTGTTTACACACTGTGTCTACCATTATTGTCAAGTTTTCCTATCGCAGGTCTGCTGGCAGAGATTTCATTAGAAATAAGCAGACCTTTGTACCACGGTTTCTTTGTTTGAGTATTTTGTTTCATTTTTGTTTGTGTACATAAAATAAATAATTAAAAATAAATAAATATATGCATGACCGAGGTAAATCTATAAGGCTGTCATTCGACCTGTTGTCATGCATGGATCAGAGTGTTGGGCTATGATTAATACTGGTGAAAGAATATTGAATGTAACAGAGATACAAATATTAAGATGAATGGGTGATGTGATGCGGAGAGATGTGAAAATAAATGAATTTATCAGGCAAATGTTCTCTTATATTTGCACGAGCACTACACATTTGAAATAAAACAACTTTAACGGATTAGACTCGCGTATATTTAGATGTTTGGCATTATTATTTAGTTTTATTATTATTAGTTTGTTTTATTTCAAAAATATCAGGGAAACTTTGAAAGTAGCGCCAGTGACTTTGAGATCGAACAGTGGGTAATAGACTTGCGTGATTTGTGTGTCTAATACCCCCGAAAACAGAAACGCTACTCAAAGTCTGAGTCTTGCTTAACATTTAAATGTTGTCAAAATTGACGATTTACCGTACAAATTCTGACTGGTAATGTCCACATAATTTTATAAGCAGTGCCCGAAAGAGTAGCGTTTTTGTATTCGATGGTTTATCTCCTTGCTCATGAAAAAACTTACTTACACCTTACAGCCCCCGTAGCACGGGACGTGGACACATCTCTTTCAGGGGAAAGAAATATTTTCCTCTCGCTCTAACTCCCACTGAATCCCGAGACAAAACACTGTCAAGTGATGGAGAGAGACTTGTCAACGTCCCCGTGCTAGGCCCGCAGAACTATCTTATTCAGTCATCCACACTTGGTCTACATAGTGGCAGCTCAACAGGTAGGGTGTTATAAGGCTATTAATTTAATACATAGGTACATAAATCACGCGTTTAAATCAGAAGAAGCAAGGCAGAGATGTATTAACGCCCACATTTCGCCAACTATTTTAGGTCCCATGAAATCGGTGAAACGGGTGAGCCGAATGCCCTCTACCGAGCACGTAAATCACAGTATAGTACATACATACATAAATTACGCCCATATCCCCGAAGGGGCAGGCAGAGGTGAATTAACACCCACTTTTCGCTAATTATCTTTATCTATCGGGCACATAAATTGCAGTATTTTGCTAGGTGGTATGAGAGGAATACTGCTGCCCATTACTCATTGCTGTCTGTTTACCCTTAGTCGCCTTTTGCGACACCCACGGGAACGATGGGGGTGGTGATATTGTATGAATGCTGCTGACCATTCCTTATCCCTGTGTCCATCGTTAGTTGCCTTGTGAGACCCGCGGGGTAGATTGAGGTGGTAACAATTATATTCTGCTCGTCCGTCACTACACGACCCTGTAGTCTTCTCCCTCTTCCTGTCCTATTGCCAGTTTATCTGGGGACGGCGCAGTATGTTTCCTCTTCCATTCATATCACATACGGAGTGAGATTTCCAATCCATACTGCTCAAGGTTTTGGCTTAGGAATTTCAGCCGGCCGCCTGCCTGTCTTTTTGGGTAAACGGCGATGTAGTCATAGCAAAAAGGCCTGAAAAGTCATAACAGAAAAGAGATGTAACGAACATGCTAAATTAAATCAGCCCCGGTGTTTAACAAAAGTTGTTAATGTATCATCATCATCATCACCAGCCCTTTAATGTCCCAACTGCTGGGACACGGGCCTTCCCTATGGATGGAAGAATATTGGGAGATTGGGCCAATAACCCACCACGCTGTCCCAGTTCGGGTTGGTATTAACGACTGCAGAAGCAGCCGGGACCAACGCCTTAACGTGCCTTCCGAAGCCCGGAGGAACTCGAGAAAATATTTTTTTGTTGGCACATCCATTGACCGGCCTTAGCGATCGTTCTTTAGTTTACGCAAGCGCGCTAAGCCACTGCACTAGCGGGATCATCAAATCAAATCACACTATAGTGTTTGGTAATTATATCGGGAATGCTGCTGACCATTCCTCATTACTCTTTCCATCCTTGGTTGCCTTTTGAGATCCGCGGGGTAGATTGAGGTAGTGACAATGTTATTCTGCTCTGTCGTCACTACGCTGCCCTGTAGTCTTCTCCGTCTTCCTGCACTGTTCCCAGTCTATCTGGGGTCGGCGCAGTATTTTTGCTCTTCCATTCATATCACATATCAAACGGGGAGTGATTGGAATGACAACTTTCCAATCCATACTTCTCAAGGTTTTGGCTTAGGTTTTACAGCCGGCGGCCTGCCTGACTCTTTGGGTAAACGGCACTGTAGTCATAGCAGAAAATCCTGAAAAGTCATAGCAGTAAGTACTTTAAGTTAGATGTAAAGAGCTATGCTAAATCAAACTAGCCCCGGTGTTTAACAAAAGTTGTTAATGTATAATTCCTCGTATTGTTTAAAGTGCGCCGCCTGGGGGGACGTAAAATTCGGTCGGTGCAAATGACACGCAACTCTTGTGGGGACTCCCGATCACGATGGTCGCATTTTCCACTTAACTCACCTTAAGCGTAACCTTAAGGCGGTGTTCATTAAGTGACTAAATCACGCGAAGTCCTCAAACCACTACTACGGGTCGTCGCGAGTGAAAAACCGAATCGAATTGAAACACTGTCGCGATTCTGGCTCGTCTGTATTAGTTAATTGTTTTACGCCCTTTTATAATTTACTTACTTCATCTATATCTTCATTTGTTTTATCACATTTGACATAAATTATTTGTCTTATTTTTTTCATGTAAGGTAAGGAAATAAAATCGAATGTAGGAAGTTATACATTACGCCTTAATCCCACAGTGGTAGGCAGAGATTACTTCTTTCCTCTTGCGACGATCGTCACATACTTGTTACACGAGATGTTAAATAGAGATGAATTCCAGACGAGGCAGCAAAGTATGCCGCCCTTCTTATAAATAGTTTCAAATTTTTAAGGCATTTTTCGAGTGCATGTGGTAGTGATCGAAAGTGACTTGAGGCGCACTTGCAAACACGTCGCTTAGTGCCGTTTATTGTGATCATTATTGGTCATTACGGGACTAATGTCTGGATGACACTCGCCGCAAATCATTTCAGCGGATCGACAGCGTAAACGTCCCCAAATATTTGGGGAATGCGAAAGACCCGTTCTTTATTGTTCATACGTAAATTTTAAGTCGTGCCACGCTTTGAGGCAAATTTATGAAATTAAGTAATTGGGTACATACCTACACCGGACTGCTTGAGTTGTCCTTAAATTTGTGTTGTTTCAGAGAAATGTCAAACTTTGATGACCCCTTTTATTAAATAACAGCAAGAAATGGTTTGGAGTCACTTAATATTGGCTCAAAGTTTGAGCCAATATTTAATGGCGGCTTTGGCGGTCTGTCGGAGCATTCACTAAGAAAACTTGTTCGTGCTGTAATTCATAAAAATTTAACCTTAGGTTACCTTTAGTGGAGGTCCCGCATCCTTATCCATTCTGACATAAACACGCACATTCGTTGTCGAGTCTTGCTTGGTTGTTTATAATTATGTTTATATAGCATATTTTCGATATTTATATATTTTTTGTTTACACAAACGTAATTTTCTTAAAGTCTGTGCTTGAAGGTTTGAAAATTATGTTATATATTTTTATTCTCATTTGATTGAAAATACCGACATATCACTTTGGTTAGAATGGAATATTGTCATAATCGTAGTGAGCAACATAATGATGTATTATATGATGGGTGAAGAAACGTACTGCAACGACCCCAGATAAAGGAGCAGGAAGATGATGATGATGATCTATAATTGATAGAAGTTCTTGTCTGAAGAGAAAGGTATAAAAAATTTAGTGAGTGGTTCAAATTACCCTCCTTTCCCCTACTAACGGCTTACGATTAAAAATAAGATTTATGTGATACGTCTGCCTCATTAACTACGAAAGGAGGTCGTATTAGACACGTCGCATTCGGGACGGAAATCGAAGTCTGGTATCATACCCAACACATGGCGATTTCAATCAACGAATTAATACCGTTGGAGGACGTTAAGGTCCACCACGAGGCTATTAGGGATGGCATTGAAGTAGGTTACCCTATTTGGATATTTCCATGCACCTTATGAGTCTGTAATAAGGTTCGGATTTTGCAATTTAATCAGATCGATAAGCACCCATAGGGGTGCTTCCCGATCTGATTAAATTGAAACTTTGTTACTAAGCTGAATTTTCCATTAAGTTGGGGAAGGACAGGCAAGATGGTTACAGTAGGCAAGGCGATTAACTAGGTACTAATATGTCAACAATACAGGAAACCACAGTGACAATCTTACCCCCGAATACAGAAACGCTACTCAAACATTAAGCACTGCATAAATAGTTAAGTGGACATGTCAGTATTTGTATGGAAAAACGTCAATTTAGACAATACTTAAATGTTAAGCAAGACTCAAACTTTGAGTAGCGTTTCTGTATTCGGGGGTTAGTTTCGGTGGGTGACGGCAGTAGAGATTTCCAAATAGTATTATTTGGTTTGCATTTTAAAGTTAGAAAAAAGTTAGAAAAATTATTACTAAAATAGAGGATTGGTTCCATTTCTGCATCAGGAGAATACTTTTTGGATTATTTTTTTTGAGATTTCTTTTTATACGAAATGGGTAGAGAATCTTGACATCCACCTGGCCATGTATTTTGTTTTTCCTTTTTTGGCTTATACTGTATACCGTTTTCCTTTGGTTTTTCTGTTTTATCGTCCTTGGTCAGAAAGAGTGTATGTTTCTGACATTTGTTGATGCTGCTCTTCGTGTGATCTGATTTTCCAATAAATTATTTTTATTTCTTTCAAACTTACGTGTTATACCGTTCGGTTCACATGCTCGTGAGGATACTGCATTCGTCGCGGTTCCGCGGCCTTTGTCTCTCGCAGTGAAATCGCGACGTCATCATTTTTTGTCGTTCTCAACACCGAAGAACGACTTAAAACAAAATAATTTTTTATTTCGTCACGCCTGTCCACGCCACGCAGGCTATTTATTTTGACTCACTAATAAATTAGTTCTGCGAGCTATTACAAAAACTATATTTGGCTGTTAAGGGAGCACAAAGGGATCCTTGTTTCAAATCATTAATTGGTAACGTAATAGGGCTGTGTCGTCTAATATTCTTTCTTTGTGAAATTGGTTATGACAACACCTCCGAACCGTCCGTAGTGTGACTAAGCTGTGTGACGAATGACACACGAAGGATTCCCATTAAAAAGGATTCATCAACGGCCGTCTTGTCTTGAGGGAACATATGGCGTTATTCTTGGATCAGTTCACGAAATTATCCTTTAGCATTGCATTAGTAATTGAAATCTGGTCTCAACAAAGTCATTTATGATTCCACCCCATCTGATACCAATTGGACGGAACATAATTATATGAGTGATAGCTAAAGTAACAAGATATTTAGATAGTGATCATACATAAATCACGCTCATTTATCCCCCAAGGGGTAGGCAGAGGTGATACAACATCCACGTTTCGCTAATTATGCAAGGTCCCATGTAATTGAAGGCGAGCATATTGTCCATAATTATATTACCCACGTAAATCGCAGTTCATAATATATTTCTAAGTGGCATAAGAGGAACGCTTTTTACGCATCGCTATCTTTACCACAGAACAGACCCTTTATGCCCGTTTTCACCATCAATCCCTAAACAATTACTTAAGTAGGTATCTCCTAAGCAAAGTGATCCCCTAAACCACCCCTTTACTTAAATTCGTTTTCACCAAGCTAGGGAACACTTTTTTAGGGGTTGTCAAACTAAGTGACAGAGTAGTGATGACAAACACCGTACTTTATATTAAAATAACCTTTTAGGTGAAATAATTTTGTTAATTAACTAAAATACAATAAATAAAAATATTGGGAACTATTTATAAAGTAAATAAAATCTTTAAATGATTTATTCCGTCTATTTTATACACTTTATAGAATATTTATAAAGCTGTATGGCATGTTCCTTGGTCTCAAAGTAAATTCTCTATTACCTTTGTATCATAGCAACGCTTGTTTATATCGATTATTGTCAGTTCTTGACATATTACGATAAAACTGTCACTTAATTTTTAGGGGGCCGAACTAGTGTATTATATACTCTTTGGGCCGAACATCGACCCCTCAAACTTTAGGGGTACCCTTTGGCGTTAAGAGTCACCTATGTGTTGGTGAAACGAAAAATGTCATTAAGGACCACCTAAAACTAGTTAGGGGTCCCTTAAAATATAGGGATTGATGGTGAAAACGGGCATTAGTCGCCTTGTACGACAGCCGTGGGAGAAATTTGAGATGGTGACAATTGTTTTCTGATGTGCTATCCCCACAGGGCCAACCCTCTTTAGATTTGATAATGTTGGTGGTTTGCCCTTCACCTTTCGTGTGCTCAAGTCGCTTAGTCTAGTCGACATTTCCGATACCCTGGGATAAATCTGCCACAAGCTACTTTAGGTTTTCGCTACCAGGCCCGCATGATAGACCTTGAACCATAGGGTTAATTATATGGAATACTAACAGTTTTCTTTTCCTACCTAATTATATAAAATAAATATAGAGTCAGTCAAAAACACAATCCTTATGCAGTACATTGATAAGCACTCGCGTCCTACGTAATTACAAGTGTATATATTTAAGTAGGTACACTTTTTACCACTGACTTAATTAGGGCATAATTTATTGACATTAATGAGCGTGTACGATCCTTGAAGCTAATAAACTAGTAGGTTCATAAACAAGTAGAAACAGCACTTGAGGCACATCACATCGCACATATGACGCCATTCCTCGCACAAAGGGAAAGAGTTGTAGGGGGAGGCATTCAGAACGCAACTTTAATTACTCTCAACGACCAGTTACGTCGCAAAATAAAGGTTCATTTAATTTTAAATGTGTTTAGTGGCCAGACGGCGAATTTAGCGAGCCAACTCTCGATGTCTTTGTGCGTTTTATAGTTTCTCGCAGATAAATAATGCAAGTGGGAATTGGGTCCGATGGCGATGGGTCCGTGTGCCGCAGACAGATTTCCCAGTTGGGCATAGGAAAAAGTGGCCAAGTTTCGTGAGGTGCTAACGAAAGTCTCTGTCTTTTACCCTTTCCTTGTGGTGACGGCGCAAGAGATTTCTTTTTAAATATTATTTGATTTGAATTTGATAGTTATCAAAAAAATATACAAATAAAGGAGAGAAAAATAGGAAAACATAGGAGGTCTTTGAAAGATTATTTGTCCTGTCCTGATCCGCAATCGAACCAGCATCCTCCGCAATCCGGGTTTGCCTATACCACTCGGTCAAACAGGACCCTAGGTCACTTGCGAAAATTCTCTGTACATTCAATTTCACCTTGTACCAACGGCTACCCTTGCAATGTGGTTCTATTCCCGCATCATTAGAATACTTTTTCGATTTTTTTCTTTCCTATTTCTTTTTATACGAAATGGGTAGAGCGCGTGTATATCGACCTTAAGAGGTTTGGATTATATCATGCTCTCGGAAATACATACTAACACTACTACTGCTGGCAACACAGGTCGCGTGCAGACACGCCATATGGCAGCACTAAAAGTCAGGTGGCCTCTGTGGCATCTGTCAAAGTATTGAAATAGTCATAGTTGCTACCATAGAGGACAATAATACTACGGATATAGAGAGCCCGCTCGCCGATTTTTTTTGCTAACCGCTAATGTCAATTCATTTCACACTAGCTCTATCTACAAATTCCATCCGACCTTTGAGTGGGTGTCAATGTGTGCGTGAGCTTATACATATTTACTCACACATAAACGTGTTCATTTAATTTAATATTACGTATTAGTTTATTGCAAGATCCTTATAAATCGGTAACTGTTAGAATTTTAAACAGTTACGGACAATAAGGAGTTACATTAAACAGCAATACAAATATAAACATCGACATTGCTTACAAATACGTAATATTAAACTAAATAAACACATGTAACTATTTCTATTCATCATAAAATAAACGCTTTCCAACATGGGTTCATATCATAAAATAAAAATCAAATGTATTTGTTACATTTTATATTGTAAATGGTAAAATATACATAAATAATAAAAATTATGGGCATATACCATGAAAGTAATTAGGTCAGATAAACGAAAAGTAAAAGACGGAAATAATAAAATTCAATTAAATGAGACAAAGGTTTCTGTAAAAAAATATAAGAACAATCGAATGGGTCCAAAAATTATTAGGGAAATTAGGTTAGGGATATTACTTTTAAACCCAAACATATGGGTTTGATGCAATGTTCACAAGAAATATAAACCAGGACCCACTAAAAAACTTTTTCATATTTCTAACACTATAAGAAGTTATGGCGAGAGAAATACGGCACCTAATACAATATCGTTTAAAGGTGTCTATAAGTCTTTACTGCTTAATAATTTTAACTCGCCCCATTCCCTTCACGCAAACTACGATATACTTCTTATATAACCCCAACAATGAGGTACCACAAAGTCCTCGTGGTTCAAACACAGAGGAAATTGTGGTGCCTTTCAATCAATTAGATTCTGATGTAGTTAATGGAGTTCAGGGTAATTATGTCAGTTCGTGGGTCCTAGGAAAATACATGAAAAAGAGATGTAAAAATGTAAAGTAGTTATACGGCGATCGTGAAACAGATACATAGTGTGTCTTGGTTGGCCGAGCGGTCAGGCACCTGCCCGGATAGCAGCGGACGCGGGTTCGATTCCCGAACCAAGGCCATAATTTTTCTAAATTCTTTTTCAAACCACCAAAATCTTTCTAGATACATAGTAATTAAATATAAAGGTAAAAAAATACAAAGCCAATTACAAAAGTTTGCAAAAACTATCTTAAAGTTTAGAAAACTGTTGACAAATATAAAATTCTGGTGAAAAAAAATATAGTTCCCAATACAAAATATTGTACGCGAAATTTTAAAAAAATCATGTCTTAAAAATGTGGAAAAATTAAATTAAATTAAATTAATTCCTATTTAGATTATAATTTTAGCATTACTTATTTTTCTAACATTATAAATGTTGGAAAAATTAAGGATTTGTGGTTAGGAAAAGTGCATAAAATTATAGTCTTGATGCGGAAATCGAACCCGCGTCCTCTGCGATCCGGGCAGGTGCCGAGTGGTACAGGTAAACATATAATTTTTTGAACTTGTAATCACAATATTCTTTGTGGTACTAAATTAATTCCCTTTTAATAGTATAAAACACAAAAATGAATTCAAAACCTACTTTGAAAACACAACTATAAACATTTTGATTTACAACTGGTGACAAGCAATTAATTTGTGTTAATTTATTGAACAAAATATTTTAACTCATTTTTGCAGTACAGGACAAGGGTCACAATAGCGTTATAGTCATTTAGTAGTAAATCAGTAAAAACATAGTTCGGTGATTATCACTTTCATATGCTTAAAATAAGTTAGCGTATAGTCCTACAGATAATCTTGATTCACAAAGTTGTGAGTTTTTTTGCGTGATCTGGTGATTTCTGCTTGCAAAGTTTTAATCTGCCTTCGGAAAGTATGCAGCAAAAGCGACGACAATTGTTGTTGACGTGTTGTCTCTGCAAAAAAAATATTCCTATGAATTTACGCACTTGATGATAAAAAAAAATTGAATAGGGTCCGTCATGCGGGTTTTGACAAAACTATTTTAATACAAATCACAGACAGTAACAACAATATTTGTGTGAAGTAGAGGTCATATACGATAGGACATACAACGTTTTACTTTACCTATTATGTTATGCAGTGCAGTAGAAGGTTGAACAGATTCAGGTATTTCAGAAATGTCTCTTGATGAAACATTAACCTTAGAATCTGAAATAATTACATATTATATTATTGTTCTTAGGGCCTGTTTAACAATCGACAAGTTAGTTCGAAGTAGCTTACTTCGCAGATCATTTGACAGTTGTAATATTGAATATATGTCAATTGAACTGCAAAGTAAGCTACTTCGAACTTACTTGTACATTGTGAAACAGGCCCTTAGTCTTTAAGACTATGAATGAATTTTATTTATTATCAAAAGTTGCTAGAAACTCTTACTTCTATCAAGATGTAGTGAAGTGAATATCACTTAAGAACTTCTTTCTACAAAATTCATAATCAGCATCACTCTCCAATTTCCTCCAACCTCGTGTACCCAAGCCTTGAAACCTTGTGTTGTGGGTACTTCTTTGCATTAGGTAACTGATGGTATGAGGTTCCTAAAAAATAATAATTTGAATGTGCTATTTCATAATAAAAAATTTTTTGTGAAAGGTAATGAAGTTTAAGATCAAAATTATATGATGAGTTGGATAAAGGTAGACTGTGATTTGCGATTAAGAATTTTAGATATTAGGGTCTTGTTTTCAAGGACTTAACATAATTTGTGAAACGACGATATTTATATGTATGCTTATACATACATAAATCAGTAGGCAGAGGTGAACTAGCACCCACGTTTCGCCAATTATGTTAAGTCCCATGTAATAGGTGGCGAACCTATTGCCATTTATCGGGCACAAAAATGTATGTTTTAAATTAAGATAATTACACCTTGCCATCCGCTGCGGCAGAGTAAAATCACATCAACCTGCAAAGAGTTTACATAGGTAATAGAAGGCAACTAAAGAATATTGATCACCTTATACTCAGTAGACCAATCCACGTTGTGCAATCTTAGTGGACTATTGCCTAAACTGTTGTTGGTATTGGCACATAATTGACGATTTAATGTTATAGATACTTACTAAAATCCATTGGACATCCCAATACCCAACGCACGCAATTTTCGAAAAATGTGTTCACTTCACAGGAGAGGAGTAAAACTCAATTCGACGCAATCAGCTCAACACTTTCACGAAACATTAAACTAAAACTGGGAAACGATACGAAAACTCACGAAGTACAATTAATTTTAAAGTTTTGAACTGGACAAACAACTGACAATTTTGGGCTGTCATTCATGGCCACAGACAGAACAATCGAGAAGTTCGAGAACCATTAAAGGTTCTGTCCTAAGAGTATAGTATACCCGTAGTCTAGTATCCTCTTTGGACAGGACAGAACACATAATAGACCTTCATGGTTCTCGACCTTCTCGATTCGTGGCGCCATCTAGTTAAAAAAATGTTACTTAATTTGTGATCAAGCTCGAAATTTTTATGTAGATGTCGCATTTTACAAAAAATATCCGTAAAATATTCTTAGTTCTAAGTGTCCACCCCCTGGTTGCTACATATATAAGAGAAATTAATAGTTACTACTGTAATTTCTTAAATATTCCTTACAGTCACACCTCATCTACTCTAAAGTAGATAAATAATATATAAATAAATATTAATTATGTACTTCTTACCTCATATAACTCACCAATCTGAAATAGGCCAGCATGGTGGGTTATGGCCCATTCTCCCTAATATATTCTTCTATACATAGAGAAGGCCTGAACCCCAGCAGCGGAGACATTAAAACAGGTGATGGCTGTATTATAATGTAGAATTCAAGAAAAATAACATTGAAAACTTGGCTATATGGGCTAGATTCTTTTACCTTCCTGGTAATGGTAAAACATATCTACTTTCTGAACAATTTAGCGTCGGTCGCAGTCATGAAGTTTTGCCATACTTTCCGAGCGTCCGCGGACACAAGATAACCAGCAACGAAGTGATTCAATTGTCGGGAACGAATTCATTCCACAAAACTCATCTTGCGGACGACGGGTGACGACTATGCGCCGAACTAGAGTCTTTGGAAGAGTCCTCTTTTGGAATGAACCATTAATATCGATGTTTACTTGAGTGAAAAGCAACAAAAACCTGAGACCACGGCCGCTGTAAAGCGATCGAAATGTCGGGTTAAATAATAACAATACCATATTGGTTAATTATAAAGAAAAATTTTACGATTTTTTGAAACGCTTCCGACCTCACTTTCTTTGTAATATTTTTCTTTTTATAAATAATTTTTCTATTTTAACATTTACCTACATAATGGTCAAATAAAAACAAAATAATCATATTTTATAAATATAAGACTTATATTATAAACAAGTATTATAAAAAAAATCTATCTGAATTCTGAGCAACACCTAGCAGCTATATTTAATAACAGCTATGTTTGACTAACCATGCTTTTCTCTATTCCAGTGGCTGTATATCCACGGCGGGAACGTCGGCGACGCGTGCCCGGAAGCGTCACGGCCGCGTGAAGACCGGAAATGGGCAGGATGACCGGATCCTATCTCCGCTCCTACCTGCGGCCATGTTGTGACGTCACCCCGCCTCGCGCCTCGCCTCGCCGACACTGCATCAGATAGCGGATAGATTTTGGAGTTGTTGCGTGTCGTCCGTTTCGAAAATTTTATTCAATATTGTGGCGAATAAAGACGGTAAAATTGATTGGGATTGGCTCATTTGTAGCTCTTCAATGGGCAGGTGGGGAGAGCGTGAACTTGAGATGGCTCTGTTATGCTTTATCTTACAAATAAAAATAGGGACGGTAGAAACATTTTGCTTTGCCGAAAAAAGTTAATTGTGATTCTTATAGCCAACAAGGCTTTGTTTCTATTAAAATTAAATTATAATAAATAAAAAAGTTTGCGAATATTGATTGAACCCTTTATCTTATTTAGACATAATATTTAGTCCATAAAACATGAACATTATGTATAACTGCCCTATATTTCCTATTTTTGATATTCGGCCAATGTATATCTGTAGAGCAGAATACAATTATCACCACCACCACCTCTCCCGTGGGTGTCGTACAAGGAAACTAAGGGTAAACACAGCTATGAGTAATGGTCAGCAGCATCCTCTTATACCACCTAGCTATATACTGCGATTTATGTGGCCGATAGATGGCAATAGGCTCGCCACCTATTACATGGGACTTTAATTAACTGACGAAAGTGTGTGTTAAATACATCTCTGGCTAACTGGAATAGGTATAGGCGTGATTTATGTATGTATGCGTAAATTTGCACCAGTCCCACCACGGAAGCAGGTAATGAGGCTTTCATTTACATCTTCATCACGAGCCCTTTCATATCGGGTCATATATTTAGCAATGAGCACGTTAGTCGCAGTATATTCCTAGGCGATATAAGACGAACATAACAGGAACTGTCACATAATATAAAGAGGGTAGGTAGGTACTCTTGTGACGTGTGATTACGGCAGAGCAGAATACAATTGTCACCACCCCCATCTCTCCTGTGGGTATCGTAAGTACAAGGCGACTAAGGGTAAACACAGCGATGAGTAATGGGCAGCAGCATTCCTCTTATACCACCTAGCAATATATATTAGATTTATGTGCCCGATAGATGGCAATAGGCTCGAAAAGTAGGTGTTAATTCACCCCTGCTAACCCTTCGGGGATATAGGCATGATTTATGTACCTATGAATGTACTCATGCCCGGCTAGCATGACCACCGAAACACGATATGATATAGCCATTTATCGCGTTGAACAGTCAAATTCATTGGACGTTAACACTTGAAAAAGCCTGAATTGAATAAGCCTATAAGGCTCTATCATAAAGTTATAGCCATGTATCGCTTTAAACTGTCAAAAATCCAATGATTTTTGTAAGTTCAACGCGATAAATGGCTATATCATATCGTGTTTAGGTGGTCACGCTAGCCGGGCTGGTGTCTCTGCGAGAATTGTATCCACGATTCGGAAGGCGGAAAGAGACGAACGCGTTTGCCCACAATCCGGCCGCCGTCACAATAATTTCGAAACGTCAGAAGAGTTGTCTTGAGCGGAGCCTAATGCGCACTACACGTGCATTACCGGCATCCGAACTGGAGTTTGGAGCATCGCCGGTTATCATTACGCGAGCGTATAATTGTTGGCAATTCGTCGTTCCCATTCATTCCTGAATAGCAACCATTAGTCGCTCGGCGCGGCGCCCTCCTCGGCTAATAAGTGCATTCCACTTTTCAGGACTCCTTAAAGCCATTTTGCCTTCTAGTTTTTCAAAATGGACGCAGACGCTGCGCTAATTGTAGTGATTAAGCCATTATGCTAATTAATAAAGGGGCTCGGTGCACGAACTTGAGATTTGGGTAAGAGAGAGAAAAAATTATGTGGAAATGCGAGATATTGTTTCGGTGCAGATTAATTTTGTAATATTAACACCCTTATTAGATAATCGTAATTGAAAATATAATTCGGCTTATTAAGAGAACTTCTTCCTCTTCCTGTCCTGTTCTTAGTTTATCTGGGGTCGGCGTAGTACCTATATTTTGATTCATATCATCCATCACACCGAAAAGGAGCTAGTGATGAATGAATGTATAGAAAAGCGATGGTAAGGACCATGTCGAGAGGCAGAGAGAGTGATTTCGATGACAACATTCTAATCCATGCATCTAATCCATACAGCTCAAGGTTTTGGCTTAGGTATGCTGTACACAGCGATCTTGTTGTATGACCTAAAGTGCAAAAAGCTATCAATACAATTTCAGTGCATTCTTCAGTATCAGTACAACAGTAGGTAGTAAGCAACAGGCCGTACTTTCCCGCCCATCGCGTTTGCGGTTTCACGACGTCTCCCATCGTATACCAGATGTCAGCTGGGTTCGATCCCGGCTTAATATTTACCTTAAAACATAGCAAATTATGATAATGACCTCTATACGGATATCAGTAAATATAAGTTATGATAATTATACCTTACTCGAGCCATATGGGAGATCTTTAAGGTTAAACCACCAGTTAAACCTTTTTATCGATAATATTTATGTGTACATAAAGATGTTTATGTACCCGCAATCGCAATCTTGTTTCGACAACAGTAAATGTCATGAAAATTTGGAATGCTTTTCTACCGCAAAGATATTCACTACATGCTGTTATTCGATATTAGAAGCGAGTGTCCTTTTATGCAGAATTTTAAAAAGTGGGAGCGAAAAAATATACCAGCCCCAACTTCCCCTAGGGGTGTCGTAAAAAGTCAACTAGAAATTAATTAAGAATTTGTGAGAACTGGTAGCGGTTACAATGTAAAATTGGTACATTAGGAATCTGCAAAAAGGTGGGCACGGTTTGACAATTAAGTAGACTAGAAGTAGATATGACTTTCAATCAGAAGAATATTATTCACAGGCTAGAGAATTCAATAAGAACATTATGTTGTATACCTACTGTTCTACCCAATCCATTTCATTTTTTTTTATTAACAAACAAACTTTGATAAGATTGACAATCGCTTGGATATAATTTTCTAATATTTGACAGTTCTGGCCGGCTAACATGATCACCGATATAGAGCTACCGATAATAAGATATAGCCACAGATATATCAATATATAATCATTAGACTATAGGCTATATCATATATCGTGTTTCGGTGGTCACGCTAGCCGGGCTGATGTGCTGTCGAAAATACAATTGCCAACACAATATCGACAATAATAAAACAAAATGCTCGTCTTTAATTGCATATACCAAATTGGATTGTTGCGAAATACGCAATTACATAACTCTTCCAATTACCTAAATGCCGCTTCTTTGAGTACAATGTTGTTTTACGAATTTCTTGATGTTTCAATGTGTTCGGCTGACAATGGCTAGGACAAGGTAAGTCACGACCGGCGCCGGCACACCCGGGGGCATCCACCTGTGTGTCTTGACGAGTGGAAATATGAAAACAGATCGTTTCAGGGTTCGGTGCCCCTTTGGTAAAACGGGACCCAACTATTCGATTTTTAATTTTAACATTATATAAATGTTAGAAAAATTAGTACAAAGATTTTGGGGTTAGAAAAAGAATTTCGAAAAATTATGATCTTGAGGCGGGAATCGAACCCGCGTCCGCTGCTATCCGGGCAGGTGCCTGACCGCTCGGCCACCCAAGACACTAATTAACTTGCCGAAATTCTTCTAACCTTTACACTTCACGTTGTAAGCCAACGGGTACCCTCGCAATGTAGAAATAAATTTCAAACATTCCAAAGCAGATATTTTTACAAATACCGTGCGTTCGGTTAAGCTTGGGTTTGCTTTATAAACTATTCGATTTTAATTTTAACATTATATAAATGTTAGAAAAATTAGTACAAAGATTTTGGGGTTAGAAAAAGAATTTCGAAAAATTATGATCTTGAGGCGGGAATCGAACCCGCGTCCGCTGCTATCCGGGCAGGTGCCTGACCGCTCGGCCACCCAAGACACTAATTAACTTGCCGAAATTCTTCTAACCTTTACACTTCACGTTGTAAGCCAACGGGTACCCTCGCAATGTAGAACCAACTACCAAGTCCGTCTGTCACCAGCCTCCGTAGCAGGGGACGTGGACACATCTCCTTCGAGGGGAAAAAATCTTTTCCTCTTGCTCTAACTCCCACTAAATCCGAAGACAAAACACTGTAAAGTGGTGGAGAGAGACTTGTCCACGTCCCCGTGCTAGGCCCGCAGGCTGTATCTCATGAACTCAGATGTTGTATTTCTTTTGCCGCTATAACAACAAATACTTATGAACAGAATAAATTATATGTTTAAGGGGGCTCCCATACAACAGACATGATTATTTTGCCGTTGTTTTAATATTAATGGTACGGAACCCTCAGTGCGCGAGTCCGACTCGCACTTGGCCGGCTTTTTGTTTATAATTTGACGTCATTACCATCGCAGCGTGATCGCGAGCCCTCAAAGAAGCCGCCTGGCCGGGTAGTTTCGTACTAAATAACGAAATATTAATGAAGTACACTCGACTGTGCAGTAACATATTTTTCATCAATTGAACGTATCGAGAGATTGATGGATATAATTCATTTCGACACTGTGTTGGACGTGCCTTAGAACGCTAAGCTCCACGCACCTATCATGTTGTTAAATGAGCGATTGGTTCATTTTCAGATATTTATTTTTTACATTCACACCTACCATCTAATAGCTAGTTAAAGTGCTTGGAACTAGATGGCGTGTGTTTGTGTGGCCGTTTATCGGACACAAAAGTGGCAGTACGTTGCTATGTTGTATAAGAGGAACGCCGCTACTCATTCCTCATCACTGTTTATCCTCAGTCGCCTTGTACGACACCCACGGGAGAGATTTGGGGTGGTGACAATTGTATTCTACTCTGCCATCACCAAACTGACATAACCTCAGGAAATTTCTATTAAAGTACTGTATTTAAATAGTAGATACTAGCCAAACAAACTAAGGGTTAAGATAACCATGAGTAATGGATGGGCAAAAGCGTTTCTCTTATAGGTAACATTATACGTGTCCGATAGATGACAATAGGCACGCTATGTATTACGTGGGATATTGGCGAAACCTGGGCGTTAAGCTCTGCCTACCGATTCGGGGATAAATAGGCGTAATTTACGTAACTATCACTCAAAGAGGGTTGGTGTCAGGCAGCCGGCCGGCTGCCAAAACCTTGAGCAGTATGGATTGGAATATTGTCATTCCAATCACTCTCTCCGTTCATCGGTTTCTCGACATGGTCCGTTCCGTCACTTTTCTATACATTCATGCATCACTAGCACCTTTACGGTGTGATGGATGATATGAATCAAAAGGGAGTCGATGGCTTGATGACGTCTGACCGATATGAATGGAAGAGGAAACATACTGCGCCGATCCCAGATAGACTGGGAACAGGGCAGGGAGAAGAAGAATTTATGTGACTATCAGAATAGCAATTAAGCCGACTTGTATAATTGCTGCTCACAAACAAAAGGCGTCTAAGCATTATAAATAAGCGTTACCAGAGTTCACCAACACATACACGACCGGCCCCACTCTGGGGACCGACTCGTACTTCCAGCGCGTATGTACCGGCTATTTTTAGTCTGGTGAAGCGCTTGCGTCACCCCCCCTCTGGGTGTGATCGCTACAGATGACGCCTGTAGACCCTTCCCGGGTAAGGCAGAAAGGTGGTTTTAGTGGGTGAAAGTCCTACATATCCCTCCAGGACGGCCTCAGGGTGAACTCATTAGGTTCCCACCTCCCTCCCGAGAGGGTTGCCCTTTCCAACTTCGGGCACAAAAAAAAAAAAAGTTCACCAACACATAGACAGGTGATTAATATTTAAACAACGGTTTTTGACATTTTCTCGTATGGAAGAACTGTCAAAAACTGATGCATATATACATACATAAATCACGCCTATAACCCCGAATGGGTAGGCAGAGGTGAACTAGCACCCACGTTTCGCCAATTATGTTAGGTCCCATGTAATAGGTGGCGCGCCTTTTGCCATTTACAAAAGACACAAAAAACCGATGGTTATCTTTTAATCGCTTGTTTTACGTGTTGGTGAACTTGAGCCTAAATTACAGTTAATTTAAACAGCATTCATTATTACTTGACAGCCGGTTTAGTCGAATGCTCAGATCGCTGGCTGTCGGCCAAGAGCTCCCGGGTTCGAATCCTGGTAGGGGAAAACATCTGTCGACTATAATCGATATCTCATTACATCGATAAGTGGAGAAAAAGACTAGTCCAGCTGAAAAGTTAATTATAAGCGAAAATAATAATAAATATAATTAAATATGAAATATATATAATAATATTTGCCGTGTGGTGACGGCAGAGTAGAATACAATTGTCACCACCCCAAATCTCTCCCGTGGGTGTCGTACAAGGCGACTAAGGAAAAATAATGATGAGGAATGGGCAGCAGAGTTCCTCTTGTACCACCTAGCAATAGCAATGTACTGCGACTTTTGTGCCCGATAAATGGCAATAAGCTCGCCACCTATTACATGGGACCTAACACAATTGGCGAAATGTGGGTGCTAGTTCACCTCTGCCTACCCCTTCGGGGATATAGGCGTGATTTATGTATGTATTTATGTATGTATAATAATAATATAAATCACAGTCGTGCACAAAAGGATCAGGCAAAAGTAAAGATACATAAATCACGCCAATATCCCCAAAAGAGTAGGCAGAGGTGAACACCCACGTTTCGCCAATCAGCTAAGGTCAGATATAATAGGTGGCGAGCTTATTGTCATTTATTATCGGGCACTAAAATTGCAGTATATTCCTAGGTGATATAAGAGGAACGCTGCTGCCCGTGCCCAACCATTACTCACCGCTGTCTACACCCTTAGCCGCCTTGTACGACACCCGCGAGAGAGATGGTATGCATATTGTATATTATTCTCAGCCGTCACCACACGGTCAAAAAGTAAAGAGTGATCAACAAAAAGTCAAAATAAGATTATTTTATAGTTTGTTAATTGATATTAATTTAAAAATACATCCATGTATTATTATTTATGTAGGTACATAGTTTAGAAAATTTTCGAAATACCACGTCCTGCCCGGCTAGCATGACCACCGATAAACGATATGATAAAGCCATTTATCGTTTTGAAATGTCAAAAATTCAAATCCATGCAGGATTTAATTAAGACTGTTCAAAGCGTTAAATGGCTATATCATATTGTGTTTCGTTCGTCATGCTAGCCGGGCTAGTGCGCAAGTTTCTGATTGGCAGAGTGGTTCAGGGAGCCGCCAGGATTGCAGCAGATGCGGCTACGTTTCTTGCATCAAGAGACAGAGTCTCAGATCTATTTTTTTTTAAAGACAACCATTTTCTAATCATAGCAATGTGTCAGTGTCCGGTACATTCACCAAGTGATCATCGGTGGCTGTGGGCTGGTCACTCCTGAGCGCCTTCTCCTCCAGCTTTATAATTTCACTTCGAGTCAGCACGATTACATAGATTTGCATCACTGAAACATTTCAAAGATGAATAGGGTGAAGGCTCCCCCGCTAGTTTTCAGATACAGTTCTTCCTGTCATCATCATCACCAGCCCTTTTAATGCCCCTACTGCTGGGGCACGGGCCTTCCCTATAGATGGAGGAATATAGGGAAATTGAGCCATAACCCACCACGCTGGCCCAGTGCGGGTTGGTGGGTATTATCGAATGTAGATAGATGCATCCAGGACCAGCGGCTTAATGTGCCTTGCGATGCAGGGAGAAACTCGAGATAATACATTTGTTTTGGTTATCCATCCAATGACCGGCCTTAGTGACATTGCTCAGTTTACGCAATCGCAGGCCAAGCGCGCTATGCCACTACGTTAGAGAGCTCCTCCTTCAGCTCCGATTTCTTCCTGTAATGGTATACTAAATTATTTGTGCAGTGATGTATATTTGCATACTACTTTAGACCTACAGGTTTTATGGCCAGGTGGAAAACTTAAAATCTTACCAAATATGGCTGAGCAGAGAGAGAAGTCGGTGTGGCGCAGGTAAATGTTGGCATGTTGTTAAGGGGCCCCGTAAACCTACACGTGATCTTAAGTACAGTCAGCATCATAAGTAGATTATAAGACCTTGTCACAATAGTTGTTCGTTCAAATTTGTTGCGATTATGCGCAGTAATCTTTGGTATGACAGAGGGCTAAAGTGGTAACGAGTTATGATGCTGACTGTACCAGCGCCACTCCTGACTTCCTGGACTTCCCGGACAAGACACCACAGGACTCGACCACTCAACCACTCAACATCATCGTCATCCCCACAGACATCTCCTCGACCCGCCATCAGGTTCCCTCCCCCCTACTTCCGCTCCCTCAGGTACATGGCATAAGCCGAGGCCCGCTCGCAGGCTCCTTGCCCCACGGTAAATCACCCGGCACATGGTTAGACCGCGCCGAGGGCCTCGCCGCCAGACCGGGGTTGAGCACAGGGGGGCGAAGGGGAGCCCCGCCGTTTTAGACGGCGGCCCAGACCACCGGGGGACTGATGTCCCTTGAGTTCATGCCCGGGCCATGAGCTACCGTTCGATGCCCGCAGCCCGCCACCAGACGGATGACCCGGATGATGATGATGACTTCCTTCTCTGCCACACTTACTATGAATCCGGAACGCATAGAATGCTAAGAGTTTTCTTCTCTCTAGATGGAATTGGGTCTGATATATTTATACGAGTATTAAGAGTTCATACCAACAGCAAGCATCGCACCATAAACCGCTTCCAATTGTCGGCTGGACCAGAGAACGACCACTGACACCAACGCTGCCAGAGTCAAAAGCGCCGCGTAGAAGATATACAGCCGCAGCATAGAAATGTCCTTCTGTAAGTACAGCCCGGCTAGCATGACCACCGAAACACGATGTTTTAAAGCCATTTATCGCGTTGAACTGTCAAAAATCTATGGAGTTTTGACAGTTTAATGCGATAAATGGCTTTATCATATCGTGTTTAAGTGGTCATGCTAGGCGGACAGGTATTCATTTGATAGTTTCGTCCTCTGATGAAATCATTATTATCAGATTGCCCTACTGTTCCTACGTTATCTGAAGTCGACGCAATATTAATATGTTCCGTCGTCCATTCAGACATACAATACCTACGTCGTCAGGTTTGGCTTTGGTCATATTACTGGCTTTTGGCCAAGAAGTCCCGGAATTAAGAGAACCTCTTAACGGGTCCTGTAGGCCTAGCACGGGCCGTGGACAAAATCTCTCTCCACCACTTGACAGTGTTTTGTCTCGGGATTCAGTGGGAGTTAGAGCGAGATGAAAGCATTTTCATTTCCCCGAGGAGATTTTGTCCACGCCCCATGCTACGGTGGCTGGTAGGGTAAATGTTTTTTGTTGTACCTAAACACAGACATTAGCGCAACACAACAGCGTTGTCTAATTATGTGTTAACTAACCTGGCAACCACCAACGAGCAGCAAAACATTCAGGATGACACCCATGCCCAAAATGCCGAAGAGGACGGCAGATGTGACCTCTTCTAGAGACGACCCATCAGTCAGAGACGAGCTTGTCATTTCGGTTCTTAAAATTAAGCTACCTATAGCTCCCAAGGTGAACATCTGTAAAGTATAACGTCAAGATTTTCAATACAAAAGTATAAGTATTTATTTGCGGAATACACAGTTAAAAAAGAGTTCGTTTACTTATAGCTATTGTTGCAATATCAGATTTGTACCGACAACATAACGTCACGTGTATTCCACAACTTTCATCCAAAAATTTGGGTGTTTTGCTTTTTGTTTGTACCTTTAAATAAAAAAATGCTAAACACCGAAATATAAAAGTAGTTTGTACCCACGTGTGTTTAGCCTGCTCGCAGACATGCAAATTATTTGAAGAAGTTATACATTTAAAAAAATTAACAACCAATGAAAAAACTTTATTACATTTAATCCACGCCTTAGATATAAAAAAGGTGTTACATTATATAAATAAGAATCACTTTGGACCCTAACCACTGAGGAACTCGGCGCAGTGATTGCTTAGCTTCTTAAATTTCTCTAAGAAAATCGGATGGGTGACCAAAAATGTATTATCTAGAATTCCTTCGACCTTCGGAAGGCATGTAAGCCGTTGATCCTGGCTACACATCATTCGGCAATGGGCTAGCGTGGTGGGAAGACCCTTTCTCCGTTTTTTCTTCCATCCATAGAGAAGGCCATTGGTAAACCACAGAGTAACGTCCGGGTAGTCATCCGAGTGCACTCGATCCGACGAGTCAACTCGGACCGTGAAAACCCGGCTTAACAGCAGGGTAAAACCCGGTCTTCTCAGAACAAGGCCTCCTGGTAGTTTAGGAATGGATGGCGTGGCTGATCACGTTAAAAATTGGAAGCCTATTGACTTTGACACACACGTTTCCAATGTTTCGTAATGATTTGACGATTCATGAGTGTAATGGGCCTCGGAGACGATCAATCAGCTTCGCGTCAAGCTCGCTTATTTTCTGTATGTTTCATTCTGTTGCTAGGTAAAACAAATATTTTTTATGTGAAACAAATCAAACAGACATTCTGTCCGTCTCCGAGGCCTATAAGTAATGAGACCTTCTATGTATAAACCATATTATGTAATAAGAACTTTTTGTCGTAAATTTCTTACTCACAACATTAAATATCCCAAGTAAGATTATACCGGGGCGCAATGGAAAACAAAAGCAGCACCATTTCACTTCTGGCAATTTCATTTTTATTCGAGCCACTTAACCCACGCAAAATTAAAACATTAATGTCCTCTACTATTCGGACATACTGGCCAAATGATTTAACATTAATAGTTATCGAATCGACACATGCTAGAGCTAAATATAAACATAATAACAAGTTGATAACAAAATTGTCTCAGAAAGTAGGTAGGTACAAGCATCCTGTAGGTATGTAACCAATGTCAGGGAGTTCGTTCACTTAGCAATTGTTGCTTTACCAAATTATGAAATTACGTAAGTCGAATGTATAGGCAACATAACGTAGCTTGTAATTCAAATTTCGCCAATCACTTTAAAACCATAGCATAATAATTATGCCGTACCTAATATTTGGGTGTTTGGCTTTTTTATTATCACACTGATGATCACGAAATGTCGGGTTAAAACAAAAATGCTTATTTGAAATAAAACGACTTTTACGGATAAGACTCGCGTATAATTTGGTGTTTGGCATATTAATTATTTAACCCGACGTTTCGATCACTTTACAGTGGCCGTGGTCACTGGGGGACTGCCACTGTAAAGTGATCGAAACGTCGGGTTAAATAATTAATATGCCAAACACCAAATTATACGCGAGTCTTATCCGTAAAAGTTGTTTTATTTCAAATGTGTAGTGCTGGTGCAAATATAAGTCAACTCATACGATTTCAGGTACATCATCGTTCGGTCGGCCCGTAATGAGTCATGTATCGATGTATAACAATTCTATATAGCTATACTCGTATGAATAACATCGCTCGCGCGCATGATATTTCTAACGATTTTGACTTTTGTAAATAGTAGGTTTAGTTTATGATTTTTTTTTAAATATATTAGTTTAAGATTATTAAAGGTGTAAATAGATATTGTATTTATAATTTTAATTTAAAATTGATTTTACTCAAATCTAAGTATTTAAATTAAGCACCGTTACAAAAACATTATAAAAATGCTTATTGCCAATTGTAACTAAAGTACCTAAGGACTGCAGGTAAACACAGAAATTAGTAGATACCTAATGGATAGCAAAGTAACTTACGTGCCCGATAGATAAGCACGCCGCTCATATGTGGGTGTATTGTCAGTATTATCACTCATATGTGGGTGATAATACTGATAATACACCTCTCCTCTGCCTGCCTACCCTTTCGGGGATAAAAAGGCATGTTATTATATAATTATGTTATATTAAGAGCCTGTTTCACAATCGACAAGCAAGTTCTGAGTAGCTTACCTGCCAGATCATTTGACAGTTGTAATAAGAAATTTAAGTCAATTGAACTGCCAAGTAAGCTACTCAGAACTTTCTTGTCGATTGTGAAACAGGCCCTCAATCACAAGACAAGAACTATAACTACCTATGACCGGGCATCGTTTTAGCCGTGCAATATAGCACTAAACAACCAACCTAGTAGGTAGGTAGGTATGCGAGCCAATCACGATTCATTGTGTATGATTACTTAATCGTGCCACCCACAGAACGGTCCTCAGCAAACTATTGATGATCATGTCCTTTAATGCCTTTGTTTCTTTTTCTAACAATTATCCTTTTCCGCCAAAACAGTTTAACTACTACGACATGTCTCTGCCAGGCTTTCCAAACCTGTCGGTAAGCGAGTAACCCCCGAATACAGAAACGCTACTCAAATTTAGGGGACTGCTTAAAAAGTTAAGTGGACACTACCTGTCAGAATTTGTATGGAAAAACGTCAATTTTGACAATACTTAAATGTTAAGCGGGACTCAAACTTTGAATAGCGTTTCTGTATTCGGGGGTAAACCACTGATAAAAACATGCACTAGGGCTAATTGTTGATACATACATACATACATAAATGACGCCTATATCCCCGAAGGGGTAGGCAGAGGTGAACTAGCACCCACGTTTCGCCAGTTATGTTAGGTCCCATGTAATGGGTGGCGAGCCTATTGCCATTTATCGGGCACAAAAGTCGCAGTAGGTACATAGCTAGATGATATAAGAGAAACGCTGCTGCCCATTCCTCATCACTGATTTATCCTTAGTCATCTTGTACGACACCCACGGGAGAGGTTTGGGGTGGTAACAATTATATTCTACTCTGCCGTCACCACACGGCTGAATTGTTGATGGTGTCTGTAAGCCCCAATAAACCTGGATCGGTGTGGATTTACACAACCTGCTCTGGCGGCCTATTCGCTAACTATTTTTGACACTTGAGAGTGATAATCACTGAACTATTTATTGATCCATTACTACTTTACTATAACGCTATTGTGTCACTTGTCCTGTGAAAACAGTAATGGATAAGTAAATAATTCGGTGATCATCACTTTCAACTATCAAAAAAGGCTAGCGAATAGGCCTACTGCGCTGCTGACTGACTGCTTGATGACCGTAATGATGATGATGAATTTCAATTTGAATTATAGACATTTTAATATAAAAAAAGTGTTGGCCAAAACCCAACTCAACTACATATTCTAAAAGTTATGGACTTTGGCTTTTTTAGTATTTGATTTGTGATTAAATTAATTTTTCATCCCACCATCTCAGAAGCGTTTTTGCTCTTCGATATCTGAGTGCAAAGGCCGTTTTTATCCTCTAGAGGATAAAGTAAATTTGAATTTAGAACATCGTATGCAATGAGTTTGTGAATTCAAAACATCAATAAACCTATTTATTTCGCTACTTGATTTTTCTCGCTTACAAAAGCGTTTCGTGGTGTCTGTCGAAAATCTGACTGACACCACGAAACGCGCCAAACACCCCCCGTTCACCACCTCCTTTTTATAATTTGCTTTCCGCGCGCCATTTACGTCATAAATTTGTTAAAACCTAGGAGTTCCATGACGGTCAATCAGCTTGGCGTCAATCTTGCTTTAAACATTTTGATCGTCTACAACGCTTGCTTGATGCTTGAGTCAAGCATTTAAAAGCTTTTTAGGTCTGTTTGATTTGTTTACGCTAGCAACGGAACAAAAACATACAGAAAATCAAATGTGTGTGTCTGGGTGAATAGGTGTTTTGTGGGTGTGTCTGAATAGATGGGTGAGTATTGTGGGTGTGACTGGGTGGATGTTGTGGGTGTGTCTGGGTGAATGGATACTTTGTGGGTGTTTCTGGGTGAATGGGTGTTTTGTGGGTGTTTCTGGGTGAATGAGTGTTTTGTGGGTGTTTCTGGGTGAATGGGTGTTTTTTGGGTGTGTCTGAGTGGATGGATGCGTATTGCGGGTGTGAATGTTGTGGATGTTTCTGGGTGGATGGGTGGGTGTTGTGGTTGAGTCTGGGTGTATGCTGTGGGTGTGTCTGGGTGGATGGATGTGTGCTGTGGATGTGTCTGATTGGATGTTCTGGGTGTTTCTGGGTGGGTGTTGAGAATGTGTTTGGGTTGATGGGAGGGGGTTGTGGAAGTTTCTGGGTGAAAACAGAAACTGTTGTGATTGTATTTTTTTTTGTATTTTGCAATTTCCTCGTTGGGGGGGATGAAAAGTTACGTGTTGCACTCGAGTGCAAAGATTTTTCACCTTGTGCTCTTTTGATTCCCTCGCTATCGCTCAGGATTCTAATTTTTGAATCTCTCGCTACGCTCGTGATTCAATTTTAGAATCCTTCGCTAGCTCGGTCATCAAAATTGAACACGCGGTTAAAAAACAACTTTGCACTCACGCACAACAAATAACTATTCATCCCCCCCATCTCGGAAAGAGTGTTTTATTGCTATTCGATATCTGAGTGCAAAAGCCGTTTTATCCTCTAGAGGTTAAAATAAAGGAGATTGACCAGATTGGACCAAATGATGCCCAGATATGGAAATACTTTTATTTTGTTCCTTAAATGAAGAGATAATAAAAATAAATACATCCACGAGTTACTGTAAAAACTTAACTTTTTTTTGGTGCTTAAACTTTTGATATTATATTTTTTGACGTTTACATTACATAATATTATTATTATTTTACTTATTCTACCTCCTAAGTCTGGTTTCGACCTCGCTAGTCTCATTCGAAGCAAGTTTTTTGTAAACTCTGTACGAAAATGACTCAATGACTGACTGGCGGCTTTGTATAGCGCTGTCTCGATTTTCAATTCAAAAAAGCAGACACCTTTCGTCACCAGTGTATCACTGCAGTGTATGATTTTCGTCAGTGTAAAATCTATAAAATATATTGTTATTTTCTCCATACTCCTCGAATAGATGCTGAAGCGATTTGGGTCAAAGACAAGTATTATTCTTGACAACATTGAATCATAACGATTCAATGTTGGGCGGCACTTGGTCCAACGTCTATACAAAAATGGTCAATCTCGTTTGAATTTAGAACATCGTGTGCACTAAGTTCGTAAATTCAAAACATTATTAAACCTATTTAATTCTACCTCCATGGTGACGAATTTATCATGCAAACTTTTATAATTTGTTAAAAACTCATACTCGGAACCTGCTTGGTGTACTTTTTTGTTAATTTGCTTTGCGCGCGCCATTTTCTTTTTACGTCACAATTAATGTCAAAGGCTTTGGGTTCCGAGACGGTCAATCACGTATATTTAAGCTTGCTTCCTACATTTTGATCGTCTACAAAGCTTGCTCTTAAGTGCTTGACTCAACGATGCTTGAGTCAAGCATTTAAGAGCCTTATTATGTCTGCTTGATTTGTTTGACCTAGTAAAAGAACAAAAACACAGAAAATCAACGTGTTTGACTCAAGTTGATTGACCATCTCGGATTTATTAGGTACTGGTTTTATTATGGCAAGAAGAAAATAATATTGTAGTGGGTGAGTCTGGATGATTGTTGCGGGTGTATCTAGTGGGTGTTGTGGGTGTGTCTGGGTGGATGTTCTGGGTGTGTCTGGGTGAGTGTTGTGGGTGTGTCTGGGTTGATAGGTGGGTGTTGTGGATGTGTCTCAGTGGATGGATGTGTGTTGTGGAAGTGTCTGAATGAAAACAGAATTGACTGAAACGGTTAATAATGCGATTGTTATATTTTTGCATTTAGCTATATTTCCTCGATGAGGTGGGATGAAAAGTTACGTGTTGCACTCGAGTGCAAAGATTTTTCACCTTGTGCTCTTTTGATTCCCTCGCTAACCCTCAGGATTCTAAATTTTATTTCAGATTCCTTCGCTAGCTCGGTCATCAAAATTGAGCACACGCAAAAAAGCAACTTTGCACTCACGTGCATATGTTTGTCTGTTTGTACGAATAAATTATTATTATTACGTTTAACAAATAACTATTGTTTCCTAATTTCCATGAAACTGCAATAATTTGTTGTCTTTGCTAATAAATCTGTGGCATTGGTACGGCTGTATACGTAAGGCTCCGTGGCCTTTTATTACATTCTTTTTGTTCATCATGAACTGTGTTACCATTAGTTCACTCCAAGCACTGCCTAGATGCGTTAAAATGTGTGACACCCATATTTTAACGTAAAATTCATTTCATTCATACATGTGAAATGTATGAATGAAATGAACGCATTATTTCGTAAGACTACAGATAAAATATACACTAAAGACATGGCTGTATGGGCTAGACCTTTTGCCTTCCCTAAAATATAGATAGGGAAAATTTAAGATGGAGTGTTTGGCGCATTTCGTGGTGTCAGTCGGATTTATTTTCGATAGTTCAAAAATTGCTTCAGAGTGGATTTTGTGCAGTGAAAGTGGTGTTATTTTGATGCACAAGCATCCGTATTGATGTGCAATTATGCAGAATTATTAAAAATAAGTCTTGTGATGGTGTTTGATGTTGTGGTGAAAACCACGTAAAAAGTGGTTTTGCTCACTTCATCAGGGGGCCTACCGCCTAACTCGATTGCTGATGATAGCTATATAGCAACGCACTGCTTACGGCTATAGCAGCCATCCTGATTTTTTAGGCGGCACGGATTTTGTGCCAAATTCATACAAAATCATTCGGTGATCATTCGTTCAAAACTGTCGCTAATAGTTTAGATACATTTGGTGCGAAATGACAGCATGACGTCATAAACTATAGCTTTTGCTTTAGCAATCGAGTTAGGCGGTAGGCCCCCAGTCACCATCATGAACTCTGTTATCATTCAATTCGCGCCAAGCACTTCCTAGATGCGTTAAAATGTGTGACACCCATATTATTTCATTTCATAATATTCATTTCATTCATAATTTCATCCACTCATTATTTCATAAAACTACAGATAAAATATACACTAAAGACATGGCTGTATGGGCTAGACCCTTTGCCTTCCCTAAAATATAGGGAGAATTTACAAAAAAAATAATATTGAGCGAGTGTTTGGCGCGTTTCGTGGTGTCAGTCAGATTTGTTTTCGCTAATTCTAAAATTGTTACAGAGTGGATTTTGTGCAGTGAGAGTGGTGTTATTTTGATGCACAAGCATCCGTGTTGATGTGCAATTATGCAGAATCATCGAAAACAAGTCTTATGATGTGTTTGATGTTGTGGTGAAGATCACTATATAAAGTGGTTTTATCCATTTCATCAGTCACCATCATGAACTCTGTTACCATTAAATTCGCGGCAAGCACTCCCTAGATGCGTTAAAATATGTGGCACCCATATTTTAACGTAAAATTTATTTCATTCATACTTTTCACCCACTCATTATTTCATACGACTACAGATAAAATATACACTAAAGACTTGGCTGTATGGGCTAGACCCTTTGCCTTCCCTAAAATATAGGGAGAATTTAAAACTAAAAAAAAAATATTGTGTCACCGACTGACTCCCTGCTTCTTCTTTCCAATTTTTGGAATTTAAAATTTGTACTCTAAAATATATTTACATTATCATTAAACATCCGTGAATTATTGTAGTATATATATATAATAAAGGTAAATGTTTCTTAAATATTCTTTTATAATCACCCATTTCAACAACTTGTATAGTTGAGGTTATAATAAGATCATGCAATAAATTTTGTTATTAGATATATTTTACGTAACTGATTCAAATAATAATATGTTATTTCTATTTAAAAAAAAACAATCGACTTGCACAGCTAAAAGTTCAACAGTTTTGTTGGGTATGAAGAAGGCTCGTATATAAAAAACATGCCTTTACCCTGTTTTATTCCGGCTTACAGATGGCAGCGCAGTTATTCAACCGAATTGGTCAACTTGGATTGGGCGTCGCTCTAGTTGGTGGTGTTGTAAATTCAGCTCTGTACAATGGTAAGCGACAAGTTAATAACAATTTCCCTTTTTACTTAATTATTATAGTAAGTAATATAACAATGAACTGAAACTTATGTCTTGCTTGAGGCTACATATCCTTTGGACTTAAGATCCTTCTCTAACTTGTGCAAGCTAAATTAATAAAAAAATATAAATATATAATACTTTTACACAGTTTTTTTGAAAATTAATGAAACACTCCATCTATAGACTTTGGATTGTCTAATATTGTCAGCTTACTGCAAAATGTAATTATATGCAAAATATCACTAATGTGCTGATATTTACATCGTGAAATAGGCTGCAACTAACACTTTATTAGGCAAAAATATCTAACTTTTTATCTGCAATATATATGAAGAAAAACCATTGAAAAAAGTAATTAAGTAGGTAATTTTTTTTAATTCTTTGATAATGGTTTTGTGTAATATACAAGATCATAACACTTATAATCACTAACTGCTTGAACTTGATAAGCTTTTTCTTTGTATTTATTCATAAATGTTATTTAATCTTATGATTGTAATCTGTATGTGTACCTATTAATAAATAAATAAATAAATATGACTTCTATCTGAAATTAATGCAATTTAAAAAATAAATTACCTAAGTGACTTTCCTGACTAATAACCCTCACAACAACCCAAGCTTATTGAATCGCTCTTGAATAGAAGACTATACCACAATGAGTAAGAATTACTGGCCATTAACAGACTACAAAAAGGAAAAACTGATGTAAAAATCTCAAGACATGCAACAGTGTGTAAGCGGATGAAAATACACTTGTCTTTGATGACTATAAATTTAAGAAATGTTTCCAGCTAGCCATTTCCTATTATTAGTTCCATACACAAAGACTTAATAATGTTTAATCTAAAGATTATCACATTTTTATGCCATATGAATTCCACCATTGACTGTGATTAAAAATGCAAGAGAACTAGATTAACCTTTTATTATTAGGATTAGTAATTTGGTTTTAAATATTTTTAATTTATTGTTTAATTTTGATTAGGATTGATTGTTCTTTACTTTCTATGTGATGAAGAAGTTTGAAGATTTAATTTAATATTTGATATTATCTAAACATAATATATAATTTCTCAAAACTACAGTTCATGCCATTTAATGAATTCTTGTTGTAAGCTGATAATGTATTGTAATATCATTTTAATGTTTTCAGTTGATGGAGGCCACAGAGCAGTCATATTTGACAGATTTGCTGGTGTAAAAAACTTGGTGGTTGGTGAGGGAACCCACTTCTTTATCCCCTGGGTTCAGAAACCTATAATGTTTGACATCAGATCAAGACCTCGAAATGTTCCCACTGTTACTGGAAGCAAAGGTAATTCTTCTTCTCCCTGCCCTGTTCCCAGTCTATCTGGGGTCGGCGCAGTATGTTTCCTCTTCCATTCATATGTCAGACGTCATCAAGCCATCCAATCCTTTTTGCATTGGAAGCAAAGGTAATAAAGAACTTAAATAAATATTTTTTTTCACATACCTAATTAAGCTCTTTAGATTAAAGCCAATCTTCTCTCTGACCTTATCCTACTGTATGTTGGGTCGGCACAACATGTCTTCTTCTTCCACTCTCCTCTATTAGACATGAGCTCTACATTTAGATTAAAGCCAATATAATATCAAATTTTGAAGTGGTGGTGATGAGATGTGAATCCCCCTATTTTCATCCAATGAAAGCTTTAATCCAGGGAAAGACACACACTAAATACATATTTTCTGAGAATAATAACTAAATAGTGTATATTTCATTTACATGGTTGGTTGGTCAACCAAACTTGTTTATTGCATTATGTTGGCTGTTTCATGTACTATCTGAACCTAAATGTGCAAGGTAAAATGACCTAACCAGGGTTTATTCTGATAAGCCACCCTGCTTTAAACTCTTAGCAAGTATTGGTGTAAGTAAATAAACCAAACCCATTTAACTGGGTTTTAACCAATTGTTCTATTGTTAGTTCTAATTATAATAGAAACCTTGAAAAAAATCACATTTTAATATTTGGATGATATTGCTTAGGTTTTGTGGATTTGTAAACATTGACAAAAAGTTTTTTTAATTTTAAACATAAATCGTTTATGTGGTTTCAGATCTACAAAATGTTAACATCACGCTGCGTATACTCTTCAGACCAGTGCCTGATCAGCTGCCGAAAATCTACACAATCCTTGGTGTAGACTATGACGAGAGAGTGCTCCCTTCAATCACATCCGAAGTTCTAAAAGCTGTGGTGGCTCAGTTTGATGCAGGAGAACTCATCACTCAGAGAGAGGTATATTCTTTGAATTTGGAAATAGTTGTACATTATTAAATAAACTAATGTATACATCCATAGGGGTAGAGCCTGTCCTCAAATAGAGGGGACATTAAAGACCTAGTGAATAAGATGATTTAATTTAGACATAATGTAATTGTTATTGAATTAAAACGTTTGAAAACATCATGTTAAATAGTTAAATACTGTTATATGATCACATTAAAAATTATATTAGGTAAGTAGATAATATAAATAAAGTATTCCTTTGTCCTTAGATTGTATCACAAAAAGTGAATGAAAGTCTAACAGAGAGAGCAGGACAGTTCGGCCTCATTCTAGATGATATCTCAATTACACATCTTACATTTGGAAAAGAATTTACACAGGCTGTAGAGTTGAAACAAGTGGCACAACAGGAGGCAGAGAAAGCTAGATTCCTTGTAGAAAAAGCTGAACAACAGAAGAAGGCTGCTGTTATAGCGGCAGAGGGTGATGCCCAAGCAGCAGTGTTATTAGCCAAGTCCTTTGGCAATGCTGGTGAAGGTCTCGTCGAATTGCGTCGTATAGAAGCTGCTGAAGATATTGCTTACCAACTCTCAAAATCACGAAATGTGACTTATCTACCTCAAGGGCAAAATGTACTCTTAAATCTTCCAACACAAAATTAATATTGTAATGTTAGACTATTGTCAGAGTTCATACAGGTGTAAGCTACAAAAATATTGCCTGTTGGTATGTGTATTAGCGTTACAATTACTTGCAATATAATTTAAGTATTTTGCATTTTAAAGAGACTAATGTGCTGGTTCCGCCAATAGAAAGTAGTCATTAGCAATATAAAAATTGTAATTATCCAATTAAATATACTTTTGTTGATATGTATTGTTTTATTTACATCATCCGGGTCATCCGCCTGGTGGCGGGCTGCGGGCATCGAACGGTAGCTCATGGCCTGGGCATGAACTCAGGGGGCTTCAGTCCCCCGCCGTTCTGGGCCATCGTTAAACGGCGGGGCTCAACTTCGCCCCCCTGTACTCGACTTCGGTCTGGCGGCGGGCCCTCGGCACAGTCTAACCGAATAGTATTAGAACATGTTCTTTTTAATTCCCACAAGTTACAGGTATTAATGATTTTTTAATATTCAGACTAAAGTATTAATTAATATCAGATTTTTTATTTCAGGATCATTTTAAATAATAAAAATGTCTAAAAGCTTTAAAAATGTGGTTATAATGTTAAGGGGATTCAAAAAACTAAACAATTTTAAAACAATTTAATATAAAGAAGCATTGTAAGAAAATTTAAATAAAAATAGATGAATTGTTAGGTGCCATGTAATAGGTGGCGAGCCTATTGCCATCTATCGTGCACGTAAATCGCAGTTTGTTGCTAGGTGATATAAGAGAAACGCTGGCGCTGATTACTCATCACTGCTAAACCCTTAGTCGTCCACTGAAGATTGGAGGTGGTGACAATTGTATTCTGCTCTGCCACCACACAGTTGATATGTTTTCTGAATAATTTATTATTATGCTATCCCAACAAGTAAAAATGTCATGTCATATTCATCTGTATATGATCGTCTAAATCCTTATCTTGTAATGCTTCTATATCTGCATCCCAAGGTGTTGGTTCATATTTTCCTAATGAATAAAAGTCAAGATTGTCAACCTTACTTTCTGTTTTACTAAAATTGTCCTCAGCTGTTGCCAATACATTATGACTTTGTTTTACTTTATTAAAAAATAGATTTTTCTTTTTACATGCTTCTTCTAAATAGTCTAGTTCAGAAGAATTTAGACCACTGGGCATGGTTAAATTACATAAATCTTGATTTTCTATAAATATTTTTATTAAATTATCAATTTCATCTTTAAACTCTTGTTTTACAATATTACTCTTAGGTCCACTGAAGTTTCGAATAAGAAGTTTATTCTGATTACAAACCTCCTTGCTTATTTCTAATAATCTATATTCTTCTATCATTGTTTTGTTGTTGGGACACAAGTGCATGGCTTTATTTAACCTTTTTTCTGCAACATCAAATTCTCCAATCATTCTTAAAGCTTTTGCATTTGCAAACAGAGCTCTATAATTTTGCCAAAATTTATCTATTCTTTTTAACTCATTGCAAGCAGTACAGGCTTTGAGAGGTTGCTTGACTTTATTATAGCAATTAGCTAAATTTAAGTAAAGCTTCCCAAGTAACTTTTCCTGAATATTTTCTTCCTCTTCATTAGCCAAGCGACATTTATGCAGCATAAACACTGCTTTCCTAAATAACTGAATGGCTGCTGTAACATTGTTTGTTTTATGTAAAGTGATGCCAGAGCTCATTAATATTTTTACTTCGTGTTCTACCCTATAGAACATATTAGGTTCAGCAAAATTAATTTTCCTAAAAACCAAAAAGCATGAATTAATAATAATTTATATTATGTTGATTTTGCCAGTTAAATTCGATTTCAAGACCAGTTTATGTACCCAGTATATTAAAACTTAATATTTCCAATACACACCCTTCTGTTCCAGTTATGATACTCTTCAAAAGTTGTATGTAAAAAACACAGTATGCTTTAGGTTTTATCCTTGGTGGCACACCCATTTCACCATACATGACTTGATAAGAAAGCAAAAATATTGACATTTCCCCAACAAGCATAGATCTTATAGCAATTTCAATTCCAGGAAGTAATCCACTGTCTTTTAAATCAACCACCTGTAAAATAAATAATATTTTTGGTAAATCTTATGTATACATATTATAAATTTTTCCATACAAATTTTATTATATTTTCTTAACTATCAGGAATAGCATTGTTTAATGTTACCACATGCTTATAACTTTTACTGTCATGTGGTGACATAAAAAAATTAATTCGAGCCTCCAGTAGGTCTAGTCTGCCTCTAGGCAATGTATGAAATTAGTGTCAAGAGCACAAACTATCGGTGACACAATACAGTTCGTTCATATGTTAACTTTTATTCTTATTACTTACCAATGGTTGATAAAGTTTTCTTGTGTCAAAGGGCTCCATTTCTCCCTCCCAAAAACCAGAAAAGGCCACTGAAACCGTATTTCCATCATGTAAAGGAAATCCACTACCTTCCTCTACGATTTTTTTCTTCACATAACCGTCTTCATCTATAGGTACTAAATTCGTTAAATCTTTGAAGGAATTACAAGGCTGGCCTATGAAGTCTGCATTTTTCTGTGCATTTTCTAGTTCATTCAAAACATTGTTATCAAAATCTTCACTTATATGCAGCTCAGATCCTGTAGTTACAACTTTACTAAAAACCATTATTAAATTAGGAGGTTACTTACACAATAAAACTAAAAATAACAAATGAAACAAAAATTACCTCAAATCTAGGCCGTTTTCCAAAGCAAAACTTCCTTGTTTAGGATCCATTTTAAAGCTTAGAAGCAATTATGTTTAATCACTTACCCCCGAATACAGAAACGCTATTCAAAGTTTAAGTCCCGCTTATCATTTAAGTATTGTCAAAATTGACGTTTTCCATACAAATTCTGACAGGTAGTGTCCACTTAACTTTATAAGCAGTCCCCTAAATTTGAGGAGCGTTTCTGTATTCGGGGGTTAAAGGCTGATACGGATACCTTTTTATCAGGGGGTGGACACTTAGAACTAAGAATATTTTACGGATATTTTTTGTAAAATGCGACATCTACATAAAAATTCCGAGCTTGATCACAAATTAAGTAACATTTTTTTAACTAGATGGCGCCACGAATCGAGAAGGTCGAGAACCATGAAGGTCTATTATGTGTTCTGTCCTGTCCAAAGAGGATACTAGACTACGGGTATACTATACTCTTAGGACAGAACCTTTAATGGTTCTCGAACTTCTCGATTGTTCTGTCTGTGGCCATGAATGACAGCCCAAAATTGTCAGTTGTTTGTCCAGTTCAAAACTTTAAAATTAATTGTACTTCGTGAGTTTTCGTATCGTTTCCCAGTTTTAGTTTAATGTTTCGTGAAAGTGTTGAGCTGATTGCGTCGAATTGAGTTTTACTCCTCTCCTGTGAAGTGAACACATTTTTCGAAAATTGCGTGCGTTGGGTATTGGGATGTCCAATGGATTTTAGTAAGTATCTATAACATTAAATCGTCAATTATGTGCCAATACCAACAACAGTTTAGGCAATAGTCCACTAAGATTGCACAACGTGGATTGGTCTACTGAGTATAAGGTGATCAATATTCTTTAGTTGCCTTCTATTACCTATGTAAACTCTTTGCAGGTTGATGTGATTTTACTCTGCCGCAGCGGATGGCAAGGTGTAATTATCTTAATTTAAAACATACATTTTTGTGCCCGATAAATGGCAATAGGTTCGCCACCTATTACATGGGACTTAACATAATTGGCGAAACGTGGGTGCTAGTTCACCTCTGCCTACTGATTTATGTATGTATAAGCATACATATAAATATCGTCGTTTCACAAATTATGTTAAGTCCTTGAAAACAAGACCCTAATATCTAAAATTCTTAATCGCAAATCACAGTCTACCTTTATCCAACTCATCATATAATTTTGATCTTAAACTTCATTACCTTTCACAAAAAATTTTTTATTATGAAATAGCACATTCAAATTATTATTTTTTAGGAACCTCATACCATCAGTTACCTAATGCAAAGAAGTACCCACAACACAAGGTTTCAAGGCTTGGGTACACGAGGTTGGAGGAAATTGGAGAGTGATGCTGATTATGAATTTTGTAGAAAGAAGTTCTTAAGTGATATTCACTTCACTACATCTTGATAGAAGTAAGAGTTTCTAGCAACTTTTGATAATAAATAAAATTCATTCATAGTCTTAAAGACTAAGGGCCTGTTTCACAATGTACAAGTAAGTTCGAAGTAGCTTACTTTGCAGTTCAATTGACATATATTCAATATTACAACTGTCAAATGATCTGCGAAGTAAGCTACTTCGAACTAACTTGTCGATTGTTAAACAGGCCCTAAGAACAATAATATAATATGTAATTATTTCAGATTCTAAGGTTAATGTTTCATCAAGAGACATTTCTGAAATACCTGAATCTGTTCAACCTTCTACTGCACTGCATAACATAATAGGTAAAGTAAAACGTTGTATGTCCTATCGTATATGACCTCTACTTCACACAAATATTGTTGTTACTGTCTGTGATTTGTATTAAAATAGTTTTGTCAAAACCCGCATGACGGACCCTATTCAATTTTTTTTTATCATCAAGTGCGTAAATTCATAGGAATATTTTTTTTGCAGAGACAACACGTCAACAACAATTGTCGTCGCTTTTGCTGCATACTTTCCGAAGGCAGATTAAAACTTTGCAAGCAGAAATCACCAGATCACGCAAAAAAACTCACAACTTTGTGAATCAAGATTATCTGTAGGACTATACGCTAACTTATTTTAAGCATATGAAAGTGATAATCACCGAACTATGTTTTTACTGATTTACTACTAAATGACTATAACGCTATTGTGACCCTTGTCCTGTACTGCAAAAATGAGTTAAAATATTTTGTTCAATAAATTAACACAAATTAATTGCTTGTCACCAGTTGTAAATCAAAATGTTTATAGTTGTGTTTTCAAAGTAGGTTTTGAATTCATTTTTGTGTTTTATACTATTAAAAGGGAATTAATTTAGTACCACAAAGAATATTGTAATTACAAGTTCAAAAAATTATATGTTTACCTGTACCACTCGGCACCTGCCCGGATCGCAGAGGACGCGGGTTCGATTTCCGCATCAAGACTATAATTTTATGCACTTTTCCTAACCACAAATCCTTAATTTTTCCAACATTTATAATGTTAGAAAAATAAGTAATGCTAAAATTATAATCTAAATAGGAATTAATTTAATTTAATTTAATTTTTCCACATTTTTAAGACATGATTTTTTTAAAATTTCGCGTACAATATTTTGTATTGGGAACTATATTTTTTTTCACCAGAATTTTATATTTGTCAACAGTTTTCTAAACTTTAAGATAGTTTTTGCAAACTTTTGTAATTGGCTTTGTATTTTTTTACCTTTATATTTAATTACTATGTATCTAGAAAGATTTTGGTGGTTTGAAAAAGAATTTAGAAAAATTATGGCCTTGGTTCGGGAATCGAACCCGCGTCCGCTGCTATCCGGGCAGGTGCCTGACCGCTCGGCCAACCAAGACACACTATGTATCTGTTTCACGATCGCCGTATAACTACTTTACATTTTTACATCTCTTTTTCATGTATTTTCCTAGGACCCACGAACTGACATAATTACCCTGAACTCCATTAACTACATCAGAATCTAATTGATTGAAAGGCACCACAATTTCCTCTGTGTTTGAACCACGAGGACTTTGTGGTACCTCATTGTTGGGGTAATATAAGAAGTATATCGTAGTTTGCGTGAAGGGAATGGGGCGAGTTAAAATTATTAAGCAGTAAAGACTTATAGACACCTTTAAACGATATTGTATTAGGTGCCGTATTTCTCTCGCCATAACTTCTTATAGTGTTAGAAATATGAAAAAGTTTTTTAGTGGGTCCTGGTTTATATTTCTTGTGAACATTGCATCAAACCCATATGTTTGGGTTTAAAAGTAATATCCCTAACCTAATTTCCCTAATAATTTTTGGACCCATTCGATTGTTCTTATATTTTTTTACAGAAACCTTTGTCTCATTTAATTGAATTTTATTATTTCCGTCTTTTACTTTTCGTTTATCTGACCTAATTACTTTCATGGCATATGCCCATAATTTTTATTATTTATGTATATTTTACCATTTACAATATAAAATGTAACAAATACATTTGATTTTTATTTTATGATATGAACCCATGTTGGAAAGCGTTTATTTTATGATGAATAGAAATAGTTACATGTGTTTATTTAGTTTAATATTACGTATTTGTAAGCAATGTCGATGTTTATATTTGTATTGCTGTTTAATGTAACTCCTTATTGTCCGTAACTGTTTAAAATTCTAACAGTTACCGATTTATAAGGATCTTGCAATAAACTAATACGTAATATTAAATTAAATGAACACGTTTATGTGTGAGTAAATATGTATAAGCTCACGCACACATTGACACCCACTCAAAGGTCGGATGGAATTTGTAGATAGAGCTAGTGTGAAATGAATTGACATTAGCGGTTAGCAAAAAAAATCGGCGAGCGGGCTCTCTATATCCGTAGTATTATTGTCCTCTATGCTTTTTATTTTGATTTTTTTTTTTTTAATTCTCCCTATTTTTAGGGAAGGCAAAGGGTCTAGCCCATACAGCCAAGTCTTTAGTGTATATTTTATCTGTAGTCGTATGAAATAATGAGTGGGTGAAATGTATGAATGAAATGAATTTACGTTAAAATACGGGTGTCACATATTTTAACGCATCTAGGGAGTGCTTGGCGCGAGTCAAATGGCAACAGAGTTCATGACGGTGACCGATGAGGTGGTGAAAACCACTATAAAATTCTCATCGTCAAACACGGCACAAAACTTTTATTTCAATGATTCTTCATAATTGCACATCAACACGGATCCTTATGCATTAAAATAACATCACTTTGACTACACAAAGTCCACTCTAAAACAATTTTTGAATGATTGAAATAAAAATTTGACTGACGCCATTGAAAGCCCGCCAAGCACTTTGATTTTTTATCTAAAATGATTAACCATTGAAAACAGTAGAATGAAATGTTTCCAAAAAAAATGGGATGGGGATGGCCCCATCCCATTTTTTTTAATTCTCCCTATATTTTAGGGAAGGCAAAGGGTCTAGCCCATACAGCCAAGTCTTTAGTGTATATTTTATCTGTAGTCTTATGAAATAATGAGTGGGTGAAAAGTATGAACTAAATGAATTTTACGTTAAAATATGAGTGATATATGGATATTTTAACGCATATAGGGAGTGCTTGGCGCGAATTGAATGGTAACAGAGTTAATGATGGTGCTTGATGAAATGGATAAAACCACTTTTTATAGTGATTTTCACCACAACATCAAACACATCATGAGACTTATTTTCGATGATTCTGCATAATTGCACATCAACACGGATGCTTGTGCATCAAAATAACACCACTTTCACTGCACAAAATCCACTCTGTAACAATTTTTGAATTAGTGAAAATAAATCTGACTGACACCACGAAACGCGCCAAACACCTCCCATCCCCCATGACCCATCCCATGTATTGTAAATACGTTTTGTCTCCTTTTGTTTTTTAAATTCTTTCTCAGGGAAGGCAAAGAGATCTAGCCCACACAGCCATGTCTTTAGTATAATTATTCATCGAAATGTATTTATACATTAAAATATTGATGTCACACATTTTAACGCATCTAAGGAGTGCTTGACACGAATCGAGTGGTAACAGAACCGAGTTCGTGATGGCGACTGAAGAGGTGGGGAAGACAACTATAAAATTTTCAACGTCAAAAACATCTTAATGGGCCTCGTAAACGGTCAAGCGGCTTCGGGTCAAGCTCGTTCATTTTCTGTGTGTCTTCAGTCTATCGCAACTTCATACAAAAAAAACGTTCTATGAAACGGAAGTGAATTTTAATGGCGACTATATCTGTCTCACTCTATTCCTCAACCTTTCTCGTTCCTTGGAGAAATGTCATTCATCTGTCAGCGCAACGGTCGTTTAGTCAATCAAAAAACAATTATAATATATCAAAGTCTGTGTTGATCGGCAGTTAAATGTAATTGCAAATTCTTAAGCAGCTTCTGAAAGCGTGTTATATAAACATAAATATTGGTAAATCTTCTTCAGCATGAAGTATAAAAAGTGTGAAATTTGTGGTTTGAAATCTGTACAAAAAACAACACAACGGTTTTTAAGGCCCAATTTACTCTGGATGAGCTTCGGTGAGTAGTTCATTAACAATTTTACATTATTTTGTATTTTTTATAATACAATTGGATGTAATATTAATAATTTTATTCAAAACATTAACCTGTGCAAAAATAGTGATGTTATGATCACATGGTTAAAAATCAATATCGATGCTTTTAATTAAAGTTGTAAACTAGAACAAAGTCTTGGTAACAATAATAATACATATTAATTTATTCATTTTACGTCATCAAAGCTAAACTTAATACAATTTGATTTAAATAAATAAATAATTTGTTTAATTACAGATGTTTCGTGCATTTTTTCGGTTTCTGAAGTTCGAGATAAAGTTAAAAAACGAGGTATAGTGTCTCAGTAGAAATTTTAAAATTATTGTTTTTAATAAAGTGCAGGTCGATGCGTTCATCGATATCGATAAAATTTGAATAGCAGGTGGCACGTCTCTATTTTGCCCTTTAGGTTGGCAGAACTCTTTGTTTATCAGTTTTTAGGTTGGCTACGTTGAGGTACTTAATTTTGACATTTGGTCGGATTAATTTTGCTCTATGGAGTCCCGTCTCTTCTTACGTAGTATTGTATTCTCTTTGTGTGTCTTATAGGGATTTACTTACAAAGAATCACTGATATAATGATTTATAATAATAATTTAGGATAAGGAGATTCTTTAATAGTCACTTGTTATCAAATTAAACTGTCTTGTGATTGATATTTACTTTAAAAATAAAAGTACAAAACTTAGCAGTCCACCATATTTGCTAAAACGCCGTGTGACGTCATTAATTAGTTATCTCCATTTTGACATTTTATTTGCCAATCAAATTCACTAGTTTATCTACTATAAAAACTGGCCTTTTTACGGAATAGTGACGTCACACAGAGGTTTATTAAAAAACATGTTTTTTCTATCAAAATTGACAGTTTTTTACAAATATATGTATTTATGTATCACGCACTGACCTCTAATAATATAAATACGCTGGATTGAATACTTCTACTAAAATGACAAATGTTTCTTGTGCTGATTGGCAGCTATCGAGCGGACTACTAAATTTTACGTTTATTGCTTGTATTTGACATTACAAATGCATCTCTATTAATAGTTTCGTGGACGTTCACCTTCGCACACCAGTCCCATCAGCGCCAAGATGGCGATAATCAAATTTGCTTCATGTTTTGGATGACAACCTACTACAGTCCAGCGTACTCATTAGAAATCAGTGTCAACACGGAACCTTAAAGCGCCTCCGAGACGGTCAAGCACACAGAAAATCAACAAGCTTGACCCGAAGCCGCTTGACCGTTTACGAGGCCCATTATAAGTATCAAAATAACAATACATACATACATATGTCAGGCCTTTCTCCCACAGGGGTAGGCAGAGATCACTTCTTTCCACTTGCTACCATCCTTACATTACTTCTTTCGCTTCATCCAATCTCATTAATCTCTTCATGCATGCCCGTCGGTTTCGGGTACTCTTATTTTATCACCAATTTGATTATAATTTGAACAGTAAATAAATGTTAGAAAAATTAGTCACATTGTAAGCCAACGGAAGTGTAAAGGCTAGAGGAATTTCAACAAGTCAATCACCGTCTTGGTTGGGTGAGCGGTTTAGGCACCTACCCGGATTGCATTGGACGCGGGTCGTGAGTTCGATTCCCCCATTAAGACCACAAGTTTTCGAACTTTTTCTAACCACCATTTTCTTTGTACTAATTTTATTACCACCAATTGAATATACGGCAAACGCTCTTTGGTTTTCATCAAAGAACATTATTATCTTTTCCCTGCCCTGTTCCAATCAATTTCATTTCAATTGGGGTCGGCGCAGTATGTTTACTCTCACATTCATATCTGTCATCCATCACACCGGAAAGATGCTCGTGATGAAGAATAAAAAAAAGACGGAACCGACCATGTCGAGAGACCGATTAACGGAAAGAGTGATTGGAATGACAACATCCTAATCCATACCACTAAATTTTTACTTAGGTTTTACATCCGGCCTCCTGCCTGACACCAACCCTCTTTGGGTATGCTGTTGTTGGTGGACTAATCGGGTGCCCCAAGATACTTGTTGGTCTACACCATGCAATTTCCCTTAGTCGACTTGCGACACCCATGAGAGGAGTCGGGACTGGCCAATTTTACTTTATTTTTTAGCCCCTATGCCAGCATGGAAGACATAATGACAGCCAATATTCCGATCCATGCCCCCATGATGACCATGTTATGCTAACAATCAATTGAATCGCAAAAGCACTTATTTTAGTAATTTAAAACGCTCGGCCTGATTGCGTAAACTAAGCAATGTACGCAAAGGCCGGTCATTGAATGGGTACCAAAAATATTATCTCTAAAAGGCCCTTTCAGCCGTAGATCCCGGCTGTACCTGTAGTCGTTAATACCTACCAATCCGTACTGGGCCTGCCTGGAGGGTTATGGCCCAATCTCCTTGTATTCCTTCATCTACTATAGGAAGGCCTGTACCCTAGTAGTGGGGACATTAAAGGCCGGTGATGATGATGATGATGATTAAAGTATTATAATATAATACTTTAATAGGCATACAAAAGTGTTGTTACCTACTTACCATCAATAAGCTGATACACAGTAAATAAAAAACTTAATCTTAAATTGTATAGAGTTTCTATGTATATTTGCTGAGCCATTACATAGTAATACCAAATACGTAATTAAAATTAAAAAGTATATTTGCATAATAGGTACTAAAACTGGAAAATTTTACTTATTACCACCTAAATTTTTAAGACTTAAATTAAAGTTAGGGGCTTTAATTTCTTACTTACCCAGGTAACATACTAGGTACCTACCATAATATATATTTTTTTTATTATAATGCAGGTATTTTCTTAAAGTATGGGTTAAATTACGCTTATTGAAGAAATGTGGATTTATTAACTCTATTTACAGTATATTTCTAGATTTCTTAGCGATTGTTTCCCGTAAAACAGTTATGTATGATGAAATCAAGTCGTCCATTTTGTAGCCGAGAGATGTTTCGCACAGCATCTTAGTGCCGCGTATGATGTTGCCCATTGTCATGTGGAAAAAGGTGTTTCCTGAAGACCAGTTAGATAATTGCGAGAACGGGTGAGTTACAAGCACTTCCTGCAATTTTAAAAGAGAAATTAATAGTGTTTAAGATACTTAAGGCAGTGTGATGACGGCAGATCAGAATACAATTATCACCGTGCCAAACCTCTCGCGCGGGTGTTGGCATAACGACGGGAAAGTGCCAATATCTTCTAACACAGACAAAATTTTTAAAAATAGATCTTCATGTCTAAAACATAAGGGAGTCAATTTCTTGAAACATTTAAAAAAGATAGGAGGTATTGGCACTTCCCCGTCGGTAAGGCAACTAACTGCCGCACTCAGTGACGTCAATTAATGTTAATGCTTAATTTATGCAAAAAAAAATTCAATTCAAAACTAGTCGCTATTCTTGCCGGGTCTATGGTCTAGTTTGATTGTCATTTTTTGTATTAAGTACTCATTAAAGTTAATTGACGCCTCTGAGTACGGCAGTAAGGGTTAAAACAATGATGAGAAATGGGCAGCAGTTCCTATTATACCACCTGTTTAGTAACATACTGCGAATTCTGTCTAAGAGATAATATAGGCTTGCCCCTGTTACATGGGACTTACCTTACAATATTGGCGAAATGTGGGTGTTAATTTACCTCTACCAACTCCTTCGGAGAAAATAGTCGTGATAGGAACTTTCTTGTGTATTAAATCGATATCTACCAACTAATTGGTATAGAAATATTCCTATGTCCTATTCCTACGCTACGCCCCTTCGGGGATAAGTAGACGTAATGCGTTTTAGGTATCTAAATTATATAAATGTAAAAAAATGGCAGTAGTATTATATTTACGCTTTCGAGATCATTTATAATCATCAGTTGAATGTAACTTTAATTGAAATAATATAAAAACTTACCCTGCTTTGTGGATGTATGATGCTAACTCCGTTTCTATTTATTCCAATTACGACCATTTCTGGGTAGGACGGGTCAGACGTTTGTTTCACCTCAAAGAATGCTGTACCAAATGTGGGCAGAAGGTATATCTTCCTTAAGAAATTCTCTATCGCTTCATTTTCTGTCATTTTGCCTTGCTGCATATAGGCAGCAGTTATCGTGACCTTCCATTGTGAACTAGATTGTAATCTGACCATGTCAGCGGGTACTAATTCTTCTAACATTTGGTTAAGTTGTGGCAGCATCGTCTGGTCGCTGCCAAATCGAGCTCGGTACACTAATGCTGCTAACTCAATAAGGTCTTGTTTAGACGTTTTGTGATAGCCCCTCAAATACTTCGGCAATTCTTGAGGGTAATGGAATATTTGGTCAGCATTACTATCTTTACCGGGAGCAGTGTTAATCCATAACTTTTTCATGAAGAAGATCTGGTAGTTCAATTGTATTTGCACCCCACCTAGAAGTAAAGACGTAAACAATTGATATATCAATATCGAATACGCTGGAGAGAAGTAATCTTCATTTTCATCAATCAAAGAGCAGTTCGATAGCGCAGTGGCTAGCGCGTTCGGCCTGCGATTTCGTTAACTTAGGAATGTTCAGGACAGGAGACCAAAATATAAAATCTCGAGTTTTTCCGTGCTGCGGCTCGGCTGCATCTACAGTTGTTCATACCCACCAATTTGCACTAGACTCCGTGGGTTATGGCCATTTCATAATATAAGAAAGGCCGGTGCCCTAGCAGTGGGGACATTAAGTGGTGATCCGATATTTATAAAAAACTATTACAATACTTATTGCAATAGCAAACATAACATTAATAATGACGATGTTATTATCAATTATACAAAAACTTGTTAACTTACCTCCTCGAACGGGTCGTGTTTTCTTCATCCACTCTACCAGTTCATATATAAAGTCAAAGAAGAAATAGTTTTCAGGAACTGAAAATACCTTGTCTGCAATTTTTACAAATAAGCTGAAACCATCGCTATTCTTCAGATTCAAACGTTCAGTTATTTGCTGGCACAGATCTTTTGCTTTAGTCGATGACTCCACTATAAACGCTTCATCAGTATCGTCAGGGAAATACACTTTATGAAATATTTGCACGCTTCTGTGTTGGATTGCTTCCACTTCTACAACATATGGAGTATACATCCGGAGTCCGGATTTTTGGATTTTAAATATTCTTTTCAGACTCTCTTTCGCCATCGGATGCGGTCGGGTCTTTAGGAATTCCACTAATTCTTTGTGTAATATTTGACTACAAGGGAATAGACCAGTCACAAGCCACATTAGTTCCCAGCCTCTTTCTTCGCTCAGCTGTATTCTATTGTTCGTAAGTTGTTTCATTATCTGACAATAAATTTCGTCGCGTAAACTAGGTTCTGTGAGTGCCGCTCTGAATATTTCATCTGTATACTCAGTTACACTCCTAGCTTTCGGTGCCGGTACATCTCCCATATATTTTAAGATTGCAAAGAAAGCTACAATTGCATTTTTGCTGACATTATCGCTATCCAGCAATTTCTTAAGTAAAGGCTGTCGAATGGGTTCTCTTGTGTGTGCCCAAATATCTGGAGATGCGGCTTGTTTTGCAGTTGTTAATATCGATTTTCTTGACATGGTTGCATTGATATCAATGTCTTCTCTAAAATGTTGTTTAGAGAAGTTTTCTAAGGTGTACATTCGTTTTCTTTGAATAGTGTTGTACTTTGACTGCGTCTGTTTGTCTACTATGGTTCCCTTTTTAAATATGTCCAACATAGTATTGGAAGGTATTTCCGTTGTAGGTATAATATAAACTTGTTCTGTAGGGAAAAGGCCTTCTTGGCCATTACAAGAGCCGTGTCCCCAAGTAGAATTTAACAAAGTTTCTCCAGTGCAGTCTTGTAGAAGGGTGATGAGATCACCTTTTTTATATTGCAAAAATGAAGAAGCATCAGTGTAACCTTGAGAATCTGCTTGTGCAACCACATAAGTTGAACGCCTCTTTAAACCATCTATTAAGTAAATAATTAAAGCACTCATTTCATTGGCATCTACGCTTTGAAACACAAATTCTGCTTGTTGAATTGTTCGTATAGTTATTTTCCCTAAGTTGTCGTAATATTCATCTTCATTGTATGCAACATAAGTGACCTCTGCAAATGATATTTCTAGTAAAATATTTTCTAATTGGTCGACAATATATATTCCAGTCCAATTGATTGCAATAATCACAACATCTTTATTAATAGATTCACCTTTTATTTTCATCACTTCAAAAAATCTAGAAAATAGCATTGGCCACTGTAATTTTGCGAATATAACAATATCCTCCTTACATCTTAACGGATCTACTTTTGATTTTACACTGTTTGAAGATTCAAAGGCCTTTATAACAAAATTTTCCCATTTTGTAAGAGCAGCGTCATTTGATTGAATAAATTGATTAGGAATGTAATTAGCAATAACCGTTCTAAGCACATTAGGATCTAAGATGGGTCCATATTCCACATAGTGTTGATGCGCTGCTATCATTGCTAAATCTGTTTCATTTTTGCAACGGTACTCTCCATGTTTAACACCTTTTGTTATTTGATGATATATTAAATTCGTTGCAACAGGATCGTCTGCTGGATTATGCCAAGGGTTAAATACTTCCTTACGGAAAAACAGTCTCCATGGAGCATTTTTTTCTGGAATACCTTGTTCTCTGGCAAATTGTTCGCACTGTGATATTGCATCCATAATATGTTCTCCCTCACTGCCCAGCGAAAGAACTTTGTCATATAAAGTTATATATAAAGAAAAACCAAACACATCCACTAAGCCAATGCTATCAGCTAATTGTTGACAAATTTCTTCGGCAGTAGTAGCCGAATCACATTGTATTGTTTTCATTGTCACATCCATCAAAGTAACAGTTACAGGTATCGGTTTTTTAGTTTTAGTAGCATGCAACTCTAACAAACTTGGCGGTTGTGTTCGAGAGCCATTTTTAAGCGTTCTGACCAATCTTCCTTCACAATATGGAGCATAACCCGGAGGCCCCTCTCGTAGGAAAGACCTTAAATATTTTACAAATCTTTCAGAAGGTGGAAAGCATCCAACACAGAGGGATAAAAGAATCCATCCTCGAGCATGCCACTTCTCTGAAGGATTTTTTGAAAGAAGTTTGCATATCTGACAATATATTTCATCTCTGAAAATCAATTGTGAAAGTTCATATTTTGAAACATTTACAAATGAGAATAATTTTTACTATCATAAAAAGTAATACAGGACTTAAGTAACTTAAGTACTTGATTACCTTAGCTCTTTCCGAATAATGCCATGACCTATTATGAAATGTAATTTTTCCAAGTTGGTCCGTTGCCCTGATTTTAACCAACTCATATACATTTCATTGGTCACTTTATCATCAAGTAAACTTTTCAATTCGTTACTCATTTTTGTTTGTTTCTTCAGTGTCCTTTGTATCATTTTAGGGCTTCTTTCGTTTGAATCTTTAATAAATAATTCCTGCAAATATGTATTTTTTTATTTAATAAACAAATTAACTTTATAAAAAGACACATTTTCATATTAACAAAATATTATCAATAATTGTCAAAACTAAAATAGGTTATTTTAAATTTCCTCTTTAATTATTAACGTACTTCAAATTCTTTCTGTTTTTGACATGCTCGTCCAAGAGTTTCAGATAACTTAGACATCACAGGAACGTTAACGGTTTTATCATCAACCTTGCCTGGTTCTGTTACATGTTCCATGAATTGACGAATAACATTCCACGTAGCAAGTGCCGCTATTTCGTCAATTGGCAGTGGCAATTCTAATAGAGGTTGTTTCAATGATTCAGTATAAAAATAACTTGTATTGCCCCGGAAGTAGGTGGCTGCGAATTTTCTGAAGTTGAATTCATCAAATTGTTCTTCTTCAGGTTCTTGAGGAGTAATAGGGAGTACACTCGATAATTCTGGTTTCGATGTTTTTGTCTGAAATGAAACAAATTGATTTTTAAAAAGATTATAGCAGCTGCTAACTTGGCGATAAGCACTCGGTAAAATAAATTTACAAACCACTCCAAAACCAGTGCCACGCACTGTGCCAGCCGGAGTTGCTGTATCTTTTAAAAAACCAAAAACATCATCAACGTATCTATCGTCTATCATTGTTGTGTTTTGGTTGTTATTCTCTATAATAGGGTCTTTTGTTATCCATATTGATCCCATTAGCTGTTTATACTTCTTTTCGTAATTGTCTTCTGCTTTTGACACAGTTTTGCCTGATTTAATTTCATCCTCTTTTTCTTTTTTGAATTGAAGTAATTTAGATTTGACAATATGTCCCTTTTCTTGGATTAGTTTTCTAACTAGATAGCCTTTACCAAACGCCTGAATTTTACAGAAGAAATATTTTAATTTCACGAAGGTACGTCGTAATGCTCGGGATTTGATTACTGCCTGCAAACGCGAATATCCTCTCTTCATAACTAAATATCGTTTTCTGTAACCTCTCGCTCTGAAATACTTCTGCATTGTTATAGCAGCTGCACGTAATTTAAGGAATCTTCGTCTGTGAATAAATCTTCTAGCGTTTGCTTGAACTCTTATTACAGCAGTAATCACAACTTTGTGACGCAATTCTTCAAGAATAGCGTCATGAGAGTCTTTAAGAAACACTTTTGTGTGACCTAATCGAAACTCCTGATCTGTCAAAATTTGTGTACAAATTTTCTTTGTAGCGTTCTTACAGTCACATTTTTCAGCTGGCGGAATATCAGGGACTATGAGACGATATCGCTTTACGAATTCAGAATAGGAAAAACGAATGGGAAAACCAGCTTGTCGAATTTTAGCTGTTTCCATTAATCCTGCATATCTTAGCTGCCGAACACATAATGCTCTGTCTAACACCTGAAAATGAAATAAAACAACAAAAAATAAAAAATGGACGCAATTATACGAAATGGATAACATTATCAATAACGCCAATTTGTTTATATCAAACTATTTTGAGGCACTGAACAATCTAAAGTCTTTATTTACTAGCGTACCATTGTTTGGTGTGTCAAACCAAAGAGAATATTAAGAGAGGGGACTATTAGAATCAAAATTGTAAAACAATCCTGTAAATTCATATTTATATGCAATATATTTCTCAACCGGTAACAGTAGAGCAGAATATTATTTTCACCACCCCCAATCTTGCCTGTGGGTATCGTACAAGGCGACTAAGGATTAAGCAGCGATGAGTAATGGGCAGCGCTCCTCCTAGATCACCTAGCAACTTACTGCGATCTAAGTGCCCGATAAATGGTAATAGGCTCGCCACCTGTTACTATGGGATCTAACGTAATCGGCGATAGGTGAGTGTTAATACAAAATTTAGGTCCAGAATAAGGACATAAGTTTTCGTGATTCATCTGATCTATTTTTCTTTGTTAATGATGCCAAAATCAACTCTTTCAACTCTTTTATCAAGTCTAAATATGACATAAATTGGATCACATGAATAATTATTATTAGGTTGCTTACTTTGGGCTTTTTCAGTTCATTGGGCTTGATGCATCTGACAAAAAACGGATGGCACGCGTAAAGAGTCTTCATTAGTGCATCCAACGATGTCTTAAACTGGTGACTTAAAGATACGGTTTTGCGACCACTACTTTGCGATGGTGGTGCAATGTGGGAGGAAAACAAAGTTCTTAAAAAGCTGTTTCCAGAGTCTAACACCATTTCTTTGACGTCAGTTGTTAACTTGTCCCTATTTTTATCCAAGAACCCTGAGTAGGAAAAATATACATTATAAGTTGAGAAGTAAAAATTTGAATCGACTAAACATAGCTATTATATTAGGAAATATTTTAAAACTTACCCTTGACGTCATAAAAAACATCGCCTGCAAAATGTTTTATTCCAAATCTGTGTTCATTCGATAATTTCGGACTGATGTAACAATTTTTGTTACTATGATTTGTCGATAACTTGGAAAGCATTGTCAAATCAGTACCTTTTGGAAATTTAGATTCCTCATCAATCAAAGCAAGTAAATTCATTGGCTTTAATCCAATCATATCCAGATTCTCCTGATTATCTACGTAGTTAATATTATCCCATGTTATACCTTCCTTTTCATACTGTTCTTGTTCCAGTTTAAAGATATGTTTGACAAAAAATTGTTGTAAATTTTCATTTGCGTAGTTAATGCAAAGCTGTTCGAAACTATTTGTTTCGAAATTTTCAAATCCAAAAATATCTAATATACCAACTGAGGTACTTGAAAGGTTTTGGTCTCTGTGCATTGTTTTATTCAACATTTCTACGATGTATTCAAAAATGTAGCCGTATATTGCTTTCACTAATGAATCTCTTACTTCAATGGCTGCCGCACCGGTAATTGTTGATACTACTTTCTCGCCCTGCACTATAATGGTTTTACGAGTGAGGGCATCGCAAAATGTAGTTTTGTTTACTCCTAGAAGTGCCGATATTCTGTTAGCATTGATAACATCAGAAATTTCGGAAGATTCTATGTTATTAAAATTGAAGGACTTATACTTCAAATTCCCTAAATGTAAAATTGAAGCAAGTAAACTGAATATAGACCACACTGCATCATCTGGAAAGTTGAGAACTTTGAAAGCAGATCTTATATCAGCAAACTCTAAAGCGTCGTCGCGCCCATCACACGTTACAGTGTTTCCCGAATTTAAGTACGTGTAGTCTTCGGGGCGACCTAATTCCAGTTTCTTTTTTTCATCGACCGGCAAGCCCTTCACAAGGGTGTAGAATATGTGATAGTTTCTTTCTCCTTTATTTTGGAAAACAATTCTTGACTTTTCCAATAAATACTGGTCTATATTTCCTCCTTCGATAACTCCTTTTTTATCAAAATAAATGTTTATGTATTTTCCAAATCTCGAGGAGTTATCATTTCTAACTGTTTTTGCGTTACCAAAAGCTTCCAATATTGGATTAGTCTCTTGTATTTGTTGTTCTATCCAAGAATGTTTGCCACTAGCGGCTGCTAGATACTGCAACAAAAGTTTAGTGCTTTCGGTTTTGCCAGCTCCACTCTCTCCACTGTAAAGTATTACAAAATTAAATTGTTTAAGAATAAGCATAAATTCGTGTCTAAATTTTAATTTGCTTTGAAAAACATTTTATATAATTACCTGATTACAATACATTGGTTTGATTTTGTTTCCATCAATTCTCTATAGGAGCTCTCTCCAATCGCAAATATATGTGGAGGTACTTCCGTGATATTTCTTCCTTGATAGAAATTTATTTGGTCCATGGTGTAGATTGGCAAAATTTCATATGGATTTATCGCAATCAACATCGTTCCTGTGTATGTCTGCAAATTTTGCCTTAATTCATAAATAATATCTATATTTATATCTCTTATATCTACCTGATTATCATTTTTTGTAATCTAGATACTTTTCTTTATTTTTATTGAAAGGAATCTTGCTACTATTCTATTTTATCAATGTATCAAAGCATAACTATAAAACTTAAGGGTCATTAAAGTTTTATAGATTTCCTAAGGTACCTAGTAAGTGTATGGGCTGGTAAGCAAAACATTTTGTTAGAAATATTACAGTCACCATGTCCATAATAGGTACGTTAATACTGGGTGGATTATTAATATCAGAATCCATAGATTAGCCTGTAGTCGACCAACATTCTCGAGGAGTTCGATAGCGCAGTGGCGTTAGCGTAGTCGGTCTGCGATTACGAAAACTAAACAATGATGACTAAAGCCACAGTCATTGGATGGGTGACCAAAAATATATTATCTCGAGTTCTCCGTGCTTCGGAAGGCACGTTAAGTCGTTGGTCCCGGCTGCATCTGCAGTCGTTAATACCCACCAATCCGCACGGGTTGGTGGGTTATGGTCTCTATATTCTTCCATCCACAGGAAATGCCTGTGCCCCAGCACCCACATTAAAGGGCTGGTGATGATGACCAACATTCTACTTCCGACTACTTACGGCGGGTTTCAATATTCTATCTACAGTTTGAAGGTTAGCTTACTAAAGTTTAGTTGCCTGGATTTTTTTGTTATATTACTATTAATAACAGAAGTAGCTAAGCAACCAAACTGTGGTACGTCTAACTTTAACTGTTGATAGAATATTGAATGGGATCTTTAAAGTTTAGTATTTAAAGGAATGCACTTACGTATATAAGCTGCTGATTATATCGAATGTGTAGATTTCGTAAGATTGTGTACTCTTGAAGTTCGCCTAGCCCGATCATATCCTCGACCCCAGCTAACGAAGTTGCGTGAAGGGGCTTGATTACATTGTCAATCGATGTTATAATTATTTTTCCGTCATCATCTTGCGCTCTGATTTTGCCATCAGAGCTCTGAAGCACCTTCACCGCTACAGGGATATCAAATTCAGTTTTCCCTTCAGGCTTTAGCCAGATCATACTCTGCAAATCAATTATTTCATCAGAACTAACCGTGTTGTGACAGTACAGCAATATAATTGTCACCTCCCCATATCTCTCTCGCAGGTGTCGTACAAGGCGACTAAATAAAAGTTAAATAAAACAGAAATGAGGAATGGACACTGACAAGTAGCGTTCTTCTTGTACCACAGCTAGTAGTACGGCGATTTACGTGTCCGATAGATGACAATAGGATCGCCTCTATTACAATGAGACCTGATAGATATAGTTGCCGAAATAAACTTAATACATACACCGTTACTACCCCGTCGAGGATAAGTATGTACCTTTATGAACTATTTTTATATCTTTGCATAAAACAAACTCATTTTCTTTGATAGAGCTAAGCCACGTATAAGTATACAATATTTTCTCTAGTCATTTACAAACTAAATGGCATAATATTATATATTCCTGCACTGTTCCTAATTTATCTGGGGTCGGCGTATGTATTAGTTATGTATTTTATATAGGTATTCTTCTTATAATACCTATCGGTCAGACGTCATCAAACCTTACGATCCCTTTTGATATTTTATCATCTTTTACATATCATAAAGGTGCTAATGATAAAATTATGCATGGAACGAACATGTCGAGAGACCAAAGAACGGAGAGAGTGATCGGGACAACAACATCTATATTCCATAAATCTGTTTGGGTATGCGGTGGTTGGAGGTTTGCCCTACACCATTAGGGTCCCCTATAGGTGCATAATGGTCTATACCGGGCAATCTCTCTTAGTAGACTTTTACGACACCCCTAAGGTGAGTCAGTAGGCCTATTCGCTAACTTTTTTTGACAGTTGAAAGTGATGATCACCGAACTATTTACTGATCCATTACTTCTTTACTATAACGCTATTGTGACACTTGTCCTGTGTAAACAGTAATGGATAACTAAATAGTTCGGTGATCATTACTTTCAACTGTCAAAAAAAGTTAGGGAATAGGCCTACAGGGCTGGCACACTACATAATTTTTTCCCTCCCAGACCTGCATGGAAGGTCAGAAAAGCACATAAAGTCTATACCTAGAAACTTAAGGTTTCTAAAAACTTACGGCTAAATATTTTAGGCGTTCCTCCATTTTAGGATTTTTTTTCTGAGATTCACTCCACTATTTTTTAATCCATGTTGAATAAGTACGTGTTACAACTGCAATGTTGAGCTCATTTAAAGACTAATGCTAAGTAGTTATCGATATTATCGAGAGATAAGTAAGATATCGTTATCGGAATTACTTGCAGATACATAGGTATTGAGATATGTGCTCTGAGTTGTTTAGTATGTAACGACTTGGGTTTTTATACATAATAGAGAGTACAGAGAGCAATAAATCTTGCTCTTAGTTATACGTAAGAAACAGGTATACCAGAACATCTCGAAAAATAAGCTAACTTAGTGATACTAATTGTTTCTAGACAATGAATTTTATACAAAAGAAAAATGAATTTCATTACTTTTTAATTTAAATATTCATATTTCACTATGCTATCATTTATTTTCTGAGATATGTGACACTGTTTCCTTACTCTCGCTCTATACCTATTTTTATTAATCAAATCAATAAATAATAAATACCTACGTTTTGATAAAAGCAATGATATTAATCTAATCGCAATAATTCACGTGTGAATAATCAAGAAACTTCTTTATGTTTAAACAACGGGTATTTATTGTATTAATTAAGTATTAAGGTAAAGTTTTATTCCTGTCAAAGAGAAAGTATTTTACGTACAATTATATAGTGTAGGTACGGTTACCCATAGGTTTTTAAGAAAATCCTAATTAAGTAGGTACCTACTCTAACCCACCAATCTCCACTCCATCGTAGCGGGTTACCCATTCATCCCAATATTCATTCATTAACAGGAAAGGCCTGTTTGTTGTTTAGGGTAATGATGAACATAAGTTTTCGACAGTGTAGAATCTAGCGAGATCTAGCTAGATTATACAGGACGTCCCACGGCCATGCCACACGGAGGGAAAGTATATTAAATATTGAACGTAGGATATTTTTTTAAGTAGAACTGCATTCACAGATTTTTTTTAAATCGCCTACCTCAACCGGGAATCGAACCCGCCAAATGTGATAGAAAAATTACTTGTATTTTATAATAGCGTTTGAAAGGGCTACTCATAAGCATTATTTTTTCCTAAATAACCTAGCATATTAAATGAAACTAAGATCATAAAATTTTTCATTTTATTAAAAAAAAAAAAATTATCAAATGCTCAAAATGTGGTCCGTTCTGTTGTATACAAATTCTCACTCTTTTGATAATTTCTCTCCCTGTCGATTTACTTTTTTTTGCATGGTGGATGTTTGAGATAACACGTCTAAGTTCATTTTGTAACGACATGATCTGACGACCTTCACAATTTTTTTTCTTCCTTCTTCGCCATAGCATGTCCTATCGGATGTCAGCGACCACCTTTACCATTATGTTGTCTATGCTTTACCAGATTTATCAGAGTGGCAGTTAAATATTACTTAAGATTTGTCCAGTTCTTTATATTTTCAAGCCAGTCGGGTGGTCGCACCCAATGACCCCACTGCTTGGGCACAGGCCTTTCCCGGTATTAATTAACGATTCCAGATGTACCCCGGACCGAGGACTAGCGCGCCTTCCGAAGGACCGAGGAACTCGAGATAAAAAATTTTTGGTCACCCGTCCAATGACCGGCCTTAGCGATCGTTGCTTATTTCAGCAATCAGCAGGACGAGCGCGCTATGCGCTGTCGAGCTCCTCAATGATATCTTCTTAAGAATGAAATGTCGCCTATTTCCGGAGGGATGTCATATTTGATCTTTTTGATATGCCAAACCTAATATACAATATACAACCATATTGCTTGTACCGGTCTGTTAATCTGTTTGACTGGTAGGGTTATGCTTAGAATGGAATTAATGACAATGCAATAGCTATAAAGCCAATAAATATTTTACCCGCCTATCACCTACTCCAAAGTAGGCAGTTCCCTACCTTTCTCGTGGGTGTCGTAGAAGGTGCACTCAGAGACGTCAAATAACCTCATTTAAATCTAGACAAAAATAGCGACTAATTTTGAATTGTCATTTTTTGACATGTACTCATTAACGATCAGCCTGGCGAAACTCCTATACTGCAGAAAAAATGTATGGAGTTTAGGCAAATTTTAATGGCGACTTGTTTTGTCTCTTACTTCCGATCTAACCTTCCTTGTCTCACGCTGCCGGAGTGTGTCACTAATGTCAATAAGTCACTATGCCGTTTTGAAAATATAAATTAAAGCGTTGTTTTAGTTTCGTTTTCCATCTTGTGCCTATTTATTGTCTTCAGTGACTTATCATTAGTGTATATCTACTAGTTTGTGTCATTTATTTATGTGCATAACAGCAAAATGTTTTACCAAAGGTGTGAAATATGTTGACTAAAATCTGGTAGGAAATTAAACCAAAAGAGGGTTTTCATGGCCAATTCCCACTAGATGAGAAGCGGTAAGTAGTTTTCCATGTTATTATATAAACGCTAAGTAATTAGAAATAAGTTCTGGTCACTTTAATCAAAAACCATATGCGCCGTAGCGATGTCCTTACTACTTACCAGATTATCGATAAAAAATCTATTTTCGTAAATTTGAGTATCAAATGTACTTGAGATGTTTCATTAGTTTAATACATAATTGTCTATTGCAATATATTATAATATAGTATATCATATATAGGGTTATTTATAAAATAACAAAAACCTCCCATGACTAGATAGCTAACATCATTAACAACAAAGTTTGTTGTATGAGTTTTAATATAATGCAGAACATTGCGCAAAATTATTCGCATGTGTTCATCTCTCAATATCATCATCAAAAGTTCTTCTGTGTTCAACTCCACTTATTTTTCAGATCACAGCGTGACTTGTTGAAAGGCGATGAGAGTCATGGCTGCAAAGCATATGAGAGTGGATCGGCATTAACCCCGTTGAAAAGCTGTTTCGGTTTGCGACTGACAGAGATGAATATAAAAAGCTGACGGCTTATCTTCCGAATTGAAGAGGCACTAGAAGAAGAAGAAAGCGTGACTGCCGCCTTGCTACACGATGCCCGTCGGGTGTGATCGTTGCAACCGCATAAGCGCCTCTATTGGTAAGCTACATAACCTATCTTTCCGATATGGTTTGATAGCTCAATTCCTGAAGCTAATGAGTATTTTATTTCAGAACCAGATTTCATTGATTGGGCAGACCTTCGGGCGCGTTACACATAGTCCGCTATGGTAAGTGGTGAACAATAAATTGAATTGATGATGACCAGCGTAAACTCAAACGATATATTTACTAATCTCTATTTATTATTTCAGATCTAAATGTCCTGCTTACTTGCTTACACAACATTGCAAAAACGTGTGTTGATCGATCAGCTAACATCTGAAGACTCCGCCTAGAATATGAGATCAGAAAATTACCAACAATTTAATTTCCACATTGTAAACATAACTTTTATTTTTTGTTGTTAAATAAATTGTATTAAATAATTACACGTAATTGAATAATACTCAATATTTTCAAACGAACAGAGCTTTTTATTTTGCTTTTGTAGGATTAAAAAATCTGTCTGCAAGTTCTGCAAGGCAGGGGGGGGGGTACCCATTCGTTTTTATCGATATCGACACATTCTGTAGCGTACACCACATCCTTAGTTTGCTTTTGTAGTATGTTGGCATTACTTTTTTATCTGTCTCTGTTGGTTGGTACGAGATCTTAGCCTAAACTGCGAGTCAAAATTTTCAAAAAGCTTGTTTGAAGTCCCGGCTCTTAAACGTAGTGTATTATATACTCTTTGTTAACGATATTTGATGTCTCTGAGTGCGGCAGTAAGAGTTATAATATAATATAAGAAATAAAATGTATAACAAGGAATAGGCAGCAGCGTTCCTGGTGCCACCATCTAACAAATTACTGCGATTAAAGTTCCCGATGAATAAGCTCGTCCCAGTAAGCTAGCGAAACGCGGGTGTTGAAACACCTCTGCCTACCCCTTAGAACTCAAGTGCGTGAGTGATTTATGTATGTATGTACAAACAACCTTGACTCAAAACAAATGCTTGGTCATTTATTCTCGAACTTAGGACCTTGAACGATAGCCATCTGACCACTTCAGAAAATGTTATATGACAGGGGTCCACAAGATAATTCATACATACATAAATCACGCCTATATCCCCGAAAGGGTAGGCAGAGGTGAGTTAACACCCACGTGGTGGGCAAGCCATAAATACAGTAAATTGTTAAGTAGTATAAGAGGAATGCTGCTGTCCATTCCTCATCACTGTTTTAACCCTTAGTCGCCTTGAACGACACCCGAGGAAGGGATTGGGGTGGTGACAGTTGTAATCAGCTCTGCCGTCACCACATCGCTTAGACAAGATAATACTCAATAGTAGATTTTCCATCAAGTGCACAAAACTAATCATTTTTGTCCGAGACTTTTAGCAGCCCGAGCCGAAGGCGAGGGCTGATAGTAATGTCGAGGATAAAAATGGTTTTGTGGACGAGGTAGAAACTCTGCTTTTCACTTCGATTGCGAGGAAATAAAACAGTAGTTTAACATAACATTTCTTAAAATTCAAACTAAAATTAGTACAGAGTTGGATACCGAAGGAAAAGTTTTTCCCATTGATATTAGGTTTGGGCTGCAGACCTATACAGCCAAGTATTAAATTAATTTTGAAATAATAATTTTCGTAAATTAATTTAATAACCTACCGTACCTACTTGAATTAAAATTTTAATATCTTTTATGTCTTAAAAAACACATTAGGCAAATAAATTTAAGTAAATATTAAAAAATAACAAATTCTATCTCTGAATTTCTCATTGTGTTTGGCTGCTTGGCTCATTTTCTTTGCCTTAATATAGACACATTTATGAGTAGATACGTTAATGCGATTTAATTCGATTTTGTGCAGCCTATATCCTGCACAAATGAGCACTTTCAGAGCATGAGAGGTGAAAAATATATTTTCATACAAATAAAAGAAGTACAAGATTAGTAAATACAATTTACTGTTAAAATAATTCACAAACTTAATCTAAATTAATTACATCACTTCTTTTTCTCATCTTTCTCTTTTTTTTCAGCTTTTACTTTTTCCTCGGTTTTCTTATCATCCTTGTCATCTTTTTTCTCCTTTTTATCTTTGGCCTCCTCTTTTTTCCCCTCTTCAGCATCCCTATTTGTGATTTTATTATTGATTAAATTATGAAGGGCTATAATGGATCTTACAAGAGCAGCTAGGTAGACAACGAGAGATTGATCATTTGTTTTAATATAAAGGTTGTCAACAAAGTGATCATTGGCAATGTCTGGTAATAAATTGAAAATATCTTGTAGCTGGTAAATGATTTGGTGATTGATTGGCAAGGAGCCTTGGCCAACCTGAAGAAGATAGTCTCTAATTTCACTGAGCTGTGAATGTAGTCCGCGTAAGCCAAGTAGCTGGTTTGTAATTCTCTGTGAGAGGCTGCCAACTGTTGTGTCTTTAATGTCTCTCAGTAAATGTTCAACACCAACTTCCTCAGCTTCTTCAGCCCCGATTTCACTGGGAACATGTTCAAAGGTCCTTGTAGTTGGACTACCGTCATCATGAACCTCCTCTACCGCTTGGTATGCCTCTGTAGGCAAACCTAAGTCCTTAGGTTTTGCATCAATAATAACAAGCACAGAATTAGGACAGTAACGTCTGATCAGCTCGTTGATAGCCACATCATTCTGATGTAATTTTGGGCCTGTGTGGTACCAGCCAACAACTTTCTCACGGGCATTCACTTTTTTGAACATGCCATACATGTTCTCCAAGTAGTCATGATCCAAAAACCATACTGATTTATCCTTATCATCCTCATCGAATGGTACTGAAAGGAAAGAAAAAGTACTTACATAAAGATGTTAAATACTATTAGACCACCAGTTTAATCAGTGTCCACACACTTACATTTGTGTGTTTTTGGCTATACCTGGCTCTATATACAATCACAAGCACAGGATTATACTGGTTACTTTGGACTAGATGAAAGATTACACAAACAAGTTACACAAAGATGCAATAACTGTATCTTCGTATACATACATACATTAATCACGCCTATATCCCCGAAGTAGTCGGCAGAGGTGAATTAGCACCCAAGTTTCGCCAATTATATTAGGTCCTATGTAATAGGTGGCAAGCCTACTGCCATTTATCGGGCACAAAAGACTCAGTAGCTACGTTTCTAGGTGGTATAAGAGGAACGCTGCTGCCTATCCTTATCGCTGTTTTATTCTTAGTCACCTTGTACGACACCCACGGGAGAGATTTGGGGTGGTGACAATTGTATTCTACTCTGCCGTCACCACACGGCACCATCTTCGTATCCTATGTATAAATGCTTACTATGACCTAAGATAGATGGACTACATTATTAGAACATTGTCACGTAGTAATAAATTATATACCTTACTAACCTGCAAAACTGTTGGATACATCTAAAACTCCTTTAGCCCTCCAGCACCCCAAAAGTACTCCAACAACTCTTTTCTGATTTCCAATCTTACCCATCCGGTTGAAATGGTCTACAACACTCAGCAAAACCAGTGGATGCACCACTACTTTAGTGGTAACTACTTCCTGACTCGGCATCTTTTAAATAGAATAACTTTTCAGTTCTAGTCAGAAATAACTTATGTAGCAGTAAAATGGTAATAATCTTAATTTAAAAATAGTAGAAAGAAGGAATTTTTGTGTTTGTTGTACTCAACAATCAAAGAAATGAAATTCTTTCTTCAATCAAAAACCTGACAGTCATTTCCATAGAATAGTAAAAATAAATAATAAATTATTCGTTTTTAATTTCCTCTTCCAATTGGGAAGGCAACCGCTTCTAGGTTCTACAGCCATCAATCTTTACCAATAGCTGACATTGAAGTTTAAAGGTGAACGCACACTTATCCGAGGCGAACGCGCCGAAGTCAACGAATTTATCGAAATCTTTGTATGGAATCCTAAGAAATTTAGCACACTTGCCAGAATCGAATCGGCCGATTCGTCCGAATTTGTCAAAAACTTCAGAATTCTGATGACGTCATCGGAAAAATTCCTTCGGCGCGGATGGATCTGTCATTTCGGTTCCTTCGGCGCGGACTGAACTGTGAATTAAGTAGAGTACGTTTCATCTTATAGTTCCTATGCCGTCATGGTGGTAGTATTGCAAGAAAATGATACCATGTGAACTTTTTTGTCTTACCTTTAATTCAGGGATTTTTTTTCAATTAACTATATAATTAATTCTGCATCTATCTTATTACATTACTTATAACTACTCGCGGCACTAAGTAGTAGTTACATATTAGTTTTTTTATGAAAGTTATAAGCCAAAGCACGTCAAAATTTCCGAGAACAGTTAGTTAATGGCATTATTAGTATGAAAGAAATTAGATAGATAAATATAAATTGTACTGACGTAAGAAGGATAGACTCATTAAGTAAAAAAAGGTTAAATTATAATAAAATATTATATTTATTATTATTAACAATGATTGTGTTCATCTAACATGTCTACATCTCTCTTGTCAGTCGTTAAATCGTTATAAGTACTATTAATCGTTATAAGTACTATTTATTTACAGTTATAAAACTGAAATAAATATATTTTATTTATTAATCAAACACTTAATAAAACTGATACTGGTAACCCAATTTAATGGCGGCAATCCGAACTTGTACACACTAATATGGATTATGCGTCACCACCTTACGTTTTTCGCGTTCACAAAACACCTTAGCTTTTAATACAATTAATCTTACATCACTTTTCTATGTATTGGACATCATTTTCTCAAAGATTTTCTATAAATCATAAAAAAACCTGCAACTATGACTTACGGGTTGATGTTGTTGACAGACAGGGCAGCCATCATCCCGGCATAGGAACTATTAAATGAAACGCCCTATGCCATTTTCGATTCCTTCGGTGCGAGCCCTCCGCTGACTTCAGCGCATAGAATACATTTCCTCTTCAGCGCGTTCGCCGTGGATAAGTCAAACAACAAAAATGTAATTTAAACAGTGCGTCCACAGTTGTTTTACCTCTGACGTTTCCATTCGAGAGAAGATACTAATATGACATTTCCATATATTAGAGCAGGATATGGCATGCATGTGCTAGATCCCTTTGCCTTCCCAAATTACTTTTTAAATTTAAAAAGCAAGAATTCGCGAGTGTTTGGCCCGTTTCGTGGTGTCAGATAATTTTTCGATAATTCATAAATTGGTTCAGAGTGGATTTTGTGCAGTGAAAGTGGTGTTATTTTGATGCACAAGCATCCGTGTTGATGTGCAATTATACAGAATCATTGAAAACCTCGGAGTAAATAGAACTGGAGTAGCCTTTGCCTAACATTCCCCTCTGCCAAACGCACAAGCATCGGATGCCTGTGCGTTATATAAAACTAGTTGAGCCGCCATTTTAAAACCACAATAATCAGAACGTCTTGCCGTGCAGAGCTCCCACTAAAATGCCTGCCTGTGCTGTTTTTTACCGTAAAAAAAATCGAAAACATCTAGTATTCAAAAAGATGGCGTCACATTTCATTTTTAAGTATTATTTTTAAGATTTGATACTTATTTACTTCATAATTTCATGTTTTGGCATACTACAATTTCAAATTTCGAGCTATAGTCTCGTGGGGAGTCGGCCGTGACGTCATCAAACGATCTTCCAGCGCACTCCCCACGAGACTACCTAGGGTTGAACATTATCGCATTTCAATTAATTAGACTATAATTAAAAAAAGTTTGTTGTTAATAAATAAGTGTAATTTTGTCATTTTGTATAAATTAATTACCAATTATAATTTCGTTTTAACAATATACGTTGCGTGTTTATATTTAGTTTAGTTTTAAGTACATACCTACCTACACTTTTGCGACGGCTTGAAGCCTATTTTTTGCCACACTACATGGAAATATAAAATCATAAGTGAATTAATAAAATAAAATAAAAAAAGACTATTTTTTCATGCTGGGCGGCGCTCATAACATTAAGAGTACCTATGCTGTATATGCTTACAGCGTCCCTGACTTTATAAAATAAGCAAGGGTAAAAAGGTACCAGCACAGCCGATTTTTCGAGCTACAGTACAAATTGTTTTTTTGTTGTAATCAACAACCCTAATTGAATTGCACTTTATTAATAGTGATGTCAACGTCATCGATATTGCGATTTTACGAGGGAGTAATGAATGAATGAATGAATGAAAATAACATTTAATTTAAAATATGTATTATGATTTAAATCTATACACTGTGTTCCTGAGGTTATACATTAACTTCGGCATTTTATTCAGACTATTAAATTGATCATTTTTTAATATGGATTAAATTTATAATACTTTGATGAATTGAAGTCCTAGAATAAAACTATAGAGATATAGAATAAAACTGGTCAAGTCCACCTTAAACCAAATGGCATATATGATGTTTGTAATTGCCTTGTGGTGACGGCAGAGCAGAATATAATTGTCACCACCTCAAATCTCTCCGGTGGGTGTCGTACAAGGCGACTACGGATAAATCAGTGATGAGGAATAGGAAGCAGCGTTCCTCTTATACCACCTAGCAATGTAGTGCGACTTTTGTTCCCGATAAATGGCAATAGGCTCGCCACATTTTACATGGGACCTAACATAATTGGCAAAACGTGAGTGTTAGTTCACCTCTGCCTACTCCTTCGGGGAAATAGGCGTGATTTATTTATGTATGTATGTATGTATGAGAGAAGAGGAAGTGAAATCTCCAATTTTTTAACATTTTGTCTGTCTGTATGTATGTTTGTGCACGCATCATGCAAAAACTACGAGACGGATTTTGATGACCTTTGGTATGATGATAGCTAAATGTCATTGTCAACATTTAAGTTAAATTTATTTTTTATTAATATTTAAAAGCCTATTTAAAAAACCCGGTGGTCTAAGTGCAATACTTCGATTTACTAGGAGTTAGGTATGTGGCACCAAAGTCTTTTGTACATAAATGAAGCTTTTGGAAAATATTATTGTAGTATTAAAATCAGAAATGATCGCTATGTGTAGTTCAAGCCAAAATACCTCTGCCCCTAGCCAGTATCCTAATTACTGGTATTTATACTGTAAGCTTTCACATTCCCGAAACATCTAATTTTTAATTTTTAGTTTTAGTTTTCCTAAAGAATACAGCATACGAAAAAAATGGGTTGATGATTGTAATAGGCACGTCTCTTGAGTATTTACAAGAACAAGTACTATATGTTCTGTAAAATTTGAGCCGTCTCAGTTTCAGAAATTATCTAACAATAGAAGAAGATTTTATAGAATACAAGTTTGTTTTTCCTCACAATTGTCTTGAAAACCGTCGTATGGAACTGGTAATTACACGCTTAGCTTCCTTACTATTATCTATTAAGTTCCACATATTTTGATTTTTGATTCCCCTTTAAATTTACCAATTCCCAGTATTTAACAATTTCCAGTCTTTAAGAATACTAACGCAAAATTAATACATTCATTCATTGATCCAAACTGATTTATCGATATTGATATTCTCGTGCTATGTCATGTCACTACTCACACAATGACGTTCGTGTGTTCGAATAGAACGTTAACACACTATTTTAAGTATGTGTGCGTGAATTTTAAAAATGTGTGTCGTATTATGCATGTGTGCGTTTGTAAATACGCAAAAAGTTTTTGTTTCTGTGTGCTGGTATTCAGTGTAGTAGTAACCTCACCCCCCCGCAAAAAATATGTACGAGAAATTGACCAATGGCTACTCCAGTCCTATTTACTCTGAGTTAAAAACAAGTCTTATGATGTGTTTGATGTAGTGGTGAAGATCACTAAAAAAAGTGGTTTTATCCATTTCATCAGTCACCATCATGAACTCTGTTCCATCATGAATTCAATTCGCGCCAAGCACTCCCTAGATGCGTTAAAATGTGTGACACCCATATTTTAACGTAAAATTCATTTCATTCATCCATTTCACCCACTCATTATTTCATAAGACTACAGATAAAATATACACTAAAGACTTGGCTGTATGGGCTAGACCCTTTGCCTTCCCTAAAATATAGGGAGAATTTAAAACTAACTAACTAAATGCAAGAATTATATTTTTTTATACAAACAAATAAAATTTTACTTTGATTTGATGTATTGTATCTAAATTCTCTAAAAAAAAATACTAAGCTTCCTATTGAGTTATGGCACATAAAACTCTATCTTTCGTGACTGGTAACGCGAAGAAATTGGAAGAAGTTAGAGCTATATTGGGAAGTAGTTTTCCCTATGAAATTATCAGTCACAAACTTGATTTACCTGAACTGCAAGGAGAGATAAATGAAATATCTATTAAAAAATGCCAGGAAGCCGCCCGTCATATTAAATCTTCTGTATTAGTTGAAGATACTTGCTTGTCATTTAATGCATTAAACGGTCTGCCGGGTCCTTATATTAAATGGTTTTTGGAGAAAATTAGGCCAGAGGGTCTATACAATCTTCTCAGTGGTTGGGAAGATAAATCAGCTGAAGCCATATGTACTTTTGCATACTGCCCAGGTAACTGTGAAGACTATAATGTTATACTATTCCAAGGTATCACTAAAGGTAAAATAGTTTCCCCACGAGGTACCCGGGATTTTGGTTGGGATTGTGTTTTCCAACCTGATGGGTATGATAAAACCTATGCTGAGTTGCCAAAGACTGAAAAAAATTCAATTTCTCATAGGTACAAAGCTTTAGAACAAGTTAGAAAGTATTTTGAAGAAAAAAGTAAGTGTTTAGCTGATTTCAGAAATTATTTGTAATGCTTATATTGCTAGATATGAAATAAATATTTTTAAGGATAATTATGGTATTAATTTTAAAGTGATAATTACAACTTGTTACAAAACTTCTACTGTAGGACTGTTACATCTCTTTCAACCAATTTGATGGTATATCTAATTCCATATATAGAAAATTATTCTGGATCAGTTATTTTATGTTGTTATGTTAAGACAGATCCAGATGACTGTTATGTTAGGACGGCACTACGAGCGTTATATGTAATTCTCGTAGTGCAGTTCTAACATAGAATTCGTGTTACATTACACATTAGATTACATTACACGTTACAGTTAGCTGGAGTTAAAAACTTGACCCCCTCATTCTTATATCAACTTATTATAGTTTGTGTTCGCATATGCACAATTATACAATTTCCAATATGCCATATTCAGTATTGCAGATCAGATCCTAACTTTGCAGGTATTTCTTGTTTCCCTTTAAAAAACTATTATTCAAACAACATGGTATTATCAGAAGTTTTGTTTAATATCACTTAAAATAACATCTTCTTTTAATGTAAATATTGTGCTTATTATTTAGGTTCACAATTCGTTATAATATTTGTCCTATAACACAGTTTACAATTAATATTGTCAAGGACAATTTGTGTGTCATACTTCTACTATTCATTGTATGAACCCCTGGTGACACATAAGGTTGTAAATTAGAATTATTATAATTTTTATAATACCATTCCTTTCCGTCTATCTGTTGTGTTTTCGCATTTACAGAAAGTGAATCAGAAAAACTTGTTTTACCTTCTCTATTGATAACAGGAGAGTAGTGATTGTGGTTTGATGACTCATAATTTGGATTATGAGGCATTTGCACTTTCGTTATTGTAGCTGGTCGCTTATTAAGAGTACTATGATTTCTTATTATTAATTCTTCACTATTTGGTATAAGAACAGCGGATAATGCTGTCGGTTGAGTATTTTCTATGTGTTTTTTAACCGGTGGTTTTGAAGGCACTGTAGTTGACATTGAGTAGGAATTGGTGCTTGTTTCCAACCATGCTTGAAGAGACATATCATTGCTTGTGTCTGTTGTTATTAATATGTTTTCTTTCTCTGTTACTTGTGTTATTGTTAAGTTTGACTCCATTAAATTATACCTTCTCAAATTATTTGGATCACTTTTCTGTTCTTCAATATTTTTTGTGCGGTTGTAAGCTACATGAGTATTATTGTCATCATCAAGATAAGCTTGGAGTTCATGAATTTCACTTTTCATCTTTTGATGTGTAGTGTTTGAGTTAATAGTTTTCGTAGGGGGCCTTGTCACCGCCACGGATGCACTTTGCTGCATATGGCCTGCCAGAGCGTAGCTTGTATTGCCTTTATTAGCAATAATAGTATGTGATACGTCGATTGTCGGATCAGGGATAGGCATGAATCCACCCGTTGTCGTAGGAAGCACGGGAGCAAAGCCTCCAGTTTCAAACCTGGGCGGTGGTGACGGTGTTTGATCATTTCTAATTATGTGCTGTGAATTTTTATTATCCAACCAATCGACTTTACGACCACTATTTATTAATTTTCCCATATCCAAAGAGGGCAAGGGCATTCCAAAAAATGTGAAACTACTGGCTGGCTTATTTCCAGTCGCAATTTGTGCATTTTTATAAGTGTTATTATTTACATCTGCAGACATAGGTCCATCTGCGTGGGATTTGTTACTTTGCGATAGCCGGATGTCGTTAATGCTGTCAATTATAGTTTCATTATAAGGGTAGTCAACATATTCATCGTAAAAGTATTCAGATTCTTCAGGAGCTGGTCGATTGTTTATCTTATTCGGATGGTAATTGTTTTTTATTTGTGTCGTGTAATCTTTAATTTTGTCTAATGAAGAAAACACTTGTGAAGTCGATAAACTTGGCAATAGTGCTTCATTCTCATGGGAACACATTCTCATATCGTTCTCCTGATTTGCCACAACATGAGCACAATCTTCTCTTGAAAATGGCATCCTTTTCACATACGATCCATCAGCACATTTAGGTCCAATAGACGAAGATTCCGACAGCCACGATTTAAGCCACATCAGCTGACAGTTGCAGGTTAATGGATTACCTGAAAATTCGAATAACATTTTAAACATAATAGTCCTGTATAGTATGTAATAAGAAATGTAATCTCACACTAAATGCTTACCGTCTATATCCATTATAGCAATATTGTGTCTAAGTTTTGTGAATATTGCTTCATTTACTGATGTCAGTTTATTATAACGTAGCGAAAGAACTTTCAACCTGGGCATTATATCAAATGGTTTGCCTCCAATGTAGCATATCTGATTATTATCCAAATTCAATTCTACAAGCCACTCCATTTGTTGAAAAGAAGATGAAGTTATTTTTGTAATTTTGTTAAAACTCAAGTCCAATACTTCTAAAGACATCAACTGTCTTAGCCCTGAATTATCAATATTTGTCAAATGGTTGTTACTTAAATTTAAATATTGTACCAAAGGAATATTGTCAAAAGCTCGTGATGATATCAGTTGCAATCTGTTACCTTGCATATCTATTATTTTCAACTTTGGAAGGTTAGAAAATACATGATCGGGCAGATCTATTATGTGATTCCTACTTAGATAGATTGCAGATAGGTTTGGTAAATTTACTATAGAATTGGGATGTACTAATTCTATTTTATTATTTTCCAGATCAATTGTTTCCAAATTTCGGAGATCCTTGAAACTTCCTGTTCTGAGTTCCACTAATTTATTATTAGGCATCTTAAAATCTTTTAAAGTTTGAACACTATAAATCACGTTTCCATCGAACCGTTTGATGTAGTTATAACTGGCATCTAATATCTGCAACTTTGGTAACATATTCAAAGTGGCTGGTAGCTCATTTAAATTATTAGAGGATATGTTTAATATTTCAACGTCTATTGCTCTTTTCACAATATTTAAATCTATATTTTTCAGTTTATTCTTACTGAAATCCAGGGCCGATAATGCAGCATTTTCTTGTATAACCACAAAATCAAAATTTTCTATTGTGTTCCCATGTAAGTTGACTTGTTTTAAATGAGTGAGTTTATTGAAACTTTTCGGGTGTACAGATAATATTTGATTATCACTTAAATCCAATATTTCTAAACGTTCTAGATCATTGAAAGTCGTCACCTCGATTTGCCTTAAACCGTTTCGTTTCATATAAAGGCGTCTCAAGTTATGTAGAGATTTGAAACTTCCATGTGGAATCTTTTGTATTCCGTTATTGGCAATATCCAATTTTCTCAAAGAAGGCAAATCTAAATCAGGGGATGGCGGAACAGGCAGACTTGTAATTTGATTTCTCTGTAAATATAATTGCTCTAAGCCTCTAGGGAGCCCAGGAACAAATTCCATTAGTTTATTCATACTAGCGTCTACTTCATACAATTTCGGCAAGTTTCTAAAAGTTGCTGGATGTATTGACACCAGTGCATTGCCAGAAATATTTATGTATTCCAATAAAGGTAATTCTATGAAAGTTATAGGATCAATTATTGTTATTTGATTGTCACTTAAATTTATTCTTCGTAGTGCTGGTAAATTGTAAAACATTTTAGGTTGTAATCTTTGGAAATAGTTTCGTGATAAATCCAGTCCTTTCAAAGCAGGTAAATTCCAAAATGGGCCTTCGTTCATATCGCTCAAGGAATTGTTACTCAGATGTAGCTCTCGTAAGGCTGGCATAGCTACAAACGCATCAGCCTGTATAAATTTAATATTGTTTCTATTCAAATGTAATCTTTCCAGACTAGGATGACCTCTCAAAGCGCCTCTTGGAATTTCTTGAAGTAAATTCTCGCTCATATCAACAAACCTTAATCGCGGCAAAGCGTCAAGCATAGCTCTAAACTCTGAAATATACATGATTTGGTTTCCGATGAGGTACAGTTCTTCTACCCCACTTCCTGATTGTTGTAAAAATGATTCTGGATGTATTTGTGTTATCTTGTTATAATTTAAATCTACAACCTTCAATTTAGGGACTCTATGAAATGCGCCATGGTGAATAATATTAATTTTATTATTAGACAGGAGGAGACTCTCTAACATAGGTAGATCTACAAATGCACCTTCGTTCAATTTATCAATTAAGTTGTTGTTTAAGTTCAAGTATGACAGCAACGGTAAGTCCCTTGTCGATCTTCCAACCATGGTTGCATCTGATATTTTATTATTACTAAAGGACAATTCACTTAATGCGGGTAAACGTGATAGAGCTCTCATATGGATATAATTGATACCACAATTTGTAATTTCCAGTTTCCTTAGCTTTGGCAAATTGTATAAAGCATTTTCTTTTAAAATTGTGAGGTCTTGACTCCCTTCAATAAAAAGTCTTTCTAAATTTGGTAAGTTTTCGAAGCTATGTTCATTTATAGCGTTTAGGCTCTCTGATTGAATATTAATATAACGTAGTTTTGGTATCCCTGCTATACCGGGTATTCTTTTCAAGCTCCGTGAATGTATTGTAATTGCTTGTAAATTTTGCATTTTCATTAGACTTTCAGCTGGTAGACTTCGTAATTCATTTTCTACAATAAATATTTCCACTATACTCATTTCTTGTGTCTCTAACCAAGCCGCTGATATTCTTTCCACTCCATTGTGTCTTAACATTAATCGAAGTATTTTTACATTTTGGAATACTTTTCCAGGTAGAGATGGGAGATAATTATTCTCAATGATTAATTCATCTATTGGAATTGGATTGAAAGCGCCAATGTTTTGAATGCCTTTTATAACTTGCTGCAAATCGCTGTGCGTACACCTGTAAATTGTAAGCAGATAAAGAGTTAAAATAAAATAAGCATTAGAAATAAATGTTTAAATCAGTGTTAAAATACAAACCATATTTGAATGTCGGCCTGGCGGTGTGTGCAAATGCAGGGCTGTATACTTTCTGGCGAAGGACATACTGACTTTTCCCCGATCGCTGTTGCAAATTTTAGGAAAGCACACAACAGAACTATCTTTTGAATTTTGGTATCCATTCCTCTTTATCTTCTTGGAGTATCATTGTAGCATGCTAAATACTGATTCTTTCGCGAACCATTAAATAAATAGAGCAACGTTTGATAACAGAGGTCAGTCCTGGATTGTTTGATGCTATCTGAAATTATTAAATGAATAGTTTTATATCGCACACGGTACTCTCTACTTCTGCTATGCCAATATGGTTAACTTATTTTATAATGTGCTCAAAATTTTATCTTAAATTATAAAACAAGTGTAATGTGATGAATATGTTATAAAGGTAGAGCTAAATACAATTGTCACCTCCCTATATCTCTCCCTTGTACAAACAAGGCGACTAAGGATTGTGAATATGATGTGGGTTATAAAATGAGCAGTATCGTTCCCGATTACACCACCTAGCAATTTGCCCCGCGTAGGTATCATATACTCATAGACTGCAGGCAGGGCACATATCCTCAAACCACCAATTAGCATACTGAATAAAAGGAATGAAGACCTGGAGTCCAATGCGCACAATTGCTTACTTTAGAGGCTAAGTGCGGAAAAGTCATAAGAAACATGGTAGTAACACATATGCTGAATTAAACAATTGAGGTAAAGTCAGTGTATTGTAAGTAAACCTGCTTTCTTGCAATGGCTCTAACCATATACCCCTATTTCTTGAGGATTCTTTACTAAGTAGGGACAGCTTTATCAACAAAACGATTGTTTTTACAAACCGTTTTTAGATCATGTACCTTCAAAACTAGTAGACACTGCGGTGTCCCATGGTGACCTTGGCAGGCACAATAGGAATTGGGTCGGTACATGCCAACCAAGTTTGTTAAGAGTTGCAAGAATAATGAGGATCCGGCGGCGTGAGGGACCTTACTCTATCGAAAACAATCAAAATGGAGAACAATAGCCCGCCACAACGGTCCGGTGGTTCAGTTGCACTTTCACTGGTTAACTATTGTTCTTATTGGCGATTTATGGCAAGCATGCAATGTTTTACCTTGCGTCATATTGGGATGTTACGCAAAAGTACGGTAAGATAACGCACTTTACATACCTACATAAATAGCTAAATAACACCTTTCTTGTAGACAGAGGTGTTTCCACACCCGCGATTCGCCAGCTTAAAGGTCGTATGTGATAGAGTCTTATTACCTTTCACTGGGAACTTTAATCGCAGTAATTTCTAGATGGTGCATTAATTACTTGTACGATATCCACGAGTGGGACCAGGTGTGTTGTCAAATGTATTCTCTGCCGCCACCACACGGCATAATAATAATACATACATACATAAATCGCGCATATATCACGCCTATAGGCAAAGGTGAACGAGCACCCATAGGTCCCATGTAATAGGTGGCGAGCTTATTGCCATTTATCGGACACAAAAAGTCGCAGTACATTGCTATTGCTAGGTGGTATAAGAAGAACGCTGCTGCCAATTCCTCATAATTGATTTATCCTTAGTCACCTTGTACGACACCCACGGGAGTTCGGGGTGGTCACAATTGTATTCTACTCTGCCGTCACCACATGGCATTAATATAATAATAATATGATGGTTTATCATACTTATTTACTTGTATAAATTATATTATTACAAAATCTTGAATCGCCAAAAAGAATTACGGTAGACATACCTACTGCCGCTGACAATAACTTTTATACATACGTTGTGAATTCAATAGTTATGAGCAAAATATTAAAACAAAAGATCTTTCAAACTTCAAATTGGAAGGAACTCAAGCTTAACTTTACGTATTTTCGTAACTGTGTCACCGGTGTTTTCTTTAATGCGACTATGTGGGAGGAGCTCGAATCATCGCGAGCAGTCAACGGGACGTAAAATCATTGTAAACAGTTAGCATACTTATCTGTAACTGTCTCATCTGTCACCTAGTCTGCTGCAGTTATGACAATGGACTTGTTTTTGGGAAGATATTAAATTGGATCTGAAGATTTTTCGAAAACTATGGGGAAACATTTAAAAAGGTATCAGCCGTGTGGTGACGGCAGAGCAGAATACAATGGTCCCCCCCCCCCTCTCTCCTGGGGGTGTCGTACAAGGCAACTGAGTGCAAAGACAGCGATGAGTTGGCAATGGGCAGCAGCGTCCCTCTTATACCACCTAGCACCTGCGGCTTTCGTGCCCGATAAATCGCAATAGGCTCGGCACCTATTACATGGGACCTAACATAATCGGTGAAACGTGGGTGTTAATTCACCTCTGCCTACCCCATCGGGGATAAAGGTGTGATATATGTATGTATGTCTGTAAACAGAATTTTAACTGTGTTGCTTACTTATTTTATTTCTATTGAGGGTATTTTTGTTGCTTTTTTTTATTATAAATTTTAACGGCTCTGGCTTCAAGGCCTTTTAAGCCAAACTTAACATATTTTTGTTACAATAGCATATTGTCTAATAAAAATAGCCCTTCAGCAGGACATATGATTTATATCAATCTGAGCCATTTGCCCCATACAACAGTCACGGGCGATATTTGACTTAATCTATGACCCTTAACGACTGTTTCCAGTCTACCAGAAGAAGGGGACTTTTCATCTTACCGTCCCGTAAAGTTAACACAAAAACCACCGTGGTGGGTTGTATAAAACTAGATATTAATTACAAAAGATTTCTGATGAAGACCTGCGGGGGGGACCAAAAACCCCACAGGAGTAGATAGCTAGCATCATAAGCAACGATGTTTGTTCTACGACTTTTGATGATTCGTAAGATTTTACTTTCATACAATCATTCAAAATAATCAAAAAATAAATACTAATTTAATTTACCGCTCTAAAAGTCAATAACTCTACGTACACCTACTTGCATCGGCATTAAGCAGCGCGCAGGCCTAGCGTAGCGTCGTCCTTTCGTTTATGAATGAAAACTAAGTTATGAATATGACCACAATTGAAAGTTAATTATCTGACCCCTGCTAGGGCACTACAATTATAGTATTAAAGTTATGACTAGTAACAAATGGCATACCTAAATCATCCGACCTTGTTCTATAATGTGATCAAAATCACCCGGGCATGGAGAAAATCTCGCACCATATGGCACGTTATGTTACACCTAGTTGTCGAAAGCTAGGGCAATGCGCCGACGTACATTGCGATTTTTATCTTTGTTAGTACCACACTTATTCTACCTGCTTTAGTAATAAAGTATGAACGTCGAACGACGCAGCTTTCATATATTCAGCGAATGCCCTTATTTCATGCTTGTTTGCCATCGTAACTAAAATTCTCGGAAAATATAAAACGATTTTAGAATAGAAAGAAAATTAATTCTTAGAAACATAACATATACCATACGGACAGCCTGTGAATTGATGACTGGATGAGACTATCTCAACGAGTCACGCGATGCTTAAAACCAGTAGGCCTATGCCCTAACTTTTTTTGACAGTTAAAAGTGATGATCACCGAACTATTTAGTAATACATTGCTGTTATCACAGGACAAGTGTCACAATAGCATTATAGAAAAGTAGTAATGGATAAGTAAATAGTTCGGTGATCATCACTTTCAACTGTCAAAAAAAGTTAGGGAATAGGCCTACTGATGCGACAAACGCATCTAGTCCGACTAAACATTGAAGATAGTTGTATTGATACTAATAGGCAAAAGAAATAAAACTAGATGGTGGAATAATTACATACCTATATAAAAATTATGTCAAACAAACATTATGTCACGCCCCCACAGGAATATGCAGAGATTACATCTTTCCACATAATGCTACGATCCTAACATACACGATGGAAATATGTGTCATAATTGACAGTAGCGGTTAAGATTTTTTAATTTGTGCTATTATGTGGCACTAAAAATTATCTAAATCTGTGCGTAGTCAGCAAAAATTTTATGATTTTCGTGTTGTGACTTGTGTAGGTAAAGAAGTTCTCTCAAGAGTGCGTCAAGTGCAGTGGCTCTATCGTACTTAATTAATATAATCTGTTCTCAACGTTTGTGCTACTATGAAACGAACGACAAAAAAATGATCTCAGGAATCAAACCTGTGACTATTTGGGCTTTTGAAATCCAAAGTTTCCTAATCATAAAACATAAAACCTCTCTCTCGTAAATTCTTAACACTTAATTTGAAAATCAGAGTTCAAGCGACCACAACACTATTACATAATATAACACGCCAATCCCAATTGGGTAGACAGAGGTGGAATAACACCCACGTTTCGCTATAACAGCAGTATTGTGGCACGAAAACCACAGTATTTTATTAGGTGGTATCTATAGGAGGAACGCTGCTGCCCATTACTCGTCACTGCCTTTACCATACGTCGCCTTGTACGACACCCGCGGGAGAGATGGAGATGATGGCAATTATATTCTGCTCTCCCGTCACCACTGGCCACTCCCAACACACACCACCTTTAAAAATCTTAATATATTTTATTAAGATATTTTGTCACATCACTCGAACAAAGAAGATAACATCAAGACAGAGTGGAATCTCCTTTGAAATGATTACGTAATGATGCTCACTTTGTTAACAATCCTTGGGTACTTGGACGAGCGGGGCTCTTGGCTGCCGAACACAGACTGGGATACGGAGTCGATTTCGCATGTAAACACCAGACTTTCGGTTCACAGCTCGATGCGCACCAAGTAACTTATCTTTCACCATTGTGGCGCGTGCCGCCATCGTACGTAATTGTCTGTCATATACCTACAAGCAACAGGTGCGCCAGTAGGTTAAATAAAAAAACGAAAAAAAAAAATACCAAGGACCTCAGTGACCATTATGTACCATCATCGCGTCAATGTGTCTCCCAGACAGAATTGTATGTAACAATATTAATTGTCTCATGACTCACATGAGTCAAATATTGATGTTCAAATGTTACAAAACTAGAAATATGTTAAGTAGGTAAAGATGTTGATGGACCTAGAATGAGAGGAAGACCGAAGAAACGATGAATGGATTGTGGGAAAGATGATATGAGGAAGAAGGGAGTTCATGCTGATCTCACTTCTGATAGAAGAGTATGAAAAGAATGACATGTTGTGCCGACCCAACTTTTAGAGTGGGAAAAGGGCAAGGTGAGTTAGGTATATATATTTCAACTCAACATACATATTTCAGACTCAACAACAAATGCAGAGGCAGCAGCGAGGCTACCTACACACAGAAGACTTCGACCAAGCGTATCGCCGGCAGTTTCCACCCATTAGGGACATACAAACATTTATCATTATGTAGAGCAAGCTAATCGTATTGAACTGAATACACTGAAAGAAATGCCAGTCGACCGAGCTGGATCTGACTCCTACCTCCCCGCTGCCAATCAGTGGAGGAGGGGAGGGAGACGCAGGTCCTGGGGTGGCTCTACTACATCAAGTTCTCAATTTGAGTCCTAAGCTGCAGACTTTCTTATTCGGCCTAAACAAAACGAATTACGCCTCTACGCGATTTCTTTATCTTTGTCATCGTACATATTGCAAAATTACAATGCTGGTGACTTATCACAATTAAATCTTTAAATGTTGTAACGAGGAACGGTTCTTAGACAATGAAATTGACTTGTATTTGTCGTTACAATTTTATATTGTTGCAAATATTTTTTGCATCTCCTAAAGTCATCAACACGCACCTAGTTAACGCGACTGGTATCAAAAATGCGTTGCCCGAACAATAGTGATGGTTAATTATCTATGCAGGCCTTCCTTAGTTTCACATTTGTATTATTAAAAAAGTTAACTTTTTACAAGCATTGATATCTTTAATGGCAATTAGTTTCGACCTATCTCCGTAGTCTGTCTAGATTTCTGGACGAAAAGTCTACAAGTCCAATTTAACCAATAATTTAAGCACTGTTTTGGCATTAGAGAAATGATATAGAAAAATATATTGGTTGTTTAATATATATTAGTATTAGGGATCTACCGATCTATATACCTATGTGTTGTTTTTATTTTATATAGAAAGTGATCTGCTTGTATTAGTCCAGTAGTCCAGAGAATAAAAATAAAAATCCCCTTTTATAAAAAAATTCAAAAGTAATAAGGTCAAAATTTTGATCGCAACTTAATAGCAGATATATCACCTAAGTATGAATTTTGAAAATCAGATTTTTTTGGTATACGCTGATGTATCGTTGGCTGTAACCGCTACGAAATCGTTTTTTGGTTCTATTCAGAACTGGTTCACCTTGAAACCGTCCAATGGTCGAATAAAGACGGACAAAAACTTAATTGGCAGGTATGTAAGAATTTTGCGAACTCAGGTACCTGCCTACTTCCTATTCTATTTTCTATTCTATGGTAGGGTAACCGACTGTGTATTAGAATAGATCGCATTGGCAATATAGACAAAAACCGAAAATTAGCATTGAATACGACTTGGCTGTATCCGGTTTTTTTTTTGTATAATTACACTTATAAGCTACCGCGTTACCGCTCGGATTCGTAGCAACGTGCGAGGCCCTCTATGGTAGTGGGACTTCCACGGGAGATGCCTTCCAATGGTAACCCTCACAGAGATAGCGCGATTGCAAGACTAAAAACAATTCAAAGATTTCGCCTTCCCTAAATAAAAGCATCACAAATTCTCAAAACTCAATATCTTTATTGCAAAACCATAATGTATACAAACAATTAGGTGTTACAGCCCGGCTAGCATGACCACATAAACACGATATGATATAGCCATTTATCGCGTTGAACTCACAAAAAACATTGGAATTTTGACAGTTCAAAGCGATAAATGGCTTTATGTTTATAGTGTAGTGTACTTAGGCTTATCCAATTATTAAATTCAGTCTTATTCAAGTGTTAAAATCCAATGATTTTTGACAGTCCAACGCGATAAATGGCTATATCATATCGTGTTTCGGTGGTCATGCTAGGCGGGCTGGACTAATATTCAGAGCATTATGGACCGCAGATAGGTGTAGAAGAAAAGAGGACGCCCTTTATTAAGGAATCAAGTTTAATTTGTAAATCTTAGCCCAGAGGTCCACGGCCTTATAGGCCTTCGGAGATCCACGTTGCTGGAGCACAGGCCTTCTGTGTGATGAAGAATGCGCCATGAGCCACCACGCAAGGCCAATGTGGATTGGGCGCCCCCCAATCCACATTAGCCCTGTGTGGTGCGATACACAATAAGTAAACATATGACTGTTTATTAAATACTATCGTTGCCAGTCTGTTAGGTCATCGTAGAGCTCTGTAGGCCTATTCGCTAACTTTTTTTGACAGTTGAAAGTGATGATCACCGACCTATTTACTTATCCATTACTGTTTTCACAGGACAAGTGTCACAATAGCGTTATAGTAAAGTAGTAATGGATCAGTAAATAGTTCAGTGATTATCACTCTCAAGTGTCAAAAAAAGTTAGCGAATAGGCCTCCCTGGTCACCATCCATATAGATCACTTCTAGACTATCTTTCAAGCTTTTCCAATAACGGACTTAGGACGGGTAACCAGACCAATGATGTAATATATCAAATAACGCACTATTCCGAGCTTCGGAAGACAGGTTAAGCCTTTAGTCATCATCATCATCATCACCAACCCTTTAATGTCCCCACTGCTGAGGCACGGGCCTTCCCTATGGATGGAAGAATATAGGGAAATTCGGCCATAACCCACAACGCTGGCTCAGTGCGCGTTGGTATATTAACGACTCCAGATGCAGCCGGGACCAACGCCTTAACGTGCCTTCCGAAGCACGGAGGAACTCGAGGTTATAAATTTTTGGTCCCCCATCCAATGACCGGCCTTTAGCGAACATTACTTAGTTTACGTAATGGCAGGCCAATAGCGCGCTATGCCACTGCGCTAGCGAGCTCCTCCGTTAAGGCGTATGTCCCAGTTGCAATATTGATCAAAGTTTCTGAGTTATTTACGCAGTAACTGGAAAAACTAACTGCGCCTACCTCACTCACGTGCAGTTTCACCTTGCAATCGACATACTCATAGATACTTAGACACGCCCACGCGTGTCGGAGGTAAACTATTTATACAACTCAACAACCTATGTACAGTCAACAGAACGTCAGACGTTCTGTTGACTAGTTGTCGATTGTCAACCTCGAATTGTTTGAGGTAAAGTCGAATGTCGATTGAGAAAATTTTACATTTATGTAATCTGATTGTGTTTTAATCAAAAAATGTTTAAAAACCGATGGCAAATTTTTTGTTGTAGGTATAGTATATAAATGTGAGTACTTACCAGGTCTATAGGCCCCTAGGCTTATTTTAAACGTTAAACGTTCAATAAAGAAGAAAATTTTATTTATTTATTTAAGTCAAACTTAAATCTACCATTACAGGTGACCTATGCGGCAGACAAGTTATTGTACTTACTGCCGCACTCAGAGACGTCAATTAACGATAATGAGTATTAAATGTCAAAAAATGACAATTCAAAACTAGTCTCTATTCTTGTCAGGTCTTCGGTCTAAATTCAAATGAAAATTTTTGACATTAAGTACTCATTAAAGTTATTTGACGTCTCTGAGTGCGGCAGTTAATGTTACTTACACTTTTTAGTTATATAATTTTTGCACGTACTTTAATGTTAACTTAATCTGATACTAAATATAATTAGAAATTTAGTTAGAATTGTGTACTTACCTATAGATTATGTATTCAACAATCTGTTATTACCTTGACTGTATGCAAAGTTACGGTTCCTCGTGCAATGCCTTATCTTTCGCTTCGCAGTTTACCTATTTCAGTCACGGTGCATAATCTGCATGAACCAACACGGTCTATTTCTTAGGCGTTTACTTAGGTATATCTCGTAGAAACATTGGGCAAGACTTGTATACGCAACAGTTTCTTCTATATGATACCTACTAACTTCCAAATCTGGATTTTAACCTGAATTTGGAGGAAAATGGTCCTAAACGGATATGCTGCCTAAAGCGAATGCTCTCGTGTATAAAATAAATTTTCAAAACGGAAATTTTCCCGTCAACCTTATTGACTGTTTCCTAGAGAGGAAATTTAAATCCCTATCTGTCGTCTATATGGGTATGTGGATACTATTATATAGGTATACCAGAGCTTTAGGCAGCATGTCTGTCTAGTGCGTATAGGTATAATCTCATGTATAAAATTCATTTTCAAAACGGATATATTATTCTCGTCAACTTTATTGATTGTTTCCTTGAGATGAAATCACATCTTGTACAGCCGATAACTTAATGCCTACAAAATCTGTAACTTCTAAATTCTGGAATTCCTAAATTGGTCGATATCGAGCCCTTGGGGTCGCTATCGCTTTCCCAGGGGCCGACATAAACGAACCAACAGCAAAGTTTTTAAATTGGTAAATATTTTGTATCAATAGGAAAAATATTAGACATAGGATTTTTAAGTTATTTGACGGGGTCTGAGGTATTAGTTAATTTTGGAAAAAGGGTCTCTTGCCCAATATAGCTCGGGAACCCCTGTCCTAAATTATAGTAATTATCTAAAAAAGCAGTGGATAGTCACAAGAGAACTTGACCTACCCTACTATTGGTTAGCTTAGTACATTTCTGTTATGAAGAGGCGGATTCAGATCAAGCAACCACTTATTGTAACAAATTCGCAAGAAACTTTTGCCGCTTTAAAACCAAAGTTACCTAGTGTTCCAAAAATTTGCCGTTTTCATTATTTTATGATGAATTTAAGCGCGCCGTTGATGTGCTCCAGTTCATACTATATTCTTTGGACAGGTGATAATTTTTTGCTATTTGCTTTTATACGAGTCTCGCGTGAGCAGTCGTGACGTGATAAACCGGTCTCCACCAAAAATTCAATGTCAAGCCCACGAAGTTTCAAATGGTTACAGCATCGACACACCCACCGTGTCAGCGCCCATCAAATTTATGTTAAAAGCCTTTGAGTTAAGGCTTAATTTAACATGCCAATCGATAGATGACTCCGCATCTACGTCAAAAGTTGCTCACGCGACTGGTTTGGGTTTTAGTTTGTTGAAACCCCTTCACGTACCAGTTACGCTTTGTCTTACATAGTGATTTAGCGTGCGTTTGTGCGAGTACTCAATATTACGATGTTATTGAGAAACATTTGCAGAGCGGCGTTAAAATCCAATGTAAGATATTATTCTGTAAACAACTTGAGCAAGGGCCCTCCAAAAATATTAATAACCGGTAAGTTTAACTTCGTACTAAGTTCTAAGTAAATTTTGCTATAATTATACTACGATACGAGCGTAATGAAATCGAAAGTAAATAAGTTACAAAAGAAACAGGTAAACGTAGGCGTGCCTTCACGGGAAAGTGAGTGATTGTTGATTGAACTAAAATTGGGACTTAAGATATAAATTTAAAACTGTAACATTGGATTATACATAGGTATATAGAAAAACATTTGAATATTGGATAACTTATCCAGGGTACAGAAGTTAGAACTTAGATTACCCAACTAGTAAATTTATTAGAGTACAAAATTGTAATTGCGTTGCTGTAGGTATACGAAGGCGAATAAGAAAATTTGCTATGGTAAAATATTTGCTGGGTATTGAAGTTTAATACGTCGACAGATAATCTTATTATTGACTGGATATCTATAAAAATTTGCGACCTAGATATTCCATTAGAGATCCCATATTATGGGAGGAAAGAAGAAACTGTTCTTCTCTATCCTTAACTCAAAGGCTAAGGAATTATAGATTCGTTGACGTCTGGCTCTTGTAAGGCCGAAGTTTTATTGCAAATTAAACATGAAATTTAAAAATGGATTTTTTTTCGCATTGCATTGAATTTTCATGATTGGTGTGCAATAACATTGACAATTAAAAGTAACAAGGTTTACAAAGTTTGATTAAATTGTGCATCATTATAAGCAAAATTACACTATCTATCTCTATCTAACTAATCTATATGTACTGTGCTTTTTTGCAGTGGCACTATACCCACACATTTAAAGTAAAACTACTTCTATGAATTTCACTCGCAGTATTTCGATGTTTTTATTTTTTAAATCGGAAAAAAACTTTGTTTCAATAAACTCACGATTAAAAAGTTCCCCATATCTATCGTTAGCAATTTTACATTCATACATACATACATAATTCACGCCTATATCCCTGATGGGGTAGGCAGAGGTGAACTAGCACCCACGCTTCGCCAATTATGATCGGGCACAAAATGAATGAACTCATAGCAATTTTACATATTATGTAATGTAGGAATGATATTAATGTCGTGTTACTTACTGTATTTTCGAATTATCTAATTATAAATGAAACTAAACTTATTATTAACGTAATTAATGTTTATCCACGTTGAAGTGTCGGTATTAGGTACCTATTAGTTATTTAAAAAAAATATTAATTAAAAAAATTACATTAGCAAAGATGAGATTTCTTAAATTAACGACTAGGTATTTCTACAATTATTATTATGAGAACGAAAATTTATGTATTTTTTTTAATATAGTAACATGTTATATTTATTTAATTTACTGTCGAAGATATAGTTGAGAAACAGTTCCTTAACATAAAGACGTTAAAAATAGACGTTAATTATTAGAAAAAAAAATAATATTTTGGTACAGTCAGCGGCTCTTCAGACTACCCAAAACTGACAAATTTCTTCAATCGATTGTCTTGTCGGCAGTAGAGCCAAAAGTCGACTGAGAAAATTTAACATTTTGTGGTAGTGACGTGCTGTTGTCTGTACCTACAAATGTTATTACCTAACATAATTTGTTGAACAGTGATAGGTATTATCCAACATATAAAAATTAAACTTTAAGTAATACACAATAAACTTTAAGTAATAACTTTACGTAACACACTTCTTTAAAAGTAGCAAAGAGGCATTACGTAATGAATATTTTTCAAACTATTCTAGAAACAGCAACTTCGATATGAACTAGATCTAATTGTTATTAGTTAGTACCGATATTCTTATGGAACATATACCTAAAATACAATTGTTGCAAAAACTTTTTTTTTATGCCCGGAGGTGAAGATGGGGTCTCACTCAGCAAACCCTCCGGACGGGGGGAGGGAATTGGGAAATGCATCACGTCGCTTCTTAATCGTACAAGACAGATACAACTCAAAATTGAATTTAAGCAATAGAAAGTCTCGTAGCTAGTCATAAATTTAGAACACAGTACCTATTTGTCATTATTTTTTACCACAGAACATAGTGCGCGCGGCAAAAATCGCCAAAAGACGACGCTGCTCGTCTTAGAAAAAAAGAATTCAAGAAGCGATATCTGGCATTTTTAATTTTTAATATTCTCCATGTCGAAGAACTTATCTACATTTTTCTCAATTATTGCTATTACAAATTTACCTTTGCCTTATGCGCACATTCTATTCAAAACATGTTTATTTGCCAATCCAACACATGTCGCAGTTTGCTATTCGAGGACATTATTCTAAGACGCCATAAATTAGCAATAACTTAACCTTACGTTCGATCTCATAAATGCGAACAAAATATCGTGACGATTCAACTTACCTTGCGTGTACCTACGTAGGTAGGTAATCAAAATAACTTATGTAACGTCACACACTTATGTAAGCAAAATAATGATCGCACTATTCTAACTGCCGCACTCAGAGACGTCAAATAACGTTATTGAGTACTAAACGTCAAAAAATGACAATTCAAAACCAGTCGCTATTCTTGCTGGGTCTGGGTCTAGATTTCAATGAAAATTTTTGAGATTAAATACTTACTAAAGTTAATTGACGTCTCTGAGTGCGGCAGTTAAACTCTTAGCATTCCATGGATTCACCTTGCGAGTCCGTAGTGTAGCGAAGAGGGAAGTCAGTGGTTACCTACAACATATCAACACTCACCTGCGCCACCCCAACTTCTCTCTCTGCCCAGCGATATTTGGCAAGATTTTGTGGGAGTTGCCACACGCGTTTCTGTGTAGAACTTACGAAAGTTCAAGACCACAGATATATCATATATCTGTGCTCAAGACAATCCAAGGTCTTGTAGGAATCTATAAATATAGGGATTCAGCTAATAATAACGATAAAAACCTATCTCAACAACCAGATCTACAATCTAACAGGTTTATCTACTTAAAACTAGTAGACACTAATGCTTATTATTATATTACATTCACAGGGGGTCTAGGTCAACTCGGTGTTGAGTGCGCAAAGTACCTTCGAAACAGATATGGCAGAGAGAACGTCATATTATCAGACATAATAAAGCCCACAGAAGAAATAGTCAACGATGGACCCTACATATTTGTGGACATTCTAGACTTTAAGGGATTGCAGAAAATCGTGGTGGGTCACAGAGTAGATTGGCTCATACACTTCTCAGCGCTACTCAGCGCTATAGGAGAGCAAAATGTACCGCTAGCTGTGCGCGTGAATATAGAAGGAATGCACAACGTCATAGAATTAGCGAAACAGTACAAACTCAGAGTATTCGTACCCAGCACGATTGGAGCCTTCGGGCCGGATTCTCCACGGAACCCAACCCCGAATGTGACGATACAACGCCCGCGGACTATTTATGGGGTGTCCAAAGTGCACGCGGAATTATTAGGCGAATATTATTATCACAAGTTCGGTTTGGACTTTCGCTGTTTGAGGTTCCCTGGCGTCATCTCAAGTGATCCACCTGGCGGCGGAACCACAGGTCGGTAACATCGCTGGTTTTTATCATTACCAGCTATATTTATTTATTTGTTTTATTAGGTTTGCCAACATATTTACAAACTAAGGACAGTACTTACTTAACCCGTTCCTCACTCGGCCTAGATGTGTTTGCTAAAGCATTCGATAATGTCGCTGTAGACACTTATGTAAATTCTATGGTGGATGACCGTATAGTTCTTAATACTTGAGTCAACATTACATATGTATATCAGCAAATCTCAATAGGTCGCTAGAACACCTCTAGTTCCAATTTCTACGACGGAGCTTTTCGTGTTCTCAGGATCAACTTTGTGTTGTAATCGACTATCGTTTTTGTTTATTTAACTCTAAAAATTGACTGCTTACTTTTAAAAAAATCTTTTTAGAATACACAATAATTACCTACCTATATACTTTTTAAAAGATCTTTTAGGCTTTCTACTATTTTATCTTAATTAACTCTAAGGATATCTTTACCTTCTATGTTATCTTACATATCTTTTAGGATATCTGACAACTTATCCCGCGGGATAAGTTTTGAGCCCGATCAGTTGACGAAAGCCTTATTTTATCGTACTTATCTTTAAGGATATCGTCGCCTTCTTTTATCCTACTTCTTTCAAATGATTCAATTATATTTTCAGACTACGCTATCGCCATATTTCACGATATCCTTCGGAAAGGTCACTACCAGTGCTATCTCAAGCCGGACACGAGACTACCCATGATGCACGTAAAGGACGCTCTCCGTGCCCTCTCTGATTACCTTGAGGTTCCCAATGAAAAGCTCAACAGGAGGGTCTACAATGTAACATCGATGAGTTTTACTCCAGAGGAATTAGTGGCAGCCATGTCCGAATATGTAAATGATATCAAAATCACCTATCAACCTGACAGCCGACAAGAAATAGGTAAGCAAAAAAAACTACCTACTTAAATGACTCTACCCACAGAACTCTAGGTATGGAATAGGTATAACTTATTCTATGTGGTAGGATATTTTTTGTTTAAATAACTAGGTCCTACTTAAGTTTTATACCTAGATACTGCATTTAACACAGTCATCCAATAATCACAAGTCAACAAAATATATCTACCTACCCAGGACCTACATATTTAGTAGTAGACAAGTGATTGATCCAAAATCTTCAGATACTAAATGGAACATAAACCTTAGCGAGCCAAGCCTTAGGCTTCGTCAGGAGGAAGATGTAGATACTATACCCATTAATACCTATTGTCGAACGTAAAAATATTCGTATCGAATGTTGAGAATTCGACAGTGTAAGGAAATTAAATTATTTTATTTGCGCAACCTTCATGTGAGGCTGTGTCAATACCGGCACAAGACTTTACATAGGCCGATATGTACTTTGTGCAGAAATAAAGTAAATACCTACATAGTTCTTAATTACATACACTATTTATTATACTTGAGTTTATTTATACTATAACTGCCGCACTCAGAGACGTCAAATAACGTTAATGAGTACTTAACGTCAAAAAATGACAATTTAAAACTTGTCGCTGTTCTTGCCGGGTCTATGGTCTAGATTTGAATGAAAATTTTTGACATTAAATACTCATTAAAGTTAATTGTCGTCGTCTCTGAGTGCGGCAGTAAGAGTATTAATCCGCTACAAGATAAAGTTTTGTGTATTAAATTTATCCGGGACTGCTAACTAAGGCAATCTGTTTATTTTTTGTTGACGAGTACCAAACTATCAACCCATGCTTAGGTTTGTATAATTTTAAAAACTCAACCAAATAATTAATCTAGTAAATTTTTTAGACATCTATACACATTGAGTTATATACGCTAGTAATAGTAGTTCAATGATGATATCGTCTATCTGCCGCACTCAGAGACAAATAACGTTAATGAGTACTTAAAGTCAAAAAATGGCAATTCAAAACTAGTCTATATATTCTTGCCAAGTAGAATTCTAGATTTGAATGAAAGATTTTGACATTAATAAACTCATTAAAGTTAATTGACGTCTCTGAGTGCGGCAGTATTATAAGTCACAAATCAACATTCATTTATTCATGTCATTACAAGTACACGATCCGCCTCTGTGGTCTAGTGGTTCGTCCACCGGAATTAAGATCCAGAGGTACAAATTTGTGCTCGGTTTGGTTGGTGGTAGGACTTCTTTCTAGTCCGCCTGGCTAGCTACCACCATCTCATCAAAAATCTGTCGCATTATTGTGTAATAATGTTGACAGCATTATTGTGTTCCGACAATTGTGATAAGATAGCCAGCCCCTCTGTGGTTGAGGGTTCCAGATGAAGCTTGATTCCATCATCTTCGGCCCTTATCGTCACTTACCATCAGGCAGGTGAGATGAAGAGCTTGCCTGGCTAGCAAAAAAAAACACTTTATGATTGTCAAGACGTTAGTCATCCGAAACCCGTGGGTCCAAGAGAGGATAATTAAACTAGTGCGCAGTACCTATATGCCTTATAGTTAGTCATTCCATAATGAATCTCCAAAATCCACCCAATACCGGATCCGCCAACGAAGCGCTGACCCTACTAAACGTGCCAGAGCATCGATTTTTTTTTTTTTTTTTTTGAATGGACCTAGGCTGTTGGCCGAGAGGCCTTTACAGCATCTACCGGGTTTTTTGGGGAAGGCGAAGACCTTGACCTAAAGCCAAACGTGTCCTCAAGCCTTGCAGTCGAGCACTCCCTGTGAGGGTGCCTTCACAGCAGGCGTCCCCCGTGTGGGGACGACATCTCCCGAGGGAGGTATACTGCCGCGGAGAGCCTCGCAGGGCGCCCGAGTCGGAGCTTGGATCGGCAGGCCTGAGGGTGCCTCTAAAGGCGCGGACCTCGGCTCAGGCGTGCCGTGTAGTGGGGGGAGGGGGCGAGAAGCGCCCAGGGACACGAGTGTACCTGGTAAAGCGCCTTGTGTGTAGACCGGGTCTTCGCACTCTTATACGACGAGTGCGGTGTGTAGGAAGGGTGTGTGTGGTGTGTTCGGCTCTTTGATTGGCCTGTGTGATTGAGTCATCCGGATCGATGAGAACGTTTTTGGGCCTACGGAAGGCCCGCCCTACATTGGGCAACGGAGAATAATCCGCCGCTTGGACTACCAGCGGGTTTGGGTGGTGGGGAGCATTGTTAAAGAAACGCCTCGAAGCGTTCTTCATGTACTGCGCTATGGTTGGGAGATCGAAATCGCGGTGTAGATCTACGTTTCGCATGTACCATGGGCACCCGGTGGCCATACGTAGAAAGCGATTTTGAATGACTTGCAGCCTTTTGATACGCGACGGGGCTGCATGCGCGAATACTACACTAGCATACGTCATGATTGGACGGACGCAGACTTTGTAAAGTGTCAACTTATTTCTAAGTGACATTTTACTCCGCCTGCCTAGAAGATGGTAGAGCCGTCCGAGCACAAAGTATGCCCGGTTTCTGACCGTGTCTATGTGCGATGCGAACGATAACGAGGGGTCTAGCGTGACGCCCAGATATTTGACCCTCCTTTTCCAAGGAATCGGTTGGCCAAACAGGGTGACTGGGGGCAGAGTGGGGGGCAGACGCCCACCCCGATTAAAGTACATGGCTGCACTTTTATCGGGGTTGACCTCTATCCTCCACTTGCGGAACCATTCGCCCAGGGCGTTCGCGGCTATCTGGAGTTTACGTACGACAAAGTTGCGGTTGCGGAAGGACGTGAAAAGGGCGGTGTCGTCCGCGAAAAGCGCGAGTTCGACGCCCGGAGTGCGCGGTATGTCGTTGACGTATAGTGAAAATAAGAGCGGGGCGAGTACGGAGCCTTGCGGGACTCCGGCACGTATCGGATGGGCCAGAGCATCGAATCGACCGACAAGCCGTACGTCTGTAGAGAAACCCATCATTGTCGACGTTTAAATTGCAGCATTGTAAATTTTGCACCAGATAAACTCCTTCAACTCGTCAATGACATGAATCGAAACATACCCACTAACTGCCGCACTCAGAGACTCAGAGGCGCAATCAATTTTAATGAGTAGGTACTTAATGTCAAAATAATTCATTTAAATCTAGACCTTAGCCCCGGCAAGAATCACCCATTATCGTTATTTGACGTCTCTGAGTGTGGCAGTAAGTATAATAAGTAACATAGTTATTATTTTGATTTATATTTCAACACTATTTATAAATGTTAGAAAAATTATTATCTCAAAGAAATTTGTGGTTAGAAAAAGTTCGAAAAATTATAGTCTTCTTGATGCAGGACCGCGTCGTCCGCTTACCGGGCAGATGCCTAAACCAATCGGCCAACCAAGACACTACTATTTTGATTTATATTTCAGCACTATAAATGTTAGAAAAATTATTATCACACAGAAATTTGTGGTTAGAAAAAGTTCGAAAAATTATAGTCTTTTTGATGCAGGACCGCGTCGTCCGCTTACCGGGCAGATGCCTAAACCAATCGGCCAACCTAGACACAACTACTATTTTGATTTATATTTCAGCACTATAAATGTTAGAATAGTTATTTGTTGTACGTGAGTGCAAAGTTGTTTTTTAACCGCGTGCTCAATTTTCAATCACGAGCGTAGCGAGTGATTCAAAAATTAGAATCCTGAGCGATAGCGAGGGAATCAAAAGAGCACAAGGTGAAAAATTTTTGCACTCGAGTGTAACACGTAACTTTTCATCCCCCCCAACGAGGAAATTGCAAAATACAAAAAAAATACAATCACAACAGTTTCTGTTTTCACCCAGAAACTTCCACAACACCCTCCCATTAACCCAAACACACTCTCAACACCCACCCAGAAACACCCACAACATTCACACCCGCAATACACACCCATCCACTCAGACACACCCAAAAAACACCCATTTACCCAGAAACACCCACAAAACACCCATTCACCCAGAAACACCCACAAAACACCCATTCACCCAGAAACACCCACAAAATACACATTCACCCAGAAACACCCACAAAACACCGATTAACCCAGAAACACCCACAAAACACACATTCACCCAGAAACACCCACAAAGCACTCATTTACCCAGAAACACACAAAACACTCATTCACTCAGAAACACCCACAAAACACACATTCACCCAGAAACACCCACAAAACACCCATTCACCCAGAAACACCCACAAAACACGTATTCACCCAGAAACACCCACAAAACACACATTCACCCAGAAACACCTACAAAATACCCAATCACACCCAAAAAACACTCAATCACCCAGAAACACACAAAACACTCATTCACTCAGAAACACCCACAAAACACACATTCACCCAGAAACACCCACAAAACACCCATTCACCCAGAAACACCCACAAAACACGAATTCACCCAGAAACACCCACAAAACACACATTCACCCAGAAACACCCACAAAACACCCATTCACCCAGAAACACCCACAAAACACGTATTCACCCAGAAACACCCACAAAACACCCAATCACACCCAAAAAACACTCAATCACCCAGAAACACCCACAAAACACCTAATCACACCCAAAAAAACACCCAATCACCCAGAAACACCCACAATACTCACCCATCCATTCAGACACACCCACAAAAACCCATTCACCGAGACACACCCACAAAACACCCATTCACCGAGACACACCCTCAAAACACCCATTCATCCAGACACACCTCCAACAGCCACCCATCCACCCAGCCACACCCGCAACATTCATCCAGACACACCTGTAAGTACCTAATAAAAATTACCGTCCCTAATGGAGTTCCGAGACGGTCAATCTATGTATGTTTTTGTTCCGTTGCTAGCGTAAACAAATCAAACAGACCTAAAAAGCTTTTAAATGCTTGACTCAAGCATCTAGCAAGCGTTGTAGACGATCAAAATGTTTAAAGCAAGATTGACGCCAAGCTGATTGACCGTCACGGAACTCCTAGGTTTTAACAAATTTATGGCGTGAAAAGAAAATGGCGCGCGCAAAGCAAATTACAAAAAAAGTACACCAAGAAGGTTCCGAATCTGAGTTTTTAACAAATTAAAATAGGTTGCATGACAATTTCGGCACCATGGAGGTAGAAATAAATATGTATAATGATGTTTTGAATTCACAAACTCATTGCACACGATGTTCTAAATTCAAATTTACTTTAACCTCTAGACTCAGAGTAAATAGGTCCTATTTAGTCCGAGCCTCTAGAGGATAAAAACGGCTTTTGCACTCAGATATCGAAGAGCAAAAACGCTTTTTCCGAGAAGGTGGGATGAAAAAATTATTATCACACAGAAATTTGTGGTTAGAAAAAGTTCGAAAAATTATAGTCTTCTTGATGCAGGACCGCGTCCTCCGCTTAGCGGGCAGATTCCTAAACCACTCGGCCAATCTAGATTTTAATTTGAACATCATATTTAAATGTTAGAAAAAATAGTACAAAAAATATGATGGTTAGAAAATGTTTCGAAAAATTATGGTCTTGATTGGGGAATCGAAACCCCGTCCACTAATTTTTCGAATTTTTTCCAACCATTTTTAAATGACCGCAATTGACCCATAATAATAATATTTTATATATATTTTTTATATATATATATATGGAAGCCTTCTATGCTGGCCTGGGAGCGAACAAATAACGTTGAATAGGCCAGCCCTTTTTTTTTTTTTACGGAGTGGACAGCCTTTACTACGCACCATATCAGCGAGAATAGGCCAGCCCTAACTCATCCCATGGGTGTCGTAAAAGTCGACTAAGGGAGATTGCCCGGTGTAGACCAATAAGCACCTTGGGGCACCCGAATGGTGGAGGGCAAACCACCAACAACAGCATACCCAAAGAGGGTTGGTGTCAGGCAGGCGGCCGGTTGTAAAACCTAAGCCAAAACATTGAGCAGTATGGATTGGAATGTTGTCATTCTAATCACTCTCTCCGTTCATGGGTCTCTCGACATGGTCCGTTCCGTCTCTTTTCTATACATTAATTCATCACTAGCACCTTTACGGTGGGATGGATGATATGAATCAAAAGGGAGTGGATGGCTTGATGACGTCTGACATATGAATGGAAGAGGAAACATGCTGCGCCGACCCCAGATAGACTGAGAACAGGGCAGGAAGAAGAAGATATAATTTAATGCATGAAATTGATTTGATAATGTGATATAATGATATAATATGATTAATGAAATGTATAAATTCAGTCAAGATAATTTATTAAATATAATTATGTACCTATACCAGAAATAAGATATTGCTGTGCCCTTGCAGGGTCATGTTTGATTCTCTTCATTGTTAAGACATGGTGCAATAAAATACAGACTTTGACTTTGAACCACAAATTTCTTTGTGATAATTTTTCCAACATTTATATAAAACACCATATTCTTTGTATTAAGCAAAACATTGTCAATTTTCAGCGGACTCATGGCCACAAGTGTTCGATGACAGCGAGGCGAGGCGCGACTGGAACTGGCGGCCCGAGATAGATCTGGACAACCTCGTCAGAATGATGTTCAAAGAAGTCGAGGAGAAGATTGCGGCCAACGGAATTTCTAGCTAGTAGTGCCTACCTAACCCTTCTCCCTGCCCTGTTCCCAGTCTATCTGGGGTCGGCGCAGTATGTTTCCTCTTCCATTCATATCGGTCAGACGTCATCAAGCCATCCAGTCCATTTTGATTCATATCATCCATCACACCGTAAAGGTGCTAGTGATGAATGAATGTATAGAGAAGAGACGTAACGGACCATGTCGAGAGACCTTTGAACGGAGAGAGTGATTGGAATGACAACATTCCAATCCATACTGCTCAAAGTTTTGGCTTAGGTTTTACAGCCGGCCGCCTGCCGATATTAACCCTCTTTGGGTATGCTGTTGTTGGTGGTTTGCCCTCCACCATTCGGGTGCCCCAGGGTGCTTATTGGTCTACACCGGGCAATCTCCCTTAGTCGACTTTTACGGCACCCACGGGATGAGTCGGGGCTGGCCTATTCTACGTTATTTGTTCGCTCCCAGGCCAACATAGAAAGAAGACTGTGTGCCTACTTACCCCATAATTTATAAATATTGATCATCATTACCAGCCCTCTAATATCCCCACTGCTGGGGCACAGGCCTTCCTTTTGAAAAAAAAAAAACTTATAGGGAGAATGGGCAATAACCCACCACGCTGCCCAGCACGGGTTGGTGCACCAACGGCTTGACGTGCCTTCCGAAGCACGGAGGAACTAAAGATAATATATTTTTGGTCACCCATCAAATGACCGGCCTTGCTTAGTTTACGCAATCGCAGGCAAAGCACACTAAGCCACAAGCCACTGCGCTATCGAGAGCTTCGGGTTTGTTATCAGCAAATACAATCATCGTATAAACAGTCTCATTACTTATCCAGTATCTAACTACTGTTCATACTGATACTGAAAAATTAGCCTATTGTTATCAGAAATAGGTCCTCTAATTCACGTTTTTAAAAGTTGTATTTACATCTACATTTCGCCCACATTCGCGTGATTTATGTATACGATATTAGATATTAAAATTAATGTTTAAAAATTAACCCTAATATGTCGTCTTATTAGGTTTTTATTATTCTATTAGATATCTGATTCGAACAGTGGTGGGGGGAATAGTTTACAAAATTATTTCCCCCACCATTGTTCTAATCAGATAGCTTGATGTTTAGTTAAGTATTATTATAATTTTTAAGTAAAATGAATTTTAGATTTAAAAACCTTGTGATCCCAAAATATCTGTCAAGTAAACAAATATTAATTAATAAAAGTATTTTTATTTTATGCTCGCAAAGTATTCTAGAATTATAATAAATATTTAAATAGAATTAGAATTATTTAAATTAATACGTACTAAGTATTTCATCATTACTTAGTCAAAATGCAAGCCTTTAAAGAACTATGTTATGATAAGTTCAGACTGTATTTTTTTCTAATTTCACACTATCAATATTAGAAATATTATTACAAAGACAAATAAATAGTACATACCTATCCAACAATACTCAATTATGTCCAAAAAAACAAAAAATAATTTAGCCTGCAAATTATGAAACCTCCATAGTATCTACATATTGCGGTTATGATAAGAACTAAATTTTGAACTAAGACGATAGTGGCGCCGCCATACTTCGACGGTTTTATATTTTTCTGATCAGGTTTTAACAAAAAAAATTGTTCTGAATCATGACAAACATTTTGGAACAATCCTTTTCGACGAAGGATATTTGTATTATATCTATGATCAATTCTCAGTCTTTGATAAAATACAGCAGAGGAAGTAAAAAAGCATAATACATACATATTATAATATAAATTCCTTTATTACTTAACTTCCACAGACCAAAATAAGGTTATTCTTAAACTAACAACACAATACACAGGTAGGTTTTGCAGTATACACTGCAAAACCAATAAAAATTATGATACCGGCATTGTATCTATATAATTTTATTAATATTTATAAAATTTATTACAATTAGTTGACTTGATAATTATTAACATAAATTATTAGTATGTGATGTTACGTGGTCGCAAAAATTAAAAGTATGGACATGGTCTTATTAATAAAATGTATCTAGCTAGCTATAATATAATTGAATTATTATCATTTGCTTTAAGGTTGCGTGAAATGGTCACTCTAAATACAATATATCTAGCCCATCATCTATTTATTATCCATTCAATTTTAAAATTGTTAATTAAGTCAGCATTGTACGGTCAACATCACAATGTAGACAAAACTGTAGTAGGTACAACAGCATATCAGATTTAATCAAGTTCGACTTTGACTTTGATTGAAATTACGACTTTGTGCTTTACTACCAAAAAGGTAAGTTTAAAATCGATTGAAAAAAATTTAGTTTTGGGTAGTCGGAAATGCCATTGACCTAGTATTGACGAGTATACCTACTAGTCAATATTTCTCTAGCTACTCTGCAGGGAAACACAGTCGTTGGTTTATACCAACATTATCACTGAAATCACTAAAATAATGATTTATAATAATAATTTAGCATAAGGAGATTCGATAAATGCCGTGTGGTGACGGCAGAGTAGAATACAATTGTCACCACCCCAAATCTCTCCCGTGGGTGTCGTACAAGGCGACTAAGGATAAATCAGTGATGAGGAATGGCCAGCAGCGTTCCTCTTATACCACCTAGCAAATTAGCAATAGTACTGCTACTTTTGTGCCCGATAAACGGCAATAGGCTCGCCACCTATTACATGGGACTTGTCATAGTTGGCGAAACGTGGGTGCTAGTTCACCTCTGCCTACCCCTTCGGGGATATAGTCGTGATTTATGTATGTATGTATGTAGATTCGATAAAAATCACTTGTTCTCAGATTATACTTGTGATTGATATTTATTTAAAATAAAAATTCAAAATTTAGCAATCCGCCATATATAGTCAAACGCCGCGTGACGTCGAAATTTTCGGGATTTTATCTGCCAATCAAAATCACTCTATACTATAGAAACTGTCATGTTTTACGCTATAGTGACGTCACACAGACGCCATTGCTGTTTTGGCGGAAATTTTAATTTACATTATCCAAGTTTTCTCTAAGACAATCTAAAATATAAAAGAATCAATCGAAAAGATAAAATATTAATGTTACAAAATTATATATAAAATATAAAATATTTTAAGTAAATACGTAAAAACAATGTGGTGTAGTTTTTCAAAATTAGTCATCATGTCTATTGTATTATAGCGACAAGGTGCTGCACTACTATTTCTGACGCCGACCGTACAACGCTGCCTAATATTCATTGACATGCGCATATGCAATTCGCTACCAGAGTGACACAATTCATCGCATTATATAAATAATTATATTGCTCAGTTAAGTACTCTATCAACTTCAAAAATCACACTACACAACTCAGTCTTTCATTTATTACTAGTAAGCAACGCGATCTTAAATACGATGCGTGGTTAACAATATTATTGATATATTATGTAGGAGTTCAGAGAATGCAACAGGATACTCTTTCCCTGGTACAGTTAACAACGAAAGTGGCTTAACAATTTATGGCAAAGTTGTCATCTCAACGAGTGACACGACGTGTGGTACCTATTGGTACAATATCAAAATACACAGTTATACAATTTTTTATGCAACTTTCGAGCCTGAACGTGCATATCGATTATAAAACAATATCAAATCTTTAACATAAGGTAACTTCTAACAGGTTAGATTACTTACTAACTACCTAATCAATACAAGAAGGGAAGCAATAAAGTTAGCTATACATAATAGTTAGTGTAAAAGCCCGAATACAATCTTCTGGGACGCTACATACTGCCATGTGCCAAATACCTACCAATTGAATATTTTTTTAGTAACATTTGAACTACGGTTTTTATAATTGTATACGAGTATATTATGTATCAGCACAAACAAGCGAAGCAGTCTAATCTAATATCCGTCTAAATAACAGTCGGCAACAAAAATCATATAAAATTAAAGCTTAACGTTGAATTAGATAGCTTCACACACTGATCAAAAAAAACTAAAACGGTTCCATGTAAAAAATATTACTGAATTGCTATGCGATTTTTTTGCTGACTGTATTTAGCAGATAGCCTGGCAGCAGGTATAGGAAACGTGTAAGATCAGTTAATATTGAACATCTAAAGTTGAACACTATTCTAACCTAGCGAGATAACTATGATAGAACACTATTGGGTGTTTTAAAATATGCAATGGGTTGATTGACAATTTAATTAATAATCTTCCAACATAAATAAACTTAAGGGCTTTGCATACTTTCGAACGGTAATGAAGTTGTGATGTATTTGACAATTTTTTTTGCGAATAAATAGTGTCAATTACTGTGGTAAAAAAAGATAGATAGAGGAGCTAGATAGCGCAGTCCTATTCCCCCAACTTGCGTTTATTATGCTTAAAATAATTAATTGATATTTTGTAAACAAATACATAATTAATATCAATTCAGTAGGTGTACAATTTAGCGGAACAATGCCATAGAGGGCACTTCATCTAGTATCGGACCATTAATCTTAACAACTTCTTACGAAACCTAAGTCAAAACACGACAATAATGCTCTAATGTAATAGATTTCAATACAGTCTACCTTGATAACTATGCTTATTTTAATACTTTATATTGTTAAAATCACAATTTCATATGCGGACGGCCGTGTGCAGCATGGAAGTATTATCATGTAAGTAAGCCATGTAATTATTATGAGGCCTTTTAAAAAAATGCATATCTCATTTAACTTAAATGAACCCTGAGGTACCACAAATGTCAAATGAATTCAGTTTCTAAAAGTTTAGGTTTGTAATCCCAAAATGAACCTATCAAGATTTAAAATCGTAAAGTAAATTAAAAAAAATATTATTTAGATTAGAAAACAAAAGACTAATGACGCGTGGAAAGATTACTTTTAAAATAAATTATTTAATTGACTTTACATATTTAATTGTATGGCCACGGCACGATACGCCATATAAATAAAATTAATCGTGTAATGAAGCGATTCACTACAAATATTGCACTTAATAAAAATCACGTATTTAAAATTGGTTAATGAAAAATAACAAAACATTGAGAATGTTAACTAAAAGTAATATAATTTATGTGTCTTCTTAATTGCACGAATAATATTATTTACTGATACAACAAAATAATTCATCAGGATTTAGTAACGTAACACTTTAATGTATGAATGCATGATGATGATGAATTTACATACATATCAAGTCCATAAAAAAAGTTAGTTCCATATACATACCGTGTTGATAATTATTCCTAATGTAGTTACATATGACCATAATACACAGGACAGCAAATAAACTATAATTCGACTTCGTCAAAAAGTATAAACTTACATCTACCAAAGTAACCTAGACTAAACTAGTGACATTTCCCAAAACTAAAGAAATCATAAGGAATATCCTCATTCATCATCATACTTCACTCATTGTAGAAGATAACAACGTTAAGGGCGAACACATGTAAGTAAAATGACGAATAGTTGTAAGTTTAACACATTTTGGGTTACAAATTTCAATAAATAAGTATTTTATCCTCTTTTGTCTATTGCAAATCAATACCTAACCCAACGGTATGTGACAAGACATAATTCCCACAATATAAATGTAAATTGTACTATACAGTATTGCACAATAAGGACCATAAGTATTTGCAATATGGGCGGTTAATTTCTATGATAAATAAAAAATACAATCACAATAAATTGATCATCGTCGATATAGCTGGGATCATAGATTATGATGCTAAAATGTTTAGCCTTAACAATCATAATAACAAAAGAAAAATACCGGCTTCAAATAAAGGTTATGATAAAACATATTGAAGAACAACTATCAGCTGATGTAAAAGCATAAGATATAAATAAAATTAATCTTTTTTTATACTTGGGAACAATTTACTTTAGTATAGAACATAAAGTGAAAGAAAAACACAACACGCATGTTTATTGAAAATGACTAAACTTAAACTATTTTAAAAGCTCTAACGCACTCATATCCCTTCACATTTTTTATGTTCGTTGGTGATTGAGGATCATTGCCTAAAGAACTAAAAGCTCGTAACACCAAAATAAAAAATTAATTTTGTTACTAAAATGGTGCAAGTACTTATTCTAATAATATTATACAACGTACAGGTAAACCGTTTAAGTACTTTATTCGATCAAAAGGTTTTAGGTAATTTAATAGAAACGAAGCAGAAGATGAGAAAATTCAAAACAACAAATTAAAAATGCAGAAATACTGAAAATCTATAAACAAAACGTTGGCAGAAACAGCTATAGCCTAAAAACGCATAACAAAACTTAACTAAAAACGCATAACAGAAATACTGAAAATCTATAAACAAAACGTTGGCAGAAACAGCTATAGCCTAAAAACGCATAACAAAACTTAACCAACAATCCAATACGATAGACGATTGATTGACTTAATTACTGCTCTAAAAAAATGCGATTAAGCCTTATTGAAAGGCCCCTCGGTTTTATGTAACATTATTTTCTCTTAAAATTACAATCACTTGAAAATGTAAATGTATATTTTCAAACATGGCAACAAAATATTGAAGATATCACATTTTTTGGTAGGGACATATACGGGATTGGAAAAAAAATATAGATGTGGATCTTGCTTACTATCAAATGTAATTTAAGTGAAATTTCAATATTTTTGATGCGAAATCTGTGCACATGGAACACTTGTGTGCAATTTAAATAAAATATGGATTATTGTATCCTGCAGGTTCTTATTACAATAATATTGGGTGCTATGACATATTATCTCCAAGCTATTATTAATTTAATGATACATTTAAATAACGCCAACATAACAAAATACACGCAACGACCGAAGGTTACTTTAACTATTATGCATTAAAATAAGAACATTGAACTGAGCGAATTTATATTAACTATTGTTAATCATTTAGGTCCACCCAAAATCGTTTGTTATGGAATCATACTTAACTATAAGGAAATGGATGAATGTTGCATTTCCCTTGCATAGGACTCGACATTGTTTTGGTAATACTTGCTAATTAACTTACAAAACGTATAGGTAGGTAGTGTATTAAGGTGGAAAAATTATTTCCATCATGGCAAGACTATTAAATGCAAGTCGAGCGCAGTGCATTAAACGACTGAAATGTAGTAGAATTTATTTAATGTAGCATTTAAACAGACGTTATTTAATTATTTATTCTTTCAAAAGTTTCACTCCAAATCCTAACAACTATGTATTTTCATTCTGGTATATTATTATATATTACTTTGAAATATCACCGCTACAAAGAAAGCGGGCTAATAAGAACAAATGGAAAGTCAAATAGTGACATAAAATTAAAAGACTTGTCTAATGCTTGTTTCCTTCAATTAAATTGAACAAAAATTCGTACTTGTAATGACTTAGATAAGTAAACGCCGGGACTGGTCGATACCTTAAACCACTTCAGCATTATCACCTAGCGGTATATTTCAACGATATTCAGCTACAGTAGCAAAAATATTTCCCCTCTACTAGCTTTGCCTATGATAAAAATTGACTTTTTCACAATACATTACGTTTTTAATCAGACTTTGCGTGCTGTTGTTCTTTTAACATGTTCATCTCTTTGAGACGCTGTCTTAGCTGCGCTTTTTTGAGGTTCGTCATTATTTGCGTCGATTGGTACAGCCATGAACCCTGGAATAACAAACAACAGTGTTTCGATAATATATTGCAATACATCGCTATCGCTTGTGTGAATAACTTCGCGTCAAAATTTAAATAGAAATACTTTGGCATTAGATTCGGCGCCTCGGTCTTTCTCTATTCCATTACTTACGGTTGTTTACAAATACCTCAACTTAAATACGAGACAGAAACTGATCCATCATTATAAATTTTATTAACTATATTTTCAAGGCACTCTTGTGAGTAGATACTCTGATACTGTGATATAAGAGGCTCACAAGATTGTGAGCCTCTTATATCACAGTTTTGTACATCAGTTTTTAGTTTTTATATCTATATTGTGTCTTTTCAGAGTGCCTTATTTTTGGACTTTCAATATATAAAATAGTGACGTTTTGGTGCTTTCATTTCTTGGACCACTGACTAGGACCACACGTACCACACCGTTATAACTCGAACAGAGGAACTTGGGAATGCTTGCAACCGTGTCTATGCTCATGATACTGTATTTTACATAATTTGTATGCAGTCTATTAAGATCTATACAGTACAAATTGAATGTGTTGTTGTTTGTATACTTCGATGAAAAATAAACAGGTAAATACTTTATGCAATTAAATACAGATATCCAACGAGGGTTAGTGTCATACCCAAACAGGGTTAGTGTCAGGCAGGCCGCCTGATGTAAGGTAAAGCCAAAACTTTAATAGTAATGCATACTATTACTTACCACCATTATCATGCAGTTAAGAAGAATAGGTATGGAAAACACGACGGATATGAATAATCCTTTGCTATCGAAGTACTGCTGTCTCGAGAATAACGCCCAGTTGCGAGCCGCCACCTCGTTGATGCTCTCCGAAAAATATACCAATAACACTGAAAAAAAGACGGTGAAGATATGTTTTATTTGAATTATTTAAGTACTTAAAACGTATTCGGAAAAATTTGATTTATTTGATGTAGAGATTTTTATTGGTTCTAATTTATATGTTTACGTCGTATATTATCTATAATTATTGTGTATATTAATTTCAATCAGTCAAAAGGGACCTCGTAAAACGGATTTGTAGAGATAAAATACCTATCAACATCAATAAAAAATATGAATAATCATTTCTGTAAACATCGCCTTATTAGTCTTATCTTCGATAATAAATGATCAGGTGATGAAATATTAACGTACGTCGGGATTTTTGTTAATGAATGTTGGAAACACACCACACGACATTTAAAATTACATACATACATAAATCACGCCTATATCCCCGAAGGGGTAGGCAGAGGTAAACTAGCACCCACGTTTCGCTAATTATGTTAGGTCCCATGTAATAGCTGGCGAGCCTATTGCCATTTATCGGGCACAAAAGTCGCAGTAAATTGCTATTGCTAGGTGGTATAAGAGGAACGTTGCTGCCCATTCCTCATCATTGATTTATCCTAAGTCGCCTTGTACGACACCCACGGGAGAGATTTGGGGTGGTGACAATTGTATTCTACTCTGCCGACACTACACGGCCATTTAAAAATTATTGTTCTAAATTCTACTTTAACGAGTTTCATATAGTGCACAACTTAGATTCTAACTTTAACCTAAAGCCAAGAAGGAATGATAATATTTACATGCCGTGTGGTAGAGCAGAATACAATTGTCACCACCCCCATCTCTCCCGTGGGTCGTCTAAGAGATAAGACAGCAATAAGTAATGGGCAGCAGCGTTCCTCTTAGACCACCTACCTAGCAATATACTGCGACTTCCGTGCCCGCTAAAAGCAATAGGCTGCCATCATTATTACTGTTACATGGGACTAGTGAGTGTAAATTCACCTCTGTCTACCCCTTTCGGGATTTAGGCGTGATTTATTTATGAATGTATTTAATAATATAAAGCCGTGTGGTGATGGCAGAGTAAAATACAACATTGTCACCACACCCATCTCTCCCGTGGGTGTCGTACAAGGCAACTAAGGGTAAAGACAGCATGAGTAATGGGCAGCAGCATTCCTCTTGTACCATCTAGCAATATACTGCGATTGATGTGCCCAATAAATGGCAATAGGCTCGCCACCTATTACATGAGACCTAGCTTAATTGGCGATAAGTGGGTGTTAATTCACCTCTGCTTTGCCTACCCCTTAGGGGATATAGGCGTGATTAATGTATGTATTTAATAATAATTTAATTGACTAACTTCGGCAAGCCGTGACAAATTCAAACTTGTGGATGGAGCGTTTGGCTTGGTTTGAGTAGGTTTACAAGCGATTGTAGCCAACCGACATCGGTTGGCTACATGTTTGATTTTTGTCAGAAATAAAAGCGCTTGCGATGCGTTTTGGAGTTTGCGGTAAATGTTAATACGTTGTGTTTACATCAAATAGTTAACAAAGATAAAACCATGTGTCATTACATTACAAATTTCGTATAACTCGCCGAAGCTATCATAATAGATATATAATCTTTGACAATCCGCTTTCCGGCTACTTTTTTACACCGAGCTGCGGCAGCATAACTGAGATAACGAGGTCTGAGTCGCAATAAACAAAGGTTTAACCTTAATTGTGAAGTAGATTGTAGTTACAATAAGATTATGCTGTTTGGTGATGGCAGAACACTACCTACCTAAGCCTACCGCGGTACCGCCTAACTCGATTGCTGATGATAGCTATATAGCAATGCACTGCTTACGGCTATAGCAGCCATCCTGAATTTTTAGGCAGTACGGATTTTGTGCCAAATTCATACAAAATCATTCGGTGATCATTCGCTCAAAGCTATCGCTAATAGTTTAGGTACATTTGGTGCGAAATGACAGCATGACGTCATAAACTATAGCTTTTGCTTTAGCAATCGAGTTAGGCGGTAGGCCCCCAGGACAGTTAAAAATATGAGTAGGTAATGGGCGGTAAAAGTTTTAGTGAGTTTTAGCATTTCTTGCACACAGCCTAGCAATGCTACGTTAAAACTATAGGTGGTTTAACGGTAGAAGCACAGTTTGCCAATTTTGGGTGTTAATACGCATTATGTACATAGTAAGTACGAGTTATTTCACTCTACCTGATGTACCTATGTGATGCAGAAAAAATGTGTATGCATTTTGTAACAATTGTCATAACGAGACATTGGATTGTCTTAAGCACTTTTTAAACTAAAATCTTTATAACTTTATATTATCTTCAACTATGAAGTTATTTACAATGTAGACAGGTTCTACCTAATCATCTGATGAAGGCAGTTATTTTTTGTTTATCCTTTATGCAGAAAAGCACGATCATAGTTTAACCTCAGTGATAAATGGCAAAGGTCATAGCTAAAAGAATAGGGTCATAAACTATTTTATAAAAATACCTGCTCGGAATGTATGTTCTAACTTGCACAAGAATGGATAAGCGAGTTCTTTTTTATTATTATCACACAAAAAGGCGAGCGGAAAACGTATAAATTACGAAGGTATTGTAAATTAGTCCTTAGTACATTTGTAAATTAGTCTGATTTAGTCTCGATGGATACCTAATATTTATTTTACAGTGCGCTTCAGAATCGATTTTAAAAAGACTTTACTTGTGTTAATAACATACATACATACATAAATCACGCCTACACCCCCAAAGAGGTAGGCAGAGGTGAACTAGCACCCACGTCTCGCCAATTATGTTAGGTCCCATGTAATAGGTGGCGAGCCTATTGCCTTTTATCGGGCACAAAAATCGCAGTACATTACTATTTCTAAGTGGTACAAGAGGAACGCTGCTGCCCATTCCTCATCATTGATTTATCCTTAGTTGCCTTGTGTGACACCCACGGGAGAGATTTGGGGTGGTGACAATTGTATTCTACTCTGCCGTCACCACACGGCACACGGCATGTTAATAACAATTAATTATAATATTAGTAAAGAACCTTATTGGTTACGGACTGATTTGGGGATGACATTAGCTGGCACGATAAGCTACAAACTTTTGCTTAACTTTCGTACTTTGTAAATAGAAAGAGAACTCGCAAAACTGTGAACATTTATAAATTGTACAAATACAAAAAACACATTAAGCGGATATGCCTATATAAAACTTCATGTAGATTGTAGTGTTGGTAATTTTAAATCAACATTCCCGTCCACGTATTTAATTCTATTTGAGGTTGGCGCATTGTCCTCTTTCTCCTATCTTTTCGTAAATCACTTGTTATATCCTCATTCACACACATACCCTCCGTTCCATTCGCTAATCTCATCCCGTCTTGTTTATCTAAATTATAAAAATGATTATTGGAGTTTGCTATGAGGTTCCTATTATCAGATAAAACTATTCACTTTATTAAAATCAATGCGATTTTTGTATAATCCAAGTCGCTCTCCTATGCAATTCTTTTTCTTATTGGGAAAGGTCAAGAATACCAATTTTTTTATGAAAGATATAATAAGGTCTTATATATCTTATATATAACTTAAGATATATTTTGTAGAGAAACTTTCTAAAAAAGGTGGTCATTCAGTATTAGTGTAGCCCCAAGATTTTTGAAGGTTTATGCTATGACTTCACAAAAATTTAAAATACATATACATTATTATGCATATATGTATGTAAATTAATTATGACATTACTACTGTCCAATCAAGTCAACCCGAAATGTAGAATGTACCATACCTTCCGTCATATTAAACAACAGTTTCCTAGACAAAATGCATGGCAAAGACATTCATTATTAGAAATAAATTATTACATACATAAATCAGGGGGGCCTATTGTCATGCATTGGGAACGTAAATCACAGTATATTGCTAGGTAGTTTGACATGAACGCTACTGTTGCTAAGTTTTTACCTTTCAAGAGACTATTATATTTACTTACAAAATAAAAATATTGCTTATTAAATACAAATTACAAACAATTTACAATTGCATTCCTGCAAAAGTAAGTATTACTCTCATAAACTTAGAACACACATTATTTCTTAGTCTTTTTTGACTTACATCTTTTTTTGTATTATGTGAATGATAATAACGCTAATAAATAAAAATAGGTTGGTTACTTATTTTTATTGTGTAGTAACAATTTCATTTTAATATGCAGTTGCAAATTTAATGTGATTAATTTCCCTAGTGGATAACTCAGAGGATTATAAAAATCTACTTAGGCATTCAGTCTGGTTTTAACAAGGTCACATAATAATTATTTACAAATTAATTTAGAAGAGCATATTTATTTTAGAAGCATACGAGGGCGGGTCAATAAATATCAATTCAATGTTTTGAATTTTTTGAACCTCTATAAAATCATATATTTTGGAAGGTATAAAAAAATTGGAGAATCGTTGGACAAAGTGTATAGAGCTCATATAAATAAAATGATTTATTTATCAAAAAATCTGTGTTTTATTCCAAAAGTCACGGACTTATTGACCCGCCCTCGTACATCGTGAAAGATTAATATTATGGCCCCAACTTAGCATAATCTGTAGAAATTATTCTTTTGTAGAAGAAACATCTTTATTATAGTTTTACACCAGCCATAATGAATAATAAACTAATATTCTAACACTCACATCTATCATCTAATCCACAGTAATAGTATGTAAGACTTTGTCAGCTTGATTATGGGCAACATCCAATGGGTTCAGCCCATTACTTCTCTAAATAGGTAGCCAGGCTTACTATAATCAAGGTACTTACATAAAATCATGAACAATATGACTTGAAAGTTTCCATAATTCCTTGTTGAAAAACATGTAAATGTTACAATCACATGAAATGATAGCAATGCCATCAGCCAGGGGTCTCGCCACTCAATCTGAAAAAATATTTTACATTGAATTTATTTCAATAGAAATAATCAAAACAGAGGCGTATCATCTTATACTCTTAAGGTATTATACTGATGATTAATATAACCTGTTTGCCATCAATATGTAACACAGTATAAAGCAAACAAAGATTTCTATTTTTTTCTACAAAACAGGATAAGATCAATTTCCCAGTAAAGGTAGTTTATTATTTCATGTCATATGAAGTAAAATATGACTAATATTTACATGAAATTAAAAGTAGGTAATAAGACTATAACAAAGATTTTTGAATTTTTTATATCTATACATTTGAATTTCTTTGTACTAACAAGCATTTGTAATATTTTTTCTCTTGAAGTCTGTAGAATGTTGGTATCTATGTTTGGCGTTCGTTCGGATGACACTAATTATACGCGCAAGTGTAGTAATTATACGCGCAAGGCGTATAACGATTCAGGGTCAACTGATCGTAGACCTAATGCAGCATACTGTATCCTACTGAAGAACACCTGAGATTAACGCTGACAAATTTAATATCGAAATATGTCAAATGACAATGCCAATGTTAAGGCGAACAACCGGTCAATTCAAGACATGATTTAAATGAGCAATAATTTATTTTCAACTAATTTAAATTACAATAACTCTACTTACACTACGTATGTAAGAAATAAAATCAGAAATTTCATTGACTTCAATGAAACCTTCCATGATTTAGATGGTTAACAGCGTAATCTGTTTTTGTACGAAGTGAAGAAGAGATTGCGAAGTAAACCAGCAACTTGTTTTTCGATATTTGCATGAATTCACCAAAGAGTATGTAATACACTACGTTTAGAATTCACCACCCACTCACGGAAAGAAACGAATAAATTACTACAAAGTTTGACATTGACAGTGAGTTACGGCATTGACATTTCCTGTTTTTTTTTTCATGCAGTAAGGCAACATAAAACAGCCCATACAGCCCTACTGTTAGTATTTAGATATTTTTTTTCAATTACAGTGAAATGTCGGTGTTTAATATTTTAATTTCTCGAAAAGTAGTTTTGGTGTGATATTAATATAGACTATATTGAATGAATGTTCGGATTTTTACTATGCTAGAGTGATATTAAAAAGTTTGTCTATAAAGTCGTGACATTAAATGACAGCGCTTTAATTAATAAATGCAGCAACATTTTACACTCTGACCAAAAATGATTGAAGTTAGCAGTTCATTCAAGTAAATTTATCATCCATCCGAATGGTGGAGGGCAAACCACTAACAACAGCATATCCAAAGAGGGTTGGTTGCGGGCAAGCGGCCGGCTGTAAAACCTAAGTCAAAACCTTGAGCGGTATGGATTGGAAATTGGAATGTCGGCATTCCAATCACTATCTCCGTTCATCAGTTTCTCGATATGGTCCGTTCCGTCTCATTTCTATATATTCACACATCACAACACCTTTCCGGTGTGATGGATGACAGGAATCAAAAGAAAGTGGATGGCTTGATGACGTCTGACCGATATGAAGGGAAGAGGAATCATATTGCGACACTGTCGGCGCAAGGCCCAAGTTGGGAACAGGGCAGGCAGGGAAAAGAAGATTTAGTTTTTTCAGTAACCGTGTTGACGAACAATAATTCGATTTAATAATTCGTGCATCATAATTATGGATTTACATCGGGTATAATTATAGCATATAATTGCCGAAATAATTAAATACCGTTAGGGCCTGTTTCACAATCGACAAGTAAGTTCGAAGTAGCTTACTTGGCAGTTCAATTGACATATATTTCATATTACAACTGTCAAATGATCGGCAAAGTAAGCTACTTCGAACTTACTTGTCGATTGTGAAACAGGCCCTAAGCGTGGCTGTACGGGTTACAGATCAAGTTGTCTTCTCGAATGTGTAAAAATAATTAAAAAATAAACCATCAACCAAAAGAAGTGTCAAAAGCTGTATGTATTGCTGACTGATGTATTTTTGTTTAATTCTTTGTCTAAAAACAAATAAGACATTTTTTTGTCTAACGATTTTTCATAATTGCCACTGCTGTAAATCGTTTTTTGCTTAGTCAGTTATTACTTCAATCTCTATACTATGCTCTAAGCTGGCATTTATATCATTGCGCTTTGTTATTTCTACCGACCGGTATTAGAGATGCCATCAAATGTTTTTCTTAATGTTGCATGGATTTTAATGGTGCACATAGCAAAAGGTGCCATCAGTGACGATGGATTGGGTAACATAATGAAACAAAATAGAAAATACACTCTAGATATAAGTGGTTGTCCTGTTTTAGAGAAACAATGCTCTCATTTATTAATTGATGATTTAGCGGTTCTTTCTTGTGTTCTAAACGCAACACATAATAATAGAACACAGATATTACCCATTTGTCAGCATAGAGTATGGACTCATCAAGCAGCATTCCTTGACAATACATTCCTACAGACTAAGTTACAAGAACCATGTCAAGACGAATCGGCAATTTCCGACTGTCTAAATCCTGGGCAGTATGGCATTGACTGCATCTTAAAAAAGAAGCCCAGCATTAAAAACAACAATTGTTTGAGATGGATAGTTAAAATAGAATCACTGATCTTCAATGACTGGCAAATCATTGGCAATTACTTAAAGAACTGTTTTGATGATATCCAAACATATTCATGTGGACGGATACCACCAGATAGTAAAAGCCTATCTCAGAGTCAAACATTAAAATGCTTACAAAATTTTGACCAAAACATAAAATCAGAATGTCAGTCAGAAGTGACAGCTCTCAAGGAGATGAAATATAGCACTTTACAAATGGATAAAATTATATTTGCTGCTTGTAATCTGGATCAGAAGAACTTTTGCCCTGATGAGTTACCAGGATCGTGGCTTATGTATAAATGTCTTATTAGTCACAAATTTGAAAGAAGTATGTCTTAATAATTTTATATACATATTTATACTGTCTTTATGGAAGTGATTTATACTAATTAATTTTTCAGGTATGACAAAAAGGTGTCAAGACCAGCTATTCTACGACCAAAGAAATATGGTCATGAATTACAAAATGAGTAAAGGCTTAGTCAAATCTTGTAAAGAAGATATCCGAAAATACCATTGCCGTAAAGGAGTAGTTGATGATAAAGATGTCCGTCTTGCTCAAATTTTATTGTGTTTAGAGAATATTGCTAGAAATGATAGCACAAAACTATCCTCTGACTGTATTGCTGAAATGATTGACCATCGCAAAATGTTGATGGATGATTATAGATTATCACCAGAATTAATGCAAAACTGTGCTAATGATATTACTATGTTATGCAGAGGAGTTGAAACTGGTGGGAAAACCATACACTGTCTTATGGATCATGCAAGGCCTAGAAGAAGGAAAGACAAAAGAATTAGTATGGCTTGTCAAAGATCATTGGAAAAACTGATACAAGAAGCTGACCCAGGAGAAGACTGGAGGGTAGACCCTATTTTAAGAAAGGCGTGCAAACCAGTTGTAGACAGAGCATGTAGAGAAATTAATGGAGGTAATGGCAGGGTGATGTCCTGTCTCATGGAAAAACTTGGTACTGTTTTAATGTCTGCTGATTGTGAAGCAGCTTTATTGCAAATTCAGTACTTCATTTCAAGAGATTTCAAACTTGATCCACAGCTATATAAAGCCTGTAAATTTGATGCAGTAACTCAGTGTAAGGCAAAACTTCAATGGGCTGATCTAAATGAGCAGCAATCAGAAAAGGACCCTTTAATATTACCTTGTCTTTACAATTATGCTTACAATTTTGATCTGAGAGGTGTTTTAAAACCTGCTTGTGAACAACAAGTAAGGAGAGTTATGAGACAGAGGGCAGTGAGTGTGGACTTACTGCCAGAAATAGAAGATATTTGTATTGATGACTTGGCTAACATATGTTTTGAAAACACTGGTAAGGGAGAAGAAATTGCTTGCTTACAATCCAAAATAAAAGAGTTGTCTCCAAAATGTAGAGAGGTTGTCATAAATTTCACTGAAACCCAAAGTGGTCACATAGAACTTAATGCTGTTGTTAACAATAACTGTAGAGTACCAATAGAGAAATTGTGTTCCTCAGAGCTGAAAAGTAAAAAAGATGAGGATGACATAATGGAATGCTTAATTGATCATAAAAACGATCCCGAAATAAAAGCCAATGTGAAATGCCGTGCAGCCATAGAACATGAGCAATTGATTGCATTAAAAAATTACCGATTTACCAGAAAATTTAAAAATGCATGCAAATCTTATGTTGTAAGATTTTGTCCGAAAGCACAAACTAAAAGTCAGGTGGTTGCTTGTCTGAGTGAGATTGTAAGGAATGACACCATTAGCAGAAGAAAGCATACAATAATCAAAGATTGTAGACAGCAGTTGAGAAGTCAACTATTTCAGCAGAAGGAAAGTATAGATTTGGATCCAGAATTGAAAGAAGCTTGCAAACAAGATTTGCTCAAGTATTGCCCCAATGTGCCTCATGGTGAATCTGCTGCCCTGGAATGCCTACAAACCGCTAAAGGAAAATTAAGCGACACATGTAGAAAAGCTATATTTGTGGTCAGGAAACAGGAATTCAATGATAACGCAATAGACTACCATTTGATAACAAGTTGCAATGATATGATAGATTTATATTGTCACAACACAGAGACATCTAAAATTCTGGATTGTTTGAAAGTATGCATATAATAATATAAATTGAATATAGGTAGTAAAATGTAATTGAGATACATAAAATCAAATATTATTCACTTTGTTTTCAGGCTCATCGCCAGAAACCGGATTTTGATGATAACTGCAAAATAGTTATTGTTAACAGGATGATTGAGCAAAATACAGACTATAGATTTAATAATAATTTACAAAATGCTTGTAAAGAAGATGTTAAAAAACATTGCTCAGATATTATTGGTAAGACACCTATATAGTAATTTATTACGAATGGAGGGAGGCTGGGGGGCCTTGCACAGCAGCAGATTTTTTTTTTTAATATTTCGGGTATAATTTTAAACTAAGTCGGGGATTTGGCCCTGCATTTGATGGATGATGATTACAGAATATTGTCATTCCAATCACTCTCCATTCAGCGGTCTCTCGACATGGTCCGTTCTGTCTCTTTTTCTATACATTCATTCATCACTAGCACCTTTACGGTGTGATGGATGATGTGAATGTAACGGGAGTGGATGGCTTGATGACGTCTGACCAATATGGATGGAAGAGGAAACATACTGCACCGGCCCCAGATAGACTGGGAACAGGGCAGGGAGAAGATTTTCCACAAGCTTTTAATAAGTTGTGTGTAATTTGATATATTAACAATTTCTAGTTCTGTTGCAGGCTCTCTAAGAGACTATGTATGTAATTATGAAAATAACAGGAAAGCTTGCTGTTATTTTTATAATTACAATTTCCTCAAACTCCACAATTTATATATCTCTTCCACTATCCATCATACCAAATCAAAATAACATAATTATTTCAATGTCATTTCAGCTAATGAGCCGCAGGATGTTGAACTCCAAGGGAAGGTTTTATACTGTTTGAAGGAACAGTTCCGAGTATCAAAACTAACTGCGAATTGCGAAAGTGAACTGGCTAATGTCCTTAAAGAGCAAGCTCTGAATTATCGCCTTGACCCTTTACTCGGTAAATTGTGTAAAGCTGAAATTCAGACAATTTGTGCAGTTCCAAATGATTCCATTACAAATTCGGATGGTCAGGTAACTATATTATAATCAGTGAAACAATATGTAAATAAATAAGAGTATGTAAATAAATTCAGTAAATAATTTCACGTAAATATGATTATTTATATTAATATTAGGTTTTGTTTATATGAATATGCTCTAATAAATACTTCCTAATTTTAGGTTGAGGAATGTTTGAAAAATGCACTCCTTAATCACAAAATTGTATCAGCAGAATGTGCTAGAGAAGTGGTGCAAATAATAGAGGAAACAGAAATAGATATTGAAGCAGACCCACTACTTGAAAGGGCATGTGCATTAGACTTATTAAAATATTGCAAAGATCTCGAACATGGTGCAGGCAGAAGTAAGACATAACTTATTACTTGTACTAATTTTGTGATAGAGAATGTATTCTATACTTCTTTTTATTTCAGGATTGAAATGCTTAAAAATAATCTTGAATGACAGCAATAGAAAGCTGGAAGCTGAATGTCAAAAGGAGCTCTCTAACCGATTAGAAATGTACCGATATATAGCATCTGTAAGTAATAGTTTCTTTTATAGTTGAACCATTTAAAAAAAAACAAGATTTATGTATGTCTGTCTGTAGTAATAAATGTAGCTGTAGAAATTAAAATATTATATGATTTGTTTCAGGTAAATGTGGTAGAAAACTTCAATGATGTATTTAATGAATTATCATCATCTCCTTCGAAAAAATATTTCTTAGTAGTATGCTTGTCTTTTATAGGTTTAATTTTCATATTTGGTTTATATTGTGGTCGAATGACCAAAAGAGCTATGTATGTTAAGAGAAAATAAACTTGATATATCACATAAATTATTCTTATAGTTTTATTTGTTATAATATCAAATTACATTTTGTGTTTACACAAGTTGGTAAAAATTATTCATTCCATTCACCAATGTCGTCAAACTCCATGTCTTCCATAACTTCATTCTTGACATTTGCTTTGATCTCTTTTTTCACCTCAACTTTAATATCTCCTTTGAGAAGTTTTTGGCTCTCTTCAAAAAACTGATTTGGATGATTAATTCCTAAACCCAAGTCAAGTGAGTGAACAGCATCAAAATATTTGCTGCATGCAACTTGGTAATGCCCTTTCTTGGTTATATCAACAATTTCACTGACAGCTGTAACAAAAATTGTTTCTTAAAAAACTGATGAAAATATTTATGGCTTTATCTAAAACAAGAATTAAATTCTTGAATTTTTACAGAAAAAGTTGATTACAAATGTATGAGGTGATGAGTCACAAATGAGGTTTAATAGTATATAAAGAATTTGTTTAGTTTAATCATCTTAAAATGTCCCATTAATTGTTAATAATTATACAAATAACTACATAAGCAAAATGTGCAAGTTAAAGATTAGTACCAGCACAGACTAACAATTAAAAAGCGCTTAATTTATTTCATACCTTGAGCTTCCATTCCATATCCTGAAAGCTTGTTCTTTAGATTGCTGGCATCACAGTGCCTGTAAGGGCACCCATGGCAATCCCCAGGGCCAACAGTTTCATTTATAATTTTTAAACAACTGAATGGTGAGTAATTCTTCTTACTGCCTTCTTTACCATAGTTATATCTTACATTATATGCATATTGTTTTTCAAACTTATCTAAATCCATTATTTTAGTGAATTCTTCCCGCCAAAACTTTAAAGAATCTTCCAAAGTGACACCAATTCCCTTTAAAAAGAGGCCATACTGGAGTCTGCCCCCATGTCTTAAATGATGAGCTAATCTCAATTGTTCATGTAATTGTCTCATGCATAAAGGATATGATTTAATAGAAAGGGAATCAAGGCTCTCAATGGGTATCATTGCTTTTGTGTTAGCATAGTCAACACCAGAGTATGATTGATGGAGACCCTTTAATAAGCTGACCAGCCGCTCATCCTGTTCAATCTCACCTAAGTGCTGGCTTGCTATTGCCAAACTTTGCCTCAAATTTTTACGAAACTGTGCAGACAAGACAGAAACAAAGTCTCTATGAGGAATGTATGCAAAGCCGCTAAACAGAAAAACTTTTCTGGTTTTGACCAAATCGAGCACATCAAAAAATTTCACTTTATAAAACTTCATGTTATCAATATTCTGATAGGGAGTAGATTCGCGTAAAGAGCCAATAATTTCCATTTTTTCTTCGTCGGAAATATTTGTGTAGCAAAGATTGTTTAATTTGAAAAAGGTATCAACAGCTTCACTCCCCATTGTCATGAACCTCATTTTAAATAATTCAAGCTCTCTTGCCACAAACCAACGACGTAACTCCTCATTTCTACAATATGCTAATCGCAGTATAAAATGAGCAATGTGATCCTTTCGTCTAGCTTGCAAATCAGCTTCAGTTGTACCACATCTAGTGTTTTCGCATAACCTTGCATAATACTTCAGGCCTTGGTTTCGCAATTCTTTCTGAATGTATTCTTTCCATTCGTCAGAATACGCACGAAGACCCTTTAATGTCGTCGCAGTTGCTAAACTTCTCAATAATGTGAGACGCTCTAAAGCCAAAGTTTCGAACTCGTGCAAAGATATGTCTTCTACGGGCGGAATTGTATACATTTGTAGGTCATGTGGATATGATTCGACTAAGCTTCCAGTAACAGGGGCTTTAGTAGATTTTCGTCTGATGTTGAAATCCATATCGTGTTTTTATTTGTATTAATTAGAATCACTCGCCGATTTACTTGGCGCCAATAAACAAAGTTACTCAAACTCAAACATGACATATGACATTTGTGTTTTTAATTTTTTCTTCCATTGGCGATGGTAACGGGATCTAGCTCATACAACCACTATCAGTATTCTAATTCTTTAGTCATTGAAATTTAATGATCGGTGCTCAAAATCGCAATAGCATAATAGCATTATCTTTGACAATAGGGTCGATTCTGACAAGGTTATCTAAGCCTAAGATTGATTCGACAACAGTATTTCTCTTTCATTCTCAATACAGAATAAAGAAGAGAGGATGATATTTTTTAAGTTTAGGGAATCATGACAGAATTGGCCGTAATGTTGAGTATTGAGATGAGCCGTTGCGAAGTTAGTACGAGTATGACTGAGATGGCTGGCAAATGGATAGTCTTATTAGAAAATTAATGTATTGAAACCCCTACTATATTGGATACTGGCTGCCTGTTAGGAGTTTCTTATAGCCTTGTATTGATAATAAGGCGTAATTGACAACATTTTTCATTTTTTCTACGTATTAATATGATGTTAAATGAAATTTGGCAGAAAATGAAGACTACCTTTGGAAAACAACGGATTTTTTTTTCATTCTGTCTTTTTCATAAAAAATCATGATTAAATTTCCGGTCATTCTAAACAGACGTAAGCTCAAATGACGTTAACTACGGAGGAATGGCGAAATCACTTTTGTCTCGATCTGACGCGAAAAATAAAAATATTACTTTAACTGCCGCACTCAGAGACGTCAATTAACTTTAATGAGTATTTAATGTCAAAAATTTTCATTCAAATCTGGACCATAGACCTGGCAAGAATAGCGATAGTTTTGAATTGTCATTTTTTGACGTTAAGTACTCATTAAAGTTATTTGACGTCTCTGAGTGCGGCAGTTAGTCAAGTCGCTGTGAATGAGTGAAGAGAGTGAAGTGAATTTGTAATTAACAACCTGGCGTTTCCGGTGTCAAAAAAAAAAAGATTAAATTCTTTGAAATTAATTAAATTCACGTAAAATACGTATTAAATTAGTTTAAATGAAAGTTATTTTTATATTGTAGTAGTGTTGTAGTATGTTTATTTTTATTAATGTTATTTTCGAAGATGACAATTATTGACAATGAATTTGATTATTCTTACTTACTGCCGCACTCAGAGACGTCAATTAACTTTAATGAGTATTTAATGTCAAACATTTTCATTCAAATCTAGACCATTATAGAATATTTTAAAAATATATATATTTTATGTGTGGTGACGGCAGAGTAGAATACAATTGTTACCACCCCAAATCTCTCCCGTGGGTGTCGTACAAGCCGACTAAGGATAAATCAGTGATGAGGAATGGGCAGCAGCGTTCCTTTTATACCACCTAGCAATGTACCCACTGCGACTTTTGTGCCCGATAAATGGCAATAGGCTCGCCACCTATAACATGGGACCTAACATAACTAGCGAAACGTGGGTGCTAGGTCGCCTCTGCCTACCCCTTCGCCTTCGGGGATATAGGCGTGATTTATGTATGTATATATGTATGTATATATTTTATAAAATACTCTGTGAAAGTGACACGTCATTTTAGTACAATCTGTGTATATCTTGTCATGTCATGTCACGTTTTTCTTCCTCTTGCCTTCAAAATGACATTTGTAATTTGTAGATTTTTCTTTCATTTTCGTATGTCAGTCATTCCATTTGTACCTACAAGCTGTCAAGTTAAAAGTAAATGGGGAAACCAATATAATCCTAAATGAAATATACTAGCTAATTCATAAATAATGCCGTCGCTAGTAATAATGAAGTGAAAATTGCTTTTATCTTTCATAATCAACAGATGTTTATTTAAACATATTTTACCTAAAATGGTTTCAAAGAAGATGTTGTCGTCGTCATTAGACGATTTAGTGCAATATACACAACTTTTTAAGCCGGTCCCAACTGTTTTACAAGGGACTGTGCTACCATTTTTGATTATATATCCAGTGATCTTCTACTTCTGGATCGCGGTGTATGGAGTCGAGGAAAATTTCGAAGCAGGATTTGTTACTGTGGCAATAGTGGCTATGGTACAAATTTTAGTATGTCTCTGTTGTTATTGGAGTGTACACATCCAATGCTTTCTGTCCTGCTCTGCGGTAAGAAAGTTATTTAGAATACTATTGCTAAAAACACTGTTAGAACTCCTCCATTTAATTGACATGAAGTGTTTTTCTATTTCAGGTTAAAGACCCTATTCAAGCAGAAGTTGTGAAAGTTGTACCCACTTCCAACAATGGTTTTTCAGAAATTGTTAAACTACATCATACTAAAGTAAATAATCATTGTTGGTGTAGCATTATTCAAGCTTATTAATGTTTCAAGTGTAATTTTGTAACAATTGTTCCAGTCAACAAAAAAAGGCAGTATATATCCTGATGTCTGGTTTACATTTCAAAAAAGCAAGTATATTTATGATTGGGATAAAAAAACATTCAATACCATTGAGTTTCCGGTTCATCTAACGTATGAAGAATATATAGAGTCCAAAGGTTTTGTAGATGATGAAGCAATTGATGTAGCAGAAAAGGAATTTGGGAAAAATGAAATGGTTATGGTAAGACTTGTGTTTTGAATCACACTTTATTTGTATAAATAATAACAAAACAAACAAACATTACTGTATGGAAATAAAAGTTGGGAATGGGAGAAAAAGCATGAAAGTAGAAGAAATGCAGTAGAAATGAGAGCATTGAGGATCATGGCTGGGGTAAAGCTGAGCGATCTATTGTACAACAGTGTGATAAGAGAAACGTGTGGTTTGAAAGAAGATGTAATGACAAGAATCGTGAAAGTCACATCCAAAGAATGAATAAGAGGAGAATGACAAAAAGGATTTATATGGCAGAAGTGAACGTAGAAATGGGAAGGGGAAAACCTATGTGGACCTTCATAATCAAATTGAAAGTCTATTAAAAAAGGGCGAGGTCAAGAGTACCCGAAACCCAAATAATGTATTAGGTTAGAAATTAACAAAGTTTAAAGCAAAGTATTTTCTCATGACTGTTAAAGATTACTACACATACATACATACATAATTCACGCCAATATCCCCGAAGGGGTAGGCAGAGGTGAACTAGCACCCACGCTTCGCCAATTAGGCTAGGTCCCATGTAATAGGTGGCGAGCCTATTTACTACACTATTACTACACTATATTGGGTAATAGTGTCCCTATCTATGTGATCATATATGAGGGAATTAATTTCCCACTTGACTCTTTGATTATTGGAAAGATTATAATTTAAAATTTTTAAATTATTTTTCTTAGTAATTTATAATCTTTTAAAATTTTAAATTAAAGATTATAAATTACTAAGAAAAAATAGGTTAGATTTTTTTTGAGAAATTGTGATATTTAGATATTGATTAAGTGATATTTAGATACCTAGTTGGTAATATGTATTTCAAACATTTTATTTGGGTATACTAAAAATTGGGCAGAGAGAGGTGGCAAAGGTTAGTATTGACATGTTGAGCATTCGACTGTGCTGCTCCTGACTTCCTTCTCTACCACAATATAGACCTGGCATCCACATAGTGAATCCAAGGAATGCTAAGAGTTTTTATCTCATTTAAGTAAGATTTAACAGTGTGTATTAGTGACAATTCCATAACAGATTTATGATTTTTTTATCTACTTTCAGGTTGTTCCAGAGTTTATGGAATTATTTAAAGAGAGAGCAACTGCACCTTTTTTTGTATTTCAAGTATTCTGTGTAGCACTATGGTGTCTAGACAAATATTGGTATTACTCTATCTTTACTCTCATTATGCTGATCATGTTTGAGTGCACTCTAGTGCAACAACAGTTGAGAAATATGGCTGAAATCAGGAAGATGGGCAATAAACCTTACAATATTAATGTTTATAGAAATCGAAGGTGGCGACAACTAATGAGTGATCAGTTGTTACCTGGAGACATCATATCAGTTACAAGATCAGTCAATGAAAACTTAGTACCCTGCGATATAGTATTATTACGAGGTTCTTGCATTGTAGATGAATCGATGTTGACTGGAGAGAGTGTGCCCCAAATGAAGGAGCCAGTAGAAAATGAAAAAAACTTAAAACAAGATTTGGACCCTGAAGGTGATGGCAAATTACATATGCTCTTTGGTGGTACAAAAATTGTCCAACATTCATCTCCAAGCAAGAATGTGACATCTGCACTTAAAGCTCCTGATAATGGCTGTGTAGGATATGTCATTCGAAATGGGTTTAATACATCACAGGGTAAATTGCTTAGAACCATTTTGTTTGGAGTTAAAAGAGTCACAGCGAACAACCTGGAAACATTTGGTTTTATACTGTTTCTCCTGATATTTGCAATTGCAGCAGCAGCATATGTATGGATCAAGGGTTGTGAAGACCCAAATAGGAATAGATACAAATTATTTTTAGAGTGTACTTTAATTTTGACTTCCGTTGTGCCTCCTGAACTGCCTATTGAACTATCTTTAGCAGTTAATACGTCATTGCTGTCTTTATCGAAATTAGCAGTGTTTTGCACAGAGCCATTTAGAATACCATTTGCAGGGAAAGTAAATATATGTTGTTTTGATAAAACTGGTACACTAACAAGTGATAATTTAGTAGTAGAAGGCGTGGCTGGCATTGGTGATCATAAGGATGCCATAGTCATTCCACTGGCCGAAGCTCCAATTGAAACTATACAAGTACTGGCAACTTGTCATTCCTTAGTTCAGCTAGATGATGGTGTAGTAGGAGACCCTTTAGAGAAGGCCACATTGAAAGCAGCCGAATGGAACCTCACAAAGGGTGATGCAGTAGTGCCCAAGAAAGGGAAATCTCCAGGCTTAAAAATTGTTCATAGGAATCACTTTTCGAGTGCTTTGAAGAGAATGTCTATAATAGCAGGGTACCAAGTAAACGAAAGAGGTTTTATGGAAACCCATTACATTAGTAGTGTAAAAGGAGCACCAGAAACCGTAAAGACCATGTTGAAAGAAGTTCCTAGTCATTATGATCATGTTTATTTAACACTATCAAGGAGAGGTGCAAGAGTTTTGGCATTGGGCTATAGAAATTTAGGGAAATTAACTTCACAAGAAATAAGAGATCTTACAAGGGAAGATATAGAGTCTGATTTGACATTTGTTGGTTTTGTCATTATCTCATGCCCACTCAAGATTGATTCCAAGAAAGCAATAGCAGAAATAGTGCATTCTTCACATTCCGTTGTAATGATCACTGGCGACAATCCTTTAACTGCCTGCCATGTTGCAAAAGAACTGAAATTCACACAAAAGAGTGAAGTTTTAATTTTAACACGAAGTAATGATGAATGGGCGTGGAAGTCTATAGATGAGGAAATGAATTTACCAGTACAACCTTTTAAGACATCGGAACAGCTGACATCCAAATTTGATCTTTGCATTACTGGTGAAGGACTAACATTCCTGAATGAGCATCACCATAAGTTTTTGTTGCAGTTGATGCCACATATTAAAGTTTTTGCTAGATTTGCCCCTAAACAGAAAGAGTTTATCATAATTACACTTAAATCCCTTGGATATGTTACACTTATGTGTGGTGATGGTACCAATGACGTTGGAGCATTGAAACATGCTGATGTGAGTATCATATTTGTTTTTTGGATTCTTTTACCGTCCTTGGTAATAAATGTACTATTTATGTTATAATGGTGCGAGTGTAATACAGTTTGCCGAATAGTTCACTATATTAATATCAAATAATATTTCCATTTCTCACTATATAGGCCAATATGAATATGAATGGAAGAGGTAACATACTGCACTGACCGTATAACTCATTCTCTGGTTTCGCGCTATTAGTACCTTTTGATTCCTTATTTTTCTAACTAGGATGTAAACTTGCGTTGACAGCTGTCACCTTTCCATGCGACCTTCACTGACCAGCGAGGTACTTGCTGCAATGCCCTGTGTGTTTTACTCATACATACATACATACATCACTCCTATATCCTCGAATGGTTAGACAGAGGTGAATCAACACCCACGTTTCGCCAATAAAATTAAATAAGGTTATCCCTTGTAATAGGTAGCGAGCCTATTGCCATTTATCGGGTACAGAAAGTCGCAGTACATTGCTAGGTGGTCTAAGAGGAACGCTGCTGCCCATTCCTCATCACTGTTTTAACCCTTAGGCGCCTTGTACGACACCCGCGGGAGAGATTTCGGGTGGTGACAATTGTATTCTGCTCTGCGGTCACCACACGGCACTCATGTTTTTCTCATGTTTTACTCACGTTTTACGCATGTATTACTCGTGTTGTATTCATTTTTTACTCATATTTTACTCATGTTTTACTCATGTTTTACTCGTGTTTTACTCGTGTTTTACTCGTGTTTTACTCGTGTTTTACTCTTGTTTTACTCGTGTTTTACTCGTGTTTTACTCGTGTTTTACTCGTGTTTTACTCGTGTTTTACTCATGTTTTACTCAATTTTTTTCATGTTTTACTGAACACAATAAAACCGCTCCGCAGGTAGGCGTGGCAATCTTGGCGAATGCGCCTGAGCGCCCCCGGGAGAAGCCGAAGGAGGAGCGGCCAGCGGAGCCCGAGCCCCCGCGGCGCTTGCCCGGGGGCCGGGCGATTGACACCCGCGGGGATTCCCGCGCCGACACCGCCGCCAGACTGCGCCGCCAGATAAAGAAGCTGGAGGAGGAGGACCAGCCGCAGGTGGTGAGGCTCGGAGACGCCAGTGTCGCGGCGCCGTTCACCAGTCGCCTCTCGAGCGTTCTTTGCAGTGAGTCGAGTTGTTTTTAAAGCTAAATAGGGAAGCTCTTTCCCTTCATCTCACCTGATATGAGGTCACATCTCATATGAGGTCACAAATTCTAAATGTCTATTTCGTAATAATTAGATTTACAATAAATTCTTTTGCTAATGATCTGAAAATCAATCGCTCTTGGAGATGGACTGACTACTATCAAGGTTTGATATTAGAAAACCATCTTTCGTAAAATTTTGCTCTTGTTCAAATGACGTTAAAACAATAATTTACTGGAAGAGATCTCTTTTAGAGATAAGTCCGCCCTTGCAAACAGTAAACTAACTATAAGTTATTATGTATTTTTCAAGTGCAATAAAGAGTATATATATATATATAATTTTTGATAAAATGTCATTTCAACAAATAAAGAAATGAGTTTCGTCATCAGTAACCTCTGATAATTCTCTTTGTTATTCTTGGTGTGTCATTTTGCAATAACTTTTTAAAGGTAATAATTAACATGATATGGCATTTTTGACTTTAGTGAAAAAAGTGTGATATAGAATCTAATATGAAACTGCTAAATATGAGCTGGTGAACATTATGTGACGGCAACCGTATAACAATACAAAAAATGACATGTCTCTCTGATTAATATTCCAGTCTGCCACGTCATCAAGCAAGGCCGCTGCACACTGGTGACGACACTGCAAATGTTCAAGATCTTGGCTTTGAACGCGCTCATACTAGCGTATAGCCAGTCCGTGCTCTACCTCGACGGCATCAAGTTCAGTGACACACAGGCCACATTGCAGAGCTTGTTGCTAGCGTCGTGTTTCTTGTTCATATCAAGGTCAAAGGTTAGTACCTACTAGCACAGTATAGAACAGTAGTTTATCTGCGGCCTGTCGGCAAATTATTAGCCTACTCTGCGTTGTAACTAGAGCGCGAATGTGCCGGGCGCGAACGAAAGCGAGCGAAAGTGGAATCACCTTGTACACGCGCGATCACACCGAACCCTTATGTATGCATACATACATAAATCATGCCTATATCCACGAAGGGGTAGGCAGAGGTGAACTAGCACCCACGTTTCGCCAGTTATGATAGGTCCCATGTAATAGGTGGCGAGCCTATTGCCATTTATCGGGTACAAAAGTCGCAGTAGGCACATTGCTAGGTGGTATAAGAGGAACGCTGCTGCCCATTCCTCATCACTGTTTTATCCTTAGTCGCCTTGTACGACACCCACGGGAGAGATTTGGGGTGGTGACAATTGTATTCTACTCTGCCGTCACCACACGGCAAAAACCCTTATGCTCCCGTATTTTATGTCGATGTGTGCTTTACATTGCGTGCCTACACGGCGCCGAGTACGAAAGCGCACATTGTAATGGGCAGTGGCAGCGGCCAGTTTGTATGAAGACGTATTACTGTTTATACAGTGGTACTGCCTACTCCAATCGTGCTTAGTACTCCCCTCCTAGCCAAGTGGCCAATCTATCGAATGCATAGAATATAAAATGTATGAAACTGACGACTAGGTACAGAGAAAACAAAACGTCAGAGTCATACTTTTTTTTTCTTTGCGTTCGAATAGATAAGCCGCTTAGCTAGGCCCTCTGATTTGATGCGAGGCTCTCTTCGGTAGCTGTACTACCATGGAATGTGCCAGTCTACAGCATGTCAGGTTACCACTAAATGTCAACTTTTCTCAATCAACTTTGTTCTTTACTAAAGACAAGTTAAGGTTGACAATCGATTGAATTTAACAGTTTTAGTTTGAAGTGCCGGTTTTGTACAGTACGTTTGTATGTTCATAGAATGATGGTTATTACGAAAGAACTAAAAGGCGTGGCCGTTTCTAAAAATGTGGGTACAAAGATTTTGGTGGTTAGAAAAAGAATTTCGAAAAATTATGATCTTGAGGCGGGAATCGAACCCGCGTCCGCTGCTATCCGGGCAGGTGCCTGACCGCTCGGCCACCCAAGACACTAACTAACTTGCCGAAATTCTTCTAACCTTTACACTTCACGTTGTAAGCCAACGGGTACCCTCGCAATGTAGAAATAAATTTCAAACATTCCAAAGCAGATATTTTTACAAATACCGTGCGTTCGGTTAAGCTTGGGTTTGCTTTATGAGTACACTTCTTCCTACATATAATGTAGTAATATAACTTAACCTTATTATAACCGTTCTAGTTAACGAAAATGTGGGTACACTTCTTCCTGCATACAATGTAGTAATATAACTTAAACTAATTATACCCGTTCTAGCTTATTAATAAATGTAGTCCAACACGCGTTACACCCTTTCTTTGTTCTGTTCGTAGCCCCTCAAGCACTTGTCGCAACAGCGCCCCCTACCGGACATCTTCAACTTGTACACGATCATGACAGTACTGATGCAATTTGCTGTTCATTTCCTGTGCCTCATTTACCTCGTCCACGAAGCTACTGTAAGGTCTCCTGGCAGGTTAGTGGGAACATTTGTTGTCTATCATAGATATTCTATAGATATTCCATAGATATTCGATATCATAGATATTCTATATTATAGATATTCTATATTATAGATATTCTATATGGGTGACCAAAAATATATTATGTCGAGCTCCTGCGTGCTTCGGAAGGCACGTTAAGCCGTTGGTCCCGGCTGCATTGGCAGTCGTCCTGGGGGCCAATTCTCGCCATATACGAGATTATTTCGAATTCGAATTTAAATTTCGATCCCTTATTTCGAAATTAAATTTCGACCGCTGCCGACCACTCGAAGTAATTCGAACGGTTTTCCTTCGAAATAAATTGTTCAGGATTTGTTCAGAATAGACTGAAAATAGAAAAAAAATCGTATTCGAACTTTATCTCGAATTCTAAATTATATCGATTGACCGAGAATTGGCTCCCTGGGCTAGCATGGTGGGTTATGGCCCAATCTCCCTATATTCTTTCATCCATAGGAAAGGCCCGTACCGCAGCAGTAACTTTAAAGGGCATGGTGATGATAGATATTCCCCTTCCATGTATCTCATAGATTTTTCTATGTATACTTAAATATAAACAAACCAAGAGTAAGGAAGTTGGTTACTACTTTTCTAAATACAGTCTTAAAGAGGAGTTCAATAGCGCAGTGGCTTAGTGCGCTCGACCTGGAATTGCGTAAACTGAGCAATGTTGCCTAAGGCCGGTCATTGGATTGGTGACCAAAAATATATTATAGTGTTCCTTCGTGCTTCGGAAAGCACGTTAAGCCATTGGCTTCGGCTTCATCTGCAGTCGTTAATACCCACCAATCAGCCCCCTATATTCTTCTAATCTGTGCCGAGCTACTTATTTCACCTAATTTTACTATCTGCGACTGATACAATGACTTGTTTTATTACAGAGACACTAAGCCTAAATTAGATATGGATTTAGCTGAGGACGAGGAGTGGAATTTCGCACCGGATTTACTAAACAGTACTGTTTATATAATTTCTATGGCACTACAGATATCGACTTTTGCGATAAACTATAAGGTGAGTATTTGTTACTTATAGTGAGATGTGTGACTAAGGGCCTGTTTTACAATCGACGGGTAAGTTTTGAGTAGCTTACTTGGCAGTTCAATTGACATATATTTCATATTACAACTGTCAAATGATCTGTCAACCCGTCGATTGTGAAACAGGCCTTAAGAATCAGATATTTTTTTCATTGTATCTTTATGATTCTACCTTGGTATTGTAAAAGGTGATTGTAGATTTTTACTACCAATTTGTAAAAGTATTTCGTTATCTTCTGTTATTATGTTATCGTGTCATATAATGTATTATAAAATTGAAGTATAAAATATCTATACATAATTAAAATCCTGATTTAATTTCCGATTTAGAAGCTCGATGTAGGAAAAGTTACCAATTGTATCGATAGGCAAAAATTTATTTATTACATCGTGTTTCCGACTTTTTAGTCTCATATGCACCAAACTCCACAAGGACCGCGCCTTGATCTGTAAATCCGGCTCGAAGGACCAAAGTCATTGACTTCTTTTGATTTTAATTAAATTATTTGTGCATTAAAAAAATTAAGAATTAAAAATTATGAGTATTCTACATGTTTTGCGTAATCGTGACGTCATTCACACAAACGCCATTGCTATTTTGGCGTTTTGGCGGAAATTTTAATTTGCATTATTCAAAACATGTTTTTTTCTATCAAAATCTTAAGTTTTTACAGAAACATAATTTATTTTGCGTGAAGTAGACACGTAAAAACAACGTAGTGTAATTTGTTTTTTCTCTCATGTAAAGTAGACATGACTAATGTTGAAAATCTACACACGACAACGTGGTGTAGTTTTTCAAAATTATTCATCGTGCCTATTGTCGTTCTGTTACCAGGGCGAGCCGTTCATGGAAGGGCTACGCGACAACAAGCCGCTGCTGTACAGCATCATGGTGCCCAGCTTCGCGGTGCTGGCGCTAGCGGCCGGATTTTTCCCGGAACTGTCCAACATGTTCGAGATTGTGGACTTCCCGCCAGATGTGTGAACCATTTGTCTCGTATTACATACATACATAAATCACGCCTATATCCCGAAGACCGGCCTTAGCGAAATTGCTTAGTTTACGCAATCGCAGGCCAAGCGCGCTGTGCCTCTTCGCTAGAAAGCTCCTCCTAGCATGTGAAATATTCACATTAAATATATTAGCAAATTCGTGCATGTTTATCACATGCACAATTTTGATTTTATTTAAAAAAGGAAAAAAAAGAGCAACTGAAAGAGAAGGCGAAACCAAATTTATTTTAGTTATACTCTCGGCGTATAAGGTTGAGAATTATTTAAGTACGTTACTCCGTCAGAGTTGAGGGTGGTTTTTCATGATGATTGATTAAACACAGTCTGTTCACAGGTAAGATATTGATTGCATCAATTTATGCTTGTGTTTCACAGTACCGGCTCATATTGGTGCAAGTGCTCATAGCGGACATGGTGTTCGCGTACATAGCCGACAGATTATGCCAGTGGTTGTTCAGCGAGGGACGCACAAGAAAAGTGACATAATTCCATTCCAGCCCCCGCAGCACGGGACGTGGACACATCTCTTTCGGGGGACAGAAAATCTTTTCCTCCCGCTCTGACTCCCACTGAATCCCGCGACAAAACACTGTCAAGTGGTGGAGAGAGACTTGTCCACGTCTCCGTGCTAGCTAGCTCCCGCAGCCCCTCTAGACAAGTGGCCAATCTACACGAACGAATGGAATACGATTGTATGAAACTGACGTATTTCAGAACAAAACAACATGGCGGCCGTCGTGTCAAATGTATGAGCTGTAACAGGCGTTCAGTGGAAATAATAGGGTCGATTCTGACGATGGTTCTCTAAACCTAAGATTAATTTGACAACAGTGTTTCTCTTTCATTCTCAATACAGAATTAAGAGGAGAGACTGATATTAAATTTAGTTTCAAGTTTAGAGAATCATCTCAGAATTGACCCTAATATCAATTTAAAGTTGGGTGTAATGGTTAATTTTGACAGTCGATATTATGATTATACCTACCTTGTACTTTCACAATACTGAGTGGAGTCAGAATGGGAAATCATTAAGCTACAAAAGTCTGAGCGAAACACTCGATATTGACGAAATCATAAAGGAAACTTCATAGAAAAAAGAAGAAGAAATTAATATTGTTATTCTATTCGTTCCAACAGAGTGGTCACTTGCCCAGGCTCCCAGCACCGGATTCGTTGTCATAAATTAATGTTGTACATATTGAATAAATAATGTAACCCGTTATGTCTCGTCTCCGTGTTATAGAGCTGTGTGTAACCGCTCAAATGATATGTGCATTTAAGTATCGATGTCTCAATGGTATTTATTAAAATAAATGTGTAGTAATTTAACGGCGACTTTTATTTCGTTTGAAGGCAAGACTTGTGTCATTATTTATTACAACAAAAACTGGACAGATTGGACTTTGTAAGCCAACTGACAAAAATTAATGTCTTGATGCGATATAATAATTTTGTGGAAAAATGTCTGTTCTCTTTCTGTAGTAGGTAATTTTTTAAACATTTATACCAGGAGACTTTTAGGTCAATGCAAAAATTTTTGGAATTCGTTCAGAATTCCAATAGTAGATTTTCCATCAAGTGTACAAAACGTATCAGTTTCTCAGTTTCTTTTTCGGTTTTGTGGACGAGTTAGAAACTCTGCTTTTCACTTCGATTGCGAGGAAATAAAATAGTAATTTATCATAACATTTCTTAAAATTCAAACTAAAATTAGTACAGTTTTGAATATTGAAGGAAAATGTTTTTCCCATTGATATTAGGCTTGGGCTGCAGACCTATACAGCCTAGTATTAAATATTTTTTTTATAATAGTTTTCTTATATTAATAATAAACCTACTGTACTAAAATTCAAATTTTAATATCTATTATGTGTTAAAAAAACTCATAAGGCAAATAAATTAAAGTAAATATTATAAAAAAAAAAATTCTATCTCTGAACTTCTTATTGTATTTGGCTGCATGGCTCTTTTTCTTTGCCTTAATATGGATACATTTAAGAGTAGATACGTTAATGCTCTAGAGCACAAAATTATTTTGTAAACATTTGGGTCATGTAGGTATTATCATTTTGTATGAAACAGCTTATATTTTTTTCGTGAATTTGGAGTTGCTGCCATAGTGAAATTTGTTCAGTTTGATGGTCTGTATAAATTCCAAAAATTTTTGCAGTGACCTAATAGTCACCAGGTATAATGTTCATTCATATTAATCAAGTAAAAGTCAAATAATACGTATAACGATTTATTAACATTATCAGTTCACACACTGGACCTAGACCCAGAAGAATGTAGGTCGCGTAAAGTCCGAAGGCGGGATTTGACAACCGAGTTTGTATTGACTATGCATCAATTACGTCATAAATTTAACGAAGTAACTAAAAATAGCCCTAAAACATTGATCAGTGGCCGTGGCCCCAACCGGCGTTAGCTGCAAGGCCGTAGTCACCATGGCCTCCAAGGCTTAAACCACCATGGTCGAAACCGCCGTGGCCTCCGAGGCCGAAACCGCCGTGGCCTCCTAGGCCGACCAAGCCGCTATGGCCGCTATATCCAAGGCCAATGTCACCATGTGCTCCCCACGCGCCCATACCGTGCGAACCCCAGCTGTTCGCGTTCCATCCGTGACCCCAATGGCTGACTGCAGGCGCTATAACAGGTGCGTGGGCAACCATTATAGGAGCAGGCTTCATGACCGGATGAGCTGCCGGTCCCAACCGCTTGACCACGGCGTTGAAGCCAGTGTGGGGGTCGGCTGTGTAGTCGACCACACGGAGAGTACCGTCGGGTTCAGAGAGAGAGTAGGAGCCCTTGACCACGCCTCCGTCGCGGTGCTCGCTCTGCGCCTTGTGGTCGCCTGTGTGCGGATCGCTCACTGCGTAGTTGAACCCGTAGCGGGGGTAGGCCTGCGGAGATATTTATTTTATTTGCTTCGGAAAGCTTACGGCGCACTTATCTACATATACAAAGTAGCTAAAAAAAATAGGTTGCCAAAGGCCAATTACTAGCTTACACATAGCGTTTGTTTTTTTATGTTGCTTAACACATGGTAAGTAATCAGTCAACAACAAAGATTATATGTATATTACAACTCAATATTAGCATCAAACAATGAAATTAACTGGAACCGCCCGCCCCTCAGCAGACATGCTTTATTGGGCTCGTGGTACTGTGGAAGAGACCCAGGCAAATATCATCACGAACCTTATTATTACATACAATAAGTAGTGGCAGTATCTAGGTAACAACTACTAATTTTATATAAAAAAAATATCATCATTTGAGCCGAAAGACGCCCACTATTGAGTAGTAGGTCTCCCACTAGGATCCAAACATTCAGCGGCTTTCCGCGACCTTTACCAGGGGGCCTAGACAAAGTAAGACACCGACAAGGTGCTAGTTTCACCTCTGCCAACCCCTTCGGGGATCTACTAATCCTATGTAAACACATTTATCGACAGAATACACTAATGATAAAGATAACTGAGTATAGTCATTTTTAAGTCAATAATTCTATGATACTCACATAGCTGTCTACGGCAGCGTACTCCGCAAATGGTGCACTCGCTGCCACTCCGAGCAAACATGCGACCTGTGAAGATAATTGTATTCTAGTCAACTTACCTCAAACATTATGTTATGTATGTTAAATATTATAATCACGCCTATTTTACCCTGAAGAGGTAGGCCGCGAGGTGAATTACCACCACAGATATATTGATATATCTGTGATTACCACCCAGCCTGCGGGTGTGGTAAGTACTTTTGGTCACTGCAAAAATTTTTGGAATTCGTTTAGACCATCAATCTGAACAAATGTCATCATGGGAGCAACTCCAAATTCACGAAAAAATATCAGCTGTTATTTTACAAAATGAAATTACCTACTTGACCCAAATGTATGAAACGACTGTTGTTTTTTTTTGTGAATTTGGCGTTGCTCCCATAGTGAAATTTGTTAATTTTGATGGTATGACCGAATTCCAAAAATTTTTGCAGTGACCAAAAAGTCTCCTGGTATAAGAAAACAACGTAGTAGAATGGAGGATGGTAGCGCCGGCTTCGATTCGTAGCGACCAAAAAACCCGGAAGATCCGTAAAGGGACACAGGTCAACAGACTGCATGGGTCCTTGAAAAAAATGACGAAAAGAAAAACCAAGCTAATTGGATCGAGAAAACTCGACCGTTTACCGCAACCTGACGCGAGGTAGGGTAATTCGAAGTCTTACCGCAAACAGTTTCAACATGTTGGTGTTCTGTGGTAGGTAGCGGCGACAGCTGTGATACAGTTGGCGAACAATTGCTTCGTTATATACACGAACGGGGTCCTGGTTTGTCAATCCGTAATCCTTCAGTTCACGCTCATTGACTATTCGCTTCACTGTACACATCTAGCTGTGTATGTGCATAACCTGTACAAAATCTAATAATCAGTCCGCGTCTTATTCAAATGGTTGTGATGGCGATTCTTTCGTAACGCAATTACCAGTTTTTCCATTAAAGCGACCAAAGAAACTAAATTGGCGCTTAATACAGAATAATTTGAAGTGGTAATTGCACGCGACTATTAGGGATTGCATAGAGGAAGGACGGGCCAAATGGATATACAGTTATACAGGCAATAGGCCAAAATACATACATACATAAATCACACCTATATCCCCAAAGAGGTAGGCAGAGGTGAAATAGCACCCACGTTTGTTAGATCCCATGTAATAGGTGGCGAGCCTATTGCCATTTATCGGGCAAAAAAGTCGCAGTACTATTGCTAGGTGGTATAAGAGGAACGCTGCTGCCCATTCCTCATCACTGATTTATCCTTAGTCGCCTTGTACGACACCCACGGGAGAGATTTGGGGTGGTGACAATTGTATTGTACTCTGCCGTCACCACACAAAAATATATTTTATATTATAGTTTTAGATTGGATTGTTTATATTTTTCCTTTCAGCTGCTGGCCATGTGGTGACGGCAGAGCAGAATTATTTGTGGTGACAAGGTGATCTCAATCTTTCTCAGGTAAAACAATGAAGAGGAATGGGCAGCATACCATACTCATATATATATATATATATACAAAAATCACGCCATTTACCCCTGAAGGTGTAGGTAGAAGTGTATTAATTTCAACAAATTGTAATTGAAATTGTGTCCCCCTCCTTTCTAATATTGCTCCGTTCGACCGACAATACTAATTGTTAACACTAAGACCTAAAACAACCATTGTGGAATTATTTTATTTTGAAGGTTTTAGAAAAGGTAATAAATAATGACAAGATTATAATAATAGGCAATGACTTGTCCGTTATGTGTCACAAAAACCGACACAGAACATTAGAACCGATTTAGTAAAAAACTGTTTCACTGTCCGGTAAACACAAAAAATGGCCACGCAATTCCGGGCATTGAAAGTTAATTAGTACAGCGCAGTTGCAACTAATTCGGCCGCACTCGACCGCCTCATTACCCCTTTTCACTGGAAACACTCTTTCTGCCAAGACTTACACAAATTCACATTTGCAATCAGAGCCAGGAGAAAAGTTCCTCCCGGGGCCGACACCCCACCCCTTGCCGCCTTTAATTAACAGAAAGTGGTTCATTAGAGCTTATTCATTAAAGCAAGGAGTAATTAGCGAACTCTAATGAATGCTGTAATAATGTAAGAGCGGCCGCGTCGGACTGCGGGCCCCGTTCTAGATTAATCTAGAAGCAGGGAATAATTTAGTAATGAAGGTAATTTATTAGGGAGCTGATTGCGGAGTCGGCGGCTGTGGCTGCGCTCCTGTGACGGATTTCGTGTTTGAAGCCTCTTAATAGCCCGATTAAGGTGGTGTGTTATTTATTAATAGGTTACGCACATTGTGGCTCGCCTGCCTTATAAATTTTTCCGATTGCTTCGTTTCGTGCGCCTACTATAGAAATACCTAAACAAATATTTGGTGGCTTGAGAAGCCGATAGCGAAGTGGCTTAGGTCTGCCAGTGCGAAAACTAAGCAATGTTCGCTAAGGCCTGACTTTGGATGGGTGACCGTAAATATTTTTTCGAGTTTCTTCTGTGTTCCTCTGGAGGCAGGTTAAGACGTTGGTTTCGGCTGCATCTGCAGTCGTTAATACCCACCAATCCGCACTGTGAAAAAAATAAAATGTTCATTTAAAGTAATATGCTGTTGGTGAAAACTGACATCAGATTTTCGGGTAACGTCCAATGATACTTGTTAAATATTGAGCCTGTATCCGAAACCGTAGTTGATGGTTGTCATGGTAATTTAAAAAGACAAAATAAATAAACAGACTTTGAGAAAATATTACAGCGAAATGACGTGCGTTTTCATTCTTTAACATCTGGCGACCGTGATAAAAATTTAAAGAAATCTACAAAATGAGGGATACCGAGAAGAAAATAAAGGTAAGATCGGTGTCTCGACGTCAGTTCACAAAGTCCGTTAATACACTTGAATCCATTATAAATACGGCGAAAACAGATGCCTCTGGATACGATCAGGCGACAGCTTTGTACAATGTCGTCAAAGCGAATTATGCTAACCTGAAAGTATTAGATGAAGAAATATATGAAGGCATTATCGAGGCCGAGAATTGGGATGAAAGTGATTTAGAAAAAGAGCTGGATGAAGCCGGTAAATATGCGGCGAGGTGGGCTCTATTAGAGATTAATTATAACTCTTTGTCAGGCAAAACGACGATGGATAGAGCAGATAACGTTCATAGATTTAAATTGCCCACATTGGAAATAAAAAAGTTTGACGGTAATATTCGACAATGGCTGTCATTCTGGGGCCAATTCAAGAAAATTGACTCCGATCCCGCTATAGACGAAATTGATAAATTGCAATATTTAGCCCAGTCTATGGAACCGAATTCGGATGTTAAGACATTTGTCGAAAGCTTTCCTTTATCGAAAAATAGCTACAGTGTATGCCTCAATGAGCTGAAGTCTCGATACGCAAGGGATGATCTGTTAATTCAAACATATGTAAGAGAGTTGTTAGCACTTATCTTGAACAAGAACAATTTGGATTTGACGGCTCTCTACGATAATTTAAACAGTCATCTCAGAGCTCTAGAGATTTTAGGAGTTACCAAAGAGAGGTACGCCGCATTTTTGCTACCGATGGTTGAATCAGCCTTGCCCACTGAAATATTGAAAACATGGGAAAGAGCGAAGCCAGCAGGTGTAGAAGATGACCTGAGTTCCCTACTCACATTTTTAAGAAAAGAGGTAGAGGCTAATCAGCGTATTATATTGGCAAATTCTTTCAAGGTGGGTACCCCGAGGTCAACAGAACCAGCAGCAACATGTCTTGCAGCAAATAGCGCGAACACGACTAAAGAAACAACTATAAAATGTATATGGTGTGAAAAAGCGCATGGCAGTCTTGAGTGTTTTAGAATAGCTAAGATGACAGTAGAAGAGAGAAGAGAGCACTTGAGACAGAAGAAAGCCTGTGCTTTGTGTTTAAAGAAAGGACATCATGCCAAAATCTGTAGAAGTTACATTAAGTGCTATGTGTGCGGTCAACGACATTCCTCTGTATTGTGTGCTGGCAATTCCACGATGAATGCAACTACGAAACAAACAACAGAAGGAAAGAGTACCGAGACTGCTGTTCAAAACTATTCGTCACGAGCATCTACGTCATCAATGTCATCCACCCTTCTACAGACTGTACTTGTCAGAATTGTCCATGGCGATAAGATGACGTTGGTACGCGCATTATTTGACAGCGGATCTCAGCGGTCCTACGTAACAGAAGATGTCGTAGAGAGACTCGGCATGACACCAACCGGAACTGAAAGCTTGAGTCACTCGTTGTTTGGTGGAGCTACTGTGCCATCTAAAAAGTATACAATCTATGAGTTAACTGTGCAGAGTGTAGATAGATCTTTTGAATTTACAATGAGTGTATTGAGTCAACCTATTATTTGTAAAAATGTACCTAGATTTGACACTAATGATAAATTTCTCTCAGAATTTTTAATTAATAATCAAATTAGATTGACAGACATAGACATTGAGGGAAATGATATAGGTCTCCTAATAGGTGCTGATTATACAGGTTACTTACTTACTAATACATTCATTCTTTCAGATATGGGTTTAGCAGCAGTTAAAACAAATTTAGGATGGACATTGCAAGGACGAATCAATAATGAAAAAATTAAAAATAATATCGTAACAAGTTTATTTTGTTCACAGAATGTATCTGACTTTTGGAATTTAGATGTTTTAGGCATCCAAGATCCCGCCCAAGTTCAATCTAAGCAACAAAGGGAAGAAGAACTAATGATGAGTTTTGCAGAAACTACTCGGATCAACGGCGAAGGTAGATATGAAGTGCAGCTTCCTTGGAAAACAGGTCACGACGAACTTTTGAGTAACCGCGAAGTGGCTATACGACGACTGCAATCTGCAACAAACAAATTGATATCATGTGGTAAATTTCATGAGTACAATAATATTCTTAAAGAGTGGGAGCATTTAGGTATCATAGAACCGGTGCCTATGGCCGAGTGGAATAAAGATAAAGTACATTACTTACCGCATAGAGCTGTTTTCAAAGAGTCGAGTCTTACAACAAAATTAAGACCAGTATTTGACGCATCTGCAAAAGATATAAATAGAAAGTCGTTAAACGCATGCTTAGATAAGGGTATTAACTTCTTAGGCAAGATACCCGACTTATTGATAGGTTTTCGAACTGGTCGTATAGGTATTTCAGCCGATATAGCAAAGGCATTCTTACAGATATCTGTAAGCCCGCATCATAGAGATTGTTTACGTTTTTTCTGGTGGAGTGATGAGACACGACGGGATATGATACAATACAGACATTGTAGAGTAGTCTTTGGACTTACTTCTAGTCCCTTCCTGCTATCCGCAACCATATTACACCACCTAGGGAGTATCGCCGGCATACATAAAAACACTGCGGAAATATTAACTAACTCATTTTATGTTGATAATTATTAACCAGTCTAGATTCCGAGGATGCTACACTTAATTTTATACAAGAGGCAAAGAATATAATGTACGAGGCAAAGTTCGATTTACGGCAGTGGGTAACATCGCCATTGAAAATAAATGAAACAGGTAAACAAGATTTATCTGTATTAGGATTATTGTGGGACACTGCATCCGATGAACTATATTGTAATTTAAGTACATTACCACTGCCATCTGAATTAATCAATATGAATAAAAGAAGCATTTTGTCGTTGACTCAGAAAATTTTCGATCCACTTGGTATGTTAAGCCCCGTGACACTTGTTCCAAGATTATTGCTACAGGAAATTTGGAAGAGAAAAATAACATGGGATAGCATTTACCAAATGATATATTACAACAATTTCATGACTGGTACGATAATATTTACTTATTGGAAAATTGCAGATTACCTCGGCGATTATCATCCGATCCATTACCAGACTGCACGTCGAGCCTTCACATGTTCTGTGATGCTAGCAAGGACGGGTATGCAGCTTGCGTGTTTCTAAGGACAGAGAACAGCAGAGGTAACGTAACTTTACGATTAATATCAGCCAAGTCGAGAATTACACCACCTGAAAAAATAACGATTCCACGCTTAGAATTACTAGCGGCATTGATTGGTTCAAGACTAATGAAGGGGATTCGAGAACAATTAAAATCGTATATAACTCAAGAATTTTGTTGGAGTGATTCTGCAGTAACACTGTGCTGGATTAAAAAAGATTTACTATGGAATACTTACGTTGGGAATCGCGTACGGGAAATACGTCAAAATACCGATGTAAAAAATTGGCATCATATATCAGGCACCGCAAACTGGGCAGATCTGGCTTCCAGAGGATGCAATCCCCGACAGATGATAGATGCCAGATGGTGGGAAGGCCCACCGTGGTTACTACAAGACCCTGGAAGTTGGCCGCGATCTAACCTAGTTATAGACGATGACAATCTAGAAGCAAACAAAGAGATTAAGAAGTCTTCATGCGTAAATGCCAGTTTAGATAATGAGCCTAAATTAAATGATTTTCTGTATTTCTCAAAATATACCAAAATAATACGAATGATAGCATGGGTGTTACGATTTTTATTTAATACTTACAACACTATTAAAAGAAGAGGAGAACTTACCTTTGAAGAATGCGAAGAAGCTGAAAAGAAAATATTAAAAATTATTCAACAAGAGAGTAGGGAGATTATGGAAAAGAATATTAATAAATTATCACAGTTCTACGACGATGACAATTTACTCAGAATTAAAACGAAATTGTTACTTACCGATTTTCCTGAGAATGTAAAGACACCAATAGTACTTCCAGCTAAGAATGAAATCGTGAGAAGAATGGTAGAACAGCGACACAGACAACTTCTGCATGCCGGTACAAATATTATGATTACAGATTTACGGAAGCAATACTGGATAATTGGGATCAGGAAATTAGTGAAGTCAGTGATAGATAAGTGCATAATTTGTAAACGACATAGAACAAAGCCAACGCAAGTATCTGCGGCACCGTTACCGATAGAGAGAGTGCAGGCATCTGCGCCTTTCGAAGTGACCGGAATAGATCTCACGGGGCCCATATACTTACGTGATAATGGCGAAAAATGCTGGATAGTGATTTTCACTTGTGCAGTATACCGCGCAGTTCACCTAGAGCTAACAAAATCACTATCTACGGAAGCGTTTCTAAGAGCCTTTCGAAGATTTATAGCTCGCCGAGGTCGGGTAAGTATTGTCATATCCGACAATGGAACTAATTTTATAGGAACCAAGAACCTATTAGCAAACATTGATTGGGACGAAATCCAACGTCAGTCAACCATAACAAAAATTAAATGGAAGCTGAATGCCCCTACAGCAGCATGGTGGGGTGGGTTTTTCGAACGGATGATAAAGATAATAAAGGGCTTATTAAGACGAGTTTTAGGCATGTCTTCAGTGTCATACGAGGAGATGGAAACGCTCCTGTGCGACTGTGAGGCTGTTGTCAATAACAGACCGCTCACTTACGTTGATAGTGATAGCTCTGACTCGCTCGAGCCACTGACACCGTCATGTTTCTTACAATCTTTACCCCAAACACATGTAACAGATTTGGACGTGATTGACGCCACTAGCCTAAATAGAAGACTTAGATATTTACAGAAGCTCAGGTACGATTTCCGGCAACGTTTTCAAAATGAATATCTGACTGAGCTAGTACAGAAAGGAAAGGAGAAGAAAGGAAGCATAAAGGTTGGTGACGTCGTATTATTAGAAACGGAGGAGAAAAGGGTAAAGTGGCCATTAGGTCTGGTGGTACAGATTTTTACAGGGAGAGATGGCTTAGATAGGACGGCCAAAGTCAGAACGTCGTCTGGTTACAAAATTAGGCCATTCCAACGTCTGTACCAGCTAGAACTTTCCTCCTCAGGTGTGGAAGTCCAGCTGATACAATTAGTTTTAAAAGATTTTCAACAACAGACGTTACAGATGCAGTGAGATCAACTAGATCGGGAAGAATAGTGAACATGCCAAGTCGGTATCGAATATAGGTAAATTATTATTTTCTATTTTATTATAATTTCATGTTCCGACTTTGCACTTTCCCCACGAGTCTTGTCTGTCAGTCTATCTGATTATAATGTCTTGTTTACGATTGTTACTTTTATTTGAGTTTTTTTTGTATAACGTTTAAATTTATGCCTTAGAGTAACAATCTTATAATAATATTTTTAGTAGGAACCTTTGTTATCAAACTTTTGTTATCAATCAATTTTAGTTAGAATAATGGTAACAAAAGGTAATGAGATTGTGTAATGTTTCGAATACAAGAACTATGTAGTTTCTTCTTCTGGCTGTGGAGGATGTTAAATATTGAGCCTGTATCCGAAACCGTAGTTGATGGTTGTCATGGTAATTTAAAAAGACAAAATAAATAAACAGACTTTGAGAAAATATTACAGCGAAATGACGTGCGTTTTCATTCTTTAACAATACTTCTATGAGTTCTCAAAGAAAAAGTTTTATGATGCTTTCGAAGCATAATGCAGGCAGATAGAAGCATAAGTATAATTATGTATATGTAGGTGTAGTTTTGTATAAGTTGGCTACCCCCAGAGCACTTCAAGACCCTCTATTCAGTTCAGTGGAAGGTAGTTATTCTAGATTCCAAATAATTTGAATAGCACATGGAATTTAATAGCGTCCCCCGTTCGGTTGTGTGGATATGATTTACATAAAGAAAACACCGAAGGAACCTTCGACGTCATTAGTATTCCTAGAAATAGGAGGTTGTTAGTTGGGAGTTTTCTTGAGGTCGGAGCTATGTCTGCGGTGTGCGGAGATTTAGTCTGTATTGTCTAGGTCCTAAGGTTAATTATCAGTTAGTAAAGTGATAACATTTTTTGAAAATTTTCTTTTTTTTTTGAAAAAAATTACTTTAGAATGAATTTGTTTTGGCCTAAGTTTTACAGCCAGCCGCCTGCCTGACACCAAATTGATTAAACTATCCGATACAATAAAATTCAAACCCTTATATTTTTTGAGTCACTGCTTTTTGGCTTATTAAGGTAATGAGGGCACAAAATTCTGACTTCTTCTTTTTAATCACTGCTTTCCAGTTTATTAGGCCAGTAACAAAGGAGTTTACCTACGGGACTTGTAAATATTATCACACTCATGGTTTATCGCGCGGTGGCGAGGAAGACACAACAACGTTTCCTATAGAAGTAACAGATTTGCTTAGTTATTATGGAAAATTTAGCAAACAAATTGATATTATTGTCACACTATTCGATTCAAAAGAAAACATACTTAGCGAAAACTGAACATGTACAAACGCCCACTAGTTAACCGACATTTTTCGTTTGCCTAAAAACCTCGTCATTTCTAATGTCTTATTTACCTATTGATATAGGTTTCTTACACAAGAGCCGCCCAGCCAGTTCTTTAATAACAGAAAGCTTGCTTCTGATCTCGTTACTTCCAATTTCAGTCATGTCAAAGTATGTAAAAGTTACCCTTTCGAGCCAGGCCGGCACTGTGCGGCCCCTTGTTACGTCCCTGAGTCCATGTTAACCATGGCTGGCTGGACAACACGCATATTATAATGATGTAGGCACTAACATTAACTACATCGTAATAAGCTGATCCTGTAAGAAAACAACGCAAATATTATATCCAAGTAAAAACCTTTTCATGTCTGCTACGATATTTTTCCATTTGTATGTACAATCGACGACATTTAAACTTTACAAACTTTTGTATGTGGGAAGACAGAAAGTGTCCGACGTTTGTTTGTGGAACGTGTCAGGTATCTACCACTGGGAGAAGACTTAGCGGTGAAGCTGAAAGTCAGCCAACTCTATATCGGCATATTTTTAAGTGTGTTATTATTGTTAGACCCCACGTCTGAAGCAGCGTTGTGGACTTACAGATTTACATAATAACATACAAACATAAATAACGCCTATATCCCCGAAGGGGTAGGTAGAGGTGAACCAGTACCCACGTTTCGCCAATCATGTTAAGTCCCATGTAATAGGCCTTTTGCCATTTATCGGGCACAAAAGTCGCAGTACATTGCTAGGTGTTATAAGAGGAACGCTGCTCCCCATTCCTCATCACTGTTTTATCCTTAGTCGCCTTGTACGACACCCACGGGAGAGATTTGGGGTGGTGACAATTGTATTCTACTCTGGCGTCACCACACGGCTTCACACACTTACAGATTTGCAGCACATAATTTACAGCTAAGGATAGATAGCACCTAAGCATTATACATTCATAAATAACTCACGCCCATTTATCCCCGAAGGGGTAGCCAATGATGTTAGGTCCATTGCGGTATAGCCTATTGCCATCTATCGGGTACATAAATGGCAGTATATTGCTAGAAGGTATAAGAGAAATGTTGCTGCCCGTTACTCATCGCTGTCTTAGTTAATTAAATGACAGTTACGATAGGCCTGACATTACTTATTTACAAAAGTCCCCTTAAACAATAAAGAAAAAGAAAAAACTGTTCTGTTCAGGAAAAAAAAAATCATATTCTTCAGTAGTGGGACGTTGAAACGCTGGTGATGACAATGATGCTGAAGAGCCATAAATTTTTGGAATTCTAGTTTCTCTTCGGGTCTGTTTTATGCAAGGAGAATCTTATAAAGAAACCCAACGTAGGTAATTGACCAAATGTATCATAGAATCAAAGTTGCTTGTGCATCATAGAAACAAAAGTTGTCAGTACACAAAGCCGTCTGTGTCGTTTTCTGTTTAGAGGCATAGAGTTTTTAATTTGGACAGCCCCGAATATACGAGGGACCGGTCATTAGCGCAGTGAATGCACCGCGGTGCCTGCAGGGCCTCTATTGATTAGCCTCCGTGCGGCATCATTCATTCATCGGTGTCCGCGCGTCAGTCACGTCTCTGTTTTTCGCTATTTTTCGCCATTTTTCGCTAACGGCCGCCATGCATATTTGACGGTGCGTCCGTCAGGAAGGAAGCGCCGCTACGTAATTGGTTGGGCCGCCGGATAAATTCGACAAAACGCAAGCTTTAGAGAAAATAGCAGTCCTTTGATATGGCGAGTAACTTCGGGTTTTCATAAATTCGATCAGAGGTACATTATGGCAGACAGCTAGTTGAATTTATAGGTTTCTTGATTTGGAAATCTTTAAAGTCAACTATCTGGCAGTACTATAACGCAATCCGGGAGGTCATGAACGGCCGGAAAAACCATTTTCTTTTAAAAGTCTCAAATAATTGACCCATATAGAGTCGATGATTTTAGTTCATCTGTTTGTTTATCTGTCTATATTTAGTACAAAGAATATTGTCCAAAATATTAAATGTCTTTAGTTACCTGTTTGTGTGTGGGTGTTTACCGTAAGTAGTTTTTAGACTTAGGTAGTTTAGCAATAGAAAGTAAGCCTAGTGTAAAAAGGATTGTTGGTAGACCCAATAAAAAAATAGAGGCAGGTACAATCATCGTTAAAAGTGCATAATTTCTTTGTCGCGTAACGAAAAACAACATTTACAAGGCGATTATCCTATAGCTAATCTAATCGACAATAGTCTTAAACAGTTTCACATGTATATACCCTAAATAATATATGATTGTGTAGAAACAGGCAATGACATTAAAAATTGCAGCTAAAATAATTTTCCCGAATTCGGAAGTTTCTCGCTTGCTTTATTCGATTTGATGCCATCACAAACAGTTTTATAAATCTGTGAATGTTAAAAGCGCCTTTTATGTTTTGTCATGCATATCTCCGATACAATAAGAAAATCCAATTGCCAGTCAAACCGCGGGCATTTTCATGAAGTCCACTCGACTGTGTTTTGTTTTCACATTTATTTCTCATATTGATCAATTTGTTCTATAAATGACAATAGTAAAAAGATTGACTCAGTCTTAATTGCCTCAAAGTAATCGTTAATTTTAATAAATAAATTTAGTACAAAGATTTTAGTGGTTAGAAAAAGAATTTCGAAAAATTATGATCTTGAGGCGGGAATTTCAGAATTTCTTAATTGAGGCGGGAAATCATAATTTTTCGAAATTCTTTTTCTAACCACTAAAATCTTTGTACTAATTTTTCTAACATTTATATAATGTTAAAATTAAAATCAAATAGTAAATAAATTTAGTATCTTCATATTGAACTTTTTCAAACACATCTCATTGACAAAACAGCTTTTTAGAGTAATTGATAAATTATATCTAGGTGCGTTTAGAGGTGTTTTGTGATAATTTATATCTTAACGGGCAGCAGCGTTCCTCTTATAGCGCTAAACAATATACTGGGATGAACTGGTCCGATGGTTAGCCTATTATCTACATGGCCCCTTTTTTTTTTTGACGGAATGGTACTTCCGTCAAAAAAAAAAAAACATTTACTCACCATACCAGCCGCTAGCTAGGCGACTGACGTGTGTGGGATTCGCCCGACTATCTACAGTCGGGAATACACCACTAAACCACTGCGGTGTTCCCTAGCCCTTTGAGTGGAGAGAGTCTGGGGTCCGCCGCGAGGCAATTCACCAGCCATTATCTACACGGGCCCTAACTTAATTTGTGAAACGTGGTTGTTAATTCATCTCTGCCTACATTTGAGGATAAAATTAGGCGTGGCTTATGTATGTATGGCTTTATAATATAGTAATTAATAAAAAAGAATGACGCCATCAAAATCATATCCGCCGAGAGAGTCGAAATCATACAGTGTAATAGTCAAATACTTTATAAAACAATTTCAAATAATCAACGTTTATTACGAAAACACAACTTTTTTGTATCCAAAACATTTCAATGAATGGAAACAAACAGAGGTTTTCTTTTTAGTACTACGAATATAAGGGATAAAGAAAAACTGCTTTGCCCAACAGCCGGCCACGGCTTGAATGAAGTCGAAATATTTTTGAATACTAATTAAGCATGTCGTCCACTTATTTTGTCGTCGAACCAAAAAAGGCTTCGAAACGGCTTGTTTACATAATCGTTCAATTTGCAATGTTAAACTGCGACTGCCAGATGTTTTCTTGCCTTTTAATCCAAACTTGATGTACATAATTGTGTTTTTTGGTACACAGAGCGGAGTGGACCGTGAATTTTATTAAAAATATTGCCTTCTTTCACTAGCTGCGATTTCGGGGTTATTTAAAATCTTGCTTGTGATTTAATTTGTATAATTATATTGTGTGCCGCAGACTGTTTTGTTGTCTTAAAATGCTTCGATAGATTTGAACTGCTGTTGCAGAAGAGGGTTGAGATTATTAAATTTTTATGCTTTTTATTTATATTTATTTTATATACCAACTCAATAGAGTCGGGCAAGCGGCCGGCTGTATTACCTAAGCCAAAACGTAGCGCGAGCTGGACCTTGCGATTGTATAAAGTTAAACTAACCATGTTCGCAAGGGCTAGTTATGACCAAATAGTTATTTGTTGTACGTGAGTGCAAAGTTGTTTTTTAACCGCGTGCTCAATTTTGATGACCGAGCTAGCGAAGGATTCTAAAATTGAATCACGAGCGTAGCGAGTGATTCAAAAATTAGAATCCTGAGCGATAGCGAGGGAATCAAAAGAGCACAAGGTGAAAAATTTTTACACTCGAGTGCAACACGTAACTTTTCATCCCCCCCAACGAGGAAATTGCAAAATACAAAAAAAAATACAATCACAACAGTTTCTGTTTTCACCCAGAAACTTCCACAACACCCTCCCATTAACCCAAACACACTCTCAACACCCACCCAGAAACACCCACAACATTCACACCCGCAATACACACCCATCCACTCAGACACACCCAAAAAACACCCATTCACCCAGAAACACCCACAAAACACCTATTCACCCAGAAACACCCACAAAACACCTATTCACCCAGAAACACCCACAAAACACCCATTTACCCAGAAACTCCCATTCACCCAGAAACACATACAAAACACTCATTCACCCAGACACACCCACAAAACACCCATTCACCCAAAAACACCCATTCACCCAGAAACACCCACAAAACACGCATTCACCCAGAAACACCCACAAAACACCGATTAACCCAGAAACACTCATTCACCCAGAAACACCTTCAAAATACCCAATCACACCCAAAAAACACTCAATCACCCAGAAACACCTAATCACACCCAAAAAACACCCAATCACCCAGAAACACCCACAGTACTCACCCATTCACCCAGACACACCCACAAAACACCCATTCACCTAGACACACCCTCAAAACACCCATTCACCCAGACACACCTCCAACAGCCACCCATCCACCCAGCCACACCCGCAACATTCATCCAGACACACCTGTAAGTACCTAATAAAAATTACCGTCCCTAATGGAGTTCCGAGACGGTCAATCAGCTTGAGTCAAGCACGTTGATTTTCTGTATGTTTTTGTTCCGTTGCTAGCGTAAACAAATCAAACAGACCTAAAGCTTTTAAATGCTTGACTCAAGCATCCAGCAAGCGTTGTAGACGATTAAAATGTTTAAAGCAAGATTGACGCCAAGCTGATTGACCGTCACGGAACTCCTAGGTTTTAACAAATTTATGACGTGAAAAGAAAATGGCGCGCGCAAAGCAAATTACAAAAAAAGTACACCAAGAAGGTTCCGTTTCTGAGTTTTTTAACAAATTAAAATAGGTTGCATGACAATTTCGGCACCATGGAGATAGAAATAAATATGTATAATGATGTTTTGAATTCACAAACTCATTGCACACGATGTTTTAAATTCAAATTTACTTTAACCTCTAGAGGATAAAAACGGCTTTTGCACTCAGATATCGAAGAGCAAAAACGCTTTTTCCGAGATGGTGGGATGAAAAATATATTATATATAAGCTACTTGGATAACGCAGTGGTTTAGCACGCTCGTCCCGCGATTACGCAGAATAAGCAATATTCGGTAAGGCCGGACATTGATGACCAATAATACATTATATACCTAGGGCAATAAAACAAAGAATGTCTCAAATACCTAAATATGCAATCTGAGGCCTTCTTTTTTATCGCCTGAGTTAAGATCAGATCATAGTTTTATGTCACCCCCTGACCAGGAAGTTCAACATATTTCGAATCGATTATCAACCTTAAATTGTTTGTCTGTCACATACCTATTTCTAATCGTTTGTTGTTTGTCGTAAAGAATATTGTCGATTGAGAAAAATTGTCATACCGTACCTAAAACGTGGAGCAGGTACCCGTGGGTCTGACAAAAATCTGACATTAGTATTTGTTTAGTAATTTAATCTTATTACGATATGAATATCTGTCTAAATACAGTCAACAGCGTTCGGATACTACAATATGTCAATTTTGTTAATTTATTTTTTTATGCCAGACAGGGCTTTTTTTGCCCTTTATCTCACCTGATGGTAAGTGGCGATAAGGGCCGAATGGAATCGAGCTTATCCTGGAACCCTCAACCATAGAGGGACTAACAGCATTATTGTGTTAAAATTGTCGGAACACAATAATGCTGTTAACATTATTATTATGGCGACAGATAGAAAATTTCTTAATCAATTCAATCAATCAAAATTTGTTAATCGACTTATACTTATGTGTCACGTGAAATGAGTTTGACAATCGATTGGATATATTTTTTTTTGTTGACGTGGTACGTTAGCTAGCCGACTAATTTCATTGGTTGGGAAAGCTAATAAATAAACAAACAAATAAATAAACAGTAAATTTTAGTACAAAAAGCGATAACATTTTTTACTCCGTAAATATAGTCCAATTTTAATAATTTACCGCCGTAAAGTGCCGTGTGGTGACGGCAGAGTAGAATACAATTGTCACCACCCCAAACCTCTCCCGTGGGTGTCGTAGAAGGCGACTAAGGATAAATCAGTGATGAGGAATGGGCAGCAGCATTCCTCTTATACCTACCAACTAGCAAAGTACTGCGACTTTTGTGCCCGATAAATAGCAATAGGCTCGCCACCTATTACATGGGACCTAGCCTAATTGGCGAAGCGTGGGTGCTAGTTCACCTCTGCCTACCCCTTCGGGGATATTGGCGTGAATTATGTATGTATGTATGTATGTTTATTATTTACCAAGTATCAAATTTTTTGTTTTTGTATGTGAGGCTAGAGCTACGCACACATCAATAATAACGCATTTTTATGCCTAAACTCGAGCAGAATATTTTTGTGAAATGGCTCTGAAGTCTTCCATGTTATTGTCAGGGCTATGGACCACAACAATAAATTGTGCAAGTAATTAGGGTTCTTAGGGAATGGTTGGTTCAGAGGTCGGTACATTAAAACCAAGTTGTTAGTTTACAAAATTTTTATTTTCCTCTCCTGTCGCCGGCTTCTTACACTAGTAAGTATGTTCTTTCTTTGTGTACTGGTAACACCACAACTGTCATTTCATCTAACTCCCGCCACCAACTTAGGTTTGTAGCAACTTACAAACACGACACTGCGACCGCTGTAAAGGCGCGTCCACACCAATTTAATCCAGACCATAAACAGCAATATCCAAACTATTTTTTAATATTAATCGTTCAATATTAATTCATCTATCGCTGCAATTAATACAATGTCTTGAATATCAAACCCACATATATTACAAGAGATATTTTAGGGTTAGATAATGTTTATTTTTCATTTTAGTTTTCATTATTTGACAGTAGTGGATATTGCTGGTTTTGCTTTTCTAGAATTCAATTATATTGTCGTTTTTTCCATTGACACTAGCTTGCATAATCAAAAGTAGGATTGGTGTGGATGCACCATTACACAATATTCAATTGCAGCGTTCGAACCATAGGTCAGCGGAGTTTACAGTAAATTATACGTAATGTATTAAGATGGCAAGATTCACTAAACGCTAACATTGTGTTGATGGCTTTACGACGATGTGGTCTAGCTACAAATATAAGTTAGTCTAGTTAACAGAAACGGGCACTAATAACTTTAATACTGGGCTTTGTAACAGTAAAGTACAATTTACAAACTACAATGCAAGGTCCATATTTGTTTAACTCACCTAGAACACATCGGACACACCTCGAAATTAATAATTTATGTTTAACACCGTCTAAGTAATAAGTACATTATGTTTACACATACATGTAGATATTTTAATAGTAGGAATGTTAGCGTTTATGGTTACTTACATACAACGGCATACATTTAGAATTTGATTCGAACAACTTTAATAATTCATGGTAAAACATAGATCAATATATACAAAGACCGTCAGTAATTCGATTTTTAAACTTCAAAGACGTTGGCATCAAAATTATTGCTACGAAGTTTTGCGCCCAAACTCTTAGGTACAAGATGTCGCTACTTATAACTAAAATATTACACTAATATTTACAGTTTAAACGAATAATGATAACGGGCCATCGATGCTAACAGCACGTCGTTTATATACGAAATAACAAATTTATTCGAGAAATTTATTTACACAGCAAAATTTCAAATCACAGAGATGAGTGCTCAAGAAACACAGTTGATGTTACATACATGTAAGGGATACGTACATAAATATCTCTGGCAAGAATCGACATGCGTCATAATTTCACTACACAGTGACTTGAGATAAAACCACTTTTACGGATTAGACTCGCGTAAATTTGGGTGTTTGGCTTTTTTGTTATTTAGCCCGACGTTTCGATCACTTTACAGCGGTCGACTAAAGATGGCAATTGGCAGTTTCTTTATATTAAAGTGATACTAACTAAAATTAACTAGTGAACGTTTTTAGTCTAATTCGTAAAAGTTGTTTTATTTCAAATGTGTAGTGCTCGTGCAAATATAAGAGAACATTACACAGTGACTGATAATATCCTATTGATTGGTATCCAGCTCAGTAACTTACTCATTCGTATTTTGTTCCCTCTCCACATAGCACGGTACTGCTAACATTAAAAAAGGGTCGAAAGATCCTAAATTTGTTCACATGGATATGTCAAATTTCACAGTACACAAGCGTTATCACGTCATCAGTAAAGAACAACACCATTGTGTTTAACACATCTCATTCTGACCTTAAGTAACGAAGATTTACAAATAGCGCATTAAGTATTACAGAAATTGCCATTTTCACAACCGAAATTAAATATGTAATAGGTACTAATGCATAATTTAACAGTTTGTTGACGGCGGAAAAATTATTACTTGCGGTTCGATGGGGTAATAATTTTTCGATCGTTTAAATGTTTTTTTTAAATAGTCTACCACGCCACAGCACTGTCACTCTGAGTCGTCACTCGGAATCGTCACTGGCGGTGTGAGGCGGCCGCGGCGGCTTGAGGGGCTTGGACAGGTCGAGCGCCGGCTCGTGCGTCATGCCTGGAGTCAAGGCCCGTGGAGGCAGCAGACCTGACGTCGACGGCTCCGGGGCTACGACCCTGAGCGCCCCTGGAGGCGGCATGTAAGGCTGCGCCGGCAACACCGTGGGCCCCTCCGAGTCGGCCCCGAAGCCCGGCATGCCCGGGGGGGTCCAGCAGGCCGCGCTGCTCGACGCCCCCTTCATGCCGGGAGGCCCTGACGCGCTGAGATACGAGCACGCCATCATCTGGAACAATTACGACAAGTGTTTTATAATATTTCTATACAGTCCCGAGTGCTCAGATTAATCTTCGCGAGAGTAGATTGGAGTAAAAACAGAGCTTACATAAATAATGAAATATGTAGTATTATGAGATGAGAGGCCTAAAGAATTCGCGGGTGGGGTGTGCTCCTCTAATCAAGCTAATGGCCAATGCGCAGCCACGGCCCCCGCCAAGGAGGCTTTCAGGCTAATGCGAAGTGGGCGCAGGAGTAGAACAGTTTAGTGCTAAATCGTATCACACGTCATCCGAGCACGTTACACCAGCAACTTTCGCGGGATAGTTTGGAGCGAGCTCTTCTAGAGTTGTGGGTGAGCTAAGATTTTTAGTAGTTTTACACATGGAGGCATTTAAATATTGCTGGAGTTTATATCTCAGAACACTTGTGTTTACTACTCATATTTATGGAACTGAAAAACAGCCTCACCGAGTGGTTTAGGCTTCCGCCAGGATGGCTTGCTAGATATGCGAACATAATTTTTCGAATATTTTGGAAATTGTTATGAAAACTAAAATATAAATAAATAGTTTATAAAAATAAATAACAGTTGAACAAAATAATATGAATATTTTGTTTAATAGCAATTTAAAAGTATTTTTATTAAAACAATCTCGGTTTTGTAATTAGTGTTACATAATATGTGTGTGTGTGCATTGCTTAGTGTAACATCTATACCTATTTATTATAGTAAAAGGTTTATTCCTCAATAACCTATGTAAACTTATAGTTATACATAATACCAAATGCCGTATGGTCTATATCGTTACCAAATACTAGTTGTCAAATGACAAATTTTGGTCCATTCAGGGCATTGCAATACCTAATAGTTTCCATAGTTAATACTACGAACAATGCCTACAACAGTTTACAACACAATTGGCATAGTTCGCAGCAACAGCTGCCTCGTACACGATATTGTAACTTCAATATTTATTGCACTTGATCGAATGTGGTTAAATTCCTGACCTTATTTGTGTGGTGACGGCAGAGCAGAATATAAATGTCACCACCCATCTCTCCCGTGGGTGTCGTACAAGGCGACTAAGGGTAAATCAGCGATGAGAAATGGGCAGCAGCGTTCCTCTTATACCACCTAGCAATAGTACTGCAACTTTTGTGCTCGATAAATGGCAATAGGCTCGCCACCTATTACATGGGACCTAACATAATTTGCGAAACGTGGGTGTTAAATTCACCTCTGCCTACCTCTTCGGGTTTTTTGGTATCTAGCGTCTTGACGATTCGTAAGTGTTTTGTAATCATACCAGATAATATGAATAAACGAATTTTGTCTTTGATTTATGTATGTATTTGAGTGCAAAGTAGAATTAAAACTTGCATGTATTCATGCATAAATTTAGTGCGGGGCCCAAGCGTCGTCTTTGATCGTGGCTGACTTAATTAACTTGACGCCATTGCACACCAGAGCCCTTATAAGCGCTCCACTTAATATGTTTAAGCGCCGGTATTGCTTTAGGAGACCTAAACTCTCCTATGAGAATAAACAGGCGGCGCCGGCGGTCCGTGACAGTCCCGCCGCACAAATGAATTAGTGGTTCGTGTTGTGACCCCCCTCCCGCCGTCCCACGTGGCCGGACAAGCCCCCCGACACAGTGTATCCAGTACCACGTCTTCATACAAACTGGCCGCTGTCCATTAGAATTTGTGCTTTCGTACTCGGAACGCCGTGTAGGCACTTTTTCCTGGGACGAATGAACTTTATGACGAATGAACAACAACCCACGCACAAATTGACATAAAATACGGGGGCATAAGAGTTCGGTGTGATCGCGCGTGTACAAGGAGATTGCACTTTTGCTCGCTGTTCGTTCCCGCTGGCACATTTGCGCTGACAGCCGCCGCTTTATAGTCCGATAAGTCGTGCCTTTCTGCGGTTGAGAAAGGCACGAACAGGGACGGGGCACTCTAGATGTTAACGGGGGCGGGTGAAGCTGCGAGGAGCGAGTTTTCCCTCCTCCCCGCATCACGCGCCCCCGCTAACATCGCTAGGTACAACCCTAGCGTCAACGCAAGTAGGCTAATAACTTGCCGACAGGCCGCAGATAAACTACTGTTCCGGGTATACTGTGTCCCCGGCTAGCTGCGATTAAAATATAATTAGGCGCTTGGCAATTGTTTCGCCATCGGCCAGGTGGCTCGGCTAGGTAAATGAAATAGCCGTATAGGGTTTCCAATTACGCGCGCCCACCGGCCGCGGAAACACGCTTATTGCCTAATAATAGAACCGGGAGAACAATATGGGGATCTCGTACAGCATATTAATTATTTGCGAGGCTCGCGTTTAAAAATCACACGCGGATGTGGCATGGCGCAGGTGTGTTATTAATTACTGCGCCTCAAGCGCGAACGTTTCGGAGATTCGAACTCGTAATCGTATCGAGAAAGCACTCTGAAACCAAAACAAAGAAGTTCTAAATTTTAAATCGAAAATTGTTAATATTTTAATGTAATGAGTCATTATATTAAATAAATACTAACATCATAAACAGACATTTAATATTTATTAAAGTCGTCTAATTAAAATAAAATCAAATTAAGGTAATACCAGATGAAAATAAATAAATATTTCTAAATGTGTTTTCTTGATACGATTACGATTTCAATCTTCGAAAAGTTTGCGCTAGGGCTACCTTAGGTAAGACAGGGCCACATAATAAATCACGTTCTTGGTGGTAGATAGGTACCTTACCTACAGCATACTTTCGGTATTGTAATGAATTCAAACTGGCCGATTTAATTGCGCACCTAATTACGGCGGGCTCCGTCTAATTTATCAATGTCGGATTATGAATTAGGAAAGGCGCTAATTGAACATGCATAATATTTGTGACGGTTACAAACTGTATTATTGTCGTAGCAGCATAGCAAACTGGAATAGCCGCTGTTGAAACGTGTGGTTTATTTATACAGGCAATGGGCCTGTTTTGAAATGGCGAATAATTGCTTAAAGTTTTATCAGCGGCCGGCTGTAAAACCTACGGCGAATCTTTGAGCGGTATGGTTTAGAATGTTGTCATACCAATCACTCTCTCCGTTCATTCGTCTTTTGACATGGTCCGTTCCGTCCCTTTTCTATACAATCAGCACCTTTTCGATGTGATGGATGAATGAATCAAAAGGGAGTGGATGCCATGATGACGTCGGACAGATATGAATGGAAGAGGAAACATACTGCGCCGACCCCAGATAGACTGGGAACAGGGCAGGGAGAAGAAGAATATTGCAGAACAAATGTCTGAGTCTATCACAAACATCTAAAACTAAAACTAACATCATTAGAACCAGGAACTTTTAGGCCGTGTGGTGACTAGCCGACCAATTTCATTGGTTGGGAAAGCTGAGTTTCCGCGAAGATCAATTTTATCGCTTAAAGATTTTTGTTAGACCCTTAAGGGGATTGTGAAACTGTAAATTTTAGTACAAAAAGCGATAAAATTTTTCACTCAGTGAATATAGTCCAATTTTAATAATTTACCGCCGTAAAGTGCCGTGTGGTGACGGCAGAGTAGAATACAATTGTCACTCCATCCCCAAATCTCTCCCGTGGGTGTCGTACAAGGCGACTAAGGATAAATCAATGATGAGGAATGGGCAGCAGCGTTCCTCTAATACCACCTAGCAATAGCAATGTACTGTGACTTTTGTGCCCGATGTATGGCAATGGGCTCGCCACCTATTACATGGGAACTAACATAATTGGCGAAACGTGGGTTCTAGTTCACCTCTGCCTACCTCTTCGGGGATATAGGCGTGATTTATGTATGTATGTACTTCTAGGCAGATAACCAGCAACCTGAGGGCCTAACCAAGTGGCTTTTCTATTCGAATGCATGAAAACAAAAGTTTGAAACTTACGTTCTGTTTTCTCTGTAATACGTCAGTTTGATACATTTTGTTTTCTATGCGTTGGAATAGATTGGCCACATCGCTAGGGCCACAGACCATTCTACCAAAACCGCCGTCAAAATTTGACTGGGAAGTTTGAAATTCCACGTTGTGGACGCGACGCTGGCCGCTTACAAAAAGTGGCGACCTGTGGCTCCGCAATTTGTGGGGATCACGGGGGGTCAGCGTTGACCGGACTGCATGCCTCGAAGCTCTAATGATGGGAACACGAGCCTGTGCAATAATGATTGGGTTTTCACTTCAAGTTTGGAGCTTCTTCACCAAAACACACACATATTAATTGTGTTCCTAATAAACTACGCTTTTTATCCTCGAATGTATACGTAGATTCGAAGATCTTAATACCTATATTTGTCAGCTATGTTAAGTCCCACGCGATAGATCTGTCTGTTCGATTAAATCGATAAATTTTTATGCAAATAATTATGAGTAACAAAAAATAGGGATAAAAGGGAATTCTAATCAAGACAATGCAATGAAATGGTTTTATTAATTATAATTGTTAAAGGATTTTATTTTGCGCTTAATTGTTGTAACTAATCATAATTTATTATAAACGGACGTTTGCGCAGTTTGAGTTGCTCTGAAGGATAGTTTGTTTAATCAAGTTTAACTGTAATATTTTACAGGGACCATTCGCTACATGAACATAAAGCTCAAAATTTCCCGCCAATTACGTTCCCGCTATAATTCTGATCGAACCAAGTGCTCCTTAAATTCCTAAGACAATATTATATTATTATTCTCAAATTTGGAATATTAAGGAGGTCCTTCCGAGAAGGGTAAACACAAGTCGATAGAACATCGTGGTTGAATAGAAAACGGGTGGGACACAATGGCCCATCGGCATTCCATTAACTAGTAGAGCAAACATGGGACGCATCCGGTTCTAATTCAATACAAAACGACTCCTGCCGAGCGATACTCGCACATTCGGGACATTTCTATTGGATTGTAACAGCGCGGACTGTTTATACTGCGGTCCTAGGCGTTAGGGTTGCCAATTGCCAATTATTTACTAGTACGTATTTACAATGCAAAAAAATAGTAACGTTTTGTTATATTTGTGATTATTCTGTCACTAAAGTTATTGTTTTCAAGTTATAATTCACAATGTACTATTATACCTTACTCATTCTTTATAACATTTGCGTTAAAGACTTAAAATTCTTTTTCTTAAAATTCTTGCGTTAAAAAACTCAAAGTTCTTCTACTCTACATGGTTTAAAATAAAAAAATATTGCATTATTGAATTGTTGTCTGACTATATTTCTTATGTTAAATATAAACAAAGATTCTGGACCATTAAAATACATTTAATGTAAATGCCAACGTCGCTTCTTCATCGTGGGATCGTAAAAAAAAAACAATATTTACATTGTGGCGACGGCAGATTAAATACAATTGTCACCACCCCAAATCTCTCCCGTGGGTGTCGTACAAGGCGACTAAGGATAAATCAGTGATGAGGAATGGGCAGCAGCGTTCTTCTTATACCACCTAGCAATGTACTGCGACTTTTGAGCCCGATAAATAGCAATAGACTCGCCACCTATTACATGGGACCTAACATAACTGGCGAAACGTGGGTGCTAGTTCACCTCTGCCTACCCCTTCGGGATATAGGCGTGATTTATGTATGTATGTATTTACATTGCAGTAAATATCTAACCTGTGTTTGGCAACCCTTGTACCATTCGGCGATCGCCCAGATAGACTTTCGCGAGACAATGCAAGACTGGGCCTAAATAATTTAATAGTTATAGGCGCGTTGAGCCGTCCGCAAACACGACGATATTTGGTCGCCGACGGTCGCCAATTTACGATCCGGAATTGTTCCGGCTGGGACTATGAATTGATAGATATTGATACGGTTTCCTTAATAGAAATAGCTTGTTATAGACTTGGTATAACTTCGAATACCAGTTGACTTAGGCTCAAGTTCATCAACATGTAAAACAACTGATTAAAAGCTAACCATAAGTTCTTGACAGTTCTTCCATGCGATAAATTATCAAAATTCGACAGTTAAATAATAATCACCTGTTTACGTGTTGGTGAACTCGGGCCTTAGTAACACATGACATAACAGCCCGGCTAGCATGACCACCGAAACACGATACCTATGATGTAGCCATTAATAGCTGAAAACTGTCAAATATCTATGGAGTTTTGACAGTTCGACGCGATAAATGACTATATCATGTTGTGTTTCGATGGTCATGCTAGCCGGACTGGTAGGCACATAATAATTTACATAATATGGAGAGAACAGCTACTGAACAAGCATTATTGCAGGTATCTTAAGTTATACCAGAGTAAAAAGGGAAAGTATTCAATTAGTAAGATTGCTATTTGGAGAATCTGACAAAGATTTAAAAAGGGGTAGACAGAGGACATTTAACATCTACATTTCGCCAGTCATTAGTTACAACGGATCGAAAATATGTCAAATATCCGTGTAAGCGCATGGCACAAATATTTGGCCCTCCAGTAGACCTAGCACGGGACGTGGACAAAATCTCCTCGGGGAAGAGAAAATATATTCATCTCGCCCTTACTCCCACTAAGTCTCTAGACAAAACACTGCCAAGTGGTGGAGAGAGATTTTGTCCACGTTCCGTGCCAGGCGTGCTGGATTCGAACCTCTTGGCCGACAGTCATTGATCTGACCATTCGACCGAACTGACTTTCATCGTTCTATGTTTCTATTACTGCGATATACATATAATACATACAAACATAAATCACGCCTATATCGCCACGTTTCGCCAACTACGTCAGGTCCCATGAAATAGGTGGCGAACCTATTGCCATTTATGCGATATCATTAATTTTAAATCTTTGTAGGTCACGGCTGGCTAACATGTTGTAACCTTGAGTCACATGAACACCATTTCACGGCGACATTCGTAATACACTGGGCAGCAAATAAACCGGACTGCACGCTATCTTAGGAAGGTATCTAATTATATTTCCCAGAAAAAGGAAACACGTAAGTCTGCCAAAGATAGATCTACAGAAAGAATCATTGACAAAGGCCTGCTTGCACTAAGTAGTGCTACAAATATAAGCGGCTTCCGAAGGTGTCAAATCTCAGCAAATTCGAAATAGATAAATAGATCAAATGTGAAGAAATGTTAATAAATATCTTCATTCATCATCATTCATAGCACAAAGATTTTGGGGTTAGAAAAAGAATTTCGAAAAATTATGATCTTGAGGCGGGAATCGAACCCGCGTCCGCTGCTAGCGCAGAAGCAGCGGACGCGGGTTCGATTCCCATAATTTTTCGAAATTCTTTTTCTAACCCCAAAATCTTTGTACTAATTTTTCTAACATTTATATAATGTTAAAATTAAAATCGAATAGATCATTCATAGCATTCACTCTTGCCCAGATAAAATGACAACATGACAGGAAGAGAAGAAACGCTCTTTCTGTAGATACTGGATAAAATTGAGTGGGTATCGTCTAATATATTCAATAATGCGTTTTAATAACCATCTCCGAGGTCTAGTGGTTAGCCAAAATGTACAACAGGTATTAAGATGCCGGGTTCTATCTCCAGGAGAGTAAAACATTTTTACGCGCTTTGGATGGTGGTAGGACTTTACTGCTAGCTAGCTACCACCATCTTAACAAAATATGTCGCTAAAATAATAATGTTAACAGCATTATGGTTTTCCGACATTTTGTGACAACAAGATAGCCAGCTCCTCTGTAGTTGAAGTTTCCAGGTGAAGTTCGATTCCATCTTCGGCACTTATCGTCACTTGCCATCAGGTGAGATGAAGGCGAAGAGCTTCCTAACAAATAAACCAGGTTCCAAAAAAAAAATGCCGTGTGACGACTAGTAGAATACAATTGTCACCACCCCCATCTTTCCAGTCATGTCTCCTGGATGTCTGGAGGCGACTAAGGATAACTCAATGATGAGAAACGGGCAGCAGCGTTCCTCTTATACCACCTAGCAATAGCAATGTACTGCGACTTTTGTGCCCGATAAATGGCAATAGGCACGCCTCCTATTACATGGGACTTAACATAATTGGCGAAACGTGGGTGCTAGTTCACCTCTGCCTACCCCTATGTGTACAAAAAAATTACCTGGTTTATTTGTTAGCCAGTGTAAACCCACCACAAACGGGGTAGACGAACGCCAGCTAGATACGGCGGGAGATACGAGAGTGATAGTGTGCAGGGCGGGCGGCCATAAATTAGGGCGGGCGCGCAGGGCGGCGCGTCGCGTGCGCGGCGGCCGTTTGTCGCGTCGCGTGCGCCGGCGCTCATGAATAAATATATTCATGCGCGCCCGGCACGCACGCACATGGGTAAATAAACGGCACAGAGAATAACGTCCATACAACCGCGCGAATCGTTTGCACTACTACAAGCACGCGGGACATGTATTGTGTACCGGTTTTTTTTTTACTCTCACATCTAGCCTAAAGTAAGTAGCCTAAGCACTTTTTTAATATTATTATGTATATAAATGTTGAAAATTTACTACATAAACATATACACAACCATGACTCGGAAACATACATTTGTGGTCATCACAAAGTTTGCCCCTACCAGGATTCGAACCCGGGACCTCTTGGCCAATACCCAGCAATCTGAGCATTCGACCAAGGCGGCCGTCATGACGCACAGCCAGTTGCGTCGACGTTCTTAAGAAGCTTTTACTCTGTTCGGTTTATCTACTCATGTGACGCACGCTCCGGCAAGGCAGACTCGTCACTCTTCTCGATCGCCGCACATTAATCATCATTCACGTCTTCGCTGATAAACATTGCCTCCTGTCGCCACTTGGCTAAATTACACACGGTACTTATAAGCGGCGATGTCTTTATTAGGACCGATCGGCACGTGAGAAGCAATGCGGCTTTAACTCCGCACGGGGAGCTTGATACAAAGTAGCTGGGATTGTTAATTTGTGTACAGTACCGTAAGCTCGAACATTTAAATGGACCGTAGCGTGATCGTATCGAGACAGCATGGGGCACTTTATATTACTACAAAGGAATATTTCTACATCTTAACCCTTCAATTATTAATTATAATAATATTTACGCATAAAAAAACTAAAGAAAACGTGAATAGTGAGGTAGAAAATTAATAGTATTATGTAATGTATAATACAATATAAACTAATACAAATAAATATCTACACCAAAAATTTAAAAGAGACTTAGTAATATTTTTGCGTTCTAACGGTTCAATCGTAATTTTATTGGCAATGAGAGTAGTGTACGAAAAAACATGTGTGGTTTTTGTTACACTATTACAGGATAACAAAATATTAATATGTAAACTATTGGTAAAAAAATATATAAAAATATCAAAAAAAAGCACACTCTTTGAACTTTCAACTATTCCAGGCACCACAACAGGGCAACACTCGGCCAAACTTTAAGAAATGACCGAGCGCACGTCAAAGGATCTGCATAATTCCCGATAACGAGCGTTCGAGTCGGCCTGTTACTTCAAAGCGGGCGTTTCAGTTACAGTTTATTATTAATAAAATTCGGGCGGGCTGTCGGCGACGTAACGAGCGTGGTCCGCACTCGTTATCGGCCGCCCGGCCGGCCAGCGCCGCGGAAAATTCGCCCGAAACTGACGCGCGTGAAAATTTAATGAACGGCCGGACGCTAGTTAACTAAAAGGTAAAGTGCACCCTCTTGACGTGTTCGGTAAATATTAATAGTGAGTGCTAGCGTGCGCCATTAAAAATGCACGAGTCCGCAGACAGGGCCCGCGGCCGGCGCGTTCATTAGCCTCCTTACCTCCTCGGTTCCAACTCGGCCGTCTCCGCGCCACGTCTCAATTAGCTCCTAGCAGCCGCTCCGGCGACGGTGAAAACACGTGTAGCGCCACATCGTTTCCCTGTCGCTTTTATCCGACAAAGTGCCACATTCAGCGTCGAACTTCGTCCAGCGCTAAGCATGACCTGCGAACGCTCCCGGGAACAAGTTCCACTATCTGCGCCATTTTAAAACTCTTCGGTCGCTATTAAGGATAATAGAATCCGTTCGAGCAGCAGCGTGCTAAGGAATTACATAGCCCAGCGGAATGGTCCAAGTTCGAGTTTTATGTGGATGCCGTTTGCGAGAACGATCGCCTTTGTATTCAGTGGGTGCAATCGGAGTTGCGCTTCGGGGCGGACTGATAATTTGTCGCGGAGTAATGAGAACCGTTAATTATGTAGGGCGAGGTGCGTTACCGTTTCAATTCATAACGGTTCAGAGTCGCGGGCCCTCGGGAACGAGGTCAAGGGTTCGCCACTCTCAACCCTAAGGGCTGCCAAATTAATGAGGCACTCCTTTGTAATAAAGAAATAAATAACAAGAATCGCGCACGCGAGTTGTCCCCGACGACTTCGATGTCATTAGAGGCGTCGCGGAGACTTGAGGCAACTCGTCGTCGCTCTTTATCTAAACAACTCAGTTTGGTATCGTTTGCAGGCAAATCGTCAAGCGCAACACTTTCAGAGCATCTGCTGTGCTATTATTAATTTATAATTATTATAAATCTCTTAAGTTTCTGGTTATAATAAGTCTTTAGCGACTATCAAACTAAAAAACAAACAACAGAGAAGAGAAAGTGCGAAGACGATTAGAGAATTAATAATATACACATTGCAAGGATCAATTTATACTAGTGCAAAGTCGAAGCGCATTGAAGCATTCATCTGAACGTTAATATAGGATAATTAATAGGATAGGAGGAAATATACTTGGCGAATACATCCCCGCCTACCCTTTTGGGGACAAAATATGTATGTACGAGTATGTAAATATAATAAATAAATATTTTGTTGTAATTGCGGATTGTAACAACTGCAGATGCAGCCGGTACTCACGGCTTAAAGTGCATTCCGAAGCACAGAGGACTCGATATAATAAATTTTTGGTTACCCATCAAATGGTAGTCATTGCTTGGTGTACGCAATCGCAAGAGCAAAATTACATTTGAACAAATTCCACGAAAGATATTTTTTACACGCGCTCGAGTATTGATCTAAGGCATTTCTAGACAAGCCGATTAATAAATGAAGCAATATTTTTCTTTAAATTGTTTCAAGTATTGTTTCTTTGCCCACTAGACCCCCATTGAGTGCCTCACAAACAACAAGAGACTCTTAATTGAGGCTGTAAAGTACTGAAAAGTTCACGTTATTCGAAGGATGAAAGGCTCGTATTATATCAGCCAAGGGTTGCGCCACGTTTCGTATCAGTGCCCCGAGCACGAACTTTCGAAGATTGGTATCGTAATCGTATCGATAAAACACGCAATGTATGATTAAAAGGGCGGTTTCAATGATCATTTCCGCAAATTTTCTCACAAAAAAAAATTACGTGTCAAAACATTTGCATTCCTCTCAACAGCTATCCTTCATTAGTTTCGATGCCAAAAGGTCAAAAAACAAAAGACACTCGGAGAGCGTTCGTCAACCTAACAAGTATTTATAATTATTACTTTTCACCAGCTATTAAATTAGATTTTTTGTTAATTAAAAGAATTTAATACTTATTAACTAATTGTGTTTATAATGTTAATATTAATTTAATAAAATTATATAAGAAATATTAACAATTTTTGATTAAAAATTATATTTTCTATTGGTTTTTCTCGATACAATAACGATTATAATTTTCGATTTAAAATTTAGTATTTATTTTATTTCGGTGTCAGAGTGCTTTCTCCATACGATAACGATTCGAATGTTCGAATAGCTCACGCCGGGGCTATAGTTGGGCCCGCAAATTACTACTCCAGCTCATACGCGGAAGTTGTAAAAGTGCCCATCGACTTTCGGAGCGCTACCTCCAGCGCTGCACTGATAAGGGTGCCCGATTAAAATGAATCACAACGCGCTCTCTAATTGGGCTGCCCGGCGGCTCATCCAATTAGCCGACTTAGAAACCCGGCCGACCCTCGAGCGCTGCAGCGCTAATCTGTCGACCGAACCATCCCGCGTGGAGCCTTCATAACACGGCGAATACCTGAATACAACGTCGTCATTATTCTTCGGGAAATAATCAGGTGACCGTAAAAAATTAAACTATACAGCATCGAAATTAATAAGTTAGCCACAATGAGTTCAATAGACGCTTTAGATTAAGTTAATCTTGTGACCAATTAAATACAACCCTTATTCTTCAATAGCTATAGCATATACCCCATCTGTTTATTATGGAAAATTAGTTAAGTTTTTTTTTCAATTTGCACAGCAAGCCTCTTTTTTTACAGAATTTATTTTAATTTTTTGGCAGCAATCAAAAGGCGCTATTGTGTTCTTGTTAACTTCTAGTATAAGGTGCGTGGTGAGACCATCTGTAGATTCTGTAGTTAGAGCTGCATTTAATATCACAGCTAAAATATATTTCAAAAATATCTACATAAATACTGACGTAGGTAGTAGTTTCCTTAACAACAAAGAAGCTAATCCGAATTAGAGAAATCTAATTAGCGCCCACGTGCCTTGAAATTTTCTATTTATTTATAGTAGCTATATCTAGATATTGTTGGTCTTTGTGTTTATTCAAACTTTTTCCATCATTTAACTAGCGGAAAGAAACAATTGCTACCGGAAATATGTGACAACATATTTTGGTTAGGCCGTGTGGTGACGGCAGAGTAGAATACAATTGTCACCAACCCAAATCTCTCCCGTGGGTGTCGTACAAGGCGACTAAGGATAATCAATTAGTGATGAGGAATGGGCAGCAGCGTTCCTCTTATACCACCTAGCAATGTACTGCGCCTTTTGTACCCGATAAATGGCAATAGGCTCGCCACCTATTACATGGGACCTGACATATTTGGCGAAACGTGGGTGCTAGCTCACCTCTGCCTACCCCTTCGGGGATATAGGCGTGATTTATGTATGTATGTATGTATATTTTGGTTAATAATATGAATAGTCAACTCATTACCAATTACAATTTACTCAAAATTTAATTACAATTTAAGTAGCGTATACTTATACTACTACCTAATTATCATCAAAATAAATTAACTTGGATTTTTAAACAATAAAATTGAAATATTAGATTTTAATTTCAACATTATATAAATGTAAGAAAAATTGGTACAAAGATTTTGGTGGATAGAAAAATTGAAATACAATTTGAATTTGAAACATAAAATCGTATCGGAGAAATCGGATTCTCACTTTATACTTTCACAGATAAAGAAAAACCTTTGTGTCTTACTGATTTATGGATCTTGACAATCTATGATATTTATTTCCTCCAAACTCACCTAGGTTTAGGATCTTATCGAGCCTATACGAGATTAGATTAATATAATTAATGTCTGCTCTGGACTATAACCAAATTAAGGTAGTAATAAACACGGCGATCCTAAACCAATATCAGGGTAGGGGTAAATAATGGGGTGGCCACACGTCAGAGAGCGATACCGTCTCACACCGACTCCTTTAATGGTCACCCTAAGCGCAATAATAATTGGGTCCTGTTGTTGAACACAGTTTATGAATACGCTTGTAACCATTAGTGCAACAAAGCGGTAATGCTAATTTGTTGGGAAATTCTACTGACAATACATATAAATAAATATACATTTGTTATCGCCTTAAGCGGTAAATGCTCAACGGGCTGTAGTGAAATTTGCTACAGCGATACTTTCGAACGCAGATTAGGTTTATAGGATACAATTTATCCTAAGTAGCATACGCCCGCGCCATATTTCTAGTAACTAGCCCCCTTATTATAAAACATGGACTAAAGTGAGTATAGTTTAAAACTGATGCTGTCACTTTTATTTCCTGAATGAAAGACAGAGTTAGCGTCAATTTTAAACCATGACTAACTTAAGTCCATGTTTTATAATAACGAAAAGCAAGGATTAAACTGTAATGCGACAAAATCCGTACCTACAATTCGCTGCCGCTTATTAATATAACGGCTGCTACTAAATAAAATATTAATTTCGTAAAATTAATCGCATCAAATCTGACGGAGACTTCTCATCAGTCGGAATGCATTCGATCGAAACATATCAAGCAGAACGCGCGTCCATTAGAGCACGTTTACTAAACACAAAACGGGCGAGTGGGGTGCGAGCGAGACGACACGAAAAACCACTTCCGGAATGAGACGGCGCACTTCCTGTGATTGAAGGCCGGCCGCGGGTCCTATCGCGAATTTGAAAAAGTTTAAATTAATTGCACATATTAAAAATAAATACATTATCTGTGAAACACATTTTTTAACACGTTCGATATACTCGTATGAATATATAGTAGCGATTTTTATCGATTAAAAATTGTGTATTAGTAAAGCTTATTGATGAATTGATGATGATTATCTAAAAAGTAATGATTAGAACCACTCAAACGATTAACGCGAGTTAAATTATAATTTTTTTTAGTAATTTATTTAAGAATGTGAGTAAAAGAATATATTATTATGTATAGCTGATGTGAAACATGAGCTCATATCACATTTCGTAATGTGAATAATCAGCCCGAATGTCAGTCACAGGTACAAGACAGTGAGCAATTTATTTGGAAAGACAAAGATTTGGAAGCAATTAGACCGATAGCAAAAAGATAGCATTTAAAAAAACAGTGGTTTTAATTTTATACTTACTGCCGCACTCAGAGTCGTCAATTAACTTTAATGAGTATTTAATGTCAAAATTTCTCATTAAAATCTAGACCATAGACCCGACAAGAATAGCGACTAGTTTTGAATTGTCATTTTTTGACGTTAAGTACTCATTAACGTTATTTGACGTCTCTGAGTGCGGCAGTTAGTGCGTTAACTTATTATAATTTTATAGAAATGAGTATAGAAAGGTTTTACACGACGAGGAATTTCCTGTTCATAAATTAATTATAAATTGAACGTTTCCTTATTGCTTCATGATTTTGCGTAAGTGCGCAAGCGCATATTAATATAGGACAGACTACAACGCGTTTGTAAAGAAATAAAATGGGACTATTTATTATCCATTAACTGTGCATTTCACATAACTGCGCCGTAAGTACTTTGACATTTGTCTAAACCTCGGGGTGTTTTAAGAATGTTGTATTTTAATTTAAATGGTTTGCTATTTTTGAAACAACAAGCGGAGATTTTATACGTAGCCACACGAATAAAATTTCCGCTTTTTGCAAGTAATTTTAGTCGCCAAAAAATAGACAGATAACACTCTGTCTATCTTTTGTCCTCTGTTTATTCTGTTGTTTAAATGAGTATAGCCGTTAAAAGGCGATGAAGATGTGTACAAATTTATCAATTTACATAATTCATTTATTTTATTTATATAAAATTTTATCGGAATAAACTAAATTGATCTTTGAAATATGTGTAAATTGATAAATTTGCCTAAAACGCATAATAGAAGTTAGTTCGGCTGCTTAATTTATGTTGACTGTAGGATTTTTTTCCATGATAATTGTCAAAATAAATAATGTAAATTATTTTATAAAAGAGCAATCAATGTATGTTTCCCTTGAAAATAAAATTAATAAATAACATAATTTCAAAACTGTTGGGAAATTTCTATGTTTGTTGTATATTACTTATTTCATGATTTGATGATCTCCTTTTTTATGAGAGGTCATACAACTTAATTACTTTTCTTCACCTCAAAATATTTATATTGGGAAAATATTAGCCTAGAAGAGGCAACACACTGCGCCGACCCCAGATAGACTGGGAACAGGGAAGGGAGAAGAAGATTAGGTAAAGATTGTAGACTAAAGATTGTTGTCTTGTGGGAGACAATTGTCTTCACATAAAGGTAAAAGCTACCGTCAAATCATAATAATATAATATTTAGTTGTTATAACAGAAACTACAAAATCTTAACGAACCATTTCTAGAAGCCAGAACAATCAGCTGTCGACAATTTTGTCCCGAGCACAAATTATTACCACTAAGCACTACTGTGGGAGGGGTGTAAAATTATGCTAGTTCTCTTCTAGAAATACAGAGCTTTGGATATGAGACCATAACTCAAGCCAAATAGAGTTTATTATGCTTACAATATATTACTGAGTGCCTTTTCAATCCTTTTCTAATAAAAAAAAATGTATTTAACTTTGTGGTTACGGCACAATAGACAATTGCTACTACCCATAATCCCTACTGCCGTATTCAGAGAATTCAATCAACGTTAATGAGTACTTAGTAAAAAAAAATGTCAATTCAAAACTAGTCGCTATCTTGCCGGGTCTGTGGTCTAGTTTTGATTGTCATTTTTTGTACTAATTACTCATTAAAGTTAATTGACGTCTCCGAGTACTAAGGGTTAAAACAGTGACGAGGAACGGGCAGCAGCGTTTATATTATACCACATAGCATAATTTTACTGCGATTGAAGTGCCCGACAAATGTCATTACATGAGACCTAACATAGGCGAATAGTTAGTGTTTAGTGCCCAGGTGAGGGAGGTGTAAATAGTATGTACAATACTATCTGCCGCACTCAGAGATGTCAAATAACGTTAATGAGTACATAATGTCAAAAACTGAGAATTCAAAACTCGTCGCTATTCTCTCCGGGTCTATGGTGTCGATTTCAATGATTTTTTTTTGACACTAAGTACTCATTAAAGTTAATTGACGTCTCTGAGTGCGGCAGTATATGTCTTTAACGCAATGCCCCGTTAAGTACGTAACATTTGGTAACAGGAAATGCCCGCACATCATCATCACCAGTCCTTTAATGTCCCCACTGCTAGGGCATATACGCTATATACGCAGCCGGGACCAACAGCTTAACGTGCCATACGAAGCACGGAGGAACTCCAGATAAAAAAAATTTGGTCACCAATCCAACGACCGGCCTCAGTGAACATTGCTTAGTTTACGCAATCGCGGGCCGAACGCGCTATGCCACTGCGCAAGCGAGCTCCTCAAATGCCGGCATATCACTACGTAATTTCCTGTGCATCCCATTCGCGTTTCTCCCGCTCAGCTAAGTAATGACTTAGATCCATTCCCGGATAAATAGCGAATTGAATGTGTGTACCGCACTATGCAGTCCTCCGGCGAACAATTGTTCCGAATCATGTTCAAGACATGCATTTACAAGCGATTCTGTTAGGGGCTTGAGCGCATTCAATTTCTTTCGTTCAATATTAGGGACCTGGTGGGGTAGGATGAAATTTGACATTGAGGTTCCATGACTTGCTTTTAATTTTACATACATAAATAATGCCTAATTACACCCAAGGGGTCGGCAGAGATGAAATAACATCCACGATTCGCTAATTATGTTATGTCCCAGTATATTGCCCGGTGGTATATATGAGCAACACTGCTGCCCATTACTCACCGCTGTCGTTACCCTTAGTCCGCTTTGCGGCATCCACGGGAGAGATCGGATGTTATGACAATGGTTTCTCGGTTTCTCTTGCAGATGCAACAGAACGTTAAACGAGAGAGAAAATGTGTAGGATATTTAACTAGAATAAAAAAAAACACGCTGAAATTTTATTCAATATCTTCCCAAAAATTAGCCCAATCTATCCACCCGCACGGCGGGAGCGATTCAAATTTCACAACGGAAAAAGCGGTAATTGCATCGCTACAAGCGGGCACAGTTAAAACTATGTTTTTAAACTAATGCGGGGCGATGCTCCGGCCGGCGTCGATAACCTCCGAGCATTTACAATGTTTTCCGCCGGGTCGTATTTTTTGGCTTGTTTTACGGTCGGGGAATATGAAAAGTTTTGAGAGGCTCTCGCGGAGAGGCGTAAAGGCGGTTTACGACGCGTCTTCGGGCTGAATGCGCCACATGTTCGCTACCCGCTGAAGTTCACGCGGCATAACCGCATTACACGTGCTATGCTCTGACCATGAAAATTTTAAACGTCTCGCCTCAAACTAAAAGGCTCGTCGGGCGGTGCGATTCACCAGCGGAAACTACCGCATAACCCAGAGCACCGGTTTCGAGAGAACCACTCGGGGGTTTCGTTAAAACCAACATCTTTTTAACACTGCACAATGCAATTCGGCCGGGGCAGCTGCAAAAACTGGGGAGGTTTTGGCCCGGGACAACAAAGAGACGTTCTTATAAATTCCCGATTAAATTTTGGATACGAGCCCCAATGAACACAAATTCGTAGAGCTGGCCCAATAAAGGACGCCGTGCAGCCGCGTTAGGAGGCCATAAACGAACGTATTATCCATGTAAGGCGGAATAGCCGTTGCACAATTAATTGTTTCATTTTGGGAAACAATTCCCGCTCCTCATTCAATTAAGAGCGGCGAGCGCGGGGGCCGGAGGGGGGGGGGGGGGCGCTCCACCCGCTCATGAGACGGACGTATTAATAGCGCCTGCAATATTGATATACTCGTATCGTATCCTACGTACCGCTCCGAATACGATATTGTTTGTTAGCAAATTCGATTTGTGTCGATCATAAATCTTGCGCCTTATGTTGAGTTTGGAGTTGATTGAATTCGCGAGCGGTGCGCAAGAAACGTGTCGTACGAGAGAGAGTTAGGCCCCGCGATTCCGCTAGCCGTTCCCAAGTGAATAATAGATGAACGGGGCGTGCTGCGAGCCCAGGTGATGCCGAAACGGGACTCAATTAGCAAAAACACACAGAATTAAGATAGACAAACATGTCGGACGGGCGGCACACGTGACGGGCCCGCTTCTTAGCGCGAATTTTATATTGCGCCATTCATTATTCATTGTGTTTGTCAAGAAATTTACTGTGGACCTTTTAATATAACTTCTTGAGTCGCACAAACGGAGCTACAAATTGGAGTTGTGAACAAGTAAGTTCGCCGGGAGTCGCGCCTAACCTCGCCGATTAGTACCCGCGTGTTGAGCCGTCAAACAAATTTAATTTGATTCAAAATTAATGTGGATCATTGGACTTACTTAGCGAGCGGGGTGAATTGAGTTATGCCCAATTGGGAAGGAGCGGCGGCAATGTAATGCGATTCACCCGTTGAACGGTGCGCGCGGGGCGCAACTTTTATTACACTTCCAAAGAATAAGACATACATAATAATGTAATAACATAATATTGATTTATTGGCGATCTATTTAAATTTGTTTGATTATATACTTATTAGGACAAACCTACATACCTACCTAACCTAACTAAAACGTTTATTTGGTACTAGACCCTATATCTCGATGATTTTATGTGATTTATTGTGGAATTGATTTTATATTAATTAGAAAAATGACAACTCAAAAGTAGTCGCTATTCTTGCCGGGTCTTTGGTCGAGATTAAATTGAAATTTTTTGACATTAGGTACTCATTAAAGTTATTTGACGTCTCTGAGTGCGGCAGTAAGAGAACTAACTAATTATGATTATGAGAGCATTGTCCATATAGAAACTACAAACTTACAATCCCGTTTCGAGACTGCTCCGTCTCGGAAACGAAGTATTTAATTTAAAAGATAGGAACGTCGCAAGGCTTTCAAATCAGTGGTGTTGGCTGAAGATTCGAGAGCAATCTGTTAGATTGGTTCATTACGGCATCCATTAGTCAAGTAATGAGTCGCGATGCATGCCCGGCGGTTAGCCGGCAGACGCGCGGAGCGTTCCAGACGTAGGTACGGTCGGCCAAGAAAGTGGTGTACCACCCTAACTGCCACACGTCTTAGGCGTCAATTAAAGTTAATGAGTAGGTACTTAATGAAAGAAATGACAATTCAAAACTAATCGCTATTCTTGCTGGGTCTATGTTCTAGATTTAAATGAAATTTTTGGCATTAAGTAGGTACTCATTGGCTTGTGCACAAAACTGCGATGCGACGTCGCATCGAAAAACCTATGCACTCCCACGCCTCACCGCAGCAACTTGCGAATTGATTCCGCATTGCACATTCCTTCAAATTCATTCTTCTTTGTTTCGCCGCCTTGCCGTACCAAAACGCATCGCAGCAATTTGTGTTATAGTTTTCTGCGTTGCGAATCGAATCGCGACAATCGCAGTTTTGTGTACAGACAACAGCACGCCAGACTACCACAAAATGTTAAATTTTCTCAGTCAACTTTTGGCTCTACTGCCAACAAGATAAGGTTGACAATCAATTGAAGAAATTTGACAGTTTTGGGTAGTCTGAAGAGCAGTTGACTGTACAAGCCCTAAGTCGACAGACGCGCGGAGCGTATCAGACGTAGGTACGGTCGGCCAAGAAAGTGCTGTACCACCCTAAGGCTGTCGCTTACAGTTAAACTAGTTTAGAACAATATATATTTGTTTTACTTGCACCTTGATCTGAGAACATTGCTATCTTATCATAGTAAGGTTTGTCACAGTTGGTAGTATGAACATCGTTGTAATTTTCGATTTCGATGACTAGCGAAGTAAATCAAAAGTGGGATACCACTTTCTTGGCCGACCGTACGTACGGACGCACCTACACATTTACATAATTTATTACACCGTGAGACATTTTATGAGACGTCTTTTTAGTATTCTGGCCTAATAAGCGAAAAAGCGTTATCTAAAGAAAAGTAACATCCCGAAATTTAAAATAGTATATCTACAAGTGGTCTTTTTAGTAAATGCATTCAATACTAATGAGTTGCTTAGTTATTTAGATAGAATTTACGGAATATTTTAGTAGACTTTCTTTACTTAAAAAAAAGAGAGTTAACCTACCTAAATTTTATAATTTCCTAAAGTTTAAGGGCAGCGGAAACTTTTATTACTGGCCGCGTATCGGAACTTCACAATCTTTCTAAGAAACGTAAGTAATAAAAGAAAGTTTACAGGAAGACGGTTGCACTTTTGACAGAAGCATGCGGCAATAATGCGTCGTAGCTTATGGCTGGCCAAGACGGGATTGCGTGCTACCGGTCTTTATTGCTTCTTAAATGTTACACCAATGGAATTTAATTAAGACGGCTCGCGAATAACTATTTATATGTAAAATACGTTCGCATTAACATACGAATTTACTGTCAGCCTCTCGTTACTGCTCGTATGAAAAACAAATATTGCCATATTTAACAGAAATGAATTTACCTATGCACACATGAATATGTTTGCGTTGATAAATAGCATTTTAATTGCACACTGTAAATAAAAGGATTAATAGTATACTATTCACAGCAGTTTGTAGATATATGTAATTGTACATACATACATAAATCGCGCATATTTAACCCCGAAGGCCTACCCCTTCGTCTTCTTAGAGGTGTAAAACACCCCGCGCGTCGCCAACTTATTTCAGGTCTATTGTCTAAATAGAGGGCAAGCCTATATCGGGCACGTAAATCGCTGTATATTGCTAGGTGGTAGGTATAAGAGTAACGCTCTTCCCTGTCTTCATCCTTAGTCGCCTTGTACGACTCCCCCGGGACAGATGGGTGGGCGTGACAACTGTTTTCTGCAATAAACTGATTATGTAAGCCGATTTCAGTTGCTTTGGTCTACCCGTCACTCTCACACTTTGCTATTATTCTCAATGAGTGAGACAGACAGATAGACGAAAGCAACTGAAATCGGTTTACATGATACGGGGTCTGATGTACCTACGGATAGAAACAGTATATTATTAGATATATTATTATATTATCTTTTTAGGCAATAATTATACGAGATTGGGACACGTTTCATTTATCGAAGAGAAAACAGCAAGTCGTACTACGCTTGTTAGTTCATATTTTATCGCGAGACAGGCTGGCAATTACAATAGTCCTTGTAGGAATTAATTATAATTCTAGTAACTGAATATTCACATCAATTAACGCAACTGCTCATAGGAAGCGCGGTTGAGCCGCCCGTCTGCGTAGGCCGTGGCATTTAAGGCGAAAATTAGCTGCGCTTGGTGTCGAGGATTTCGAGTATGAATGCAGGTCGGATGCTGTCCATTAGCCTAATTGGAGACGCGGGTTGCGGCTAAGCACGGCTCCTAGCCTAGGCAACCCTTTGTTATGTGTGCTTGACTACTGGAGGATTTGAAGGGAGTCTCTCATATCATTAGCGTATGCTGTGACGTTCCCCACCAAACGCTTGCAGACGCTTTTTATTTATTTATGGGTTGTCTTTAATTAATCACCAGATTAACCTAACCAACGAAAAAACCTAAAAAGCGCATCAAAAATACTACCTATATGCGAACTAAATCGCTGCTTTGGTGAACATTTTGCAGGAATTTTAGTGTGCAGTTCAGTATGAGCACAATATTATTTGCATTTATTTATTAGGAAAACCAACAGCTACAATAATTTTATAGACTACAATATGATAAGCATCAAGCCTATAACAGGTTTCCACTTATACGTATTCGCTTAGAAAAAAGAAATGCCATAACAATAAGAGTATAACAGTGTACCTACTTAGTTTAATTAGAAAAATCCACTGAAAAGCTCAGACACTCCTTCACCTTGTAAATAAATCTATGTTATTATGTTAGAATGTTTTTGTTTTGCTACCAAATGATTTTGCTGTAGGTAAACAAAACTTTTATTATTCGTTTCGCCAATTAAGCTGCAAGGTGCGTTCAATTAAAACATACAGCGAAGACAATAATTAGCTTGTGTGTATGCGTAGTATTCAGTAAATATGTCGTTAATTAAATAGTTTATGTCTACGATGTTTGTGTTGAAATAAAATATTTGTAAAGAGAGACTTGGCTCGCTACAAAATATATTTAGTTACAATCGAACTCGCGCGCTCTCAGACTCCCGGGGACTCATCTTAATTAATAACGAAACAAAAAGTTCCTCGTGACAATTAAAGTGAAAGTTAATTAATACAGGCAGGTTCACAGTTGCAATACTTTCGGCCGAGTTAATTAACAAATCGTCGTTAGCACACGTACGATAAACATGTCTTTCGAACACTGCAAAGAGTTCTTATTGTCATTGTCTGTAACTTGAAACACGACTAATGAGAAACCTTAACTTGCGCTTATTCTGGAGGCATTACAACAAAAGGTGAGGGGTGGGCGGTGGCTGCTTCTAATTAAATGGTAAACTTTCATGAGCCCCCCCGCACCCCCCACTCCGCCCGCTAATTAATGTGCCCGCGGGAAGCTCGGACGGCGCTCCTAACCGCCCATGGTGCACACGTTGACTGGGCGCATTCAAAACATAGATTACCCGATTCCATGCATACGGAGTAATGAAAAAAGTTCGCGAACCGAACGGAAACTTTCATACTTCGCACTCAAGTGTCGATGCGAACACGGCAATCCTTTTAGGGGCGTTAAAACTGTGGCGGAGGAAGTCAATCCGCGCGGCGCACCTGCTCGCCGACGCCTCGCCGCTGCCTCGAAGCTGCCCCGCCGCTGTATCGCCGCTGCCTCGCCGCGCTGCGGCCGCGGCCCGCGCTAAACGTATTGTCGTGTACTACTCCTGGTGCGGTCCAAACTATACACCAACTACTTAATTGAAAACCGTAATAGAGAATTCAAACACGGTAACCCTTTCCGTCGGGATATCGGCTGTGATACGAATTAATTTGGATATATGTACTGGCAATAATACGCCGCAGCTCACACGATCGCGAGATCGCTCCTGCATCAATTAATTATTTCCAAATAACATCGACTCTGTACGGTTCTGCCGCTAATCAATAATTGAATGCCAGATTAAAATGGAGCTCTAAGCTCAAAGACGGTGGCCATTACGCTCCACCATTGGGTACACTCCCCTCGGAAATTTTCGGAATTAATTCAAATTACAGTTAGCAATAAACGTGTGCGCCAGCGCCGCAGTATCTTCTGGGAGCGCGAAGAATACGGCAAAATGTTCCAAGTTTCTTCGAGCAATCAAGGCTTAATACCGTAGTGAAGTTTCAAGTTGGGAAATTATAGGGCGCGCCGCGACGGGCGGGGGCGGACGTCCGCCGCGTGTCATCTCGTAACATCAAAAATGCATTTAAATTCCTCGCAATAAAAAACAGCGGCTGGAAGTTTGCGCGGCCCGGGGACCGAAGGCGGCGACCAACCCGTACGTCTGAAACTACAGTATCACTCCGCGCATAACTTTCTTCACCGACCTATTTATTATTAAAGGCTTAGTTAGGCACGCATTATGAAATAACGAACGGAACTGAGGGCACTCGATGCGAGGCGTTGTTAGAGCGGGCAATTGGCTCATTGTGTCGAGTTGTGCCTGCGACTCTCGATGCGTTGTTCGGGCTTTAGTCGCGTTGTTTAACTTTAGCAGTGTTCAAAAGGCACGTCTAACGACGTAGGAATAGTGCGCAATAATCGTGCAGTTAGTCCTGGGTTAATGGGAGGTTTTACAAGCAAGCACATCTTTACATTTTTGTCGTTGCAACAGCAGAATTTTGTAAGCTTTTTTAAGACAATCCATGCGATTTTTAGTAGACATCAACATTTCGATTCATACTGGTTGTTGTACACCAGATAATTTCCCTTAGTCGAATTTTATGTCGGCCTTGGGTTGAGTCGGAGCTGGCGCATTCTACATGATGTTTTCGCACCCAGGACAGCACTGGAGTTTCTCGCTCTTAGACCAGCAAAGAATTATAACATTAACAGTATTATATTGTTAGAGTTACAAACAAAATAATCATATAACATTGGATAAACTGTGACAATTATGACGTAATTTAATGTTTTTGTAATGTTACGTAAATCTATAATGCTTGTTACTGCAGAGCCCTCAGCAGTTAGGATGACCTTAAGGGGCGCTACATTGTTTTATACTAGTACCATTCTTTTACAGATTATCATGTAAGTATATCAATGTGGCAAGCAATAAACTATTGAAATTTATATTTAATTAAAAACCTACACAACACAATATTGCCCGCGCCCACAATCTGGCGGTTACAAGTCAACATCGGAATCAAAACGAATCGCATTTGTTGTAATTAATGTCTATTTCGGACGAAGCGCCGGCCAAGGCGATTTCGTAGCTAATCCCCCCGAATACGACACAATATCAATTACACGGACAGAATGCAATTAAGCGCGCACCTAATAACCTTCCGGGCCGCGGAACGCGACAATTTAACAGGAAATTAAAGTGGGCACCACAACCGCGGATGTCATTTTGCAATAGTTTGCCCAATTTATCTGCGCCCGGAGTACCTACATTCATACATAAATCACGCCTGTATCCCCGAAGGGGTAGGCGGAGGTGAACTAGCACCCACGTTTTGCCATTTATGTTAGGTCTCGGGGGGGCCTAATGCCATTTATCGGGCACAAAAGTCGCAGTACATCGCTAGGTGGCATAAGAGGAACGCTGTTGCCCGTTCCTCATCACTGATTTGTCCTTAGTCGCCTTGTACGACACCCACGGGGGAGATTTGGGGCGGTGACAATTGTGTTCTACTCTGCCGTCACCACACGGCTTGGTTGGCAGCCGGAGTAGCCACGGATAATCGTAATCGAAGCCCGCTCGCGAACAATATGGACCGATGTCGGCTTCTAATTGGCCCTTACCTAGAGCGCACTCGAGAATGATAAAGCCCCATTAGCCCACCCTATTATTTACTTACTCGTCATTAGTGTAGACTTCATTAGGATAACGAGACACTCGACAACTGAGTTTTTGGTGTTTTTGAGAGATATATTCATGGAATTCTGGAGGGGCCTTCCGTTGGGAGAGAATGGGCTAATTATTTCCGAGAATTCTATTTCAATCGTTGTTCGAAATATCAGGTAGCATCCGTCTTAAACGAAATATTGTGCTTGCGTAGAATTATTAATAGGTGTTTTTTAATCAATTTTCGATATTAATTAAAGGTTGGTGTATTGTAGAATAATGTATGTAATAACGGATTAAAAGTGAACTTCGACCACGCCATTACGACATTGACGTTACTCTGACAAAATACATTTGACCAAATTTTGCTTTGGAAACAGTGTTCAAACACATTTTTAATATAAACATTTGTAATGTTCAAATAAAAATCAAATATTGACATGCCTGGATATTATTTTTTATGACTTCAATTGGCCATATCATTACCTACTGAATTTTCGTGATCTTAACCGTGAAACGAGGGTCTTGACCAATTTGCAAATTCGGGGTTTTCGACTGTTTAGTTCTGAACTAGCCAATTACCTTGATTAACGTTATCAATAATGTTGGAGACAACTGTGTTTTTTGGCCTATTCTTTAATGTTTTTGAGAGCATAACTCAAACAGTGGTTTATGAAATAAAATATATTTATATACACATATATTACTTCTATTAAGTTATAAGGTGATGATAATATTCAAAAAGAATCAAAGAAACATATTCTATATCAGGTACATGGCGAATACAACCTTTGAGCTACAACACCTATAGAAACTTTTTAACAATTACTGTCAGATTTTCACAGACCGATTAAAAAATATAACTGCCACAGAACTAAAAATAAAACTTCTCGATTGCAAATTTAAATTTCGAACCTCATATTTTCCCAATAGAACCTATAGCCGTGTAGGTACACTAGCATTATTATGAACATTAACCGAAACATGCGGCGTCCACGCAGAGCAATATAAACCAGCGGAGCACATTAAATGCGTGTTATTAAGATCAGTATCGAATCGTAGGAAAAATGGATGATGCTGCAGCCCGCTGCCCAACAAAAAACGTACCAAATTTATTGTTAATTATAAAACTCCGGGCGGACATTACCGCGAGATGCGAATCTGCGATAGGCGCACGCCTATTTATTTATTATTTAGATATCGGCCGGTGCGGTCACGACCGTATTGTTTCGCTGTAATGGCATTAATGACCCCGGTTTAAAGTTGAAGTGTTAATTTGATTTAAAATTATGCCCCTGATTACGATCCGCTCCAAGTTTTGCCCTGGAGGTTTAATTATGGCAATGGTGGCTGGTGGACGTCGATACAACGCCCCAAATTGCCAGCCGCATTCTGCTAAAGATGTGACGGAAATCCTGAGCTTCAATGCTTGTAAGTGACGCCAATTCACCTACAAGCATTGAACTCAAACACCGATGATTTTAAACGCATTAATTTTATTGCTGACTCTACAGTTTCATTGACCGACTGTTTAGTGACAAATTATGCAAACTGTCAGCTGTATTAATGCAAATGAGGCCCTCAAGTCTCTCCGGCGATTGCGGATAGTCGTATATTTGAAATAAAATAATTTTTTTTCTTCACTGCTGTGCAGTGCTTGCTAGTTAAGTCTGCGTCCCCGTTCTAAGACGTATCGCTTGTGAATTTAATGAAAATATTGCACCTACTCTAAATAGGTAAAGATAAATATTTATTAGTTACCGGGAAATTAAAAACATGACGGAGAAACCTCCTTGGTGGGTTATTCCCGTGCCCGCATATCTATTGCACGTATCGTATTTACGCCAAGAATTATTTTGACCAACGTCGAAAAGCAAACAATAAAAAGCGCTATTGGCTATATTTTACTTTAAAGCGAATTTCGAAATAGAAAATTCATTGCATTAATCGTGAACATTAAAATATCGGATCACGTTCACACGGGGACGGGCCGCGGCTCGATCGTTTGCCGCAAGATTTACGAGCACGGGGCCATAAAAGTCTCATTAAAATTAGTATGCCCGCTTATAAGCCAGAAAAAGAGTTATTTTCTAGTAGCACTATTTTTACTAGTCAAATTAGAAAAGTTATAACAATAAAATTGCTAATTAGCAAGAATTTTAGGTTAAGTTCCCAAAAAGAAAAACGGCGACTGCACATGTATCATACGAAAAACGCATTATGACTGATCGAATGTTTTGAATGGAGACAAGAAAATTGTATTTTCTTGACAAATACCTACCTTTCTAGAAGAATTTATGTGTTCGTAGAAGTATTTTTGCTAAGCCAAGGTGGATTGTATGAATTTTAGATGTTTAAATAATTATAATGATAAGCACTTGCACTTAAGCACTTGTGTTATAGATACTATGTAACGGATAAATCTTAATATACATTTATCCGTTACATGTTACTACATTATGCATAGATATTTATAATAAAATCAAACATTTGCAGGATAAAAACTAGCGACCTGGCCATTCGAGAAACCGTGAAATACATCTTAATGAATTAAAAGCATATAATGAATAAACCATATTTTTATTTTATTTATGAGAAAACATCACAGAAAGGAATATTTTATATTATAATTTCCCAAGCCAAGTTGTTCGTTCGGGAAGGTACCCATCGCAGAGTGAGTTACGCGCCCTGCCCGCAGTAAACGTCACATTAATTAGCATGCCCACTAATGAGGAGTTATGGTGCTCTAATGAGCGGACTTGTACGACGTATTTATTAACGGCCGCCAGTACGATTATATCGACTCTGACGAGGAAGTGCTAATACAATTTATGACATGTCCCCTTGATTTGTTGCTAATTTCGTCATGTGCCACATTGGCAATTTATTTTATACATATTTAGGTATCTCAAATAATGTCTACCTTTATCGCAAGTATGAAATAAATAAGCTTGAATGCCTTCTTTTTCTTGAATGAAGGCCTAGTAATAAAATTTGGTTTTGATATAGATATTGGAACATATTGAAATATAGTTTTTGATATTATAATATTAATATGAAATCATTTATACTATATAGTTTTACAACGATAATAAAATGCCTATGTTCGAAATTACAGTATAACTTTAATTTATTAACCGGTATAAGCATTTACCTTTGCTTGCAAGATACATGACACTTAAGATTTATGTGAAATGTTTGGTTATGTAATGACTATTACTCAACAATAATTTACTAGTACATACATAAGAATAAGTCTCTACACTGTGGATAAACGCTGAAGAATATTTTAAATAGCGCATTATTAATTATTATTTTCTAACTACGATATGTCGTACCACTTTGGGAGGGGGCGGAGGCAATTAGGAGCCGTAGCATCGATCTCAATCTTAACCCACTCTTAAGGTTTTTAGATAAGTGTGATTCGATGTAAGACAGAACCACGTGAAAGAACAAAGTGAGCATTACGCCTCCACAAAAGGAGGGTGCAAAAAGACGTTAATAATATTCGTCAAAGCACTCTGGTTACATTAAATCAATTTGCCCTTTCCGCGCGGTAAGTAGCGAACGCTGTAATTGATAAGTTGAAACCCTTGTAGCGACGCGGGCACAGTTTGGCACTGCCTGCCTTGGTTCGTTTCCATATCACGCGATATTGTATCTCTCCGCTTTTACGATATATCCTATGTACGCGTGCGGTTGATGTTATTTTTTTAAATTAGGCCCCTAAATCAAAGTGGGCTGGTCCCAGATAACAGATAGCGTAAGTACACAGTCAAAACATTGAGACATGGATAATATTTACATAGACATAACAATCACTAACTGAGTACAAATGACACTCAATATCTCGGCACCATTAGGTTTGACTCGGCTCGAACCCAGAAGCGTGGGCCGACGTCATATTTGACCATGCGACGTAACGACCGCTAAGAATATTCTGCTTATAATATCAAATACCGATCCCTTATTTTCGAATATTTATTTAAAAAATTTAACTTGTCGCTTTTTAAACCAAACCTAAAAAAGAATGCCAATAAACTATTATAAATTTTAGCTACACTGCCGTTTGGTTGATAGTAATAGACCATTTTTGCACAGAATGTGTTTTAAACTAAGTAAGGTTTTGAATAAGTAATAGGTACTTAGTTCTTGATACTCGATGTAAGTTTATACTCAATATATTAAGTTTGTTATTGATTTTTTAAAGTTAGATACAGCGATTTGGTTGGACGGATCTTTTTTTTTTTTTCAAACAAAAAACAATAGCGCAGAAGGCTTTGAAATAAACTAGCACTAACGTATTTAGGTAGTGATCAAATCACAGTTTAAGCCTTCCAAATATTTTTAAATATTAAATTGTTATAAGTCTTGATTGTCTTCTTAATAAATTTAAACTACCGTCGTAGGGATTATACAGTAAAATTAATCCCTTAAAATTGCTTGATAAAGGTCCCGGGAATCACCGGTTTCTTATTAGTTTTATTATGTTCACAAAGCAGTGTGTTAAGTTACTCCGACTAGACGAGGAGAAGACGCCGTGATTTTTGTATGTTATATTCATGGGTACTACCAGGCAAGTTAATCGCGTATATAATATTGCTAGGTGATATAACAGGGACGCTGCTGCTCATTCCTCATCATATTCATAACCCTTAATCGCCTTGTTACATACAAAGGGGTTGATGTCAATTGTACTCTGACGTCACTGTACAACACGATTTGCAATAATTTGCGAATAATGGCCGAGGCCGAGGACTTGTGCCGTTCTCAACTTCTTACACCAAGCTCCTTCATAAGAACAGCATGCAGGCAAAATATTTCATTCGAGTATAGTCACTACAGTTTTTGCTGTCGTTGTCCAGTGATAAAATATTCCAGTAAAATTATGCAACTTATTCATTGGGGGCATACCTACCGTATCACTTAGTTACGAGTGCATTTAAAAGTGAAAGCTGTCCCAGGCGAAACCGGATGCAATGCTTTACTCTCGATTGTCAACGCCGGTTCATGATAGCGTAGTTTTATGGAGTCATCTGTTTTCTCTTTCTTAATTGATTAACTTGTTGTCCGTACTTCACCGTGTTTTAAAGACTCTGTGTTGGTAGCTGTAACTTTGTGCATGTACAGAGAAAAAAATTCTTCGTTGACAACCCTGGAGAGAGGATGCGTAAGCACGCACGCATGCTCACTCACGAGCATGCATGCTTGTGCTGTGATTGGCGTGATTATGAGTGCAACTAACAGTGTAAATTTTGCAGCTTAGAATTTTGAGAATTTGATATCAATTGAAAAGTTTTAAACATCTTAATCTTCTTCTTCCTACCCTGTTCCCAGTTCATCTGGGATCGGCGCAGTATGTTTCCTCTTCCATTAATATCGATCAGACGTCATTAACTACCCAATCCCCTTTGATTCAAATCATCTATCACACCATTAAGGTGCTAGTGATGAATATAGTATAGAAAAAAGACGGAAAGGATTAAGTCGAGAGATCAATGAACGGAGAGTGATTAGGATGGCAACATTCCAATACATACTGCTCAAGGTTTTGGTTTGAGTTTTATAGCCGACCGCCTGCCTGACACCAATTCTCTTTGGGTATCCTGGCATCAACCCTCTTTAGGTATACCATATTTATTAAACTGTGTTATTTAGGGAGGCCGGTAATAAAAATCTAACTCGATTTTTGAAGTGGTATAAATTATACGACTACTGTCATAAATTAAGAACACACACGGTGTTAATACAAAAAAAAAAAGTTTAACACGTGTTTTGTTTATGAAGTGTTTAAATCACTGATGCCGTCACTGTCGCACACTATTGACAAAAAAGGAGAACGTCAGATTTAAACACTTCTTAAACAAAACACGTCTCACACGTCTCATGTTTTTTTGTAATAACACCGAAAATGTATCCAAAAATTTTATGAGATGCGTCTTTTTTGTATAAAATGACCCATCAACAACAACGTAACACATTTCAATTGAACTAGCCCACCTAGCCAAGTGGCCAATCTACTCGAACGCATAAAAACCATGTATGAAACTGACGTACCTATTACAGAGAAAACAATCCGTCAGTTTTCATACTTTAGTTTTCTATGCGTTCGAACAGATATGCCACTTGGCTAGGCCTGAACGCATCACAATAGTAGGCATGATGATTAATTTTGAAAAACTACACCATGTTTTTCTTACGTGTCTACTTTACCCAAAATAAATTATATTTTTGTAAAAACTTTCGATGTTAATAGAAAAAACATGTTTTGAATAATGCAATTTAAAATTTCCGCCTAAACGCCAAAATAGCAATGGCGTCTGTGTGACGTCACTATTCCGTAAAAAGGCCAGTTTCTTTATAAACTAGTGAATTTGATTGGCAAATAAAATGTCAAAATGGGGATAACTAAATAATGACGTCACGCGGCGTTTTAGCAAATATTGCTAAGGATTGCTAAGTTTTGTACTTTTATTTTTATAAAATAAATATCAATCACAAGTTTAATCTGATAACAAGTGACTATTAACGAATCTCCTTATCCTAAATTATTATTATAAATAATTATATCAGTGATTCTTTGTTAGTGTCATCATCCCTATTGTTGTTGTTTGTCAAGGAATAAAGCACTAAGTATTGGGAGGCCACGAATACTTTATAATCAATTCAATTTTGAGTGTCTTCCGCATCGGGGGGAGAGCGGGCCATAAAGGAGTGCACCGGAACAGATCGTACGACAATATCCTAATTCACTCGCGCGAATGTAATCCATTAGTGTCCCCCCGGGCGCCCCCTCTTCCCCCCGACGTGTGTCATTCATTCATAAACCTCCATATCATTTGTATTGGCATATGTTTCATATGACTAATGGACGGTGCGTATTAAATATAAAACGACATTCATACCTGCTCGCGTATTGAGAGTATTTCGTATCGGAAACTGACGAAAAGTGAAACTTAATTAATATCTACACAGGAACGTTGTGAAAGTGCGTGTTTTCTTAGCGTGGGTTGTTTGTTTTAAATAATGACCGGTCGCGGGGGAAGATGGGCGCGGTACATACAACCTGTGGAAGGTTTGCCTTACATATACTTGTAGGTAATTAGCTTTGTTACATTTAATTACTGATAATTAAGCGTTGTGTGTATTGCTTATTTTGTAAGCTTGGGCAATGCGGCTCCATGGCGTTGTGATTGCGGAAGTTAAGCAACGGTCTAATTGGCCAGTCTTGGGATGGGTGACCAGTGTCTTTACTAATTTAAAACGACCATTTAATTGCTTCTGTCGATCGATGCATTGGAATCGAGTCGAGCTAAAGAAATATATTAAAAAAACAAGAAAAAAAACCTGAACTGTCATTAGTATTTTCGCAATCGACTTTGCGCTTTTCGTCAATTAAGTTAAAGTTGACAGTAATATGAATTTTTGTAGAATGTAGAATTATAGAAAATGGCATGGTCAAGAGTATCCACGTGAAATAGACTGGCTGACATTCATGAGATAAAGCGAAAGAAATATGTAAGGATCGTAGCAAATGGGAAGAAGTAATCTCTGCTGCCTGCCTACCCCTCCTCTGGGAGAAAGGCGTGACATTTGTAATTTTCATGATATGATCAATTTACGATTCCAGGTCACTGGTCTAACGTAGACAAACTAATAATCGTGTTTTTTTTATATTTTTAACCGCATGATAACAAATTAATCAGGCAGAGTTTTAATAAATATAACTCTTCATTTGTATTAAGTGTGGAATGCAATATCCAAATTCAACACTACGAGGTATAGCGAAAAAAGCGTAAATAATAACCACTCATCTTGTTGCTTGTTTTAAGATTTTACCACCCGAATACAGAAACGCTACTTAAATGTTGAGCACTACTTATAAAGATAAGTGGACAATACCTGCCAGAACTTAAATGTTAAGCAGGACTCAAACTTTGAGTAACGTTTCTGTATTCGGGGGTAAGAGATTCTAATTTTCAAATAAGTAACCGTACGTAGCGAGCCCCACATTCAATGTATATTTCAGCGTTTCATCAATTTAATGTTTGCTCCTCCCAATGCTTTAATACACTTAGCTACGGGAGTGTTTTGGGAAAAATTAAAGAAAGCAATCAGTGGTATTACGGCGCGGCCCACTAAAATATGTATGTATTCGTCATAAAAGTATGCGTACTTCTGTCGGGAATAAATATTCATTATCTTGGATCGCGTGGCATTTTAGCGGGATTAAATGACGCTAGCTCGTGTGTACGCTGCGAATCAATCATCTTGGCTGGCGATAAATAAAACGCTACGGCACATTGGGACGTAATTATAAATATAATAGAGTCTTTGCGAGGCACAGTCTTTTCGATAACACTCCTGCATGTCTTGTCATGTATTTTAATGAGTCGACGAATAATAGAAACTTGAATTACTGGATTTTACACAGTCACGTAGTAGGTACCTACGAAATAGGTATATTAAGGTGCTCATTCTAATTAGTTACTTATAAGCGTTTTGAGGAGACCGTTCACTAGAATAAGGCGTCGAATTAATACTTCGTGAATCATCAGCGATTTGAAAGAAATATAGAAATAATGGTTCATATCATAACTCATAACCCACCACGCAGGTTCAGTTCGGATTCGGTAGTAATGATTGGTGATGTCGTGATGTCGCCTGGCTTCTGGAAGAAGAACGGTTTCGAGATCGAACAGAAGAACCCGTCGATAAAGCAGCAACTTGCTTAGTTAATTCTTCTAATCGAGCCATAACGAGGTCGATCGAAGGCATAGCAGCAGCAGCATATACGTTTGAAGAACCAGGCTGAGCTTCCAAAATCTTGTCAGCTATATCTACGATTCTATCAAGAGATAAGTCAGCTTGTGCAGCCAAAATCCCCTGTACGTGCTGTGGTAAACGACGTAACCATAATTGCCGCAAGATGTTATCGTCCGAGAGAGCCGTTCCCGCGAGCGAGCGCAAGTGACGGAGAAATTGGGATGGTCTCCGATCCCCGAGTTCTTCGTCACTAAGAAGGCGCCTCACCCGCTGTTCCTCCGATGACGAAAGTCTGCTGATTAAGGTCTCTTTCAGCTTCTGATATTTGCCTTCAGCCGGCGGGTTGACTACGATGTCTTCGATTTCGCCAGCAATCCTGTGGTCAATCTGGCTAAGGACATAGCTGTACATCGTGGCATCAGTGTTGATGCCAGCAAGCAAAAACTGTGCCTCAGCCTGTGCGAACCACACTGTCACCCTATCAGACCAAAAAGGGGGAAGTTTGACACTCACGCGACATACCTCGCCCTCCCGTTGAGATTGGGATATACTTTGGTCACGCAGATTACGCAAAACTGCATTTTCTGCCTCAAGGGCTGCCAAACGCGAACGTAGTTCGTCAGCCATTATAAACGAAAACACGCTACTAAATTTATAAACAAAAGTAAATTAAAATTAATTCGTATTAAATAGAGAGAGAACGGACAGAAAAGAAAAATTGCTATTCCGTGGGCGCGTGATGTGGCGAAAACAAAACACAAACGTCTAAAAATTTATATGTCGACATGTCAACAAAAACAACTTAAGTTGTCAATATGCAGACAACATTATACGTAAAAACAAAAGACAATGTAAACAAATTGTTCAAACCACGCGAAAAAAATACACACGAAAAACAAATGAAATATTTCCTATGTCACATTACACAAGTTGAAAAAAATAATTTTCATAAAATAACGTAAAAATCAATACTCCGAACACGCTTTACACAACTAACTAAAAATCATTACTTGGAATAATAATAAAATGTTTAAAAAAATACTCCAAATAATGATGCCGATAGTACTTGCGTGAGCGATGTGCACAAATGGTATAATGCGCAGTTAGTCCAATGCATGCATGTGTCCAACTGCAACTCCCGCGGAGACGTCACTCGAACTTGCGAATGTAGGAAACGGTGAATGCGCCAGGGGGCGCTCGACGCCACAGCTTGGGATGTGGTACCGTTTCACACAACGAAAATTTCTTCGAAGTGGCCATCCGCATGTCCAAGGCAGCTTCCCATTCCGCGCCGGTCAATTGCCAAAGATATTACAACCAAAGCTCTTGACTATCACGTCGGGGTCACCAATTTGGGAAGTTGTATGGCCGGGTGCAATCTTGGTGGTTGCGGATGTGTTCCGTGGTAGTAAAAGGCAGGGTTCATAAAAGTAACTGACTGTACTTCTAAATATGTACACGGTTACAATATATACAAACTGGACAGTAAACATAAATCGGAAATAATATTTATAAGGTTTAGAAAATGACCATACTCTCTAGCTCGGAATAAAATTCTCATCTAATTAATTTGACAACTGTCACTTAGTGAAAAACATTGTGTTTGTCAAACATAGACAAACAACAAAGGCGGTCGCATTAAAAGAACGCCACAACTGCAACGGCTTGACATGTCTCCTGGGCACGGAGAAACTCGAAAAAAAGAATTATTGGTTACCCATCCAATAACCGACCTTAGCGGACGTTGCTTAGTTTACGCGATCGCAAGCCGCAGCGCTCGTCATTGTTCGTCAAGTTCCAGAATGCATCCCCCGACATGGTACTGAAAATGAGGTGAAATGATTATTGCGCGATCATCGCGCGAGTAAGCCATCAATCCAGAATCGAGTATACGCGTAAAACATTCGCCGGAACCTGCAATCGCGTTCTATTAGGACGATGCCGAAGACGCGCGCGTCGGGTCTTGTCGGGCCCCGTCGCCATCGCTCACTCAATATGTATGAGCGCTGTAAACAGCGGTGGTGGCGGCCCGCTTCATCCGGCTGAGAGCCCTCATTCGCCACTAATTAATTACTCAACTCGGTTTCAATTAAATTAACTCGAGATCGGGGCATCGACACGCAATGAATCGATGCCAGCCGCGATTCGATTAAGATCGTTAATGCCGATCAATTTTACTCGTTAGCCATCAATAAAGTTATTAAGCGCCGGCGAAACCCCCACGCAAACATGCAACGTCAATGCACGTCACACCGGCACTTCAATGTTGATACTTTGAGTAAATAGTTACGCTACATTGTAGAGCGCTTACTTGTAATAAGTACTCAATTAGTAACTAAAGGCCGGTTTTTTGATGCCCAATAACACAACCAATTGTTAAAAATAAAAATAAAAATTTAGCTGTACTATCTCAACCTTTAACACGCTTACCTATACTATACATAGATAAAACACACCTTTTTATCCTCGAAGGTGTAGGCAAAGGTGAATTGACACCTACGAAAACAATTATCACCACCTCTACCTCTCCCATGGGTGTCGTACAAGACGACTAATAATGGTGCGATTAAAATTCCCGGGGAACGGCAATAGGCTCACCCCCTATTACATGGGAACTGAAATAATCGTGGGAAAAAGGCGTGATTTATATGTATGCACATTACAATACACCAGCGCTTATTAAATAAAGCCTCAGAGGCAGCTCAATTGTTTTGACGCGCATATCAAACGCGAAGTGCCGCTAAAACTAAATCGTCCACTGGAAACTAGTTGGGGAGAGTTTAAAACTGCGCCCTTAGCGGGTAGGGGACGTTTTAATTAGGACGTTTAAGTAAAAGCGGCTGGGAGTCTGGCTGCATTACACAGATTCGCCCGCCAAAAGCCTCCCACTTAGCTAATGAAACATGTTGGTGTATAGTGTTTTAAGCGTCGTCGCAACGGAGAGGCGTGCGAGTATTGTCGGGGCGCCGCCGAGCGCCGAGCGGGGTGGTCGCGGGCGAATTCGGAGGACCAGCCTCCGCAAATGCTCATTTACTTGCATTATTTTAATGGAGCCATTGTGGGCAGAGATCCTTTGTCGAGTGCGGATGCGGAGTATTGCGGAGGCACCGGGGACGGGACACGCCAACACAAAGTGCATCGCTGCCCTAAATTGCGCAATTCCGAATTGCACGAGAGCCTGATCCCCGACCAAGAAAACTGGGTTTATTGTGCCCGGTAACGTCAGCAAAAATGGTGGGCTGGGGCAACAGCGCGCCCATTTATCTAATTAACTGGGGCGCGCAGCGTCCGCAGAGAAATCCCACGGCCCTCTAATAACTGGCTTCCCTAATAAGCTAAGAGGTTGTCTTGTGCTCATATAAAAATGCAATCGTCGGAGCGGAGGCCCGGCGACGTCGTTGAAACTTTTCAAATTTTCCAACGGGGCCGCGGTATTAATTTTAAATTAGAGACTGACGTGAATTGTCCCCACATGTGGGCGACTAGGGCTAATTAAAGTTTCCTCTCTTCGTAGTCGCCGCATTTTATTGGCTATTAGTTCTGAAAAGTGTTAATGTAAATCTACATACATACATAAATCACGCCTATATCCCCGAAGGGGTAGGCAGAGGTGAACTAGCACCCACGTTTCGCCAATTATTTTAGGTCCCATGTAATGTCATGCGAGCCTATTGCCATTTATCGGGCACAAAAGACGAAGTACTATTGCTAGGTGTTATAAGAGGAACGCTGCTGCCCATTTCTCATCACTGATTTATCATTAGTCGCCTTGTACGACACCCACGGGAGAGATTTGGGGTGGTGACAATGTATTCTACTCTGCCGTCACCACGGGGCTATGTAAATCTGATACATTTAATTTCTGGTTAATGTGGTTAAAGGTGTTCTGCTGCGGGTGTCATACAAGGCGACAGACAGTAGTAGTAGCGTTCCTCTTATACCACCTAGCAATACTGCTTTACGTGCCCGATAGATGGTAATAGGCTCGGTACCTATTACATGGGACCTAACATAATTGGCGAAACGTGGGTGTTAGTTTACCACTACCTTTGCCTTCTGGGATACATAGACGTAACTTATGTACCTATGTATGTAAGTAAGGTGATTAATTCTTCAAGTTAGCTGTTGTTACAGCATAAGGCTACGTACGCACTTTATAATAACTATGCTACTTCTTTATGACTGTTATAATAAAAAGATTTAATTCTGATAAAAGTACATCCACACGTACCCGTACGTATTTAATTATAATTATTACATAATTATTATAGCAGTGAGTGCTTGTTGAAATTAAACCAGCATGCAGAGAAAAGTTGTGAAAGAAAAATTAATTAACTGTAATTATTCTTAATCGCGTTGAAACGTAATTGACAGATTCAATGGAAATTTTAATGGATTACATTAACACACAAATGAATGGGGAAATAAATAATATTTTCAATGATTTAATTACAGTTAAAATTTTAATAGTAATTAATGCTAATGTTTTCTTATATTTGCACGAGCACTACACATTTGAAATATCAAATATTATGACGGTAGTTAATTATTACTTTATTGTGAGGACACCTGTCATCTTTAGTCCCCCCGTGACCACGGCCACTGTAAAGTGATCGAAACGTCGGGTTAAATAATTAATATGCCAAACACCAAATTATACGCGAGTCTTATCCGTAAAAGTTGTTTTATTTCAAATTAATTAATGCTAGATAAAATTATGTACCATGCGATGAAATAAATGAAAATGTGCGAATACTCTAGATAGTTAATGAAGAGTTTTAATTAGAAACGCTTTATTATGATACAGATTAGTATTATAAGCTAAGTCAGTAATGTTGCTAGTACTCGTGAACATAGCATTTTTCATGGCCGACTATACTTTGTGGGGAATTTGTCACCAAGTCACCGAAGTCGCCGGAAGTCGTCACTTTGTCACGCTTCACACTAAACTTGCGGAGCATACACGAGGCTTACTGTCACGACGTGATAAATTCCTAAGCTTCTGACGCCTTAACCGTCGCAAAAACTGAACGGGATACTACCGGACCCCAATGAATAAATTAAACACAAATTTCTTGACATAAATTGTTCAGACTGGACTGCCCAATTGAACCAATTCAACTTTTTAGAAAGCTTATAATTTGACGATATTTTTGTTTAAGTTGAAAAATCTATATTCGTCCATACACCTGTCAAGCGTGCTGAAGATGATAAAACTAACCACACGATATACATTGACGAAGCTTCCGGGAAAACCATCAGACTCCATGAGGTGTACATTCATCAACAAAAAAGCTTAAAACTAACAATATGTTTAACTGCTTATAGCGAATGTGTGTCAAAAGTTAATTTAACCTAATCTTAGGTTAAATCAACTTAACCTTAAGCAAATTATTGATAAATCAAAGAGAACTCAGTTAAAAAGATAAACGATACTGGGTACTAATTGATTAAATCAATTACGTCTAAAACGGTTAAGATGCCCGTTTCTACAGAAATCTGGGTATTACTTCTATTAATATTCGAAGTATTCCTAATTGGCCTTTGTAATACACCAATTAGAGTCGAATGTATCAAGAAAATAACGAGGCCCATAGATTTAATTACGTAAACTCGTTACAGAATATAATTACCGTTGCTACGGCTAATAATTGTGTATTTATTATACAGCTATAATAATTAATTCGATTTATTGTGATATTATATTATGGTAAAAATCTCTTTGTTAACCACGTATGTTATAATGAAATTTCCTGTGCGAAGTGTAAAGAACTGGCTTGCAAACTTTCCAAGTTGTAAAAAAGAGTAACTGTAAATCACTTTTATTACCTGTAGTACTTATTAATGTTCGTTCCGATAGCAGCTGATTTTTTTAATTAGTAAATTATTTGTGGTATTTGGTAACTATGCTACCTGTGTTCAGGCCACAAGGAACTTATAGGACCCTGTTGCTTTTTCCGGTGTCATGCATACCGACTGCATACATACATACAAGCACAAATCACGCCTATTTATCCCCGAAGGGATAGGGAGAGGGGGATTAACACCGTTTTGTCAATCATGTTAGCTCTCATGTAATTGGGGGTGATACTATTACCGAATTAATTAATAATAATAATAATTAATGGGCACGAAAATGGGAAAAAAATCCCGTGGAAGAGATGAGTTTCTGCGCTGCCGAAAATACAACCAATCCACAAAAAATAAGAAATTGTAATCGAAATTAATAAGACAGCAATGAATACAAAGGGATTAATACTTTTATCGCTTCTCAAATTCAAAAGAGATGCTACTCAAAATTTAATAAGTGCAATACTAAGGGCCTGTTTCACAATCGACGGGTAAGTTCTGAATAGCTTACTTGGTAGATAATTAGACATTTGTAATATGAAATATACGTCACTTGATCTGCCAAGTAAGCCATTGAGAAGTTACCCGTCGATTGTGAAACAAGCCTTAACTGCCGCACTCAGAGACGTCAATTAACTTTAACGAGTATTTAATGTCAACATTTTTCATTCAAATCTAGACCATAGACCCGGCTAGAATAGCGACCAGTTTTGAATTGTCATTTTTGACATTAAGTACTCGTTAACGTCATTTGACGTCTCTGAGTGCGGCAGTTAGTATTTCTTGAGTTGCGTCTCTTTTGAGCGGAAGAGGCAAGGGTGATGACCATTGAATATATTCTCTCTCACTTTCACTGCCATCTGAACACGGCATCGAAAACATGAAATAATTTTAATCTAGCGCCACTGAATATGGGGTATTCATTGGTTTCATATTGCAATTAATTACTTTTGTTACATTGTTGAATATATTGAGGTCATACGTAGCTACTATTATGGCTTCATGAAAAGCTTAATTGTACGATAATAAATTATATCGACACCGACTACATTGGCGAGTGGCTTTTATAAATTGTATTTACTGTAATTGATTGCAATTTTCTTTGTTTAGGATTGAATGTATTTAGGAATGAATGTGATTAAAGGATCATATCGAGAGACCGATGAACGGAGTGATTGGGATGACAACATTTCAATACATTGCACCAGGTTTTACAATTTTCCTTAGTCAACTTTCGGATGGTCAAAGAGGGTGTTTAATACAACTCTGCCTACCTCTTTCAGGGATATAGGCGTAATTTAGTGTGGGTGAACTCGATTCTGCCTAACTATCGCCAGTTGTTCTAGAAAATATAAATAAATGTAGTTAAATAAGATGATCATCAGTATTATTTACCAAGAATAAGCTGCATGGAAAAACGTAAACTAACAAAAACTGCTTTTTTCACAGTGTTAATTAAAAATAAACAGCAAAGCGTCTCTCGGTATAATTAGCGGTATTAAAAGTAGTGAAGTGAGAATTCGCCGAATCTACCTAATTGCTGTGGGAATGATTTGATTAGGTGTCACCCAACGGGTTCGATGCCCGGCCGCGAAGGGCGCCATTCGTTACGATCGTCTACACCGGCATTAAATGTAAACAACCTCGTTTACTTTAAAATAAAACAAATTGCCTTGATTGGGTGTACAGAGGCTCAACAAAACTTTAAGAAAAATGACATAAGGTAGATATTCCGTTGTCGCGCAATATGCTTGTCTTCTTTATGCTGTTAGGCATAAAACGTAAGAAAACCTAAGGTTACGCATGGTGGTCTACTCTTTAATGCCGTTTCTTTTCAGAAGTGATATAAATAATAATGATGTGAAGCTAACCTCTTTTATATTGCATAAAACCTAATTTTATTCGTTGTTTTATTTGCGCGCGCGATTTCACGCGTAAAGCGTAAGATTTTTTTTCATCATGAGCATGGGCAACCATCTATAAGATTTTCAAAGATGATGATCATCACCAACCAATAAATGTCTCGACTGCTAGGGCCTTCTCTATGGAAGGAAGTCCTACAGAAGAACCTATAGGGAGATTGGTCATATCATAACCCACCAGGCGGGCCCAGTGCGGGTTGGTGGGTTTTAACGACGGCACATGCATCCGGTGGTGACGGCAGGAATACAATTGTCACCACCCCAAATCTCTCCCGTGGGTGTCGTACAAGGCGACTAATGATAAATCAGTGATGAGGAATGGGCAGCAGCGTTCCTCTTATACCACCTAGCAATAGCAATGTACTGCGACTTTTGTGCCCGATATATGGCAATGGGCTCGCCACCTGTTACATGGGACCTAACATGGTTGGCGAAACGTGGGTGCTAGTTCACCTCTGCCTATCCCTTCGGGGATATGGGCGTGATTTGTGTATGTATGTATGTACATGCATCCGGGCCCATCGGCTTAACGTATTCCTTTTAGAGGCACGGTTCCTCCGTCTTACATTTTTGGTAACCCATCCAATGGCCGGCCTCAGCAAACATTTCGCGTCACACTTAGCTGGTATTAACTTTCCAAATTAACAAATTAAAGGCCCTCCATCGGTTTTGCCGTGTTTATACAAAATGAACCCACACGACAACCGCTATTGATGTAACAAAATTTACGTAAGACAATGCAATTTATTGCTCTACGCTAATGCTAATGAATGCCGCCGAATCTTGCTGGTGTCACGTGATAATAATCTCTACGTCGGTGTTCATATGATTGGTTTTCGATAATTACGGAGCGGGTATGTCGTGCTTCGGAGCGGCCTCGAGTTCGCGTGTTGCAAGCGAAGGCCGCAGACAATGGAGCAGAGACATCGATCATAACGTCCCGTCACATAAACCGAGCCTTGGTACTTCGATTGCTCAGAAAAAACTCTTCAAATTTTAGTCTAGCGACAAGTATATAGAAATGCATGCAGAAAATTGATTTTCGAAAAAAAAAATTAATCGAAAAAAGTTAAATTTTAGAATTATTTTAAGGCACCCATCTTGATTGTAAATGCATCTGGTATCCATAAAAAGTGCTTATCACTCACGTACTCAGAGATGTCAATTAAAGTTAAGAATACAAAAAGTGGTTCTTTTAAATCTAGACCATAGGCCTGGCAAGAATAGCGACTAGTTTTGAATTGACGAAAAGCACGTTAAGGAATTCTTTAATTTAAAGTCATGTCTGTGAGTAACTCTGTTATTTTAATAGGCGAGTAGTGTAAGAAATATTTATTTACAATTTAAGCGACGTACCTAATACTTTGACATTTTATTATAAGAATTAATGCAAGTCTACATTGTCTGCCCCTGTAATCTACCCACACCGGTCCCCTACCCGCTGTTCTACAAACTATATTCGTATTCCAACAAAACCTTTGTTGGTCTTGATTAAAAGCTTCGATTGAGTTATCCGCGGGCGTGAAAGGTGGTAAAGTTCGACAAAGAGTTGAAGACCAGGTGTCTGGCACACGAGATCAGAGGCTGGACCTCGCCCGCAGCCATGCCTTTGTGGAGATTGCGAACGCTTTGATCCCGCCAGGTGGGTAATTTGGAAAAACGTTATTTAATTAACTTTCGACAAGTCAGGGTAATCGTGTTACAAAGCCGCCCGCTGAACGGTCAAGTCTTTGAGGCTATCCGAACTTGATTTTTCGCCAAACACTCCCATGTATAAAGCGCTGTCATTTGCAGGTGCTTTCCAATTAACATCCGCCTTTGACCACGCCGCGGACTGCCGCCTCTTTGTTGTTATAGTTAACTGTTTAGTTTTTAGGGGCTTGTAACTGGCACCCTTTGTGTGCGCGCCTTTTTATTTCGTCACTTACCATCAGGGCTCGTTACGTTTTATAATTAATGGGGGGTCCAGTGCGCGAAAGGCGCAGTGGCTAGCGCGCTCGATCTATTATTACGTGAACTAAGCAATGTTTACTAGGGACTGTCATTAGATGGGTGACCAAAAATATGTTATCTCGAGTTCATTTGTGCTTCAGATGGAGAAGGTAGCCCATAACTTTGAAAAATAACCATATTACTCATTAATGTTACGTTGAAGCTGCAGACATCTTGCTGACTTTTGTCCATCGATGGAAGCTTTGAAGGCGGCTATTGAAGAAAGCCTCATAATTAAGCTAAAAAGAGCGCCAAACAATACGAAATAACCACTTTGTTGCTAAATAGAAAGGACAATTTTCCCATCCATTAGCTGTGCCGGACAATAGTTTTATGAGTTACCGAAATAAGTTTGGGGGCGTTTAAACTTGGGAAGCGGTTAGCGCATTTTGTTTAGCGCCCCAAGCGAGTCCAGCAAGCGCCGCCAGCGCTGCGGCGCGGCGAGAACAGATAATTAACTCTATGAACTACCCTCCAACAAGACAAGTGCAATTAGAAATTTGCTTTAAACCGTTAATAAACATCATTAGCTGAGCTTTTGGAAGTTCATCAAACAATGGCTTGCGGCGGTGCAGCAGGGGGGATATGTGGACTACAGTGGCCTCTTCCGTCTGAGCAAGCCGCGTAAACAAAGCGAGCCTGTCTGATATTCATTGAGCCGCTTAATTGCGTTTCTTTGCGATTCACACGTCTCATGAACGGGTCCGTTCTTTAGAGCTGTTAACAGATCGCTTCTCAATAGCTTACATACTGAGTCTTTGGTAAGATAATTATTTTAGCGGGATCATTGATTCCTCGAATACTGGACATGATTTTACTATAGCACTGTTGAAAAATCCCAGGTCCCAGGTCCTGGTTAGAGGGTAACATAAAACTTTGATCTTACCTCGGGCGATAAAAAAGATAGCCTAAGATCGTATATTGGTGCAATCTGTGACATTCTTAATAATTAATTTTAACATAGATCATGTTAATGCATTGCATGCTTTGATAGCAGATCACAGTAGGATCAATTTATTAATGTAACATCAATGTAACCTGTATATCGCAATAAAGAAATATGAATTTGAATTTTTTTTATTTAATGTCCTTGGTATATAATATAATCTACTATCAGGTATGTCATGAATCATGGTATTTTTCATTATTTTCGTGTTATGGGTTTTTACTAGTTATTTGAGACACTGGTGGTTTGATGAGTGACCAAAATCTTGAATTCCCTTATAATGTGAAAAGCAGGAAAACCCGTTGGCAGGGCAACGCATTGGTGGGTTATGGCCGCTTCTTTCCTGTTTAAATGTTCTTAAAGAAGATTATTTTTAAGTGAGTATCAAAAGGTTGTTCGTCTCCGACACTATTTCCGCGACAATGTTTTTAAATATAAATAAATAAATTAATATTTCTTACACTCATACCTATCATCTAGTAGAAACTAAGTAGGATATGCACGTGTCTTGAATACTAGTTGACGGACTATTTTAATATTTCGTCGCTCAAACGTTTGCCCCAACCAGGTTTCGAACTTCGGACCTCTTGGCCGAAAGCCAGCGATCCATCAGCGACCATTCGACCAAAGCGGCCTTGGCTTTAAGCTCTGTGGAATCTATAGATTATAAAGAAAATAAATCCAGAAAAAATTCGAATAATTTTTTGTTCTAATGCTGAATCCCGCACTAGGACAAATGTTTTCCAAATTTATCTATCTGACTTTATTTTCTTTATAATATTTTTTCCAACATTATGTTCAAATTAAAATCAAATCATATTCTATGGATTACATTAAGCATTTTGTTAGGTTGTATATAAAGCTAAAAAAAAAAATTATATTTATTTGTATAAAGTGGTCTAGTGTAATATTAATTAGTTTTGCATGTGATATTTAGATACCCACATCCGTAGGTAATCCTGCAGTTGGCAAAGTGAAATACAAATGTTTCGAGAGTGGAGTGGCCCACCCCTCACAGTACTGCTTCGCTTATGATTCGTGAATTTTTAACTTCCGTGAAAGGACTTGCAGTCAGTGCTAATAGTAATTTACAAATGTATGTAGCTACCAGCGGGGTATTATGTTTAAGAGCAGATGGAATTCAATAATTTAACAGATCTCAAAAAGCTACGCTTGAATCATGATTATCTACTTAACATTTTCAGGAGATTACTTGTTAGGATTTACAAACTTGTCATCAATAAAGGGTTCTGAAATTTGGAGAGTTCTCTTATATCATTTAGCAATATAATGCAATTTATGTGCCCTTGAGATGACAATAGATTCCTCCCAGATTAAATGGTGACCCCTTATGTATTTATGTTATTTTTTAGGAGAATATATTCAAAAAGCCAAAATACAGCAGATTAAACTTATCCTAAGTGGAAAAATTAACCTTATAATAATACATTTTGTAGAGTTGTGCATTGTTTATAACCCATTTGGGTCTTGTTTATTCCAATTTATAGACCATCAATTACATACCTACCATAAACAGGTAAATAAGTAAACAGGGATAGAATATGTTAATTATTGTTAAGGAACTAAGTTTATCTAATATTAGAGGCGTAGTACGTGTCTTAAAGTCCATAGAAATACCTAAGCTTCATAGACAACACAGACGCAGATAAAATTATAGATACTTTATTACCATGGAGCGCATTTCGGAGTCGTTAAAGTAACTTCACATGTAACGCACGTTTTACTAGTTAGACAAGTTAGACCACAAAACCTTGTATCGGAAAATTACCTCTATTTCCATATAAATGCACACAGGCGACTTTGACAGAAATGTTTTAAGAAACACAATTGCCGCGAGATTCATTTCCAACAGAACTGCATGGCGATATTATTTAGACGAAATAAAAAAGACAAACTACTTTTGTCGATTCAATGAATAAGTGGCTTTTAGAAAAAGTATTTGAAAGCGTTAAAAAAATAAACAATAATTTAGATTCAGAATTGTTGCGTTGTGACATTAATATCGATTAATTATACAGTTCTCCCACGCGGCTAAGTGGTTCTACCAAGGAAAAACATAATTAATCGTGTTAATCGATAAGCCCAAATCGATTGAATAAACCAACCAACCCATCGAATAATACCCGTGAATGGTTGCCAAATTTTACAGTTATGCTTTACATCGAAGCATAAAGAATGGACGAGAACGAATTAGTTATCTTTGAGATTTGGTTAAATGGCCTGTGCATTGTGTTCACCGTGAATAATTTATGGATACGGTACTTTTATTGGTGAATACGTGTAATCGATTTATTACGGAGGCGGAGATGGATAAAGGTCTATTTATTGCTCATTAATATTATCTGTTAATTTAAGTTTATGTTAGTTTAAATTTTTTTTTATTAGGTACATATCTCCTTGTAGGTACACTTATGCATTAAACGCCAATGTTTAACACATGTAAAAATCACTATTTCTGGTGTAATTAAAAATAATATTAACATTTGTTTTATTTATTTTTCAAAAAATATTATACCTACACCAACAGGTATAATGTATAAAGAAAGCACAAACGAAAAACGCTCGACCGACGCTTTACTTCGCTTGTACGTGTCAATGTAAGTGTGTGCGTGTGTATGTTTATGTAATGTGGATTTATTTAGTTACTTAAATATGTAATGTCATTAAAACCTGATTAGAATTCAAGGTCAATTGCAATTAAACTATTCATCATCGTCATCATCCGGGTCATCCGCCTGATGGCGGGGTGTGGGCATCGAGCGGTAGCTCATGGCCCTGACATGAACTCAGGGGACATCAGTCCCCCGGTGGTCTGGGCCGCCGTCTTAAACGGTGCTCCCTTTTGCTCCCCAGTACTCAACCCCGGTCTGGCGGCGGCAATTAAACATAATTAAATTATTGCTTACCTCCTCATAGTCCCTTTGCGAGCGGTGTTGCGCAGGCGCAGTGCCCGGCGCTCATTCGCGCGAGCGCCGCGGCCGGCCCACCTTGCCCTTGCGCACGGGCGCGGTGGGCCCCGACCCAGCGTTCGCACTCTTCATCAGTTTCTGCCAGTCCTGCTCGCACACTAGCGAGCCCGCGAGCATATAGTACCTGGAACGACACTTCTTTTAGGATCTACACACATACATAAATCACACCTATTTATGTCCGAAGGACGCAGAAGTATTTTAACACCCACGTTTCGCCAATTATGTTAGGTCCCAAGTAATAGGGTTACCTACCGCCACCCATCGGACACGTAATTCGCAGATAATTGCTAGGTGGTATAAGAGGAACGCTGCTGCCCATTGCTCATTGCCGTCTTAACCCATAGTCGCTTTGTACGACACCCGCGGGAGAGAATCTACACTCGAAGAAAATCGTAGTCCGCGCTGGGCCAGCGGGGTGGACTAAGGGCCATTCTCCCTATATTCTTCCGTAGAGAAGGTCTGTGCCCCAAATTAATGTATGTTGTTCTTGAATGTATTTTGTAATTTGTGCTTGAAGGATCAATCGCGTTAATGTCGGTTATTATACTGGGTGTAACAGAGAGGTGTAGTCATATTTAAAGGCGTTATTCAGGCCATCAAATTGCACAACTTTCGCTAATGGACCAAAATCGTAATCTCAGAAAAAAAACCACAAAAAAAGCTAAACTGAGAACCAGCTGACATCAGTTTGTATGGGGAAGTGTTTATTTTTTCTGAGATTTCGATTGTGGTCCCTTAGCGAAAGTTGTTCAGTTTGATGGCCTGAATAACCCCTTTAAATATGACTACACCATTCTGTTACACCTTGCCTTCCTCGATAAATGGACTATCCAACAATAAAATAAAGTTTCAATTTGAATCAATACTTCCTGAGTTTAGCGCAGTTCAACAAAACAACCTATAGATACCCAGCAATAAATACAAGCAGTTGCAACCAACCTATCGCCCTGCATGAGGTGTGAACCACATTTGGAGCACGCGAAGCACTTTATGTGGAAGACGTGTAGCGGTTGCTGTGGTGCGTTCGTTCTCATGACAAATTCGCTCGCTGGTATCGCTTGTCCACACGCTGCGCACGCGCCGCCTGTGCCGAACATTCTGGAACAATACACGAACAGATTAATATGGCTGCGCTGGTGCTATATTTAAGAAATATGTCACTTCGTTTGAAAGTAGGTAAGTAAGGATTCGTAAAACATCGAAAATATGATCCGATTAGTCGACAATCATGTAATATTTAAACATAAAACCAAAAGTGACAGCACTTAATTGCAAGAAGCAAATAGAAAAATTACTTGAAACGTATATAAGAACGAATATTCTTGATGACTTATTCTTCAGGGCATCTGGTTACCGAAGAGCAAAGACAGACATAGGAGTTTTAAAATCCAAATTAATGATATTATTTTTTTGAAAGATCTAGGCTGTCGATCGAGGTTCCTTTACAGCATCTACCGGATATACCTGACGAAGACCAAGCCTTTGAAGGGTCCTCGAGCCTTGCATTCCAGCACTCCCTCAAAAGGTTTCTCTACGGCATGCATCTCCAGAGGGAGCCTCGCAGAGCACTACGAATCGGAGCGGGGAGCTACATGCCTCTAAAGGAGTGGAACTTAGATATACCGTGTCATGGGTGGAGCGGGTGAAAAGCGCCCAGGCCCACGAGTGTATTTGTTTATCAATTCAACGAGTGCTGTGTGGAAATGTATTTGTAATAATCACTACTATAAAACACAGTTTTGAGGTGCTGTGGTTGGCCCATGTAATGGAATTATTAATAGTATATACAAGTATACTAAATAAACAAGTACATTGGTAAGCCAAGCAACAATACCACCGTAAAAAATTAAAGATTTTATCCATACACATCACGTGCGCCATATTTATGTGTGCCTTGTGTAAGAGAAATTTCGCGGAATAAAAATCGGTACGTGTTGTGTTTCGACACGATTTATTTCAGCGGTAAATAAGGTTTTCGAATCTAAAGGGTTTTACCTTTTGAAATGCTTTTGATAGGTTCCTTAAGGTTTGGTTTAGCACCTTAAGAAGCCTGACGAAACATTACTCTTCCTTCTGCCTTCGCTTTCTTACATACATACATAAATCACGCCTATATTCCCGAAGGGGATATAGTTGAGGCAGAGGTGAACTAGCACCCACGTTTCGCCAACTTTCTTACATTTTCATTTAATTTTGATAACAAGCTTTTCTTAAACTTATTTAGCTTAGTTTTAATTTCAGCTTATGTATTTTATGTATGTAAACTGAAAGTAAAAATTATATTTTCCTTCTTAAGTAACTATTTTGTTTTATATTTGAAAATTATATAAATGTTAGAAAAATATTGCAAATAAAATTGTGGCTAGAAAAAGAAAACTTTCTTTTCTAACCAAAGTGTTTTCTTAAATGTAAGTAATAATACCTCTGATTTCCCATTTTCTGGATTTATTATTAGTATTTTGTACACCTCCAAATACGAATACAGAATGTAGCATATTATAAAACAACAAATATCATCGGATTTACACAATAAGTCATCTTTTTCTGTATCGATTCTGCGTGACATACGAAAAGAACAGCAGAGATGAAAAATTCTCAAGATATAATTTGCCAACAATTATTTTTAAAGGTTTTCAAACAGTACTTAATACAATGCACATAAGGAATGTTGGACTATCCATTATATTTAAACGATATAAATTTACTGCCAAGATTCACGTGAAGTTTGATACCACTGATATAACCGGTTGAGTTCGTTTGTTTACACATATTCACAGATAGTAGACCAGACACAATAGAATTTTTATTGCTATCATGTCTAGGTATAGACGTTTATAGTCCGTTAAGTGTTTATAAATTGCTATAGTATGTTATCACAGATACCATCGATTTAGGTAACAAGTCAATCATCTATAGTCCATTCATTAGGTTCTTTGACTCTTTTGATTTCATCGATAGCACTTTTGTCTTCATATTCACTATGAATAATCTTTTGTTGACGGCTTTTAGAGACAATTTTTTTTAAATATTAGCTGAAAATTTTATGAGAGGTAGGACTTTATTTACATTTCTAATATTGTTCTAATATTGATAGTAATGACGAAGTTTGAAGATGCAAAATTTAAATAAATTTTGTTTTTTAGATTTTTAAGAGTGATTGCAATAATATTTGTGGTCGATTTTATTTTTAAACCATGCAGCTCTTAGGCACTATACACGTTTTTCTGATGGTTAGAATGAGACACTCAAAAATTCTGAACTGCGTTTATCTTTCATAGTAAGGCCCCTCTGTACAAGCAATGAAAGAGTTACTAGAATATCTTCTACAAACTGCGATTATGAACATTTTTTTGTGAATTTATTCCCTATGCATTATGGGATTCATAAAGAGGTTGCATTTTTCACAGTGAATAGTGAGAATACCATGAAGGAAGCAATAAATAATGAGTTAAATATGTTTTACACAATAAATCAGTTAGAATGTCAAGTGCTACGGACGGGGCTGCCTTTCGTGCCGGGTGTGTGAGCTTATTTGCAGCTGTAACATTAATAGCAGCATTTAATACTTAATGAGTCATTATTGCTATCGCTATTAGCGACGCGGACGCAGCCATTATTTACGGTCGGCTCAATACCAATAAATCGCTTATAACAATATAAAATCCAAGCAAAAGCAATCAAACTTTAATTAGCCCACTCCTCTTATGCGTCTCTCTCCCAATAATTTAATGCCGAACATTGGGAACGGGTTTAAGATAAATTTGAAAGTCTCAAAAGATAAGTTCGCTTCAATCATTCGGAGCAAATAGGATTTCATTTCATTTACACCGGTAAGAGCCGTTTTCAATTAAGGAGCGCCTGACAAACAGTATCGGCGTATGAAGGTAAAATTAATTAAACCGAGCCAAGACAAACATACAGTGAATCTATTTGTGTTGGCCGCTCGCGTGAACACGGCACAACACGCTGTGCAAGGAACACGGATAAAACATGCCGAAAATGCTTAATGGGGAGATGTCGGTGGCAAATATTTGATTGGGCAAATCTAATTTCATATTTGTCTGATGATACGCCGCCGCGCTTTATTGCAAATCGATTAGTTATGACGTTGCAGTCAATAGAGTCAGCTAGGTACGGAAGGAAGCGTATTTTGTATGGCCACTTGTTTGAGTTCGGACGTTTTGGTGGATTTCTAATTGATTCGTACGGAGTTTTAAAACGTCGTAGGTCCAAAATCGGCACTAGAGAGAGTAGTCCTTGTTTAACTAGAGTATTACTGGAATGTTTGGGGGAAAGGACTCGCGCCTTTGTAAATACCATCGCCTTGACTTATGGCCTCGATATACGCTTAGTGGAGACTTTTTGATACACGGTAAAGTTGTCTTTTTGTTTCTATTATTTTTAATTTATTCTTGCTCAATTTAATGCTTCTTCGTGATATTTAATAAGCGGTTTTCTATACTGCGTTGTATTATTGAACGAGCAATTCTATCTGTGCCCAACATCGCAGTTACTTAATTAATTTAAAAACACTTAAATATACGCATTAATCAAGTTGCATAATTAAAGTCGTGTTAACTAACTTACGCCACCTGGCCAACTTGTTCCATAACTTAAGCTAGAGGGCGCAATCACACTATAATATTACATAATTGGGCGGTAATACCATCAGCGCTTTCAAATTAAGTTGCTATAAAACAAAACGAATAAAGATGACACTAATTAGTTAATAAGACTCGGAACATGTCCAAACAAGTTCTTTAATCACTTTTAACGCACACCCTCTTGACGAGGGCCCATTAATTATGCCGTAACACATTAACATACGTGAATACCTTTTATTTATCCGACCGTAAATATTGTAACTTTAATTAAGTTTCGAAAACTTGAGGGTCAGTTGCGATCTTTGATTTCATTTGATACTTTACAAGTTTAAAGAATTTCTAATCGGATGTGAATTTTAGGGTTCCTTTCATACTGGTATTAATTTAAGGGTTATATGTTGAAGAGCAGTTTAATGAATGTGGAAGTTGGGAGGTAGGAAGAGGTACTTTCGCTACGGGTGGGGCCGAGTCGAACTTTATTTGCCTACTTTACGTCTAAAATTGGATACGTCGTCGCTACATCCTCATTAATTTAAGATGAAGACTGTATCTTGACGTGTTATTTTATTCATTAAGGGAGCGTCTCGAGGAGTCGCGTTGTGTATGCCCCCGGATTGTTGTCAGTTTGAGTGTACGAACATAATTTGGAATGTCTACGAGTTTTTCATATAATAGGTAGGTACTCAAACCTGAGTGAAAAAAAGGTGTAAGTAGTCGACTTTATTAGGAATGTTTTGTATACCTTTGTCTGTACCTACTGTAATAATTGGAATACGTTTACGTGAGATGGCAATAGAATCGCCACCTATTACATGAGACCTAACATAATTAGCGAAACGTGGATGTTAATAAGACACCTCTCCCTCTAATTATTACTAATTAATATCATTGCCCATTCTGGCTTTATTCTCTATTGTTTGAACGAATAGAATTGTAATGAAAAGACTTCAAAACTCTTTCTCAGAAATATCCGACCTACGCCGTGAACGGGTAACAGGATTTTAGAGTTAGACTCGAGTTCACAACACTTAAACAGGCGATTATTATTTAACCGTCGGATTTTGACATTTTCCTGTATGGAAGAACTGTCAAAAACTGCCGGTTATCTTTTAATCGCCTGTTTATGTGTTGGTGAACTCCAGCCTTAATGTCGCGACGAAGTTGTGTTCTTATTCACAATTTTCAATATCCAATAGGCACGCACATACATAGGTAGGTACATACGTGTACATATGTGCATTAGATATTAAATATTGAGACCTGAATTGTGCCTACCGCACTAATATACGCCGATAATATTTTTAATAAAATGCACACAGGTATTAAAGCTCGATCTTCGAAGCGATGTAAAAATACTCGTTGTAAGTGGAGCAGGGCGCCGATCGGGCAGGGAGACGAATGGTTCTCAATAAAGCCGGGGCGACTGGGATCTCTTACTTGTTGCTCCGAAGCTCAGAGCACGTGGACCGTAGGTACATACCAAGATTCGAGGAAATCTTTGAGGGAAATCAATCCGATGTTTATGTAAAGACTTTCGGTACAGTTTACTATTTAAGGGTGTGGGTGTCGAATGCTTTATATTTGTATTTTGTTTATTTATAATTATAGATACATAGTTAAATCAGTCCTTACTATTTCTATAATACCTATTTATTAATCACACGAAAAGGTTTGGCCAGCCTATCTCAAGTATAATATTGCCCTATTGGCACTAAAATCGCTTTATATGATCCTCTTTCATCTTTGTGTTATCATAATATAAATATATTCCAATGTTGAATGTGCTTCTTAAATACAAAAGAGACGACTCTAAAATGCACGGAAGTATAACGAGATAAAAAACGTAAACAGTTTGGAAAATAAAAACGAGACTTACTCGTATCTATTTTTTCAGTCGCCAAACATTTTGATTTTGAAATACTTACGTAATTTTTATTTTTAAATGCATTTCATCGTAAAGAAATACATACATATCAAATTATTTACGTTTTTTAACTGGTTAAAATGGCTACCCACAGATAGGTAATGTGAAACGTTTTCGAATAGATTCAAAATTGGAAGCGGCCGGGTGACAACAATTTTCAAATTTGGATCCGGCAACCCTGCGTCGGCAGTGGTGTATCAAGTTAGCACGTCGTTAGCAAGAAACTCGTTAGGGGCGCGTGCCGCCGACAAGCCAAGAATTTACTAATGACGCGCCCGCGTCCTCTACCGCTCCCGTCGCCGCTTCCTCACTCCGGGAGCACCACTGTAAAGCCTCTCACAGACAGACGCGGTCAGTGGTGGCGGACAGTTGTAACGGTAGGTAACATAAGGCTTTAAGCCGCACTCAAACAACAGTGGGGGCGGGACGGTGGCGGTGGCGAACCCGAACAAGCGTTGACTGCGCTGGTTTGAATAATGTTACCTATGTTACAACTGCCCGCGTCCTCTACCGCTGCCGCCACCGCCTTGCCACTCTGGGAGCACCATAAGTTGACCTAACTCAAGTAAAGTTTAAAATTTTGCCTACGTTTACTATGTCTTAGTCTCCCAATCTCTTAGTAGATTCTATCCCTACTCTATTTGATTGTGGCCATCTTGATTTTTTTAATGAAAATGAAGGGAGAGAGAGCTTGAATCAATCAAGCTCTCTTGTTATTTTTTTTTTGTGAGAGAAGCCATAGGTAATATCGCGCGCGGCTTAATAAGACTTGCATTCTGGTCACTCTAAGATACTTTAGAGTTCCGCTGGTTTCTTATATGTCATCCCAAAATTATTATGATCCTAAACAAAGTTGGATCGGTTGAGTGTGATTACAAAATAATAGATTAGGAATGCCTAATGGGCTGTTTTTCTACCTTGTTTACGTCATATAGTTTACCTACGATTGAAATATCCCTTATAAAGTTAGTGTAAATATAAAAAACATAATTAAATAAAAATAAAAATGAAACCTGTTTAATACCAAGCGAGTTCAAAGAGAAGACTGTATTAACAAAAGGCATTTTAAGATCGGAAAAAAATGTCTAGTAATTATTACGTATTGATAACGGCTTAATTAATTAGCCGTTTTATGTGTAGCTGACACATACTTCCTAGGTAAGGGACTTTGGGGCAGGTTCAAAGAAGATTATTATGGAAGTACCTTCGGTCAGCCTTTTCTTAAGGCTGCCCATTATGAAGCCGGAATTAATTAATTAAATTTTGACGTTAAGTATGTTAAAGACATCCGTTGTATCAATGGCCCACGCACTTTTTGCTGCAGCGATGATTAATACCACTGCAAGAAGGTCCTAAGTAGGTTATTTTTTTTTATAAAAATAAACCAAAGAGCATTTGATATTTTTAGAAGTATTACCCACAGTACTGAGTAAAGCACTATGTAATTATACGGTTCAAGATTACATGCGATTTTGTTAGTCGAGGCACTTTACCTTATGTTAGTTATTCAATGCTAAAACAGAACCCTTCAGGAGAATAGAATCTTGATCCCGTAAGTGACTTCTGCAGCTCCTGCTTCACGCTAACATTGCAATTGAGATCAGTGTTTAAAGGGGGTTTGAGTTGAAAGTCGTTGAGTTGGTAGCAACTGCATCTATAGGTATAAACACTGCAAGATTAACTGAGGTCGCGTGGTGGGTTATTGCTAATTAATATGAGGTCAGTGGAACTGCATTGGGCACAAGTGATAGGCCATGGCCAACTCTTCCTGTGCTCTTCCGTAGTCAAGGCTATATAGTGCACCAGTAGGGGGAAATAATTAGGCGAAGAAAATACAAGCAACGCAAAAACATCACACGTTTACGTTTGGTAGACTGTACGAGTTGGCCAATTTGAGAGACATGTAACAGCGTAGCGTGGTAACTCTCTTAATGATTAATTATTTTAATTGTATTGTACGTCTCCCACGCAGATACTGTTTATTATATTTCCATAATACCTTACTAATTACCAAACGAAACGATAGATAATGATGTAGGTTTACATAGAGGCATAATTAATAGTGAATTGTGTTGGAAGTTAGTATTTCATTAGTTAGAACCTGTTCTAGATTGATGGTAGTCATTATTCTACATCTAGATTTTTGATGGTCTGCAACACATTAATAAGGATTTTATTGTGAGCTTATACCTAAATTCAATAATAGGTACCTACATCAAATAAAATCTAGATGTTTTTAGGTATAAGTGTATATTTAGCCAAAATATTCGAACGAATTGAATACAAATGTATGAAACTGACGTATTACAAAGAAAACGTCGTGTCAAATGTAAGAGAAGTTGTCAAAAATTGACATTTTTATTCTATTCGTTTGAAGAGAGATTTTACACTTGTCCAGTGGGGATGAAAGCGTCGCCTAATTAAGTTTTTCTGTTTATTTATTTCACACAATCGGTGTTAATACGCCTCTGATTGCGCCTTAGAGGAAAAAGGCGTGATTTTATATGTATGTATGTATGTTAAGTTCGGTGAATAAGGCTTTAGACTCTACTGAACTTAATTTTTGTAACTTTAATTATATTGGCCTAAATATCACTCAATTTTTACCAAATCTACATAATAATTAATTAAAAGTCTCCAACACTATCTGCGACGTAAGCAATTCCCTCTTCCAACTAGTCCGGCGTGCTCAAAAACGCTCGGTCGCGTGTGTCCATTTTTATTGTTCCAACCGTTTACGCACAGCCGTGAAGCAATCTCGTATTCAAATTGACACACCTAGTAAAACAACGGGCCGGACTAAGTTCCATAAACTCGTTCCAAACTCCCCCCTACACACTCTATCGGCGATTTTTAATTAAGTCCCTGGCGGGCGGCAAGCGGGCAAAGTAACACCATCAATTCATTATCCTAAACTCCGGCTCGATTGTTCGCTCGGTACTTACGCAAACTTTCATTTTAATCAAGCGTTTAATTAAAAATTATCCGAGAAAAACAAAATAAGCCCGTTAGGGCGGTCTGAACTAATTAAGGCGCATGCGATGAGCCGGCTGACAACAGCCCGAGAGGTGAGCGTCCTTTAATTAAACGCCTTGTTGTAGGCAGCGCGGGCGCTTAGCGCAACTATTACAGCGCGCGTGAAAAACTTAACAAGTGTCGGGGGCGGGCTCCGCCGATTGCGCGCGATATCCGCAAACCGAGTTTAATTTGCGATTTAGCCGGCTATGTTCGGGGACTCTTTGATTCCGCACGCCCAGGGCTGTAGTGATTTTGTGTATTATGCGATTATAATACTACTAGCTGGCTCAGCAAAACATTGTTTTGCCCTTATCACCTAGTTTGAGGTAGGTGTATAAAATGGGTTATTCCCTGATCCCCGTTCCGGTATACCCCGATTTATTTTTACAGGTAAAAATACAAATAAATCGGGGTATACCGGAACAGGGGCCTCGGAGATCGCGGTACTCAGGGAATAAATCTATAAAATAACCTACAACCTATTATCAGATCTACCAAATCACAAAAAACATCATAAAAATCGGAACAAGCCGTTTCGAGTATGTATTGAAAAAATTAAAAATGAAAATGAACCTTTATTTAATTTACCTGTAGGCCGACAGCACGTCAGGTTACCAATACAATATGTAAAAAATTATTAATCGATTGTGTGCTTTAAATCAATTAGTTTAAGGTTGTATAGAACATTTTTCAATTAAAGATTTGTCTACCCAACTGCTTAATTGCTCTCCAAAAATCGCGATTGCTCTAAAGACAATCGCGATTTTTATTACATTAGCTGTTGCATAAAAGCTGAAAACCGATTTAGGTATATAAATAAATTTGAAAGTGATTGTCAATTAGGAGCCAAAAACAATGTGCCGTATCTCCGAGTTTTTGCACAAAGCCTTCTGTCAAGGGCCGCAACATAATAAAACAACCTTTAAATTATGATTTACTAAAACTTGTCGGTGAACTCCAAGTTTTCTAATTACTGCTAGTACCAATATCAATTAAGTTACGCTAAGAATTAATTATCTCAGCATTACGGGCCCCAATTTATTGCTAAACTTTCACTAATCAATCTTTCAAAGTAGCCTAGGAGAGGTGCGCAATAACTGACTTGTCTAACACTGTGTTCTTTATTTAGATTTTGCTCTGTCTCTCCGTTATAATGTAACTGACATCCTAACGGTGTTATTGGAATTTGTGGAGATTTTGCGCAAAGAACGTTTGCAATGTTGAAAATGCTGGTAGATTGTTTGTCCTAATTGCCCTATTAAAAAAATAAATGTTCCCAAAAAGTGCCGCAGATTTTGCCAAACGAATTCTACATGTAGTTCTAAATTAAATACTAGGTAAGTATGTATATAATTTTTTCAGCGGTCTACAACCTATACCGACGGATCCACATTCAAGCTGTTCCCAGCCAATCCCAGTAGTCGGAGGCAATAATTTATTTAACAAAAACTCTTCCAATGCCTCAATGTCAAATCAGCCAACCGAATGATTTACAAGCAATCCGAATTATTTATATATGTCCCCCGTCAGCAATAAATGCGCGCGCGCTAATTTCAACTGATTAACGACTCGCGCTTGCCAAATCGCTTATCGAACGAAACCTCAATTTTAGATTCAGGTGATCACCGTATTAATTACGCCAATTATATCTGTAACTGCAATAAATAATAATAATGTATTAGTGGGAACATTTGTCAAAAGCCCCGCTCGCACGATGAGCTAATCGACTATCACCGGTAATTGCCCCCGTCTGCCTCACCCCGCCCGCGCCCACACACCCACCCCTTACCCACCAACTAATTAGATAAGTTTGCAACTCGACTGTACTTCTCGGCTCTCCCGGTAAGCATCAATCTTTTTAATTAAACATTTTTGACACCGCAACGATTAGCCATCGAACCAATTTCTATGCTAATACGGTATAGTTTTAATTTAAATGCAAAACGAAGAGCGAAAGCGCACATAATTTTGCACAGCGATGTGTGTTGCACTCGGCTGGGCTTTTTACGAAGTCGCGTGAAACAAAGGTTAGATATAAAAAAACAACTATGGTATGTGTTGATTTAATTATGTTCACTAGTTTTCCTTTATTTAGTAGACGGCATTAAGAATACGTAAATAAATCACTAAGGAGAAGGGAGGTAGGAATAGGTGGCTTGCCTATTGACATTCACTGGCAAAGATATATCAATATAAGTTCACTGGGAACCTCAATAGCAGTAATTTGCTAAAGGTGAACCATAAATGCTCCTGCCCACTCTTCATTATATTATTAAGTACTCCTAGTCACCTAAGGAGGGATAGGGGTGGTGAAAATTGTATAGTTCTCTTTCGTCACCACGGCTATATAAAATACAGCTTTACAAATACGTATCTCCCTGACAACTAATAATGCTTAAAAGAATCAGGCAAAACAAATATAGGAACTTACTCATCTCTTTTTAAGGCAGTGGTTTTGTAAAATATTTGCTACTATAAAATGAACCTTATTGATAGAAACGAATGAAACAAAAATTAAATGCACTGTCTTATAAAGGGTAAAATCGCAAGGTACAAATGGAGCTAAGCTAGCTAACCTATCTATCTAAATAGCTAAGCTCAAATTATTATAGCTTCACCGAATTTTTCTTTCTTTGATAGTCAAACTCTATTACTGCCGCACTCAGAGACGTCAAATAACTTTAATGAGTACTTAACGTCAAAAAATGATAATTCAAAATTAGTCGTTATTTTTGCCGGGTCTATGGTCTAGATTTGAATGAAAATTTTTGACATCAAATACTCATTAAAGTTAATTTGACGTCTCTGAGTGCGGCAGTTAGTGTAACCTTCATATATGTAAATCTAATGTTGATTAGCTAGTTGTGTGTTACATACACGCGATACAACCTTGTTGTGGCCGAGTACCTCCTGCCGTAGAAAACTTTTAGGGCTATTATTAAAAATTTCGCACGAAATGGATATTTCAAAGATAATCTTCCTTTTTCTGAAAGTTTCAATTAAATTATCCGTCTGAATAAACATCGTAATTCAAATTTACCCCAAATTTAAGTTGGGGAAGTTTAAGACTGTTTTAGATGATGTTTTGACATTTATAATATAAATTTCCATTTAGTTGTAATTGGCAGGTTTTCATTTACACCCCATTATTATACCTACCTACGGTAAGTATTCAGCGGACAATGATATTATATGAAACATTTAATGTTAATTAGCATAAGGTAATGGCAATTATATCTGTTATACTAATTAATAATGACTGCGGCATTTTACCAGCTAATGATGAAAACAAGTAAGTAAATTAATTACATTCGCCTGATTAGGGGCGATTAAAAGATTTGGTTAATATTAATAGTCCCGTCAATTATGCACGGAGTAATTAATTGAATACGTTTTTGATTATTAAAGCTGTTAAGTGAATTAGTGAATTGCTCGTAAATTTTACTTGTAATAAATTTAAGTCATTAGAATCTCCAGCGAATAGTAAAAATTTATTGCTTGTTGTAAATTATTATTAGTGCGATACTGTAAGCGCGTTAGCGGCGCCATCTGTTGACCACAGGAGGTACCGTACAGGAGGTGCGGGAACAACTTCACGGCTATAATGTATGGGAAAAATAGACAACTTTCAGCTCGATCAATTATACCGCGACCGTCCGTCATTTCTTTATTTAATTTCTAATATGACTTTTTTTATGTTAGACAGGGAAGCACTTGCCCTTCATCTCACCTGATGGTAAGTGACGATAAGGGCCAAAGATGGGCTGGGGCCACAACCACAGAGGGGCTGGCTATCTTATCATAATTGTCGAAAAACAATAATAATAATAATCAGCCCCCTAAAACCCATCCTAACGTCCGTGTCGAACACCAGAACACGTAGGGGGCGGACACGCATATTTGATAATCAAAAAAAAACTTATGCGGCTAACTAGGCAATGGTAACACCCATTTAAAATGGAGACCAGAAGTAGAAAGAATCGTATAGGACCGCTTCCCGGGGGCGATCGCCGGGGCGCACCTGGAGCTGACGCTGGGTGTCTCAGCATACGATCCGTCAGCGGTGAGAGGTTGAGCAGGCGGGCCTCCACCACGCAAAATATTACAGCCGATGAAACTCACACTAGTAGATGCAATAGCTCAATCTCAGAACCATACAGCCCAAGCACTATATCGTATACACCTTCTTTATCATCATCGCCGTCCACTATTAGCGTCAATAGAAATTCACCGATACCTACCTTTGATGTTGCGCAGGAGGCAAATGCCTTTCTACCTGCGTCCACTAAGGCGGGAAAACCTAGAGTGCGTATGACATGGAGTAAAGATGTAAATATGTTTATCATGCGCACCTATTATCATATTACCAATTTAGAAACAGATATGACTACATACCGTAAGAAATTGCATGAACTTTTCAAACAAAAATATCCCCAGACTAATGTTACTGAGCAAAGAGTTGCCGACCAAAGGAGAACAATCGTTAGAAACAAGTATCTGTCGCAAGAATTACTCAATCAGTTAAAACAAGAAGCGTGTTTACAATTGCACCAAGATAATTATAACAACACTGGAAATATAAGCACAGATACACATATTAATACTAATGCTGCTGGAAATACACACGTTACAATAGAAAACATAACAGACTCACAAAATTCGACTTACTCTTTATCTACTCATTTTATGCAAAACACAGACATATCCCAGGAAAGTGTACAAAGCGAATGTTTCACCCAAATACACATTGACACAACTACTCTAGAAGAATCCAACATTGCCCCAGTATTACACATCCAAGCATTGTATGACAAATTTCAAACAGCCTTAGCGCAGTATACAGGAATGGATCCCGCAATGAGACCAAAATTACCCAGACTCAGATATAGCCCTAAGCTTACACAACTAGTGAATGTCTTCAATATCTCAATATTAAGTAGATTCATATCAGAGGAAACAGATTTAATGGATATACACACCCTTATTTATTGTACAGCGTTGGTAATATCAGAGAACTTAAACTACAAAATAGTGCCTCATGCCTCCAATACGAAGAATACACATATCAGTAAACCTTCATGGCAAATAAGATTAGAGAAAGACATAGAAAAACTTAGAGCAGACTGTGGTAGACTCACACAATACATAAAAAATAACAGATCTAGTAAGGTTGTGAAAAGGGTTGAAGTAATTTTTAAAAATACGATAACTCACACAAAACATGAAAATAACAATAGAATACCTGAGGAATTCTTAGATACTTTAAAACAAAAATTAGCACTCAAAGTTCATCGTCTCAGAAGATATAAGAAGGCACAACAGCGGAAAAACGAAAACACTATATTTAGTTGTAACGAAAAACAATTTTACAGAAATTTACACAAACCTCAACACGATGATAACACTGAACTACCAACAAAGGAACAAATAGAGTCATTTTGGAGTGGTATATGGGAAAAGCAAATGGAACATAATGATACAGCAGATTGGATAGAAAAAGAACAAACTGAATGGAGTCATATACAAGAGATGGAGTTTAATGAAGTAACTGAAACAGATATCACATATATTACAAATAAATTACACAATTGGAAATCACCCGGAATCGATAAAATACACAATTTTTGGTATAAAAAATTAACCATATTACACAATTTACTGGCAAAAAATCTAACACATATCATATTAGGCAAACAAGATATACCTGCTTTTGTCGCTACGGGTATAACCTATATGCTACCAAAAACTAATTACACTACACAACCCTCACAATATCGCCCTATTACATGCTTACCTACAATCTACAAAATATTAACATCAGCAATCACAAAAAAAATCAATGCACACATAGAACACCACAAAATAATAGCAGAAGAGCAAAAAGGATGTAGGCGGGGTCACATGGGGTGCAAGGAACAGCTAGTAATAGACTCTACTATACACAAACACGCTGCCGCAAAAAATAGAAACCTCCATTGTACCTATATAGATTATAAGAAAGCATTTGATAGTGTACCACATTCTTGGCTATTAAAAATACTGCAGATATACAAAGTAAACCCAAAATTGATAGGTTTTTTACGCAGTATAATGAAACACTGGAAAACAACCTTACACCTTAATAACCACCGGAACGCCATCATAACCCGACAGATATCAATAAAAAAAGGCATTTATCAGGGTGACTCCTTGAGCCCCATGTGGTTCTGTCTCGCCCTTAACCCTCTCTCTCGCCTATTACACGAATGTCAAGTTGGATATCCGATGAAGAACTCTACGGATGAAGTCATAATTTCACATCTAATATACATGGACGACATAAAACTCTATGCCAGAACAGAAAAACAAATGCAAACATTAATAAACACTACAACACAGTTTAGCGCAGATATCAATATGGAATTTGGTTTTGAAAAATGTAAAACAGTCCATATTATTAGGGGTAAGGTAAGACCTGGGGACTTGTTAGCTAATAATACAGAACCTATAATAGCCTTAGAATCAACCGATTTATACAAATACCTAGGATACAATCAACTCAAAGGCCTTGACCATACAACAATAAAACAAAAGCTAACCATAGAATATAAAAGAAGACTAAATAGTATATGCAAATCACAACTCTCTGGTAGAAATCTTATAAAAGCTATCAACACCTACTCTATACCAATATTAACGTACTCATTTGGAGTAATAAAATGGTCTAAAACTGATATTGAAAATTTGGAAAGAACTACACGTACGACCCTCACCAAACATAATAACATGCACCCTAAATCAGCAGTGGAAAGAACAACCATCAAAAGAAGTAATGGCGGAAGAGGACTTATTGATATTAATAATTTATGGCAAAAGCAAATTAATGGTTTGAAAAGTTTCTTTCTCGAAAAAGCTGCAACTAGTAGCATACATAATGCCACAGTCCAAAACGATTGCAACTACACCCCACTAAACTTACATGATCACACAAATTATATTAATATTCCTAATCACGATGCGGAGCAACAGAAAATAGACAGCTGGAAGAAAAAGGCACTTCATGGCCGGCACCCACATGACTTAGAACTTACACATATAGACAAAATAGCATCAAATAAATGGTTGAAAGTTGGAAGTTTATTCCCAGAAACTCAAGGATTTATTATCGCGATACAGGACCAAATAATTAACACGAAAAACTACCGAAAATATATCATTAAAGATCCAACAATAGTTAATGACAAATGCCGTAAATGTCACATTCAACCCGAAACCATCCAACATATCACAGGTGCATGCACAACCCTTACCCAGTCTGATTACACCTATAGACATAATCAAGTAGCGAACATAATTCACCAATCACTAGCACTTAAGCATAAGCTCATCCAAGACTCAAACACCCCCTACTACAAATATACACCTAACACTGTTTTAGAAAATAGGTCTTACAAATTATATTACGACCGTGCCGTACTTACAGACCGAACCATTCACTATAATAGACCAGATATTATACTACAGGACAAACTGCATAACACTACTTACATCATAGATATCGCCATACCCAACACCCATAATTTACAAAAGACTATATCAGAAAAAATAACCAAATATACAGAACTAAAAGATGAAATTATAAGAATTTGGAAACAAGAAAAAGCATTTGTAGTTCCAATAGTTCTCTCTACCACAGGGGTTATACCACATCATCTTCATCATAGCCTTAAACAATTAGACCTGAAAGATTCGCTTTATATAACACTACAAAAGGCTGCCATCTTAAATACCTGCCGAATTGTCCGGAAGTTCATGCAAATAGACGTAAACGAAATAGCTCCACATATCTCACATAATAATGCACTTCTTCCGACATAATTTATCATGCACCACACTTACTTGGTAACAGCCCGTAAGTGTGGTATTAACCAAGCTATAAGCTGAGAAAAATTAAAACTAAAAAATAATAATCATAATTTAAGTTTTATATTGTAAAAATGTAATGTTTAGAAATATGATTTTGTATGTATTTGAAATGTAATAAAAATAAATAATAATCATAATAAATAATAAATATTTTTACACTCACACCTATCATCTAGCCCAAAGTAAGTAGCCTAAGCACTTGTGTTATGGATACTAGATGACGGACTTATTTTTAATATAATTATGTTTATAAATGTTGAAAATATACTACATAAATATATACACAACCATGACTCGGAAACATACATTTGTGGTCATCACAAAGTTTGCCCCTACCAGGATTCGAACCCGGGACCTCTTGGCCAATACCCAGCAATCTAAGCATTCGACCAAGGCGGCCGTCAAACAATAATGCTAAAGTAAAATACAGACAGGAAAGTTTCTGATCGACTTCTTTAGTACCTTATACTATTGGAATAACTTCGAAAATGAGCTTATCTAATGATGCTTACTATGCATCTATCTTATAAAATTAAATGATACCTTTATCCAGTAGGTACATAGGCAGTGGATTGCTGATGTCTGTTATGTGATTTATTATAACCAAGCACTGACAGGTACAAATATTTCTCTATACATTATTATTCCCAAGCAGATAAATAGTTAGGTATTTATTCTATGGAACACCTTAAACAGAAAGCGGTCAATGAGATACAACAAAAATAGATGCCATTTTAAATCTGGCCCGTGAACAGCGGCAAAGGTTACCGTTTCTGTCAACCCTAAACAAGCAATTAAATAACAACACATCCTTATCTGACTTATACACCAGCAATCGGCTCCATTATAGATCAACTCTGGACAATAAATCAGGCCTTACAATACCACATTGTCCGTCGCTCAAACTGATTAAATAAATAAATAGGTGCCGATCCGGCTGAGACGATCTTATCGAGAATCTCGCAATTTTGTCGACCACCAAAACACGCCGAAATATCCCCTAAGCGTATGTGGTTAAGGTTCCATTGTGAGTGCGCGAATCGTGTCACCTAATCGGCTGTGGGAACCGTTGTAAGTTGTACCCTATCTCTGTTAATTTGGGTCTACTGTTGCACGCGTCGTGTTGCTAGCTAAATTAAGTGGAGTTATTGATATTGTTGACCCGCTATCGAAACTGACTTAGCACTTCATCTGTGGCATGTGTTTGAAGATGAGTCTTAGATATTAAAAGAAGATTCTAGTAGCTTTCTTATAAAAAAGATTTTTTTTGGCAAATGTTATTTAATTTTGAAATAAAAAAAGAAATAATATTCAAGTAGCCATTGTTGTATATATTAAAATGATGACTAGAGACCATAAAAAAGTTACAAAAATCCACATAAAGACCTCTAAATTTTTTCAAATTATTAAGGACGTCAAACACAAGCTATTATATCTGCCTACACGTCACAAATATTTACCAACAAATGGACGTTCACGAATCCCCATAGGCGGGCTTTCAATGGGGATTAGTGAAGCAACCTAAAACAACGAGCGAGCGAGAGAGAATATGCGGCGGCGTGAATATTTCGCTATAAAATATGACGTCACTAATGAATCTAGTCTCAATTTGTGCCGGTGTCCAGTGATCGTTAGAGCTCCACGTGGGGTAAAAGGCCCAGTAATTGGACGGGCCGGATGCCCCACAGGTGCGTGCGCCCTCTGCAGGAAATGAGGGCCAATTTGAATTTCTTCCGTACGAAATCGATTAATTGGGGACTTATTATGACGCGTTCTTGCATCCGAACGGGGTTTGAAGTATTGATTGGGGCGCAGGATGCAAATGGCCGGATTTAATTGAGAAGTCTGTGCGGTAATTGATGGTGAAATAGTACTGACTGCTGATATGCCAACGGAGCCGAGTTCTAATGAAGGAGTCGTGAGGTTAGTGTTCTGTCGAAAAGTTCCAATCGATGTTGCACTTTAAATAAAATGTGTTATGAGTGAAATGAAAAATATCGGGGAAACTTGAGGTTTTTATGTTCTTATGTGACTGTGCAATGTGCAAGACCTACATTTATGGCAATTACGTTAAAGATTAACGTTCATTACATCCACCCAGCCGGCACCCGAACCGCACCACCTCAACCTAAAACATACCTCGTCGCTCGGCATCCACTCGCTGTCGGTAGGTGGTTCACGGGTGGACACCGAGTGGTCAACCAGTGGATACAATCATGCTTAGCGCGCTAGCCATTGCGCCTTGAAGCTCCTTACACAGTCCAACTTAAATAGCATACGATTTGTTTACTTAATAATATGGCGTGTCTGTGACGCAATATTGCATGGCCAATTATTTATACAATATTGCATCATCATCATCATCCTGCCCTTATCCCATCGTATTTGGTGTCGGCGCCGTATCAACTGTTTATCCAATCTCTTGTCTATGCCACACGATATCTCTTCATCCACACCCATCAGCCATCACCTTCCAATCATACCTTATGCAATATTGCATAGTCGCCATTGAAAGTGTTAAGAGGGGTTAAATTAACGGTTGAATCTGGGCAAAATAAAGAAATTATTAGAAAACAATCCGGCTACGGGCCGACGAGTGAGGTGGGGGGAGGCGGGCGCCTAATTAGGGAGGGAGGAAGGTAATGAGCCGCGATCGCCGCGCCGATATAACGAAGGCTATTTACGTGGTGGCCGCTCTGAAAATTGCTAGGTTTTGTTTTAAAAGCGGTTACCGTTTGAGTTTTGCGATTAAGGAGTTTAATTAGACAGTGTTGTTTACAACCTCATTACGGCGGATAGCGGTGGAAAATGCCTTCGGATATCGGCTGATAATTTACGAAGTTGAAAAATGAGTTCCATGCCGACGGGCTGATTGCGGTAGATTGCGGGAGAAAAGCGGTGGCCGATGGGTGTGCGCTAACTTTGTTTTCGCTTAGCATTGCGATTAGCGTTTCCGTTTTGAAGTCTTCAGAATTTATTTTGGAATCGTTTACGATTTAACTTTAGTTTCATATAATGGGTCTATTGTGATGCATCGTTGAAATTATTGACTAAAAACAACATATTATTAATCGTTTATTTTTTCAATTCCCAATACCTATATTATAGGTAGGTTTTAATAATTAGGTATAGGGAATTGTTTGGCTTTTTATGGACATGTTATCATCCTGTTAATTTTCTCTTGATTGATGTCGGTCAGACGTCATCAAGTTATCCCTTGCTTTTTGATCCATGTCACCCACAACACCGAAAGGGTGCTAGCTGGTTATATGTATAAAAAACGAATGGAAAGGACATGTCAAGAGGTTGAAGAACGGAGAGAGGGATTGAGATGACAAATTCAATATTTCACAACCAACCCATTACTGCTCACGGTCTTAGTTAGTTACAGATCACCCTCTTTGGGCATGCTGGTGTTGGTTGTCACCATTTGCTTGTTGATCTACACCGGGCAATCTCTCTTAGTCAACTTTTACGACACCCCTGGCGTAAGTCGGGGCTGGCATACTTACTGCCGCACTCAGAGACGTCAATTAACTTTAATGAGTATTTAATCAAAAATTTTCATTCAAATCTAGACCATAGACCCGGCAAGAATAGCGACTAGTTTTGAAATGTCATTTTTTGACGTTAAGTACTCATTAACGTTATTTTTGACGTCTCTGAGTGCGGCAGTTAATGTTATTTTTTCGCTCAGACTAGCACGGAAGACATGTATATAGGTTAATATGATGTACATTAAAAAATTATAAACACTGCGGATTTGAAAATGTGTAAAACTTAAACAAGAATGCCAGCAAAAGATTAAACTCTTTCTTGAACCCATGTCAAGCCCAATTAGACCGATGAGCAGTATTGGTGGCGAGGCCGGCCAGCGCGAGAGGGCCACAAAAGATTTTTTACCTCGCAATAGACGTCCCGCCGACATCATTAACGTAACGGAGTCGGCCGCAGTTATTCGCTAATGTGACAACAACACAGAGAAAGACCGCCACAAATGAGGCACCATCTTTTCGGGTTAGGGCCCGGGCACACTCGCGTCTAGCGAAAGTGGCGGGGCGTAAGCGTACCGACCCCCTAGCCAAGAGGCCCATCTATCGAAGGCACAGAATATAAAATGTATGAAACTGACGTAAGTATTACAGAGAAAACAATAGGTAAGTCAGTTTCATACTTTTGTTACGTTCGAATAGGTAGATAAGCCACTTGGCTAGGCCCTTTGTAGGCTTATTCGCTAACTTTTTTGACAGTTGAAAGTGAACTGTTTACTGATCCATTACTACTTTACTTTAACGCTATTATGATACTTGTCCTGTGAAAACAGTAATGGTTAAGTAAATAGTTCGGTGATCATCACTTTCAACTGTCAAAAAAAGTTAGCGAATAGGCCTACTGAGCCGCGATGACTTTATTACGCGATGATTGTATTTATTACAACTTGTCACTTTAAACACGCCAAAATTGCAAGATGTCGCTAGCACCGCGACAAAACATTAAGACTGTGACATGTCAAAATTGCGAACCATGCAACTATAACCGCAATTGTTATTAACTGCAATAATAAAATTGAAATTGAATATATCGTCAATAAACCGGCACTTAAATCATATCCATAATATGCACACGTCACGCTTAGTATTGCCATTATGTTATTGATATAAAACGTAATAAATTAACAATAAAAACAATGTTCGTGTTGAATTCTAATAAAAAACCATCTTGTATTGTACCAGCAACATTTACTGAAGTAATAAAACATATTATTAAGATACAGCTCAGAGCGATGGCCCCGCAAGCTCACCACTCAAAAACTGTTTACGTCTACGTACGTAAGTTACGATCGTATCCAGAACATGCAGGTGTTAAACAACTTTGACTAATTTATCTACAGCTATAAGATAAAAATAGTAAGCGTGTCAACCTCGTTTCTCTGTTGCTCTGAACGGGTAACGAAGAACGATATGTGTATTTATCAATAATATCCGCACCGCATCATGCAGCCCAATCATGTCTATTCGTAGTTCAATTGATAAAATAATAGTGGTTAAAATTTACAATGTTCAGTTTTGTGCCTCCGTAGAGAAAAGCGTCGCCCAAGGAAATGACGTAAGCGAAAATTTACATAAGGCATGTTTGCACAAGGTTATTCTTGAAACACTAATGACCTCAGAACAATTTGAATATCTTATCATCAATACAAGCAACTATCACTATGGAAGGACATTATGACATCGTCAAGTACAATTAGCTGTTCCATACAAAATTTTAAATAAATTCTGGAATCGATTAAATTTACCTTTTTTTTTGTGATTACTTAGTAACTTTTACAGTAAAAGTTGTTAGTATTGTTGATGGGATCTCTAAATTATATGATTCTAAAGTACATAGTGTTTTAAAAATAAGCTTGTCTATCGAAAACGGTAGGGGTTCTATTTTTGTTTTGATTTAGAAGACAATAATAAAATAAATCCCGAGCCAAAATAAATGTCTCCAATAAATAGCTTTTTGATTAAACATCAACCCTCTTATTATAAAACATGGACTAAAGTTAGTCATGGCTTAGAATTGATGCTAACTCTGTCTTTCATTCCGGAAATAAAAGTGACAGCATCAGTTTTAAATTATGACTAACTTTAGTCTATGTTTTATAATAAGGTAGACATTGTTTAATCATAACTTATTCTTATCAATCGTGCAGTTTCCGAGTTACGCCCACGTACCTGAGAAACGCCAAACAAAATTTATGACACCACGTCCGTCCGCAGTAGCAATTGATCACGCGAGCATCTCCGAGTGTGCCGCCGCCTCGGGGGGTGTATTCTAATCGCGTGTTAGCGTGGCCCGTTTTTGCGCTAACGAACAGGTTGCGTTAAGGCGACGTCGACTGGGAATTTTGCCTCATTAAAAGTTGCGACCTGCAGAGGAGGCAATTTGGTGGCCCGCGTCTCCTACTTATTAACGAGCCGAGTTTACACTATCGCCGTATTCGTCTTCGGCTGTCCCTTTATTTGTGGCTCCACTATTATTATTAGCATCCCCCACCCCACCTGCCCTGCTCGAATTAGTAAACAAACGCCTTTACGAGCGGTTTTACGAGGGCCGCGATATTTCGGTCTCGCGCACGCTCTTTTACGACATAATGAATTTGTTGATGAACTAGGTATTAGAAAGTTTTGGAAATAGAGATGTCTGGTGACCGCGCCCGTGCCGTTGCGGTGCGGAATGGGCGAGCGGCATGATTGTGGTGGTTTTATGGGGCTCCGCTGCTTATTGCCAGCCGGCTTCTTTGGCCGTACTTCAAGGGGTTGCTAAAACGTTTACAAGACTGAAATTTCCCGTTTCACGTTTGAAAAGTTTTACTTTACTTCGTTAGCTTCACGAGCAAGATATCGAAGCCCGCTGAAACAGTAGGCAATGTGAAAGTGCAAACATATGATGTAGTTTTATAAAAACGTCTCACTAAACGAAAAGAAAAATGTCGTTAACCTACACTTGGGTCACAAGTCTTAGTCACCGCTCCTTTTTCTCTCTGTACCACACTATGGATCCGGTACCCTCGCGGTGAATCCATGGAGTCCTAGAATTTTCGTCTCGTCTATATTTGCACATTTGAGTTTTTTTATTTGCAATATTTATCTATTAAGTAGGTAATCTTATCCACAAATCATTAAATTTATTGAATTAATTTTCTTCAGTGGAGTTTTTATCACATAATTATGATATTTTCACAAGAAGATAAAAATACGAAAAAAATCTTCACACACGGACAACTTATAACTTTCATAACTTATGCATACGCTGCTACTAGCCTTAGGATGGCAATTGGCAACACTGGGGTATTTCCATATGAATTCACATTGAACATCAATCTAAAATCTGGTATTAATCTAGCTGCAAATATATAGGCTGTGTATGCGAATCCTCTTACTCGTTGTGGTTGGCAGAATCAACAACGAATTATTAAGGGAACCATTCACTTAAGGTACATAACTCTTCCTCTTTTGTAAGTCGACAAAGTTCTTGAAATAACCAGTTTTTATGTTCTTTTAATACATCAATATTTAAAGATTCGTTGTGCTAACTGTCAACATTGAAAGAAGAATGCACTCTAATATTAGGTACAAGGCTTTGCTTAAGGGTTATTTCTATTTCGGTATTTTAAAAAATATAATCAAAATGTGTAGTAAAAACAAATTGTCTACATTCACCAAAATAAACACGAAAGCAAAGCAAAACAACTTACCAGCTATCAAAAACAAATTATTTTATACCTTTCATCGAGGTTTAATGATTTTTGTATCGCTTATTTGGCAAATAGAGATTCATTGCTAAAGATAATTAGCAATTAATCGGAAAAGAATATATTTTTATAATAATGTTTTTTTACTTAAGCGTATACCATAATATTATTATGAAAATACTACTAATCTTTTCCGGGTCAGTTAAAAAAACTACGTGCTAGTTCGTTAATGAATTTGGAGAGCTAAGTATATAATATGTATATTGTTGTTATTATTATTAAAGGTACAAGAATAAATCACGCCTATACGGAGGCATAGTTATATTGCTAGGTGGTATAACATGAATGCTGCTGAGCATCTGTTTTTATTCTTAGCCTGCCGTCACCACTCGGCCATTTTATGTGACGTTAAATATATATTTTAAAACAACATTACGTATTCCTAGCCTTAGTTCCTGTGATATTAGTCATACATAACAATTATAGTTCCTGAATCGAAGGGTACTATTTGAATGTTACGGAAATCAATCACACAATATTCCGTCTTTGTATTCTCCACAAACGTTCAAATTTCTATTAGCCCATTACATTACAATTACCCATTTAATGTTATGCGTAATCAAGCCGCCTTCAATAAGTTAAGCATAAATTTACATAGCATAGCGCCATATTAATAAGTACGCGGCAAGTTAGCAGAAGCGGGGTTAACACATGAGGTTAATTAAGATCAGCCCTATAACTAACTAAGCTACCAACACTCCGAGTTTGCGAGTGCTTCCCCTTAATTGATACGATTTGATCCTCCTAGCAGACGTGCGTTATTGGCGTAGATTAATTGAAATACACGTAAATGGAATTTGGCATTTACCGGTACGGTACCTGTAAAAAGATATGCATTACTTTAATCAATTTTGCTAAGGTACATTGTTGAACGAACACCTTTGGTTTCAAATAGGGTTTGAAATAGTTAATTTTATTGAACAATTGATTTCCATTTTGTTAATAGATTTCTAAATTAAAAGTCAAGGATTCTTCTAAAAAAAATTACGTTCCTATTGTTTAACTATTTATGGTACTACTCTCTTTACTTATTAACATTCAAATAAAAAATAAATAAAAAGAAAACCCACGTTAAACCAAATGTACGGTATTTGTAAAAAATCCTGCATTGGTTAATTCGAATACCTAAATTGTAAGTGATTTTATATGAATTCATTTTATCACAGTCATTTATTCTGTACACATCAACACATAAAAGAATATTATCATTAATTAATTATCGCTGTGGAAATATTTGAGCTATTTCGACTGTAACTAAGTTTATCAAGTAATCTGTTTCACATAACAGCATCGTCTTTCACAAGCAAACGTTAATCTAATTACGCTAAAACTAATTATTGTACACCATCGATAAAGCAATTATTTGTATCCATAAACAATATACAAAGGCATGTCGTAAAATGAGTGAAACTTTATTCAATTAAGTGCCTTCATCACGTTTTCCAAGTTGCCGCTGTGCGGAGTATAGACTCATGCGAGCGCCATAATATGGCTTTAAGGGTAGCCCGGGCGCCGCATGGTAAGTAGCACCTACGGATTTAACTAATATACATAACCATTTTCATTATCAAATTGAACCACGAATCATTTGATTCGATTGTGTAGCTAATTATCATTAAGACTTCCTAATTATGATTTAGTAATCTTCCAATAAAAAATATGAATAGCTGTCTGTTATCACATCACTCATCATAATCTGTAACTAATGACGCAATTTTTTTATGAACTGCTTGTTACCTCAATTCTAGGGTAGAGTACTAAAAAAACTTATCCTTATATTGAAGAATTATTTTATAGTAACAATTATAAATCTCCCTTTATTCTTCCATCCATAGGGAAGGCCCGTGCCCCAGCAGTGGGGACATTAAAGGGCTGGTGATGATGATGATGATGAATTATTAATATTACGTAAAAAGTGTTATTGTACGGTTGATATTGTTATTTAATTGTATAGAAAGCCAATTTTCTACAGCATTCATACAAAGTTGCCATTGATTGCAATTAAAAAATTTTGAAAGTGAAACGTCACTTTACCACGATCACACAAATTAATATATCGGGATTCAGACTTGAATCATTCTCTTACAGAAAATATATTAGAGGTGTGATTTCAATTTTAGATTGGTAGCCAATACAAAGTTCTTTATCAAATATAACATTTTCCGTAGGTATTTATTACATTTTATATACATAAATCCTATATGTCACCGAAGAAGTGAATCAACACCCACGTTTCGCCAATGTTATATAACGTCGCCACGTTTTACATGGGAATAATTGTTAGTTCCCATGTTAAACGTGGCGAGCCTATTGCCATCTATCTATCTATTTTTCTAGGTGGTGTAAGAGGAACGCTACTGACCATTCCTCATCACTGTTTTAACTCTTAGGGCCGGTTTTTTTCATGCATAGTTACCTCAACCAATTGTTACAAACTGTCACTAATGGTCAAATATTACACTAATATTTAACCATAAGTTACAATTTTTAACAATTAGTTGAGTTAACTATGCATCAAAAAACCGGCCCTTAGTCGCCCTTTACGGCACCCGCGCGACAAATTTGGGGTGGTGACAATTGTATTCTGCTCTGCCGGCACCACACATCTTTTAGACCTAGAAGAAATACATAAAATAAATAAAGTAATATCCTTAAAGAAAATAAAGGTTGTAAGTTCTAAGGATATATTTTCGGCGGGCGATGTTATTATATCAGTGATGATAACGGCAACCTGCAATAAGTATATTTTACGCAATGTTCGAAAATATTGTCACATTTACTCAAAGACACCTTTGTCATATATAAATATTTGTCAGTAACTACAGTCATGTATGCTAGTAAATTAAATGAGCTTGTGAACAAACAAAAGTAAGTTACTAATACTTTGAATAAAGACGTAAAACAAATATCTACATACACTTAAGTTACGCACATTTAATGAATAAACACGGATAAAGACACACTCGCTGAATGCATAATGCTGATGGAAAATGTTATTTAGATTTGTTTTAATTGTTTATTCAAATAATATAATAATATGTACACTTTGTACTTCCTACAAGATAACACATAGTAGTACCTATGTGCGTATAAATTATTATATACAGTCAATGGAACGTCAGACTACTATAAAAAACTGCCAAATATCTCTAATGGTCCACTTTATTATTATAATAAAGTGGACTTTTCCGCTCGCTACGCGTACGAAAAATCCCACTTCCTGGTCAGGGAGTGACATAAAACTATATTCTTACCTCCGGCGATAAACAAGAAAGCCTCAGATCGCATATTTATCGTCAAATACTAGCGATCTGAGACATTCTTAGTTTTCGCCCTTGGTATAGGTATAATCTATATATTATGCCACCCGGGAGTGGGAAGTAGGATTTTCCGTACGCTTAGTGGGGCGGAAAAGGTCACTTTATTGTCTGGTGTGACATTATATATTTTTAAATATTTGAATTGAAGCGGCCCTAAGAGTTAAAACAGTGATGAGGAATGGTCAGTAGCGTTCCTCTTACACTACCTAGAAAAATAGATAGATAGATGGCAATAGGCTCGCCACGTTTTACATGGGACCTAACATAACTGGCGAAACGTGGGTGCTAGTTCACCTCTGCCTACCCCTTCGGGGATATAGGTGTGATTTATGTATGTATGTATGTATGAATTGAAGATTTATGGTTAATTTATGCTTCAAAGCTAACTCTTATTGTCATTTAATAGCTATTGCGTTCGCTAAAAGCGAGCTTAGATATATGTGTAACGGTAGGTTCAGCCTGGGGACTTTTGCACTAAATCATTAATATATCGGTCACTATAGGATCTGTTATTCTATGTAGGTAAGCTGGGAATCAGAAGTGAATAACGCTTTAGTACCTTGTAATAATAATTATTTATACAAGTAGAGTAGAGTAACAACTGTATGTTATATGCTACGAGTATGTTTAGCATGAGAGATAACTGTTAATGAAAAAAATATGATTTCAGCAAGTTCAGGTCGAAAATTATTTGTGGCCATAATATTATACATTGACTCTTGACCTGGCCCTTTTTTAATACTCAATTCGATTATGAAAGATCCGTCCGCCCTTGCTGTTTAAGTATAATTTCAATGCGATCATGAATGATCCGCCGAGGCCCGCCCTTGCTGTTTTCTCCACTCATTTCCGTTCCGATATGTATATTTTTTTACGCTTTTTATCACGCCTCTTTCACTCGTCTTTTCTACGCGACCAAACCATGCTTATTACTGACGCGTCGTCCCCGCATACTAACTACCACAGCGCACCCGGGCGGCAGCGGCGCCTGGGGTGGGGCGGACGATGCGTTTAATTAATAACGTCTGTCTCACGGGCGCTAACGACGCCGTCCCGAGTACATTATTTAGCCACCTGATTAGTTCGAGAGCACCCGCACCTCTAATTAGCGAACGGGGCCCCGCACCAATTTGATTTCGGTGCACTACCGTTGATTGGCACTTTGTGATTGATTCGAAACTGCGGTCTTCTCAGATGATGGAAGTTGTTGGATTCGTCCCTATTTCAATGCTGCTTGCTATACATATAGTTCCGGTGTACCTTTGCGCTTTCTAATTTAAATGATGGGGTTTTAGTTTTAGTGCAATGTACTTACTGTTATGCATAAATAACGCCCAATTATTCCCGAAGGGATAGACAGAGGTGACACAAAAATTTCTCCAGATTAGTCCCACAGAACTGGGTGCGAAGCGAACCTATATTGCTATTTAGACACACGGCACGTACATTATTACATTATTAGTACATTATTATCAGTACATTATTACAAAAATATGAAACGGGAAATTGTCTGAACTGTTGTGAAAAATTATGAATATGAAAAAGAAACCTAATAAATAGTCACCATCGGTGTTGATTTACCTACAGCTGTGGGTATACTTACAGCCAGCCGCTGAACAAAGTTGGCTCTATTAACTGTTTGTACCTCGACGAGTAAAATATTAAATCAAAACCATGACTCCCGGCGGCTGCCCCGAGCGGCCTATAACAGTGTCAACAGAATCGAACGCTTTATTCTATTCTATTATTAAACCGTTTAATTTAGGGTAACAGTTTTACACACAAAACGATCAAAACCCAATCTCCTGGCGCCGAATAGGAAACCTATTCGAAATTGATATGGGTGGAGCGCAATGCCGCGTCGCGCCTATGCAGCCTCGTAAACGGCACCGGCGAGTGCGAAAACGGCCTAACACGCAATCGGAAATAGCACCGTGTGCCCTCGTGTTAAAACTCAAATTTGAACTGTCCACGAAGCGTGCGAGACGTGTTACATAGACGGACGAATTTCGTTAATAAATAAACGCAGTGGCCGGCCGGCCGGTCGGTGGGAAATAGAAAAAAAATGGACGGGCGAAAATTTGGCGCAAGTATGACAGCGCGGGCCGGGCGTGTCCTACAAATCATTATTCGATAGCCACTGTGCTGTCAAAGGAATTTTTAATAGTGTTTACACTATTGGCTGAGATTCGGTTAGTTTCCGCTTGCCACGTTGTTGTTGTTGTTGTCGCGACGCCCGCTCTGATTTCCAGTTAAGTCCTTTTTTACGAATTCCGTTTGAATTCATTCATATCTGTCGCAGCGTTGTTCTGTCAGGGACTGTCTCGATATAACTGTTTTAAGCCATCGAATTTTTTTTTGCAATTCGCAGTGCGTTGAAGCTTTTCAATCAGGAAATCAGATGGGTTTTATAAATAGTTCTGACAAGTCTAGTTTTGTTGATTTTCTCTGAATTATAATCATTTGTTTTGAGGACATATTTTATTAATTACTTACAAAATTTATAGGGTAGTGTAGGTCTATTTAATAACTTATTTTAACAATAATCTACATCTATTATCAAAAAGAAAATAGTACATATATCTCAACAGTTATTTATTACCATTTTGTTAGATTACGAATGTTGTCTGTTTAAAAACTTACCTCCAATCAACTTGGGTAGGTTACTTTGTTTCCTCTATCCCTTTCATATCACAAACGAGAGTGGAGGACTGGGCCTAAGTTTAATCTTGGCGAGTGGTGTTACAGAATAGTCCCCTGTGCTACGTTAACGAAGACCTTCCAATTAAGAAGCCTGTATCAATTTGAGGCAACAAAGACAACACGATGCAAGATTGGCCGTGTAGACGAAACTTGGTCGCTCGCGACAACGTTTTGTCGCCTTGTCGTACAACAGCGTCGGCGACAAACGACGCCGAGGAACTTTGATGACGCGTCTCCGGAAGAAAGTAAGACAAAGGACATGATTTACAATGCAAGCCGATGCAGATTATATATTATTATCTACAGCAAATAAAATATAGGTCAAGATAAAAAAAACATAGGTAGGGATATGTGTTTTACAATTTTTTTTCATTCGTGTCAGAAACATTTTCGCTAATGTTGTAGGAATTCTTATATTCCTAGAGCCCTATAGCACTCTTTTATGGGACTAACTCTTTCTTTCAAAACCAATCTAGGAAAGTTTAGATGTGTAAGATAATCATTATCACTTTGCCATTATGCCATCCTATTTGGGGTCGGCGCAGTGTGTCTCTTTTTCCATTCTCTTCTGTCACTCGTCATCTCCTCATTCACATGTATCACCTTCATATCACACCACACACAATCCATCCATCTTTTTTTTAGTGGTCTTCCTCTACTTCGACAGCCATCAACATTCATGTCCATAACTTTTTTAGTCACATTCATGGCATGCCGTGTGATAACAATATGTAAGATAATACGTTCTGTTATTTATGACGTATACATATAGTTAGTAACAGGTGGATACTTTAATTAAGCACACTTTGTAAATAGGTGTTTCGTGTTTGTCAAATATACTTGACAAGAAATATGATGTTTTCTAAATCAAATACCTAATTTTTCTTTTGAATCCTTTGTTTTCGAAAAGTCTTTGTGCTATTATTCTAATACCTACCAATAGCATTTGTGTAAATGTTAACATTCGAATGGATAGTTAGTATAGTATACGAATATTTACTTATCTATTATACGTCAGTGACATACATTTCAGTTATTTGAACATTAGGAATAAATTGATACAAAAAAAAACATTCGGAGTTTTTTCGTTGGTAGTTTCGAAAAGTTACAACGGGTCATCTAAATCTAAAATCAGAGAATGATCCTAAGTTCTGCCTTAATTTAGGCATCAAAATATTTAACAGAGACGCACTCAGTAATCTACTTGCGGCGGCGGTGTGGGTCCTCTGTTTGTAGGGACGCTCGTCGTCGGTCTTTAGTTTCAGAGACTCCGGACGGACGGACAAAGAGACAAACGAAATTAATCGAGGTCATCCGCCAGCGGCGTAATCCAATCGCCCCATAGCCGATGACCGGCGCTAAACTAGACTACGTCGAGCTCGAAGCAGAGTTCGTAATCAGGTTTTATAAGGGACATAGACATGCTAGTCAGATATGGACGTAAAGCTAATAACCGAAAGCTTATATTGGAATCAATTCAATAGCACGTGACCAAGTTAGCGTATGTCCAATGTCCAAGTGTAGTAAGTTGGAGTTTTGGTGTGTGGCAATAGAATTATTGGGTTTAAGTGTAAGTTAGCAATTATCCCATTTAATAATATGCACGCGCATTGAAGAGTGTATTTAATTGGCATTTCGATGCCAAATGTTACTTTGAAATGGTGCTCAACAAACAATTAAATATAACAATAATGTTACGATTTAGATTTTTTTATTTAAAGCAAGCAAGCGACGTGAATCGGGTTCCTGTTCGTCTTGGATTGAAAACTTTTCCAAATTACATCCAAAATTAAATATTGGTCTGAAACAGTTTAAAAAAAAATTTATCGGATACCTATATGGAATAACGCATATGATCACACCGAGGGCATTAATGGACTCTTATATTAACCTAGTTTACATGAGCCATCTATCCGCAGCGAAAGGCAGTACTTTAACAGTGTGACATTGGGCTGTGATAATGAGAAAGCAATTATTGTTGATGAGTGAGATTAAACAATAGTTTTAAGCGTCGTGTGTCATCTATTTCGTCTCTTAGTGTAGTGACATCAATTTAGGTACAATGTCAATTTGCGCACGACGGCTCTACTCGGGACACAGGGCTCATTAGGGGCGAGCGGTCGCAATTAAACCGTACGTCTTTTGCGCCTTAACGACCGTCCAAATTGGACGCTGGGCCCGGCCCTGGCTGGCCCTTTAATAAATACGTTTCGACAACGCGTAATAAATATGTTACAGTGATAATACAATTTGTGTTTGTACAGTTCTAGGTTGGTTTTGGCCGGTTAGTAAATTGGGTTCTGTTTGAAAAGCTTAAAAATTACAATCGCTGGGGTAGTGTTTGGAAGACATCCTATCTGCCAATATGTCGCATAGTCAACGTGTCTATTAAGTTGCATATACAGTCAACGTAAGAGTGATATATCAGTAACGATGTACTAACCAATAAATAGCACTAGGCTCGCTACCTAACATAATCAGTAAAACGTGGACGTTTAATTCACCTCTGCATTAAGGGATAAATAGGAGTGATAATTATAATGTTTGTACGATTCTTAGGGCCTGTTTCACAATCGACGTGTAAGTTCTGGGTAGCTTACTTGGCAGATCATTTGACAGTTGTATTATGAAATATATTATGTCAATTTAATTGCCAAGTAAGCTAATCAGAACTTACACGTCGATTTTGAAACAGGCCCTTAATAAAACAATCGGCATTATTGAAACGCGCGTGCGATGCGCTATTATTGTATGAAAATTGGCGGCCGAACAGCCGAGTATTTCCATTTGGAAGTTACCCGTTCAGATGCGGGCTTAAGTGTTAGTGGTTGTAAGAAGTTGGTATTTTACAGGGCTCGTTAGCGAGCCGAGGGGGCTGATTGCCGATTGAGCGGCAATTGCCTTGATTGACGCAGCCCGCACGCGGCCTAACGAACCTGCTTTCAACTGATAGGTGGACGTGCCCCGTCCCCGACGTTCCAACTACAGCCCTATGGTGAGCGGCAGTAGGTCCCTTTTCGAACAGCGCTAGGCTAAGAATAGTCACCAGCTTGTGTAACTCGAAGAATGAGTATTTCTGCTGCATGAAAATGGTATCAGTGTCGAAAAATTTGACAAAAGACAGTGCCGCAATTCGAAATTAAAAAAAGAAGTGTGCTAAGATTGGTACGTGGAAGGACTTTAGTGCCTGATAAATGGCAATAGGCTCGCCACCTATTACATGGGACCTAACATAATTGGCGAAAAGTGGGTGCTAGTTCACCTCTGCCTTCCCCTTCGGGGATATACGCGTCATATATGTATACATGTATGTATAGGTGGAAGAAGAGGAGATCTGGATTAGCGCACTCGCCCTGTGATTGCTTAAGCTTAGTAACATTGGATTGGATGGGTGACCTAAAATATATTAACTCGAGTTCCTCCGTACTTCGAAAGTCACGTCTAGCCGTTGCCTCCGGCTTCATCTGTAGTCAATAAAACCCACAAATCCAGCGTGGTGGGTTATGGGCCATAGCTTATGGCCCATTCGACTCTTTCTTTCTGATATTTTCTCATGTCATCTAATTTTAAATGGTTAACAAAAACGACTAGGTAGTTACACTCATAAATTATTGAAGGAATGAAAATTAGCCATTAATTAATTCGCTCTTGCTTTCTTGGGATTTTATTACAATTTTACTAATAATAATATTATATTATAATGTGTAGTCGTCCTTTACACGCTATAAAAATGCTGTCTCTGCTATCATCGAATTAACGTGATAAAAACAAAAACAAAATGGGCAAACAAACTCTGTTCATCGATCTCTGGGTCTTCTTTTTATCTCTTTATTGAATTACGCGATACACAAATACTAAAATCTGTCTAGAATTAATTCCCACGACATTGTTCTAAAAGGACCCATTTTCCACGAAGCCCGTAGCAGTGCTACGAGCTACGACAGAGCCCTGATTGCTGGTTGAATCAAATAATTTGGTCCGGCTTACTCTCGTCCCGTAGTTTCACTTATTTTGGTTCATTTGTTCACGGACGAGACAGAACAGTCTGAACATGCCCATCGTGTCGAACGAACGAACGCTACGTGGAATATAAAGCCTTCATCAAAACAATAGACGAGCTATAAATCATGATAAAATTCGAATGAAGCCGGCTTAATGTTTAGACTATAAGGCATCCGTTAACGCGCACCGCACATACATAGCAAGCACCTCGGCGCCTAATTACATGCGTACACAGTAATCAGTAGAACGAAACATCATCAGCAGCGTCTCAGTGTAGCCAGACCGCAATCCATCATATCGGGACAAAAGACGGCGGATAAACGCGGCGTTTGTTTGCGTGAGTGAGCGTTAATTTCGTTAAGGAGTCTCAATCAGGGAAGGCGTGTAAGTGGCTGGAGTCGGCGGGCGGCCGCCGCGGGAGCGATTGGAGCGAATTACCGCACCTGGGGGCCTAGCACGGCGCGTGGACAAAATCTCTCTCTCGACAGTGTTTTGTCTCGGGGTTTTGTCGGAGTTCGAGCGAGAGGGGGACGTTTTCTTCTCCCCGTGGAGATTTAGTCCCGTGCTACGGGAGCTGGAGGCGCGGGGGAGGACTCGTTAGTTGTTGTTTGCCGAGTGACGCGGGTCAATCAGCAGAGGCATGCACGGAACCGCACTTCTTCGTCCCCCCGCCGCCCAGCCCCGCTCGTTAGCCCGTGTCTCCGTCAACTGACGAGACGAGCTTTATCGAATCTACGACGCACGAGCCGCGCCGCGGTCGGCCCACTCTTCGCTCCAGTTCGGCACAACCACCGGTAAACAAGGGAAATCAGTGTAAAACGAATTTGTACGAACGCCAAATAGATGCTGGGAAATTGGCGCAAGGCGGGTGTTTAATTCACCTCTGCCTACCCCTTCGGGGATGTAGGCGTGATTTTTGTATGTATGCATATACTGCTTGCCGGTTTTCCGTGTAATGACGGCAGAGCAGAATACAATTGTCACCACCCGAATCTCTCCCACGCGTGTCGTACAAGGCAACTGAGTGTAAAGACAGCGTTGAGTAATGGGCAGCAGCTTCTCATACCACCTAGCAATGTACTGCGATTTCCGAGCCAGATAAATGGCAATAGACTCGCCACCTGGGACCTAACATAATTGGCGAAACGTGGGCGCTAATTCACCTCTGTCTTCCCCTTCGGGGATATACACGTAATTTATGTATGCATACATACATACATAAATCACGCCTATTTATGTATGTATTCATGCAAATACGAGATCGCCTGTCGGGTTGGCGTCACCCGACGATCGGCTGGCCGTAAAAAGCGGGCGGGGTGAGCGGCTAATGGCGCGGAATCGGGTGCGTTTAGGTAATTAGTGGCGACGCGCGACGGCCGCCCGCATCGGCAGCTGCGGTCCACGTGTAGCGAGCGACTGTCAGTACAATACGGTTGGGCCTCTCGTCCACGGTTGTTCAGCCGTACGGCGGCGGCGTGTTAGCCGTACGGTTCAACAGCCGTGCCGTGGACAAGAGGCCTATGGCGGTACAATCAATATAAGGCCTCTTGTACACACACGGTTTTTTCGCCGTCATAATCTACGATTTATTACGCACTTTTATCAGTGTTGTATGGGAGTCTATGGCCTCTTGTCCACGTCACGGTACCGACTGTTGAACAACTGTGTGTGGGCTAGAGGCCTAATTGTACAACACGGCTAATGTTACTGCATACGGCGGCAGTGCCGTGCCTAGGCGCAGCCGTGCACATGTGCAGCCGTGCACGTCCACAAGCTTCCATAGTGATCAACACTGACGACCGTGCCTACACACGGCGAATTAACCGTAGATATTGACGGCGAAAAACCGTGTGTGTATAAGAGACCTTATTGTAGGACTCCGGGATAATCCCAAAGATTTTTGAGTAATTGAAACATTGTTTGCTGTTCTAGCACGCTCTTACTGTTATCATCAAGATAAGATTATGGCGGTTCAGTCCTGAGCACAGTGCTCGAATAAGATAGACGCGTAGTTAGAACATGAATATTGTTAGAATGCGTTGTTAAATATAAAAATGCATGTACATATTTTTTGTAATGTTTATGTATGCAACTATGATACAATTGCTACATTATATTTTATTTGTTACTTTATGTTTGTTTAAGATTTTCTTGTACCTAATCGCTTATCCTGCGAGAATTTAAAATACTAGTTCACGCCTTGTACCATAGTAGAAAGTAATGTAAATAAAATTCTAAGATTTAACCAAGCGAGTTATTTATCCAAATATAGAGAAAAAATGTCAAATTAGCATCACAGTTACGCTTGACAGAAACAAGCCACACTCATAAACTACAGTGAACGGAGTTGCTGAAAAAACTTTGTTAGAGCTACGTCCTAAATTAATGCTTAGCGTCTAACGAGGCCAATTTAGAGGGTCCACAGACGGCGTCGATAGCTCGTTGTGTGCTAAACTGAGTACTTTTTGTTCCTCTCTCAGGTAGAAGACTCAACGAAGCATTTTCATAACAATGCGCCCGCGGCTTTCTCGGTATACTTTTTTGGGCGACTGATGCGTTTGACAAGCAAGCTATTGTCATCGTAAAATGACGGACTAAAAACTGAGCATTTTATCGATGATCGGCGGGAATGATGAAGGATATAGCGAATCACTAAGCGAGCGCACTAATTAGCGGAGTCCGGCGAGAGGGTTAAGCTGATTGAATTTGCGAGTTGATTAAATTTGTCTGGACAAAAAGGCTTGACTGGTGAATTGCCGTGAGGCAGATCATAGACTTTCCCCGCTTAAAGGGCTAGGAGGAACACCGGATTGGTTTAGTGGGTATTGCTGGCGCTTCGTGCGCTGGGCGAGTCCCATACACGCTAGTCGCCTAGCTAGTGGCTGGTAAACTTACCTCTATTATACCAGTAGCTGGACTGAAGGTTTTCAACCAAAAAATAAAGCCATTTTGATTTTCGTTATCTTGGCGCTGATGGCACTGAGTACGAAAGTGAACGTCCATGTAACTTATATTAGAGATGCATTTGTTATGTCCAATTGCAATGTCCAATACAAGCAACAAACGTCAAATTTAGAACCCTTGCCGCCCGATGGGGCGCTTCAAATCGGCACAAGAAACATTTGTCATTTTAGTAGACGTACTCAGTCCAGCGTACTTGTTTATTAGAGGTCAGTAGACTGGTATGGTGCGTAAATCCATTCCACTCCTACAAAAAACAAATATTGTCTGGACAAAAAGGCTTACCTTGTGTAGTCGCTTTTGCAGAGGATCATGCCGCCCTTGAAGTAGAAGGAGCGGCCCATGTCCGCGAGCGCCTGCCCGCAGCACGTGCACTTGAGGCAGCCGTGGTGCCAGTATCTATCTAAGGCGTGGAGCAGGAACCGCTCGACGATCTTGCCCCCGCACCCCGCGCACTCCTTGAGCGCGGGGTTGTTGTTGTTGTGCGGGTAGTCGTGCCCGTTAGCGAACGCCCCCTCCGGGGAGGGCGGGTGCGGCGAGCTGAGCTCCGCGTACCCGTGGTAGTGCGGGTTCATGCTCAACGCGCTCGCTGCCAGCTTGACGGTTGAGCGGCGACCGCTCTCGCCGACCGACACAACTACACGCCCTGTTGACAAACAAAACCCTCGTGAGTCTTGGCCGGTGGACTCGGCGTAGGCCTGCGGCTCGCCACGCTTATAAAATTTTCCAATTAGCAATTTCATACAATTAGGAGGGCGACCGGGGGCGGGGGGAGCGGTGCGTCAACCCGATCCAATTAGCTCGCGGCCGGCGGAGCGGCGGGACGCCGTCTGAGCGGCCCTGTCGCCATAAAACTTAATTAAACGTTTTAAAACAAGTATTCATTAAAGAATAATCAAGCTTATGTAGTCATAAATAAGCGGATTGTCCCGCGCGGAACGGGTGCCGTAATTAAGACTGCACAGAGTTGATCAAACGCACTGATTTGAAACTACCCTTCATTAAGAGCGCGCGAGTCGGGCGGGGGCTTCCGCTGCGGTGCAGAAACTAATTAAGAATAACGGACGCTTTAAAAGCGTAATTAATTTAGATTGTAATTCTATTTCTCCGAGAGTAAAGTAGACAATTATTTCAGTAGCCCTTTCTTTCGGAGCGATTTGCTCTGTTGGATGTAATTTGCTTAATTTCTGTGTCTGACATAATGAAAGGGTTGTAGTTGCGTCTAGATTAATTAATTACTAAAGCTGTGCGTTGGGATTATTATGACTTGTGCGATGACAGTGGGCTGAAGATCGGGCGTAGGTAGGTATTTGTGCGAGCTCCGCTCAAGTATAACTGTAACTGACAGTTCAGAAATGCGTCACAGATGCGAGCGTGTGCAAAGCCATTAGGAGCGGGTGCGGGGCAGCAGGTTGTCTAATGACGGGCGCCGGACGCGGGGGCCACGGCGTGTCGCGTTGCGTGTCGGCTAATGAGCGGCGTCGCGTGCGCACCTAGCGTTGCCCGTTGCCCGTTAAATCGCACCGAGTACGGGACCCTTCGGTGTCTTTTTAGCTAATTCGGCCAAGACAGTCGGAGTGTACGTTCGACAGCAAAATATGCTACATATTTCGACATAAAACCAACTTAAAATTTGAGCATGCGTAACGTGAAAACACCCAGGACGGGACGTGGACGGGGCCTCACTCGTATTAAATACCCCGTGGAACATATGTCCCGGAGACACGGGCGGAGCTTTTTGTACGAGAGAGGCTCAGATCTCTAATGGACAGTCTCCCTGTAACCTGAAATTAATATCTTAACATCCAAAATATTTCACAATGTGTAATATTTTTTAAGGGTACAATACAATACAGTACAATACAGTTTCATAGTTTATTTATTTTTTATTTTAATCGAGAGTGGATTGGATTTTGTATACCTAGGCCGATATGCAGTTCTACTACACATAGGTACTCTTCACATACTTATCACTTCGTTCTTCGGTTATAGGGACTGAATACATGGACCACAGAAGTACTACGATTAAAGTTAAATTGAGGTGCGTGCATCAACGTAAGGGAGGATTTCAGATGATGAATGGATTAGATTGGAAACGCATTCGGCAAACTGTCGACGGGAGTCGATTGTCTCTCATTCGAGGCATCCGATCTAGACCGATATAGAACATCTATCTGCTACAACCGTTGATAGTTCGATGCAGATTGCTTGTAAACAGAGTGCCTGACGGCTGGTGCTGTACTGATGGCTTTTAATCTTATCTGGGACTCATCTTCACTTTGGTTTGTGATTGAGTTGTTGTATTAGACGAGTATCTATGGCGGTTTAATCAGCTTGCGTCCAGCACGTTGATTTTCTGTGTGTTTCTGTTCCGTTATTAGGTCAAACAAATCAAACAGACATAAAAAGCTCTTAAATACTTGACTCAAGCATCAAGCAAGCGTTGTAGACGATCAAAATGCTTGAAGCAAGCTAAAACCGACCCTCAGGATAACGTATCGTATCTTCGAATATTTCTATTCGAGTTTTGAAAACGGCATATCGAAGATTTTTATTATATTTTTTTAGGTTTATAAAAAAGTCGAATGAAAATTTGCCAACCTCCTTAAGAAGTTTCCCAACAATCTTCTTCTTTGTTTTAAACGCCTGGTAGGTACTTCATGTAAGTAGGTAGGTAGGTATCATACTTATTTATTTATTGGTTTATTTAGTAAATCATGGTTTGTTTTCATTATAATTAGTCCTCCTTAGTGCATTTTACTTTAAATACAAGCTCATCAATATCCTAACCAGCATCCGTTAGGTATAATCTCGCGTTTGCTCTCGGTTATTGAATAACATTCGAATTGTAATGTAAACAATATCTAGAAAATAATTTAGTAGTACAGCTACTAAGCGTACTTCTAATAATATGAACGTACATTTGCAAATACATCAATTGAATTATACAGAAAAGTTGTCAGTGTACTTAAGGGAAAATCGTCGTATTATCAAATACGACATTTTTCTTTTGTCAGTAGCATTCAACCATAATAGAGTACTGAATGATTTATAACACGGCAAATTGGTTCAAAATCGTTGAACAAAAAGGAAATAGATCATCACGAAATTATGAAACCCTACTTTACAATTCATTGTTCATAAATAAAAAAATAATAACGTCAGCTTACACGAAACGAAATTGTGTATAATTACTCAAACTTCTGTCTGGCCGGGCGGGGGAGGCCGAGAAATGGTTCTTATTGTTAGGGTGCCAGGGACCCTGTTTGTGGCGTAAGTCGCTGCGTGTTCAGGTCACAGGGGTGTCCTGTGAACGTAGCAGGTGGCGTTTTCATTATTCAAGGCCCATTGATTGGATACTTTGTTGCCGTTTAAAAATCTTATTAGCAACCGGCCGGCAACACACCGTAGGCCTACTACAGTGTCCCATTTACCTGCTAAGTGATTTTTTTTTCAATTACAACCATGAGCAGCGAATTTGAATGTTAACTGGGAAAGTGTCAGTCATCTTGTTAGTATTTTATTTTCCGTTTCCCTATTTGTCAGTGCAATAAGTACCATGATTGCGCGAAAATTTTCAATAAGCAGCATTTCTCAAAGCTCGCTTCATAAAAGTGTAATTCTTTTGTTGTTAGCTGCTTGTTATATTGACAGTGGACTATGTTGAATGATTTTGTTTCCATTATGGCAGAATCGTTGTTGGGGTGATCTGTGTAAGTATAGTACTCGTGATGTTGATTACGGGTCATTCACCTGGGGGAAAAGGTGAATTTATTGTGTCATCATTTCACCTCGGAATCATTGCAATTAGGCTTCCCTTATAAGCCGAAATTCGTTACCTCAAAGTTCCGATAAAATCAACATAATCACCATCGTCGTCGTTAGTGATTTTAGATAGAATTGAGATAGACAGACCATCTATATGTTAGATTGGCAATAATAGGTATACATAAATAAATCGATACTTTTAAAAGACTTAACGCTATGTGACTTCGCCCAATGGATAGATAATTGATTAACCTACCCGATACAACAAAATCAGTAAGAGATTTTTGAGATATTGCTTTTTTGGGTTATGATATTAGGAGGTAGGAGAAGGAGTCGGTCGACATAACGGGATTTAACAACATAACAGCTATCATCTAGCCCAAAAACATGTGCTTATCACTTGTGTTATGGATAACAGATGACGGACAAAAGTAAAATAAATAAATATTCATATTGTATAAGTTTACATTAACAATCATGACTCGAGAAAAAACGTCTGTGTGCATCACAAACAATTGCTCTTGCCCGAATTCAAACCCGGGGAACCAAACCGGCCCTCGAACAGGCGTCAAACAACCGTCTATCACTGCTCAGCGAAGGGCGTAACACGCAAATTTTTCAGGAGCAAAACTGGATCAAACCGGACACTCGTTTAAGCGAGGACACCCGAGTACAGCCGGCGCGCCGCGAATAACGTAATTAAGGCGAAACCGCCGACGAAATTAAACGCGAAAACGGAATGAGAATGTGAGCCTAATTAGAGCCGGGGGCGGGAAGACGCTGCACCGCCACGGGCCCCACGCGGCCGACGGTCCGCGGGACACTCGGGAAAACTTTTTAATTATTGCCCGACAGCCGGTGTGACCATGCCTTCCAGGATTCCGCGGTCGTGTTGCCAGTTCAGCTTGGGACAGATTCTGCTAAGGTGAACTTAACTGTCTTGGTTTGGTGATGTTTCATCGTCATTTCATCACCTTTTATTGAGTAATTGATTTTTGAATAATCGTTGTAAAAATTATTACAAAGAAAAAGGTCAGGAAAATGAGTGATCTATTTTCTTTGTAGTGCTATTATCACAGTTCTAGTCACTTAAAACAAATACATACAATACATACATGAGCCATTGATTGGGCACGTAAATCGCAATATTTTTCAAGGTGGTGGTATAACAGGAACGCTACTGCCAATTTCTCATTACCTACTGTTTTAATTTTTTTTTGTCGTCTTGTACGATACCCACGGAAGACCCTATAGGTGGAGACAATAAATTGTATTTTGTTCTACTGTCGCCAGACGGTAGCATAATAACAAATGCACATACAAAACAACAACAAACGACTGAATACATGTTTATTAGTTTCTGTGTAGTAACAAGACCTGTGTTAATGCTATTCTATTGAAATACCAATAAGACGCGATAGTTATGTTAACATTAGAAGGCACTATTAAATTATCAGTAAACAACATATTTTAGATCGACGTACGACTCAGCCGACGGTTACAAAGTACACTGACATTTTAAAGCTCCGTATTAGATGGTACGATAAAAGAGACTTGGCCATGACGACGAATTGAGAAATTAAATATGTAATTTACCATCGCTTATTAATTTAAAACGAGATTCAGTATAATTTGTGTGTTGCTTAAGCTAATAAAATACAAATTGTTATTATCCTATAAAGTGACGGAAACCATGGACACCTGCGGCGGCGTCCCTGCGGTCCCGTCCCTATTCCTGCATAGAACTAGTCACGTGACGTGTCGTGTCACGTAACGGGATACGGATGATAATAAGCTGCACCATTTTTCACTTGACGTTTGGTGACATCCCGAAACTTTTTCCAAGCTAATTAACTGGTGGAGGTAATGAATGAGATTCAAAATCTGAACTGACTTATTGCTGTTTTTTTAGTTATAAAAACGAAATTAGAATATAATTGCCTCCACCTCTTCTCTCCTGCGGATGTCGTACAATGCGAATAAAATAAATAAATACATATAATAGGACGAATGGGCACCACCTTTTCTGGTAAGTCTACTACCTAGCAATACTTAGATAGCCATAGGTTCGCTCCCTATTACATGGGATCTTACATAGCACCAAGCTAAATATAACAGAAACATTATTCTAACTTAGTGGTTTCGCTTAAATTGATGCATTTCAGCGATAAGCTATCTGTACATTTTTGAATACGGTTAACAACAGTATTTACTCAAAATACTAAAGACTCGCATTGAATTAACATTAAAGTGATAGCTGTTAATTTTATAACGTTAAAAAACACAGTAATGTATGTATAGTAACTCCGAAGACATAACTATGCAAGCAAAAGATTCTCAATTCCATTTTAATTGCTATAAAAACGATTTCGTTGTCTTGATTGTTTATCTGACTTAATTACACTTTCACAGTACTTTTATATTTAAACAGCGCTTTGCCATTAAGTATTATTAAATGCCACCTGGTTCAATATTTTGAAGTAATACTGTTAAAACTGAACTCTGTATAGATTATCGGTCATATACCTACCATGAAATTTCAGAATTGTAATTCTTCGATTGTGGATGGATTTATATTATATTACTGGTATTTTATATGCCAGAGGAAAATGTAGTAGTAAGCCATTCACAACTTCATCATCATCACCAGCCCATTAACATCCCCACTGCTGGGGCCTTCCATACAGGGGATGAAATATAGGGAGAATAGGCCATAACTCTGCCCAGTGCGGCTTATGTAGATAGATTTAGGGTTTCTTTTTGTATTTTTTATGGAAAATTATGACAAACACACCCGAGTAATTATCTGATACTACGGACAATATTAATTATGAAATTATATTATTTTTTGTTACTTTAACATTGAATTTTATATGCTAGAAAAATCACTAGGTGTATAGTACTATAGGTATGATCGGAAAACCTTTGGAAAATCAGGACAATTTTTCGGGAATTTTCTGACCAATTAATTATTTTGTGAACCTGGAATACTTTCAAGAAAAACAATCGCTCAAAGTAAATGCCTTCAATGACACTTGCGCGAAAAGACAATTAAACACAATGCACCAACCGTGTTCCCATGTTATCGGGGATAGATGATCTGGGCTTACATGATGAAGTACCTATGCCGTCAAAAATATAAAATCTTTCAATCGTGTTCGAGTCATCGCCTTTAGGCATTTCAGAAACATATAGAATTCGCGCGTCGTTATCTGGTTGGCGCGCTATTAATAATTTCACCTGGCAACTTTTTTAATCAATTCGATAGAATCTGCCCGACTAAAAAGACTCAATATTCACTCTAGTAAATAACTCGGCACGCGCCGGCCGGACCAAGTATAAAGCCAATTCGTTTCCTCTCGCATCCATACTAATTAAAAAAGTGCGGACAAATTGGTGCCCACTGTTCGCCCACGGGAACATAAAACATCCATTCGCCGTGGCAGTCATTGATTAATTTTGTCCAATCGGTTGCGATTTTAACTTTTCATCGGTTAATTGTCATGCTCCATTAGGCGAGTCCGTTGGTGTTAAACATTCGCTCGGTGCGGGGCCGTAATTACGTATTTGGTGTAAGTTTTTGGCGGCAGATGTTTGAGATTCGGGGACGGGAATAATGAGTCTAAATTAGAGTGGTATAGACGGCCGCCTTGGTCGAATGCTCAGATTGCTGGGTATTGGCCAAGAGATCCCGGGTTCGAATCCTGGTAGGGGTAAACTTTGTGGTGACCACAAATGTTTGTTTCCGAGTCATGGTTGTGTATATGTTTATGTAGTATATTTTCAACATTTATATACATAATTATATTAAAAATATTTGGGCTAGGTGATAGGTGTAAGTGTAGAAAAAAAAATTAAAAAATATTTATTTATATCAGTGATGGTGTTACGATTTTAGTGCAATAAGTAAAGCGAGGGATTGAAAATCAATAAAGCACCTGCGTATGGTTGAGAAACTCGAGTGCTAGCAAGTGGCGCAGTGTTAGCTAAGGCCGGTTATTGGAAGGGTGAACAAAAATGTATTATCTCAAGTTTCTCCGAGCTCCGGAAGGCACGTTAAGCCGTTGGTCCCGGCTGCATCTGCAGTCATTAATACCCACCAACCCGCACTGGGCCAGCGTGGCCCAATCTCCCTATATTCTTCCATCTATAGGGAAGGCCCGTGCCCCAGCAGAGGGGACATTAAAAGGGCTGTGATGATGACTGACCTTAGCGAACATTGCTTAGTTAGCGCAGCAAACCACTACGCTAGCTCCTCACGATACTTTAGATTATAGATAAAAAATTATGAAACAAAACAGAGGAACGTTACGACCACTTAAGGTTCTGGTTATAGAAAAATTTACAAATTCTCGATAACACCGTTCGTAGCATCGCATTATGGCGGGGTTAATGTGTAATATTATTTGCATATAATGGTCGCTAATGGCCTGGGTACATTACGAGTCGCGACCTCAACTTCAAAGGGGCCGGATTTGACCGTTCAATGCTTACAGAACATGTTCTTTTCAATTGAAATATGATCACAGACTCTGATATAAGGAAAGTTTTGTATTGGGAGGAATTCGATACCGCGGTGGGTTAGCGCGCTCGGCTTGCGATTGCGTAAACGCAGCAAGCAAAAAAAAATTAAAAACAAAATAAATATATGCTTTATTCATTTCAATATATGGTATTATTACATACAGTCATCAATTGTAGAAGAAATAACGTTAAACACTGCAAACGGCGTGTGTGTCAAAGTAAAAGGTTCCCAATATTTAACGTTAAGGTTGACGGTAATACATCCGTTTTGAAAATCTGTTTTTTACACGAGACTCCCGATTTACCTGTGTTGTCTCAAAAACGTTTCTTTCTTTTTCATTCTTTAGGCATGCTTGTTATGGGCCTACCTATCTCAGGAGTAGTTTTCAATATTTATGTAAAAATAATATTTATCCCTCGATTTGCTGGTACCCGTAGTACAAGAGCTTAAGCTAGCAAGCTGCTTACTATGGACAAGACAGAAAATAGGCGAAAGAAATGTTTATTTATTAATTTCATTCGCAGCAAGTCTCAGCGGATCTGTCATCACTTTTTGTCACAAAAAAGCCCTTATTCCACGGAAATAAGGTGCGCTCTTTTAAAGAATAACCCGTTGTTGTCCGTAGAGCACTTGCCTACGTATGAGTACGTTTTCAAAACAGTAATGGCTTTGACTAATGACGGGATCGTGGAAGAAATATATTTTCAATCTTTTTTATATAGCCGTAGATTGTAGAAAGTATGACGACACGACTCGGCAGTAATAATAACAAATGACGATCATCGGAGTTCCATTGTTATCTTCATTATTCGGGATGGGTCTAAATATACATGGCATTAGTATGTAATGTATTATAACCCTAATGTCATGTCATAGAATTCAATTCATAACAGTTACAGCAGTCTTACAGGCGTAAGGGTGGTTTTCCATCGGAGATGATGAGATGCGTTCCTCTAATATTTACCAATTATATTCATTGGTCTAGATTGCATAACACTGGCGGAAACAGGTTCAATTAACCTATGTTTTTTATATGGATGGATGTGTTCTCTGGTTGTATGCTATGGATGGTCGCAAGTGGTGCGGTCTCCGGCGGCGCATCTTCATAGCACGTCTTACTCGTTCCGCACATACCTTAGCAACAGGGGAAATTATTATCTCGTTTCGTAGCTTAGATTTCATCCTTACACACACATCTCTAATGAAAAGCATCCTCACTCTTGTACCTATGCAGTTTTTCGAAATGTATATGACGTATAACAGGATATCACCAAGAGCGCTTATTACACAAGCAATGTTCAACCAAAACACCCAAGAGTTTAAGTGGCAAAATCGATTGGTGAAAAATCTGACAATCTGTTTACATGCCGAACATGAGTGCGTAAATTACCCAAACTGTGCAAATAATACGCGAGTATTCCTTGGTGACAAGTGTTTTAATGGATGTCACGAGTTACAATGAACGGTTGTAAATAAAGCTTCTACCTACCAATTCGTAAACATTTTTCTGGTCCATAAACGAACAAAGAACAATAAACATTTTAAATTAGAAGCAAAATATACTAACACTTGTAATCTGAGTGATACAAAAGAACGAATTACCATAAAATACGTGAGAGCTCCCATTAAAAACGCATTATGTGAAACCGTTTCATTTCGAATGAGCGTTTTGTCATTCAATTTTTGTCATGGTTTCGGAGCGGGGGAGACACAATAGTTAGTGTTTTGTTTTAATGTCACTGAACCTAAGATTTGGTCTGTTTTGGCGCAGAACAAAGCTGAGCAAAAAACCAGCTAATTAATTATCGTCACGGAAGAATTGATGCGCGGGTGACACAAAGGCTATAAGTAATATTTGGCCAATAGCTATGTTAGTGATAAGGATAGATATTTAGGAATCTTCATTCATTGTTCGAAGGAAATCGAAATGTTTGAGGAACTCAATGGCGCAGTGCCTCGAGAGCTCAGGCTGCGATGCGTAACTAAGCAATATTCGCTGAGGCCGATCTTCGGATGGGTGACCAGAATTTACTATCTCGTGATCCTCCGTCCTTGATCAACCCGCATTGGGCCAGCGTTGTTATAGCTCATTCATTGCACCCTGTTTCTACCCATAATACAAACTTTTCCTAGCTAACTAGCAGTAAGGCCATTAAAGGGCTGGTGATGATGATGTCTTAGGGGAAAATAGGGGGAGCCACTCACTAAATTGAACCACGTTGAACGTCTTGACAATACTTCCGAAGCGCTTATGAAAAATTGAATTCAACGATTTCTCTGCGACATTATACGCAACCATTCCTTGAAGTCACAGTGTAGCATCGTCACAATAAAAACAAGTGAACATCGAGCGCAAACAAACATTCCGCTGAACATTAAAATCGATAGGATTTCAGTTTCACCCGCCAAGTGTTGAAAATAATAGAAGAACTCGTAGAACAGGTGTGTCGTGACGAAAAACAAGCAATAATGACCGTACAAGTGCAGACATTGTCTCTTACAGATCGGCCGCTCTCACCCGTAATTAGAGGCGGCTGAGTGGGGCCAGAAGCTACGAACATGTGGAGAAGACATTTCGAGACCTCTTATTATATCGCCGTGTGGTGACGGCAGAGTAGAATACAATTGTCACCACCCCAAATCTTTCCCGTGGGTGTCGTACAAGGCGACTAAGGATAAATCAGTGATGAGGAATGGGCAGCAGCGTTCCTCTTATACCACCTAGCAATAGTGCTGCGACTTTTGTGCCCGATAAATGGCAATAGGCTCGCCACCTATTACATGGGATCTAACATAATTGGCGCAATGTGGGTGCTAGTTCACCTCTGCCTACCCCTTCGGGGATATAGGCGTGATTTATGTATGTATGTACGTTATTATATCAGAAAGGAGAAGAAGATTGCACAACCAATATTAGAGTTATGTTGATTTGCATATTTGGTATCGTTGCTAGCTACAACTTTTATTGAAATAGAGTTTGAAGCCTTAATTCTTAAAGTTATATACATTTATAATTTTACATACATAAATAATTCACGCCAATATCCCCGAAGGGGTAGGCAGAGGTGAACTAGCACCCACGCTTCGCCAATAAGGCTAGGTCCCATGTAATAGGCGGCGAGCCTATTGCCATTTATCGGGCACAAAAGTCGCAGTACTTTGCTAGGTGGTAGGTATAAGAGGAATGCTGCTGCCCATTCCTCATCACTGATTTATCCTTAGTCGCCTTGTACGACACCCACGGGAGAGGTTTGGGGTGGTGACAATTGTATTCTACTCTGCCGTCACCACACGTCACACACAATTTATAATTTTCTATTGCCACTATACTTTAAAGACTTGTTTTCTCAAAATACGTGTCAATGGCATAAAACCCTTAAAACACTTAAATACAGCTTTTGCAGCCACACATTTTATCCCCTTTTTACGGCCAAGACAACAAACAACAAATTTTGTTAAAGAAATATATTATTATATTATAATTATAATTAATATATTATTAAATGGCAATAGGCTCGCCAACTATTACATGGGACCTAGCCTAATTGGCGAAGCGTGGGTGCTAGTTCACCTCTGCCTACCCCTTCGGGGATATTGGCGTTTATTATGTATGTATGTATGTATGTAATATATTATTATACTGTTTATACATGACTCAAATAAAGTCATTAAGTATTATAGCATATGCTCCAGGTCATTTATAAACAGTCAATTTGTTCATAGGTATATTATCTTCTAATCAAAGCACGCTTTGACCAAGACCACCGAAACACGATATGATATAGCCATTTATCGCGTTGAACAGTCAAAAATTATTGGGTTTTAACACTTGAATAAGTCTGCATTGAATAATTGAATAAGCTTTTGAAGTTATATCTTATAGATATAGCTATTTATCGCTTTGAACTGTCAAAAATCCAATGATTTTTGTAAAATCAACGCGATAAATGGCTATATCATATTGTGTTTGGGTCGTCATGCTAGCCGGACTGAAGACGAAAACCGGCATCCCCTCGTGTTGCTTATTTTATTACTTCTTTATGTTATGTTGAACAAACCTTTACAGTCCGTGACGAAATACGGCAATTATTCGAATTCCAGGCGTATCACAACTTAACTACATATTTTTAATTGCAGCTGAAGTATTTATTTGAAAACGTTTGGGGCTATAATTTTATAGTGCTTTTTACACGTTCGTCTGTAATTATCTCTGACTGAAATAAGATCTTCATCATTTTATTTGTTGGAAGAACTGATTACAATAGATTTTTCTTTAAAATATTTCATTTTTTATTTTATATTTTTGACAATTTGTAATTTATTATTCTCCATCTTCAACCGGTGTTTATTTATCATAGTTTTGTTTTGCTATAACTAGCTCTTGTTAGAAATAAGTAATAAAAACCAAAATATTTCGTTTTCAACCTATGTTTTCCAACCATATAAAAAAACGCAAGTAAAACAATTTTGCCTACATCGAACTCATTATTGAATTAAATATACGTAACATGCCTTACTGGTTTCCTGTTGTGTGGGTGTAAAACCAGACTGAACATTGGTTTAATTTAAATAAAGGAAATAACTTGTAATAAAAATATTACTAATGGGCAATAACCGTAATCATTTTTATCATTCCAATCCTAATATATGCCTTAGAAATCTTATTAATCCCGAAACCGCACGGTTAAATTACAATATAATTTGTAGAAATTAAATTCAAACGACTGTGAAGACACTAAAGGAGGCCATAAAAAAATCCACTCAGAGAAACACCGTAGAAAAATGTTATTTTGGTGCGTAGGTACACTAAGAAGAAGGTAGAGAATAATTAGATTAATGTTCAAAAATACGTTTTATCATTCCAAGGAGTTAAATGCCACATACAGACATTTCACAGGCTCGGGGGTCGCGGTCAGCGGAGCGGCTCGTCACGCCGCGCTGCCCATAATTGTGCCCCGTCCGACAAATATATTAAGTATTCGTGATATAGGCGTATACTGTGTAATTTTCGAACGTTTCGCCGCAAATACATGCCTGCGGCCTGCTTCTAGAGAGATAGCCCTACGTTTACGAATATATACCAGCACCCAGCTCTATTATTGCCTTCGCTTTAGATTAACACTAATTCAAACGGGTATGGTCGAGAATAAATTCATACTTTGCAGTCTGTTTTATTCTCTGCTCCCTATAGAAGGATAGGTTGAAGTCCCAACTCTCCATTTGGGTACATAAAAAAAATCACAGACCAGAGTGCCCGCTTTAGGCAGTATTTGAACCACTTTCCCTTATTTCACCTCTGAATTTTCCACCCTTAAATACAAAATTTTACAAACTCTTCTTCTCACTGCCCTTAACCCATTCTAACTAACCCTAATACATATCTTCTTCTTCCACTCTCCTTTAACAGTGCGCACAGGATGTACTCTTCTTCATATAACTTTTCTAACAATTCATCCATCGCTTCTTCGGTCTTCCTCTCTCATTCATCCACAAGGAGAAATTTTACAACACTTTTCATATTGCGTTGCAAGACTTTTATTATCACTAATGCCAATGACAAGTGACTATCTACAACAATTGCGAAATAACGCAATGCAACTTGTGCGTTAAAACAAATAAGAATCGCTCGATCGCAACCCAACCAAGCGTGTGCCTTTATATCGGAATGACGCTACAATGATTGCACACGTGTACACTACACTATCACGGTTACTTAACAGCCGATAAGGTTGTTTAGTGATGTGCTAATGATGACTGCAAGCATATAAATATTATATTGCTACAGATTACGTTAAGCTAGAAAAAACAATAAACGAGTACGCTAACTGGCGCGTCGACTTGTATTTCAAGAAAATACGACATCGATAATGCAATATTATTGCAAATTGATTGTATTATTCAACAGGTTACAAAAGTCGTTTTGTAGAATGAAGCAATGGAAGACAATTACGAAAATATACGATTTACAAAGAAAATAAAGTCGAAAATTATTGAAAAGTTTTTGTGTGATGCGAAACAAATATTTTCACAAAAAATTTCCGCAACAAGTAGGTAATTTTTCGACATTTTTCTGATATTATTTTCTTTGTAAGTAATATTTATCCTAAATTTATGTAGTGTTCAAATAAAATAAAATCATTTTTAAACGATTTACTTTGATCTCAAATAAGAACAATGAATTAGGCATTTAGTTCTTCTGGGTAGTTAAAACTGACGTCTAAAGTTCATTAACGTACACCTAGGTTTACAGGGTTAGTATACCGTTCATCCACTCATGTTTCAGTGCAGTATTTGGCCAAGGTAAATCTAAGCTTAGCCATTACAAGCTATAGTGCTTAAATGACTTACAAAGCTAAATTTTATGAGGGAATTGTAATAATCCGCCTAGTTTTTGTTACATTTTGAATTAGCATTATCGTGGTGACTGCTTATAAGCATGTTTATTTAATTTAATAATAATACACGCACACACACACACGCACACACACACACACAAACAGAGAGAATAATTAAAACAGAGTAAGTAAAGATATTGGCCGGGTGGTGACGGCAGAGTAGAATACAATTGTCACCACCCCAAACCTCTCCCGTGGGTGTCGTAGAAGGCGACTAAGGGTAAATCAGTGATGAGGAATAGGCAGCAGCGGCATTCCTCTTATACCTACCACCTAGCAAAGTACTGCGACTTTTGTGCCCGATAAATGGCAATAGGCTCGCCAGCTATTACATGGGACCTAGCCTAATTGGCGAAGGGTGGATGCTAGTTCACCTCTGCCTACCCCTTCGGGGATATTGGCGTGAATTATGTATGTATGTATGTAAATAAAGATAAAGACAGAAGAAGGGGTAAAAAAATTCATTCAACTTTTGTCTGTTTTGATTAGACTAAGGGGAGTCTCGAATTTACATGTAACCTCGACAATGTTGCAAAATATATGTTCAATTAAGCACAAATTCCAATATGGAAGATTACTCCGCTTTATTGATAGTACACGGCGCACCGCGTATCTACACTGCGCCCGCGCAGATAAAACAATTTCATGTTAATTTATCGGTCTCTCGGTACACACGTAAACCACTTTCTATCCGATATAACGTCTACAACACCGGTTCCTGTCTGTCTAGAAAATACACTGGTTACAGCCAAAAGGATTGTGCAGTTTGTTTTGGTATGCCCAATGTTAGCGTACCTCTGTGAAACAAATGAGTCTTACGCTGCAGTATTGTAATATATATAATAACTTATTCCTAAAGTATCGAGTGTTGATACTATTGATTGAACAACATTGGCTACTATATTGTAGAGATGAAAAAAAATATAGGCACCATTGCAATAGCTTTAAATCAAGATTTATACGGGTTACATATTGACACCTGCACGCACTCGTAAATGCGCGGCCGCACACAATGGCGTGCGCGTACCGCAAGGCAGATGTTCAAATGGTCGGACCGCTGACCATCGACCGACAAGTCCCGGGTTCGGTCCTGGTAGGGGCAAATGTTATAGATAAACATAGTTATTTGTTTTCGAATCTTAGTTGTTTATATTTGTTTATGTAGAAATATCATAAATATTATACTTTGATTAATATGTATATTCAAATTTGTCCGTCGTCTATTTTCTATTACAAGTTGCTTATGTTACTTACTTTGAACTAGGTGAGTGTAAAAAAAACAAATGTGCGAATCCATTGATAGAGATTTATAAATATGAGAAACTCGATATAGTGGGGCCGGGCGACACGCCAAATGTTTGTCAATTTTGGAGCGAGCCAATAAAAATCAATCTCTTTAAATCGGAATTTGAAACCAATAGCGATCATACCAATAACAGCCGATGATGGGGCCAATGTATTTACAAAATATTACAAGTAAGTAAAAGGTTGGTCGACGTCACAGGAGACCGAAGAGCTGGCAGTTACTTCGGACATATAGCTATTCATTCATAAGTATAGCTATTCAAAGGGGGAACGCTGCCAGTATCTTCGGAACCTTGCCTAAAGGGACTACTTTTAATAACATATTTTAGTTATTACATTATATTTTTTAAGTTTTTTAATTTTAGGTTTATTCGTTTCTTATTTAGTAGGAATAATAGTTAGTATTCTTGTATTAATCATCTTCTTTATCACTAGCTAATCTTCCCACTCCAGTAAGTAAAATATGTTTCGATAACAATCGATGAGTTTTAAATATTTAATATTAGATTTACAAGCTTAGAAGCAACAATGTTTCTGGTATATTCAATAGCGGTTAAAAGTAAATTAATAAATACTAATTTATGTTTATTGTAAAGAAAGATAAACACTTACTAATTTATACTAAGACTACAGATATAACGCAAAACTATTTTAAGTAAATAGGTACTAAAAGTACCTTATACAACTATTGATGGATTAAAAAAAACGCCCCTATTCTTCAGTTTTCAGCTTACTACAGAACTACAGACTACAATACAATTCTAATTTTGCTCACATTGATTATTATTAAAAAGCACATGTCTTCCTGCGTCGAATAAACCTGTGTATTGCGACCTCAATGAGAATTTAAACCAATCTATAGCCCCAAGGCTTCGGCCAGAAGACAGAGACAAAGTTTTAAATAGCACGAGATTGATAATGGTGATCGTTTGGAAGTATAAAAGGTTCAATTATGAGCAATTTCAATCAAATAATAGTCCTAATTAGCTGACATCGGGCGCTCTTTGTCGGGGAGCTTAACAAATGATTCAATTGATGTTGTTAATGGTCCAAGCTGATCTCGTTACCACGCAGTTGATCTAAGCGTGGTCACGATCCTCGCACTTATTCTAGAGATATGCCGGCGATATCTTCGGAACGATAAATCGATAGATATACCTACGGCGCTGTGTGATCTATGAATAAGTTGATTTATAAGATAATGGCCGTAATTGACGTAGCTGTTTCTAGAATCCTGTTTGGTTATAACGAAAACTGAAGCAAATATAACTACGAATTGGTATAAGCAAAATAAATGGTTTTTATTCTGATCAATACAATGGACTTAAAGTCGACGAGCGGCCTTGGGATCTCTCAGTATGACATTTCAACATACTATGGCTACAATAGTAGTCAGAAAACTGGTGAAATGTGGTAACCTAGTTACCAAATATTTCTTACTTCTTTGGATATAGGTACATATGCAATATTAAGGCATACTATGATTAACAAAGTATGTTTAAAAATCCCATATCATTTATCAGTCATTACGCTTTAGTTCGGATCTAAAAATTCGTATACCGTCACAAATTCATCATAATTAATATTGGCTTTCAACTTATTGTTCGTTTAATTAAAAGCCACGTATTAATTGCAATCAATTCACAGCTGTACGCTCAATTGAATAAATCGAGTGATCGTTTATCTAAGCGAAGGTTTAATTGTGAAAACCGAAATCAAATTAATTTAGGTGACAATTTCATTGGACACTGCAAATCCTATCAAACAAATTGGTTGTCTCGTGTGATATAAAACATTCTATATTTTTACTATGATTGATTTGTTTATAAATATGAGTGTGGCTACTGAAAGAAAGAATGGATATGCATGCCGGTAGTCGCTTGGAGAATAACATACATACATAAATCACGCCTATATCCCCGAAGGGTTAGGCAGAGGTGAACTAGCACCCACTTATCGGGAACAAAAGTCGCAGTACTATTGCTAGGTGGTATAAAAGGAAGGAACGCTGCTGCCCATTCCTCATCGCTTATCTATCCTTAGTCGCCTTGTACGACACCCACGGGAGAGATCTACTCTGCCGTCACCACACGGCTTGGAGAATAAACTCGTCGAATATCGAAGATTTGGGTAGCCTAGTGTACGAAGGGGCTAATGGTTATGCACACGTCCAGAAAGCTCTCTCAGGCGCCTCATACTACACGTGCGGCAAGGGCAAGGGTTGGTGAAAAAGAAGAACATGTGCATCTCACACTACTACCCGGTTAAAATACATGGCGTTGATGAAGTCACGTCGACGCTCCTGTACAGTGTGTCAAACAAGTATCATTATTAGCTTCGATTTCATTTACTGTGGCGTCCGTTGTTATTAATTACTAGTGATTGATTTAAAGGCGTTGCGTTGGGAATGGGGTGGGCCTTCACATTCTACAGGTCTACAGATATTTTAACTGGGTAGTAGGTACACCCAGTTCTCAATTAGCTCCTCGGTTCAAAACGGCTAGCCGCCGGTGAGAGCGCCATGTTTTTACGATATACCTAATCCTGCGAAACCGCCCGCCGTATTTCTTAAGGCCTCATCATCATTACGTGATGACGTCTACGGTTCTTTGATATTAATTTAATGACTTAAGGCCAAGTGCCTATCGTGTTTTAACGAATGGGCCGATCGTGATGTTAATCTGGATCGTGGCTCATTATGGGATCATTAGCCGCGCCCTGAGGCCGGCATGTCACTGCGCCTACCAAATCTTTGTTTTGAACTAATTAAAGTAATGCCGAGGTTTCTAAGTAACAAGCAACCGTTACTAGGGTAGTCTCCGATAATTGCGACACGTGTTTCGGCTGAGGGTTTTTCGTTAATTTATAATTTTTATTTGTAAGGTAAAATATAAGCTGTTTTTCTCCCTTGCTAATAATGTTATGGTGGAAAATTTGTATTAAGTTCTAAAGTAAACCGGATTACACGTGGCACGTTTTGCTAGATTATAATAATTATGGATGTTTAAAATGTCGGAAGCGAATTGAAAACGACAGGGGAAGGACTAGATGGATCTTTCATAATCAGATTTAAAGTATACCTATTAAACAAAAGACCAGGACTCCGTACTATGTAAGCCGATTTCAGTTGCTTTGGTCTATTCGTCACTGTCACACCTTTCTCTTATTCACAATGAGTGAGAGAGACGGGCAGACCAAAGCAGCTTAAATAATACGGGGGCAGGTCAAAAATAGTATGTAATGATCGTAGCAAGTGAAAAGTATGATGTGTACGATTTTGCTCATTTATTTATTTATCAACATCACCGGCCTTTATTATGTCCACTGCTGGGGCATAAGCGTGTTCTGCAAAGGACGGAGGAACTCAAAGTCATATATTTTAGATATAACCCATCCAATAACCGGCCTCGGCGAACATTGCTTTGTTTACGAAATCGAGCTCTCTATTTTATCATCATCACCACCAGTCAATCATCATCACCACCCCGTTTTAATGTCCCTACTGCTAGGGAACGTATGGATGGTAGAATATAGGGAGATTGGGCCATAACCCACCACGCTGGCCCAGTGCGGGTTGGTGGGTATTAACGACTGCAAACGCAGCCGGGACGGAGTCTTCCGAAGCGCGGAGGAACTCGAGATAGTAAATATTTGGTCACCCATCCAATGAGCGGCCCTAGCGATAATTGCTTAGTTTACGCAATCGCAGGCCAAGCGCGCTCTGCCACTGCGCTAGCGAGCCCTCTATTTATTTATAATTAACGTTATCCCTGATTGATGCCCAGCTGAATCTCGGTGTGGACGGTGTCGTCTGACCGCATTCCGGCGCGACCGCCCGCGGCTCGTGCCGCCCTGTCAATGTCAATGGGGGAAACAAAAACCGTTGGTTGAATCCAATATGAGTGTCTGTCAAGTTCCTAAGACGTCAAAGCGAGCTTTCTGGGGTGAAATAGCGCAGGTTGAGCGGACTGCAGGCGGCTGGGTTGTGAAACCGTGTGTAGTATTAAAATGTTGCACATAAATTGTTTTTTTTTAAACAGTTAGAATATTAAAATAGAAAGTGTTATATCAATCCACTAAAAAATGGAGGAAATTGAGGAGCTCGCTGGCGCATAGCGCGCTTGGCCTGCGATTGCATAAACTAAGCAATGTTCGCCAAGCCGGTCATGGGATGGGTGACTAAACATTTATTTTCTCGAGTTCCTCCGTGCAGTCGTTAATAACCACCAACCCGCACTGTGTCAGACAACCAGCGTGGTGGGTTGTGGCCCAATCTCCCTATATTCTTCCATCCATATGCAAGGCCCATGCCCCAGGAGTGTGGACATTAAAGGGCGGGTGATGATGATGACTTAAAAAATATAGGACTGGATTACTTATATAGTTATAAATTAATTTTAATTTGAACATTATAAATAAATGTTAGAAAAATTATTACGTAGGAAAAATGAAGCGAAAAACCAACTGCTGTAGTCTGTACGCGGTAGAATGGTGCGCATACCAGGTGTCATACCAGGGGCCTTACCACCAACTCTAAACGCGACTCAATTTCCATTGTTAAAGTGAGACAACGCTATAAGCCGAGTAGAGCGGCGTCCCGTTTTGTCACCCGCGTTTGGATCGCACTAATACTTCATGGTACGGCCACAGGTGTCCTAAACAGATCGTCGATTTCATAATAAAATTGAAGTCCCTATATTAGCAACCCTAGTAACATCTTAATAAAGGTCAACATTTCACAGATATAAATGTTTTATATAAATGATGTAGAAATGTAACGTTTGTCATCAAGTATAGACTGTGATTAGCGAGCAACAAATTGACTGTTCCTTTACAAGGTTAATAATAAAATAAACTAGCTGTTGTTCGACGAGTTTTGTTTAATACTATAAAAACGTACGTTGACTAAGTAATAAACTTGGATAAAGGTGAAGCTTAATGAAAATAGAGCTCATAGACATAACATAGTAGACAATGCTGTTATTAAACAAAATATAAGCATTTAATAATAAAAAATATAAGACTAACGTGGAAAAAATATCGTCACAATTGGGTACGATAAAAAACATGATTTAGATTTATCATGTTTTTTATTTGATAAATAAAAAGATCCTTTAAAAGAAACCTTAGCAAATAGGTACTTGGTATTTAGCGTGGGAAGTATCCAAATATTATTACACAACAAAGCTTACGTTATAACAATGTACCTACGTGATAACGTTTCATTTTATCTTTCATTCACAACGTGCAGCTATTATATATTAAAACGAGGGTCGTCCAAATAATAATGCTAAACGTAACAATAATATCAAACATCCCAGATTCCACTCGTCATGTAACAATAAATTTGAATGATTTCGAAATCGGTGCGGTATGCGCGTGCGTTTGTACACCACGGTCCGTCGCCGTTTTGACGAGCGCGTTAAAAGTTTATTATATCGTTAAACTGAATAATAGTTGTAGGTACTGACGTTCGTCCCAGTGACAGCCAGGTGGTCCGGGCCCCTACAACACAAACCTACCCTGACACGTACAGAACTCTCTGACATATGTCAATGTTAAAAAAGCTATATAAATCGTGGATGTCTCTCATAATTAGAACGCGAGAGATTCAAATCTTTAATGTGGTATTCGGATCTCATTAGACAGAAATAAAAAAGTGTCGTGCCGTGCAGCGTGTCCCTTTCCAATTATAAGCCGGCGAGAGAGACGGCGTGAACGCAATCGTAAAAACTCCTAGGCAGCCGTCCAAGCCGCGTATACACACAACCAATAAGATGTTCCGGCTACAAAGCGTTTGAGTGCATAGCAAACAGCGCTACAGTAAATCTAGGTGTTGTAAATAGTTGCCACGATTCCTTGAACTCATTGTTTTGTTAAAGATTTCTTATGTTATTTGAATGAACTCTCTTGGAAATACTGCATTGGAGAAGACAATTAGGATTATTTATGTTACTTAAGTGTTTGTTTATTTATTTGTTATAGATTTATATTTCAGCTGTTTTTTGCGAACTGATAAGGCTGCCTATAGTTATAGTTGATCACGAATTTAAGAATACTTTATTTGAACCATGGACCACAAATCTGTAATCTGACTGATTCTTCCTAAGTCAGAAAAAGAGATCATGTAATTTTCTTAGTTGTAATACTCGATCAATGACCACCTACTATGAAAGATTGTTGGTATTTTTACTTCAACATAATATTTACAAATATGTAACTTACAAAAACTAACAAAAAAGACTTCCTAAAGATAAAAACCCCGTGAATAATTCATACACCTAATAAATTATACTGAAAAATCTTACAGTTTAAAAATGGAAAAAAAAATAATATAAACTTTAAGCTTTTTTAAAAAATCAGTTTGGGACACATTCTTGCTCATAATAATATCTCTATTCGATAGTTAAGTTATAATATAAAATAGGATTACTATCACATTTAAAATTACAATACTCACTGCCTCACTCAGAGACGTCAAATGACGATAATGATTAATGAGTACTTATTGTCAAAAAATTACAATTCAAAACTAGTCGTAATTCTTACCGGGTCTAGATTTTTGACATTAGGTACTCATTAAAGTTATTTGACGTCTCTGAGTGCGGCTGTCATGCAGTGATGTGACTGCAGAGCAGATTTACAATTGTCACCATCCATCATCTCTTCCACTGGTGTCGTACAAGGCGACTAAGGGTCAAGACAGCCAAGAAGTGTTCCAGTTCTAGTTAGTTATACCGACTAGCTAAACACTACGATTTACTTGTTCGACAGATGGCAATAGGCCCATATTTACCTAACATAATTGGCTTAATAAATACGCGTGACCTATGTATCAATGATTGTAGATATTTCTGTTATTGACAGGGATGATGATAGGCGGCCGTTCCAAATTAGGTGCCATATTAAAAACCACATCAACAGCACAGAGCCTTACGCTAATATTTGTGTAAACAAGCGGACGGAATGAACCGATATAAGAAGCGATAGCGGAGTTAAGTTGATTAGCGGGCTGCTCCCGCGCAGGTAACACGCATTCCTGTTTGTCCCCTCTACCTCTTCTCCCCCTTGCCCCTTCTCCCCCTGCCGCGGCGGGACGCCAAAATGTGTCATAAAGTTTAACCGGCCATCGGGAATTAATAAAATATACGGCACAAGGAGCCTCATTGACGAGGGGATGGGTGAGTTTGTATTCTTTATTGTTATTGCACACGATAAAGTTTTATTAATTATTGCTTCACTCTTTTATTGAGTTGTCGAACGCCTTTTTGTGTTAGTTTAATTGAAAATGTAATCGAATTAGTTTTTTTATAATAAGCACTTATGTCATGTGGTGGCAACAGAGAGGAATAGGTAAAACTGTCACGCCACTGCCTCCAAACGCTGGCAAGTCGAATTTGGTAGTCAAAATGAATTCACTTAAATAGCGAAAACCCGGTGAAGTGAAAACTATAACAGAAAAACACATTGCTACCATTCTGTTATTCATACATATATTCATATTCACAGATCTACCAATATTAAACTCACTTTAATGTTCCATTCAATTTAGTAATCGGACATATGCCTATTGAAAAATTAATTTAAACATAATTTAAAAAAGGCTATACTGAGGTACTCCTATGCAGTACAAACATGAACCATGAATTCATAATAATTTTGTGCTAACAACAACCGCGTGTAACGATACTGCATCACTTCTAACAATGAAATTGTCAGTTGATTCAAATAAATAAAATGCCTATCGCATATAACACTCACCATTAAGATGGCATAAGTGTAAATGAAAGAAAAAGTCGACACTATCCATCATTCCAAACACAGGCCGCAAATAGAGTGCTGCTCATTCAAATTAAACCCTGTTCCTTTAGAATAAGGTTGACTAAAAACTAAAATTTATTCACGGTGTCGACAGTACGTTAGCCGCACTGAAGTCGTAGATCGGATTTTTGGCCCTCTACCAGATATTCGACAGAAATGTTGACTCGAAATTACCTGAAACAAAAACAAACACAATTTTATCCAGAGTTAAAAACGATACCTATCCGTGTATTTAGATACAGCTGTCAGTTTAATTATATCGACTGAGATATGTGTCAGTGTTATGAAGCTCTCGCCGAGAAATATATTTCTTAATATTCAACTAGCTTTAGGTGGTTTGACTCGACAACGAACGCGTCGTAGTTTACAACGCAGTATTAAATTTTTAAATAATTCAAGTTTAAAGATAGCAGTCTTCAATTTTAAATACATTGGTAAATTATAATATTATGAAGACCGTGAATGATAACTGTTCGTAACAAACCTATTCGTGATATTATTAGTTTTATATTGTAAGAAAACGTTTTTTTTACGAGCGAAATCATCATTATGTTCGTTGCGATTTCAGAAACAAGGGAGTGCAACAAACTTCTTTATTTATAATTTAGAATAATTAACTTCCTAAAACCAAAATTTTTGTTGTTTTATCAGTTTTGTCAAATGTACAGTCAACAGCAAGTCATCTTCCCACAAACTGTAAAATTTCTTCAATCGATTTGAAACTTTATTGTGTATGACGCAGAATGTTACAGTCAACGGCACTTCAGACTACCCAAAACTGTCAATTTTCTTCAATTGATAGCCAATCTCAACTTGTTTGTGGTAAAGCAGAAAGTCGATTGAGAAAATATTACACTGTGTTATCCTGACGTGCTGTTGATTGTAGGTACCTATATCGCATATTTAATAAAAATGCGGCACAACTCTGGTGTGTATTTTAAATGTGTGGAATTAAGACTTATATTTGCAAGACAAGCTTTTCGATTTGTGTCGCTTTCATATTCAAGAAGCGATAATCATGTTTTCGCTGAAATCGATCTTGTTAATTAGCCACAGGATAAGGAGATCAGCTTACACCGCTTACTCTTGAGCAGTTGACATTCAAGTATACCAATTCATTTTAAACGGAACAATATAGCTAAAATAAAAATCCGGACGGCTCCATTTAACTCATCGGGGCTTAGGGCCGATTTCACCGTCACTCATAGAAACTGAGTTTAAAAAAATTTAGTTTTGATTAATGAAAACTTGGTAGCGGAACTCAGTTTAAAGCATAAGCCGAGTTCAACTTCAACTGATCGCGTTTAATTTGTGCGGTGAAATCGGCCCTTAATCTTTTGAAACAAGTCCAAGCGTCCCCTGACTTTTTCTTGTTGGGCCGTAAATTGACTCTTGCGCCGGTGCGCGAGGTGAAAATAGGCGTTAAATTAATATCAGATCAAGGATGCCATCAGTGTTAGCCGGCCGACGTTTATTTTTATTCCATAAAGTAAACACTAGTTAAAAACAGAGGCCCGTATACGAGAGCCGTGTATTGAGCGCCCGCTATGAAAGATGGGACGCGGGATGGTATGGTACCGTCTGTGAATCGCGTCACAAATTAACATGTTTTTTTCTTGAGTATTTTTGCAAAATAACGAAGAATGGCTACAGAGGATAGAGTGTGTTGGACTTAGAGTGAGCCGGACCAATACAGAATTTATGTTTTGTGATTTTGGTGGAGACTCTGGTCCAATACCCATTAATCTAGCCGGAATGCCTCTGCCAGTCTGTTCCAATTTTCGGTACCTAGGTACATTTGTGCAAGCAGATGGGGAGATCAATCGGGAAATTACAAACCGGATCAACGCAGGTTGGATGAAATGGTGACAGGTCACAGCAACTACATGCGACCCAAGAATGCCACTGAAACTAAAAGGAAAGATCTATAAGTCTGTTATAAGACCTATCGTTATGTATGGATTGGAATGTTGGGCTGTGAAAAAGACGGATGAAAGAAAATTGCATGTGGCAGAGATGAGAATGTTGAGATGGATGTGCGGAGTGACAAAAATTGACAAAATACGGAATGAGTACGTAAGAGGGAGTCTGAAAGTAGCGCCAGTAACAGAGAAGATGAAAGGGAGCCGTTTAGCTTGGTATGGACATGTTATGAGACGTGATGCCATGAATGTGAGTAAGAAAGTTATGGACATGAATGTTGATGGATGTCGAAGTAGAGGAAGACCACTGAAAAGATGGATGGATTGTGTGAGGTATGATATGAAGGTGATGGATGTGAATGAGGAGATGACGAGTGATAGAAGAGAATGGAAAGAGAGGACATACTGCGCCGACCCCAAATAGGATGGGATAAGGGCAGGGCGATGATGATTTTTGCAAAATAACATTTTGTTTATTTGTCAAATTTAAACATAGAAATAAAAAGGTCGTTAAAGCTAATAGTTTATACGTGTTATGAAGATTGCGCCCGCGCACACCGTGAGATGCAGTGTTGATAGGAGGACCGATAATTTCGTCTGGTAAAGGTCGCGGGAAGCCGCTGTATGTGAATAGCGAAGGACGGCTAGGAAATCCTTTGGCTGTGCCAAACAGTGGGCGTCTGTTAACTGAAATGATGATGATGATAATCAGGAACCTAGGTGGTCCTTGCTATCAACGTAGATCGCAATATGCTCGCCCTGTTACATGTGGCCTAAAACCGTTGGATGTGAGTGTCCATACATATCCGCCTTCCTCCGGGGACGTAATTTATAACAGTAACAATAGTAAAGAAATAAAGATGTTATTCTTATTAAGTTCATTAAATTAAAGAGAGATCAGAGAGCAAGGTGAGGAAAACAACCAAATAACTTTATAATAAGTTCATGAACTAGCGTAGGATATGCTAATTGTATTTAAAGAGAGGAGTGTAATGTAATAAGAAACTTTATTAATGTAAACCTTTATTTAAAAATCTATATTTTTACATTATCAAAAGTTTATTTTTGACGGAGAGTAGAATACAATTGTCACCACCCCAAATCTCTCCCGTGGGTGTCGTACAAGGCGACTAAGGATAAATCAGTGATGAGGAATGGGCAGCAGCGTTCCTCTTATACCACCTAGCAATGTACTGCGTCTTTTGTGCCCGATAAATGGCAATAGGCTCGCCACCTATTACATGGGACCTCACATGGTTGGCGAAACGTGGGTGCTAATTCACCTCTGCCTACCCCTTCGGGGATATAGGCGTGATTTATGTATGTATGTATTTTTATTCAATATGAAAACTAATCGACAGTAGGTACTGCAGGTGTTAAGGGATATGGCTAGTAATAATTTATTACACGAAATAATAATTGTAGGTATTATTAAAATAATAATTATATTATATTTTTAACTGTGCAGTGTGTAATCATTAAATATGTATACCCCAAATGTAAAATTCAAAATAGAATGGTACGTGCGTATAATATACCTATAAAATACTGTCAAAGTGTACAGAATCGAATTACTTATACCCAACAATACACAAGAGCGCACAAGTAAATATAAAACGTCCTTGCGTCGATATTTATTTTACGGTGTTCCGTGCCGAGTTAGCGACTATTTTATAGAGAGGGGACTGCGTGGGCGCATTGATACTTACAACCAATAAATTTGAGGTCGCTCATAAAAATACAACGAACATCTCCTACACTTTGACTCCATGGTTTACACAGATCAAAGGATTAGGATAATATAAAGTTTATCTCTATCTAATCTTAGATAGTAATATTGTCGGATTTACGGCGCAGTTCTTAGATGCATTTAATCAATAGTTCGCACATAGTAAAGCGCGCGCATAAAATGCGTAGAGCGCTTTTAACGACATAACAGCGCGTCGGCTAACTGATAATGACGAGACGAAATGACACGTCCGTAGTTAATTGCGAATTATTGGCGCTAATGAGGTGCGAGGTGAACGCGTGATGGGCAGTGCCGGTATAGGGACGCGCGCCACGTGAAGGCATCTGATTCTCTGCCCATGAATGAACCGACTCCCATTCATTCAGGTTCGGTCGCGGCCTGATTACCGACACAGTATACAAAGAACAGAAGTTTATCTGTGGCATGTTGGCGAGTTGATAAACGCCGACGCTACGGTTGTAACTAAAGCGGCGGGTGCGAGCGCGAATGTGCCGAGCGGGAACGATCAGCGAGCGAAAGTGCAATCACCTTGTACACGGGCGATCACACAAACAAAACCCTTATGAATTATTATATGTCCCCGTATTTTATGTCAATGGGTGCGTTACAGTGCGTGCCTACACGGCGCCGAGTACGAAAGCACACATACTAATGGGCAGCGGCCAGTTTGTAAGAAGACGTATTACTGTTCTGGGTATACTGTGTGATTACCGACCGACCAGTTTTAATCTTATCTACTCCACTACACGTTCCCCGGCCCGTCCCGCGATTGGCCACCCCACAAAAACGAACAACCACTTCCTCTCTCCATTCACACCTTTTTTAGTCTATAGTGTTTTTTCGTGAATGAAGTCGTGCTCGTGATAATTATTGAATTTCGACGATTCGTTACGAATATCGATGGGAGGAAGCCCATCGGCGGGCGAGCCGGCGATTACAGCGGCTGATCAAATTCCGACGGTCCCAAAGTAATTTTATGGTATTTAAGCTGAATTTTGGTTTGATCTCGAGGTTACTGAATGGATGGTGAGCGCCGTATTGCAGTGATGCTTGGGCATTAAACATACTCCGTCTTGGTATAACTATTCCGCGTTTTGTCTTCATCTCAGAAACATGAGAATAATATTCTCAATAACCTTTTTCATACTAGGAGATGGGGGATTAGTTCTTCGGTGACTATATCAACAACCACAGAACAATAAAACCTCTGTTGTCTAAATCTGTGGTAGCAACTGTTGCGATAATACCTACTCAAAGTAATTTTTTTTATTTCATCTTATGCAGTGTCCAGTACGACTAATTCTTACCGACATCATATTATCTATGTTAATTTGAATCAGGAAAGTTTTCGCTGTCATACAATATGCATCAAAGTTTATATTAAATTATTATTATAAACTATACATTTATTATTAAATAAAATTTAATTGACACTAACGTACACAGTCGATTTAATGAAATTTTCCGAATCGCCCGTGTTTTTGAACAATTGCGAGGCACTACTATTACTACATACTCACAAAAAGTAAGCATCAATTTTCCAAATACTAACTACAGAGACGTGTTTCCGTACAAAACAAATAACAAACATTACAGCGATTGTACTTGTAGTAATAATAGGTATCGAATGCAATTACGAACACGATAATACGTAGCCAATGCAGCAATTTCAAGCGTGCAAACGGACAAGAAACCGTGGTGTTTGGAGTTGTATTGTGAAACGAATCACTGGTAATAATGTAGGGGATCTAATTAAATTGCCAATAATAAGCTCCCCTTCAGGCCGCTCCGCATTTATTATTCCAACTTACCTCCGGACGGGACAACATACAATAGAAGGAACATTAAAAATGAACCTTTTTGAAATACGGCTTACCTACTACGACCCCGGGACAAACGTGCCTACCTACTGTGATACGAATTAATGAGATGTTATAAGTGTTCCCTACGAATAACTTTATGTACAGTCGTGATTAATAAGTCTAATTTTAAACAATGATGCGTACAGTTTAAAAAAATTGAGATGATTAAAGTGCGAAAGAAAGGTTTAGTATTGTGTTTTATAATCATTTCTTACCTTACCTATCATTTAGCCCAAAGCAGCTTAAGACTAACGACGAATAAATATAAATAACACATTTTGATAAATATTTAAAATATACAACATACAGATATACCTACATAATTAAGCAATTATAACTCGAGACCGATGTCTGTTTTCATCACACAAACATTTGGACTTTTATTGGAACACGGGACAGGAAAAAATATAGCAAAATGATATCGTAATTTATTCAATAATTTCTTATAGTGGAATATCCCATTTGGCGATGTATACATACAAGCTATTTTAAAATCTATCGAAAATATGCACTGCTTGGCATAGGACAATAATTAGAAATACTGTAATATGGTACAATAATAGAATTCTGGTTTATATTTAATTTTGTTGTTATATGGACAAAACAATGTGATCGACCATGGTCAATATACCATGTTAGCATTAGTTAGCCGTGGCATTTTGGAAATATCACATTGTTTTGCAATGACTTGTCACATGTAGCCATGTTTAAGGGCTAATATTACCTATGTATTAAACCTTTAGCACCTACCCATCTATATTCATATGTACTTATAGCAGCAGGTTACAATTTCATCCTTTAGAATCTTAACAATTTTTTTGTAAAGTGCAAAATGTACTGTACTGGCAAAATGCCCAAGATAATGTTATTGAAAATTCAAAGCTAATTTAAATTCACAGATTTATAACAGGATAAATGAAGGTAACTATTAGTAAGAAGTCGATTTAAATGTTGAAATAAAGCGGTCACCATCAAATAGTTCCGTCGTCCCATGAAATAGTTTTTTTTCACGGGAGGTTTCCCGTAAATGCCACGGTTCCCGCACCGCGCGTTGACACTATTGATGTCGAAATGCAATTCACGGCAATTGAAACACACCTTTATATTGTTCTATATCTCCATTTCATGGCCCGCGAGGGACTTCCCCCCGCGCCCCTGAGCCCGCGCCCTTACCCCACGTCCATTAGTGTTTTGTGAATGATTTAAAAGCTCTTTCGGATAACTACTCTGTAAGTGAGTAATTTAAGACTTACTTCCCATTTTATCAGTGCTCCCTAAATTAGAGTGCGCATTAAAACATTAGGGATACGCTGGCTCGAGGCTGCCTGCGACTAACTCGACTGCTCCGATCCATTATTGGATTATGAAATCGTGGATTTATTGATAATAAAATTGGAAATCATGAATGGTGTTCGGAGGCGGTGTGGCCGTTTTATGCGCACGTGTAATTGCACCAATTTGCAACATTTTTAGGGAGGTCATTCGATTGAAAAAGTAATTTATTAAATTTCTTATTCCTACTATTCCATCAACTTAGCTTTTCACCGTATTTTTGTAGAATAAGCGTGAAGGTTAGCATGAAATAACATTGAGTTATGTTTAGCTATGATTTGATGAGGTTAGGTTAGATGGAACATGTCTACAAACTTTACGGGCCTTTAAACCTTTGTAAGCTGCAAACAGGCAAATCTACGTTAAATACATAATATGCCGCGTCAACACAAACCGACTCTACAAGAAAATACACAGCAGAACGCGAATCCGAACATTCCAGCGCGCGGCAGTGAAAGCGGAAGAAAATCCGTCATTCGAGTCATTTCCCCGGCCGTAAACAACGCCGGTACCTACGTAGGTGCATGTAAATGAGAGTTATGGTAATTTATCGGCGGGATAGGGCGGTAATGATAAGATAACGCTTTGTACGCGGCCCGGAGATACGGCCCGTGCGCGCTCGCCGCTGCCTCCATATCCGAGTTCCGTACTAACAACGCGTTACGACCTTTTCTGGCTGGAGCGTTGCGTTTGACAATGCCAACGAAAGGTATTTCATCTTTTTTCATATTCTACTTGCACTGCTCTGCTGTTTTACCGAAGACTCAAACTCTGAAGCCGATAGCAATAAAAGTCAAAGTCAAAATTCGTTTATTCATACTTATCAGGGGGCCTACCGCCTAAGGCGATTGCTGATGATAGCTATATTGCAATGCACTGCTTACGGCTTATAGCAGCCATCCTGAATTTTTAGGCGGCACGGATTTTGTGCCAAATTCATACAAAATCATTCGGTGATCATTCGTTCAAAGCTATCGCTAATGGTGTAAGTACATTTGGTGCGAAATGACTGCATGACGTCATAAACTATAGCTTTTGCTTTAGCAATCGAGTTAGGCGATAGGCCCCCTGGTATGATTATTTTTTTGCTTAGCACTTGACATTGTGTGAACTCTTCTGTAATCTGCCTTAATTTCAAAATTCAAATATTTAAGCCCATTCCTTTGAAATGTTTGTACAGTAATGTTTAAAACATAGAATAAGGACTTTACATTTGTACCAATTATCAAGCGGATAAGCTATATCCAATCACATACAATCATTCGTGACATCTATTCGATGTTCAATTATGTTACGTTGCTTGGTGCTTGAGCTTGCAGATTTATTTCGTTTTTATGTGAGTACCGTTATTCCGGAGATATGCGTGGGCGACATGCCATACGTAGCTGATATTGGTGAATATGAACAGTAAACGAATGTAGTACTGTCTCGCCGGTTAGTCAAATCCAATCAGCCCCTCTAGAGAAGTAGCCAATCTATTCTATCTAACGAATAGAATACCAATGTACAATACTGACGTATTACTGAGAAAATAACAACAAAAAATGGCTACAAGCGCTGTTTCGTCGGTGGATTCAATGCCACAGTGGCATAATTATTCTGAGACTAGGGCCTATATTACATACATACATACATAAATCACGCCTATATCCCCGAAGGTGTAGGCAGAGGTGAACTAGCACCCACGTTTCGCCAATTATGTTAGGTCCCATGTAATAGGTGGCGAGCCTATTGCCATTTATCGGGTACAAAAGTCGCAGTAAATTGCTATTGTTAGGTGGTGTAAGAGGAATGCTGCTGCCCATTCCTCATCATTGATTTATCCTTAGTCGCCTTGTACGACACCCACGGGAGAGATTTGGGGTGGTGACAATTGTATTCTACTCTGCCGTCACCACACGGCCGATATTATTATACCTAATATACCTATACAATAACTAAGTATTGTTACCTATATCATTGTATCATATTTATTATATTTTTAGGGTTTTTTTGTACAATTCTGCTCTCATAATCTCACAAACAAAAATCGTTATTAAAAGGCTGTTTAACTGCCGCACTCAGAGACGTCAAATAACGTTAATGAGTACTTAACGTCAAAAAATGACAATTCATAACTAATTCTTGGCAGAGTTATGGCCTAGATTTGAATGAAAATTTTTGACATTAAATACTCATTAAAGTTAATTGACGTCTCTGAGTGCGGCAGTAAGTGATTTAGTTATACATACTTTAATGTCTTTAGCTTTACAAAACATTTAACTTAGGCACTATCCCACCATATTATAACAAGACACAAGGACATACATAATAATATATTTATTAATACCAAATAATAATGATAACAGTTACAGTCATTCATTTGCGATTTAATTCCATGAACAATGCTTGTACCAAATAACAAATAATTTATTACTAAATTGATTAAAACGCTGTACCTAATTACCTACATTTCAAACGTTTTATGGGCGATTATTTAATTGTCAGTTTTCATATTTCATATATCCCTTTTCCTGCTTTTTGTTAATTACTTGTATACTCAACCTAGGTAGGTCAATATGGTAGGTATCTATGATATCGTTAATTAGTGAGTGTTGAATCCATACTTATTAGTATAATCACCCGAAACAGGAAAGTAATTAAAAATAAATTGATGATGCCAGCGACATAATATTAAATACCATAATGTGTTAACATGGCTGACTTATTTAGGGACAAATATTACAAGATTATAATATATCAATTATCACCTATAGTCTAGTCTAGAGTAAGTAGTTTAAGCGCTTGTTATGGAAACTAGATGATGGAAAAAATCTAGACATATAAATATTACAAATAAAGCACTGTATTATAAAAGATTTGTTTATAAATACCTACGACATAACATAAACACGAGTAACCCTAACACGAGAACAAATCTACCCGGATTCTAATAGAATATTCATTTTGTCTATAGATAAAAGTCTAATTCAAAGGCTTCGATTTTATCTGAATTTATACTAACTAGGTATCTATAATATTAAATCCATACGAATCTTCATTAATTTAACGATTCTTTATAAGGATGCTCAATTGACTTCTCTGCCATCAGTTCTGTAATGCGATTGAGATAAGCATTATTGGAAAGAGATAGGGGTGGTATTCGACTGTAGTTTTATAATGCTCCAACAAGTGGCCGATGATTCTACAATAGAGTAGATTGGGGTAAATTGACAGATAAAATAATTTATATGGTTAACGAGCGAGGCAGCGGGACGTCTCGACCCCATCAGATCTGCTTCTCCCCAGACTCTGTGACGCCGTCAACAATAATTATTATTATTGTCAAAATAAATTACGCGTGCATTTACTTTTCACGTGCCTATTGTTACTTTTATTGTACTAACAATAAATACAATAGTAGGTATGTATAAGACTATTAACATAACTAAATTACGAAAGAAGTGTAGCTGAATACGATTCAAAATGTTGTTAAATTTTAAACTGCTCATTTAAAGGATGTCCTAGAAAAAATACCTTGCACTTTGAATTGAAACGGCACTCTTCTTTATAACATTGTTAAAACTTCTCAAATAAATCTGCTAGCAGACAAGTTACGAAGGCAGTTGAAATAGCGCACACTGCGTGCATTAATAAAAGCCAATGGAAATCAAATAGCATTAAATTGAAATGCGATACAGCAAAAATAAACTGTAAGAAAGCTTGGGGCGGGCTCGTTAAAACTTCATACGTGTTGAAACGCTTTAACGAGTGCCGGGTCTTAGAGGAGCGACAATGTTAATTTAGCCTTGCTATACACGCAGCTCAAATAAAATAAAATCAATGACAGACACTCGGAATATTCGCATCTGTTGTCTGTATTGAATATGGCGTGTACGTATTGAAATTCGTGTTCCTGCATTGAATGCCGGTTTATTTCATATTAAATATATTTTTTTAATAATGATACCCTTATCTCACTCTAGTGGGGTCAGCACAACACAACATCTCTTTCTCTTCCACTCTCTTCTAACAGACGTGAGCATAAACTCCTTTCTTTCGCATATCATCTTCTATCGTTTGGTTGCCGATAAAATAAAAAAAACGTTCTCTCTCATCATTCATAGACTCCCAAAACAAAATTAAAAAGATAAACGTCACGTAAAAGTCAATAGATGACGTCACAAAAAGTAGGTAAGGTTTGGGACCAACTTCTACAGTTGAAAAAGCTTGTTATTTACGGATTTTAATTGCTATAATTAGTGAATATCGAAAGGAAAAATGGTGCAGTAAGTACTAATTAACTTTAATTACATATCTAACGTAAGATTTACGAAATTTGCCAAAACAAAGCAGAAGTACCCTCGTCCTTGAAACTTTGCTCCCTATTTATAAGTGAATATTATTCAGTTGAATGTGATGAATGAAAAATTGTAAAAAACTTTATCTATATTAGTAATTTAACTATAAACAAATGGTCTAATTGTTCTAATTCGAGAAAATAAGGAAATAGTGCGAAAAACGCCCTGTCTGTTGAACACCGGGTCCCGGGTCCACCGAAGGGGGGGTCACAAAATGTCACTTCCACAGACGAGAGGTTAAATCAAATTAAAAGTTAATATTACACACAATGAATTAAATAAAGAAAAGTTTTCTTTATTTTTCGCATTAACCGCTCGTAATAAGGGTAGGAAGACGATCAATATTTATTATAGAAATAATTTTCAAATAAAAACCAACATCTCTTATAAATAATTTACACTAATTTATACATAATACACCAAATTTTCCACGTATAATATTAGGTATGAAGTTTTATAGAGCATAAATAACTAAATTTTTGATGACATAATTTGAAATAATTCCCATATTACTAAGACAGTAGTTGACTATATAATTTTTGTGTTTATATTGTTGATGTGCCTAAATAAATAAATAAATGAATAGTTACGCCTTTCATAATGATTCCAACAAATTCAACGATGGGTGAACGATCGCCCAGCGTAAGAACGATGCAGGAAGATCGTAGCGGATAACACTCACACGGAAACACATTTAACGCCATAAAGAACAAAAAGGTAGCATTTATAATTGTACATATGTATGGCTTTTAAACCGAGACCGCTATAGCAGATAAGGCCTGCACCTCAATTTGTAGGTGTTAATTACTAATTCGTCTATTATGCTACAACTAGCATGTTAGGTTGCCTCAACTCAAGGTGTAGATTTCTCAATCGATTCTGAGTTTTAAGTCAACCGAGTCGAGGTCGAAAATTTGTTGTCGAACTTCCATGGTTTTGCTGATTACCTGCTGTAGTTTTCGATAAGCTTTTGCGTAGTCACTATTTTGCAGAATGAAATTGAACCCAATTCTAAATGTCGTAGCTAATGGAAAATAAAATACCTGGGTGATGGTCGTAAGTTTTATTTTGAGATAGACTAATAGCGTTTTTTTTTCCTTTGGTATAATTATTATACCCATTTAATCTTTTCTGCCCTGTTACCAGGTTATCTGGGATCGTTTGGTATAAATCTCTGGCAATTATTTGACCAAAACAATAAATTGAACTGTTAGTGGGTGGGTGGTACATGATGTCGTTAACTATATCCTAACCTATTAGGTCTTTACGCCCCCTAGTGATATTAAAGACGTATATACTAAGATAATTGATTCTCTAATTTTAACATCATATTTCTATAATCATTGTAGAAGTCGTTACTAAGAAAAATTTGTAAAATAAATTCAGTAAAAGTCGGTAAGTCTACCTAGTATTTCTACTTTATGTAACATATTTCTATAAATGGCGGGGGTTTTTGTTGAGTTACAGCGTAACATTGAATAATTAGAGAAATTTCGCTAAGTTACTCAACGTAGTGGCTTAGGCAGCCGCCTGGATTACGGAAGACATGTTCTGCATCAGAACACAATCTATCAAAAAGGTAACTTATTTTTCTTTGTAATATTGGCGTAGGTGAAGTGTCAAAGTGTTCAGTAAGGCGGTCACGTCATCAGAATATCCATATAAGAATTAAGAATGAGAAATGAAACATCATAATCATAATTGTATTGACAGCATAGATTATTTCGTCGATAGTATGGGACTCGAAATAGCGTATTAGCGTATAGAGGGACCCCCATGAAGTATTCCAATGAAGCACCCTCTGCATTGCCCTAAACAGTTTTATTCGTCATCTATTGAATACGTGTTTGTGTATTTATCGGCAGACAATACAATACTGGGCGCTTAATTTTAAGTTGTGTCATTTGGAAACACTCCACTGATGGATGGCAGGATTGAGAAACTAAAAGTTCTTAATCAAACAAATAAATATTTCTTACTGCCAGATTGGAATACCTACATGGAATGTATTAAGGTGTATCAACACCAACATTTTGCGAAGCATGCTAAAGTCCCGTGTAATAGAGGGTGACCCTATTGACATTTATCAGGCACTTAAATCACAATACGCTAGGTGGTATAAGAATAATGCTGCTGCATATTTATCATCACTGTTTTTACCCTCAATCGCCTTGTACTATACCCCGTAAGATTTGGGGTGGTTTGCCGGACCACACGGCAAAATTGGAATGCACACTAAAGGACGTCTATCTATAATTTTAATATTTCTGCATGGGCAGGTAAAGTTAACTTAAAACGCCGAATTAATAGTTCGAACAATTTTGAAGAATAACTTAGTTGTTCTAGTTGGTTCTGTAGTCTAGGCCTTTTCTCAGATTGTGCTAGACTCATGGCTAATACTAGATTAATTTTCCGATTTTGCGACATTGAAGCCCTTTTTGAAAAACATTTATTTTGGTAATTGTACTGTTTATTTTTCTTTTTATAATTTTTTGACGCATCAGGTATATGTCAGGTGTGTTATAAGTATTGACGCTTTCGTGGGTTAGTAGGCATCTCACTCTAAGCTAAGCGTTTGTTGGGTTTCTCACTCTGAGCCCAGGGTTCGTGTCAGTTTAGAGCGGTAGAGGGAAATAATGCTAGAAATACAAATTCGCGGATAATCCGTAGACATTGAATCGCGTTAAAGTAGTAAGTTTTTACATAGATTTTGGTGGCTAGAAAAATAATTTCGAAAAATTATGGTCTCGATGCGGATCAAGACCATATTTTTTTTGAACTAATTCTTTCTAAATCTTTGTACAAATTTTTCTAACATTTATATAATGTTAAAATTAAAATAGATTGGTAAGTTTTTATTAAAAACTCATGGTACCCAAGCAAAGATTTCGATTTCTACTTATCTTATTATCTGTAAGACTGCATAATATTTGTAGAAGGCACGTAAGTGGGGCACTTGCAAAACGCCGTATCCGAGGGCCGTGCGCTATCAGCGTGCAAATATCCCTTCCACAGATAAGATAGGTGGGAAGATGGAACTCCCTAAAATAAGCTACACATTTTTTTTATAAGCAAACCACGCTGCACGTGTAACCCAGAAATAAACAAGCCTTCTTTGACCAGTTCTGTTTTTAGCAATCTATTTTGAGAGAATTTTCACCAATTATTTAAACTCGTCTATATTTGGGCGTTAATCATCAGCACCGGAAATACGATCGCGGGAGACTTAAGCATCAACCTTTATTTTAAAGGATAATTGGTTTTGGCCCTCTGACACAATTTGGGGAAGGCATATGCCAAAATGCCAACTACAACTCAATCACTTACGTTTCGGTAACCTGTGTATTGTAAGGAGAAATTAGAACACCATTATCACCGTGTTTCATTAGCTTTAATGTCAATTATCAATCACCTATCTGTAGATTTAAGTTTAAATTTTGAAAGTGTGTGGTTTGTGTAAAAATTACAGAAATAATTTAAATAACACTACTTACACTATACATACATACACATACACAAATCACGCCTATATCGAACGAACTAGCACCCACGTTTCGCCAATCATGTTAGGTCCCATGTAATAGGTGCCGAGCCTATTGCCATTTATCGGGCACAAAAGTCGCAGTACATTGCTATTGCTAGGTGGTTTAAGAAGAACGCTGCTGCCCATTCCTCATCATTGATTTATCCTTAGTCGCCTTGTACGAAACCCACGGGAGAGATTTGGGGTGGTGACAATTGTATTCTACTCTGCCGTCACCACATGGTTGACACACACTTACACTATATGATAATATTAAAACAGAACCACCAGTATTCGAACGCGACTTAACATGCTTTCCGAATAGCTGGAAACGCCAATTACCTTACTAAATGGAATGCGCATAATTTGATCAGATCTGACGAATTTTGCAGGACAGCGTATAAACGATACTCGGCCCGACGGTATCTATGCAGATCTAAATTTAGGGGGTAATCGCTTGTTTAATAATATATGACGCTGTGAGCACAATCTATTTACATTCGGACAGCACTGGTCCGATTTGTTCGCCTGATATTGAGGCGAGCGGAATTTCTATGCAGTTATTGCATTTAGGGATTTACTCACATCATATGCCGATTTTGATTTACTGCTGTCGATTAAAAAAGTTCGTTGAATAATATGTTTTAGTTCCCGGGAACTGTAGGAGTTCTCTGTTCACGGCACATCGGTGCAGACTTGTCGTTTTCAAACACATGGGGTACTGTTTGGGTTCAAGATAAGACGCGCCTCTTGTACGTTTTCCGCTGTATTCAGTGAACTGCTGTCACGTCACCTAGTTAGATAAAAATGATAACATATTCTCTTCGGATGTACCTACTATGCTTAGTACGAGTAGTTAGTTTGAATGGCAATCGCCAATAAAAATCTGCTTTTCTATCTCGAGTATCGTTAAGATTACTAAAACTTTCTTACTAAACAATATTCTGGATTTGTATTAAGCAGTTAGATTTGAAATGTTATCTGAAACGTGTTGTAGCTTTACTTGGTTCTTTATTTGCTACTAAATACACATCCTCTTACTACATCTATCAAATTCGTTTCTTAAATATCAACATAAACCTGTCAAAATGTAGCTACATTATTTGATTCACCAATTTTATTTCAGATGAATCTTTAATCACCTTGGATCTCGATCGGTTTCCAAATTACAACTCAATTAACTGCATCTGCATTGTAGTAACTAACGTTATGGTGTCAAATGATATTGTATCAGTCGCATATACCTAATGTAAATGTTGTCACCAGTGGTGTGTTAATTTATTATTATATAATTATATCAGTTATCATTTTGTTAATTATTTCATAACTTTGAAAACTACTCTTTTAAGTTAATTCGTATATGTATGTTTTTTTCAGCAATAGCCAAATTGAAAAATTCCCGCTTTGCCTGTCCTAATGGATTTTCTCGTTCACATACACATATTACACGTGTCGTATACCTAATAGAGTTGGCGTATGGTTAATTCATTACTCGAGCTCGTCCATAAGCTCAAGTAATGAATTAATGTATGCTGAGATACTGCCACCTACATGTTTCTTAAATTTTTAAAATCTCTTTTGTTGATTACAAGAACCTCCTCCTTTTTCGAAGTCGGTTAATAAATTCATGAACGTACTAATGTAATAGTTTACATATGAACATAAGCAAGTATTCTGCCCTACTTATATTATCTGACTATTCTGCTACCCTCCAAATAAACCAGAATTTTAGTGAACTTTTATTTGACCGCAGATTAACTTACTTTAATTAAGGTAAGGATAAAACATATTTCAAGTTGCTACAGCATTACCGGGCGATCTTCGTAACATATGATTTTTAAAACTATAGTAACTACAATCTCCATCAGACATGTGATCACTTGTCTGACATTAAGGGCCTATTTCACAATTGACAAGTAAGTTTTAAGTAGCTTACTTCGCAGTTCAATTGACATATATTTCATATTACAACTGTCAAATGATCTGCGAAGTAAGCTACTTAGAACTTACTTTTCGATTATGAAACAGGCCCTAAGTAATATTGATTATCTCTAAGGTCACTTAACTCAGTAAGTATTCAATAACGATTTGCTAAAACAAACAAAATCCTCATGACAAAGATTACGCATGTGGGATGAGTCGACACAAAGACGGGCCTCACAATAGCCAGCACATAAGTTAGGCATTACAAAATTAATAACAACAATGACTCAGACTCCGAAATAAATCAAATTAGATCGCCCACTACGCTGGGAACAATGAAACAAAGTATAACGTTTAACGCCACAATTAAAGAAGACAATGCTGCTGCTAAGGAGAAACTGAGAAGTTGGCGTCATCAATCAGCTATCGCAACCCTCGCTTTTACTCCTTACACATAATTAATCACTGAATATAATTAAAATTCCCGATGACAAGGCGCGATCACCGCAATATTCATTAGGGCGAAGCTTCAAAAAGAAAATCGACGACCTCTAAGCTGTTCCAGAAATGTTCTTTCTAATCCTTTTTGGGATATTGCTTATTAAGCAAAATCTATGCTTACGTCGATCAACGAGTTTCGATCATGGGCACCATCGCTTATCGTCCACAGGATCGCCACCCTTGGGTAACCAACATTAAAACTCCAGAATTTATCCGCAGGTTTTGTTTGATATTAGAGATCAGTGGGGTCTTTTATAATTTTTATGTTTGTCGCATTATAATGTCTTGTGCCTTAAATATTTTTTTCTAGAGTTACAGTCAGCGAATAGCCATCTCTTAAATATTAGACGTTAGTAGTCTGTGTTGCTAAACTTTTTGTATAACTCTTTTTGAATACTATTTAATGTTGTTCACTCGAAGAAACTGGTACCTCATTTTGCACGATTTAAAATTATGTCCAGTGTTGGTAATAAGCCATTCCCTTTCATATTTTACACTATATTGTAATTTACATTTATCGTTAGTCACTCGCTCGCAAATGTATACATTTGACAAAATCCACGAAACATTTATGTGCATCATCACACAATGTAACACTACCCACTTGTTTTATTTTAGCATTTTTAATTACAAATCGTTATTGAAACTTCTTAATCGAAGGATGATTTATGTAATGTAAGATGGGGCACCAGGCATGCCTTGTAGGTACGAGGCAAGCCATGTTAAAATCACCGAAGACTCGAAGGAACTTTCATATTACATAGTGAGTCATACGAAAGACGATTTACTGTAATCCATCCTCAAATTGTCATCGAGTTCTTATTGTCCCCAAATGTTTATCTTGGTGATTAATTTCCTACCCTATATCTTATTCAATTAGGCTCATCGTCATAGACTTATAGTAACGGCTTCCACGATAACGTTAGATTTGAGGCGCCTCTCTGCGTGGCGTAATTACCTAGTGACTCAGCAGTGCTTTGTTCCCTGCATAGGATCCGCGAACAAACTTGTTTTAATTAATTTCGTGTCTCGAACAAGCCTTCAGCTGATTGTTATCTACTTAGTTTCTGTTCACTCCGGACGCCCCGATAATGAAGCAACAAATTGTTCTAAAGTCAAATTATGATTTTGATATCCAAACGCGTGCCGCAGATTATGGGAATAATGAGAATGCTGATGCGGGAGAAATTGATGTTAAGGCAAATGTCAAACTCACATTTGATCCAAATATATGGTATGCATGAGGTAGCATGACCACCGAAACACGATATGATATACCCATTTATCGCGTTGAACAGTAAAAAATCATTGGATTTTAACACTAGAATAAGCTTGAATTAAATAATTGATTATGCCTTTGAGGCTATATATATCTGAAAGAAATAGCTATTTATCACTTTGAACTGTCAAAAATCCAATGATTTTTGTACTATATCATATCGTGTTTGGGTGTCTCATGCTAGCCGGGCTGGTGTTATTTGCTGTAATTAATTTCGCGTACCGTAAAACAGAAGTGAATTAAACACAACTTATTACTTTAGATCGTTTTCAATGAAAAAATATTCTTACAACGTCGACATTATATAATTAAAATAGACCATTGATTTCAGGGCGGTCAAGATTCTAGAAAAACACATTTTCTAAATTCCTAACATTGGAAATTTAGTAAATGGTGTGATTTAAAAAAAACTGGTCTTAAGCCGACGCACTTAATTCTTAATTGGGCACGTTTAAATACATAACGCCAACCGCAGCTTTGTATTTTCTTGACTAAAATATTAGCATACCTACGTTATTAATACCTGACATATTATTCTGTGCCTTGCGTGATGGATGGACGACGGTTTCAGTTAGCTATATCAAAGATTTAATTGTATCCATCTTAATTAAAATTTAGTTGTTTAACGATCTTACGTGCCGATTCCTAAGACAATATTTTAATTAAAATTGTGAGCACTATTTGGGCCGGTTCTATGATGCATAGTTAACTCAACCATTTGTTAAAAAATGTTAAATATCTGCCTGATATTTAATCATTATTAACAATTTTAGTTACTAGTGTTAGTTATGGTTAAATATCAGTCTGATATTTAAAGATTAGTAATAATTTTTAACAATTGGTTGATTTAACTATGCACCAAAAAACCGGCCCTAAAGCCGTGTCAGATCGCGTTTGGCCGGTGTTTTCTGCGGCCGTTGTTTGGCGCGCGGTTGCCATGGCGACCGTTGAAATATGGGCCGGTCTTTGGCGGCTTATTGCCGGTATTAGCCAAGGATAGCTATTAATTCCAACTTCCACAACAATACGTGTGGAATCGCACTATTTTATCGTAGGACCAGTTTTAGTTCTTAATTATAGGTGCAATAAAGACGAACTCACATTTCCCTGGAACCGAGTCAGAATATATTTATGTTTATAGTCGATTGTAGGGTACTTTATTTATAATATAAAATTATCGCGCGTATTTTAAGACAATTCCATTGAGTCAATAACATTAAACAGCCCACCAATAAATTTGATTGTCGAATCCTACCTACCTACATTTTTATAAATTCTTAATACCTATTAGGTATAAAGCTTACAATAGAAATATTGGTTTCTTGCATTCCAAAACCACTGTGAAATTTAAAAGAAAATCTAGTCCCTTAGTTTTAAAACATTTGAAATAATAAAGAAAATCTCCATTCACGATATCCTTATATCAACAATGACACGCGATTCTTCCAATAAAAAAAGAGATGTGTGGAATCTTAATATGACAAAATAATTCAGAATCATTCATCATAACAACTCCGGTGGTGGTTAAGACAAGAGCATTTTAACAGCCAGTATAAGAGACAGCTCTCAAAACAATAATTAGTACCAATTACAACACAGAATTCCCTCCACAATCAAATAGGATGACTTGTTGAAATTGAGTGGCCGCACGCAGAGTGAAATTAAAGAAACCGTCTGTCTCTTTCTGGCTCGGTGGTCACGCCTATCCCTGTCTTTTTCATTTTCGATGATGATTTTCAACCTTCAATCAGTGTATCAAAGGCCATTATTATAGTGAAGTTATTTGTGGCCACCAAATTGGTGTCTTTTAAGACCGGAATTGTTTTAAAGGTTTGTTTTTATTTTATATTGGCTCTAATTTCGCATTGAAGTCTTTTAACGGAATCAATTAAATCTATTAGTAGTACCAAAGCATTTAAGACAAATGAGAATTTTAAATCGTCCCGACTTTAAACAGGCAGTAGTTTGGGTGCGCACAGGGGCTGTCTCCCCACAAAATAAATAAACAGTGATGGCTTTGTTTATTTTTGTATGAGAGTTTCAATTGCTTATTCGTGGAATTGTGGGTAACAACCATAATCGTTCCGTAAATATAGCCCTAGAAAATTTTTGGAAAAGAAATTTTATTTTTAAATTTTCTTGTAACTTTTGATGTAGGTATTCGTTATTGTTGTTTAGTTCATAACAATGCAAACCCGTAGTAGCATATTATGTTATTGATAAAAAATAATGTTTCCATTGAGAAAGTTAACTGTGAACCCTTCATTGAACAGAATACATAGAATATTTAATTATCCACGAATTTATTTACTCTTCATATGTATTGTAAAGTTGCGCTATTTTAGACTTTATAATGTTGTCAGCGCGAACACTTTATTATCATTAAGTGTCATTGTGGTTCAACCAATGTGGCTCAATAAACCACTTAATCAGGTTTTGCAATTAAAATCACTTAGGTCTACTTAAAAATATCCTACATTGTTGTAGGAATATGCACAAAGCCAACGTGAGAGGTTCGTTTCCGCCAAACGGATAAGTAGGCAGCTATAACCTGTAATCGAAACCGGTTTAGTCAATGTGGACTTACGGACCGGGGAGAGGGCATGCGCGATATCAAAGCAGGTGTTCCACTATGGGCCTACTGCCTCAATGAGAATTCCGAGCCTTAAATAGTTCCTCCGAGATTTAGCTCTCTGTTAAACATTTACGACTATGTTAACAACATTATAAATGCTCGGCATTCTTTCAGAATATGCAGTTTAGTTATATTTCAGTTGCAGTCTACGACTATTTAATATGGTCGATTTGGAGAACTTTCAATAAACATTACTGTTGTCTTAGTGAAACTCGATTGCAAATCAAAGATCCTCCTCCAATATTCAATAATCGCTGTTCTCATTCTGTTGTATCAGATATCTATAATCTGTTTCTAAAAGGATCATTATCATACTACAGAAAGGACAAAGTTTCAAAGTTTGCGAAAGTTGTGCAAAAGTCGGTACCACCGATAATTCCCCCATCAGAATCCAGTATAGAGACAGTTTGAAGATGAGTTTGGGGTGGCGTGTTTATAACGCGTGTTTAATAATTTAGTAGCAACGGCAGCGATCCCTTACCGGCCCGGTGCTGAATAATGGATGCAACAATAATATGAGTAGTATTCCCGAAGACGGTACTGTTTTATAGTTACCTAGAATGTACACGTGGAAGCTCTACAGAAGCACGAAAACCATCAGATGAAAGCGATTAAGTTGCAAAATCTGCCATGGAAACATATTCAATAGAGTACGTTGATGTCATTGATACTTCAGTAATCCTCTTATCTCTACAATCAACTCTCATTTGTGGTGTTTGAATATCCTTCAACAAATAAAAGGCTTTTATAAGAGGAACATGGGAACGAACACCTGTCGTACTCTGCATTTTAGAATAGCGTCTGGTTTGGGGTATGAATGTATTTATTTCTACGTACAAGCAAAATAGTATAAACTCATTTTAAATGAATCATATGGTTTATTGCTTCTGAGCTTGGTTGAGCGTCTGTTGAAGATACACATAGTTTTACCCCAGTTACTAACTATATTTACTTGACATTAGGTAATGTGGGAATATTTAAAAGTAGATGTACAACATTAAGTGTAAATTGTGTATGGAAATATTCTTGTTATCGCACAAGATTATAAAAAACCGAAAAGCAGAATTCAAATTGGAAGGGTTATTTTCTTTAATTAACCTTCTTCCGTAATCTTGTTCAGCATAATTTCCAACTGTACATCGTGTATTTGCATGAGGGTGCAGCAGAATGCGTTTAATTCGTTAATAAATCAGGCTGCAGGGTGGTGCGGGTTCATTAGACAGATCGCCCCGGGCCTTCCGGGGTGTCGAGCCCACTCCATCCGATGTCCTTCGGTTGCCTGATGCATTTAATTTGGCGAGGGCATGGGATGACGGATGCACCGTTAATTTGATTTAGATACTGCTCACATACGACATGTCCAGCAACTTTTACAACCCTTACCATAAGAGCACTGAGGTCACTACCGTACCGATAAGAGCTTTCATTGTGCTTTATGATTAGCTTAATAAAGGTACATTCTCTTATTAAAATTTGAGTTAAATCTAAATGGGAATCTTATTTAAAATAAGTAATTAATTGACTCTCATAACTTGAGCTTATCGCTGGCATAAATTAAGGTAGGTATTCGCGCGGGCGCCTCGACCACGCACGCAGTGAAACTTTTAATTGCATTGAGCTCTATCACTGTCGTCAACAGCGAGTTGTGAACGAGACACTGTTCTTCTTTTAAATATATCCAGTTATGAAGCATCTAAGTCTACTGGCTCATTAAATAGTATTTCAGGTTCTTTGCATAATCCAGTAGCTTCTAGAAGCTGATTGTGATTTAATAAAATATTTATTAAACTTCAGAATATGTCATTATCTTCTTGATTATTAAATTCTTCTGAAGTCCTTTCATAAGCTAAACTAAACAATCCGTAAGCCCAAGAGTATTACAGTCCCGAAAAAAATATTTGGCGAGCCGAAAACCGGGGACAAAACGAATGAATTAATTAGAATTTTTAAATTAAAATTGTCACCGTGTATCCGCCGGCTGGCCGGCATAAACATAATACAATAGAGGCCAGGACCGGACGAGAGGACTCATTAATTTAGATGATTGTACAATTATCTAAATATAAGCGGAGCGAGTCACCCACCGCGGGGAGGGGGTAACAACCCGAAAAGGAGGGAGGGGAGCGGGCACTCGTTTTTAATTAAACCGGCGATGAAATGAAGTGGTCCGTGTAATATTGCTTAGACATGTTTGATCTATTAACCTGTCAGCAGGCGCTTAGTGACTAAAGTAGTTATTTTTTGTATCGTATGTTTCATCCATGGTTACCATGGCGATTTCTAAACAATAGTTCGATTCAGTTTAAAAAGTTTTAATTAAATCAAGTGAACCAATCAACTAAGTGTTGTAAGTTATAGCCTACTACTAACGCCTTGTGGTGTAATATACCGCAGTGATTTTATAGCAAACGTGTTTCATTCATTCGATTGAATAAAAGCTCCCATGGCACAATGAATCATTAGCTATAATTGGCTTTAGATACGGCATCATAATTATTTCCAACCCCAATTCTACGTAAAGCCAGCGAGCAAGGGTTGTACTCCTCTCGCCGGTTGCTTCTCTATTTGTTTTTCGTTAAAGCTTTAATTAAAAGTAGGTTTATTTTAAAGAAAATTGATGTTCAAAGTAAATAAATCCTTGATGGTTTAATTATCTCTTAGTAATTGAGTTTCACCTGATAATGAATTAATTGGTGTTGTAGTTATTAATTTCAAACTTTTTGATTATTATTGACTGATGCGGTAAATGATTTGGACATTAATCTATGAACAACTAAACTAATTAACTGCAGACACGTTTCGCTCGTCTAACTTTACCGAGTGTTGTTTGTTATCTTTACTTTGTTTACTTGATACTTATAATACAAACAACTTTTAGTAAGATCTAAATTTATTTTCGTGTAAAAGTTAAATGTCTTCATCATTTAACTTTCAAAGGATATAACGAAAATAACTATCCCTACGTTGTTGTATTTTGTTGAATTCAATTTTATTAGAGGTTTTACAGTGTTAACATAAAAAAATAACGTTAAAGCTCTAAACACGTGTACTTTTATTGACAAACTTCAGACGACGTTGCTTTACCGGCGTTCTTAACTTCTACCGATGTTATCGCAGTTTCCTCCTTAAAGATTTTAATGGTTAGCTAGTTCTGGCACAGGTTTGTTGATGTTCACGTGTTTACTGACATTTCTCTCAGCACTTCTGCAATGCACATACATCTTCCGAGTTCTAAAATGTGCAACACTCTTGTACGATTCTTCGAATAGTTACCTAAAGGCTTTGTCCTTTGGGGTCTGTTCGCTGCGCGCCAAGGCTTGGTGCCTCGCTGGGACCGTCGGTCTCCGGCCCGGCACGATGCACCAAACAAAAAAAAACTGAACAATAACAAAAAAAACACAACCAACGTATAAACTCAATAAACTTCACCGCCGAGCGCTGTGTCTTAACCTTTAAGTTCGACAGGATAAAAGACTGGACACATAAAACTTCCTTGTGAAACTTTAAAACAAAACTGTGTGAAGAACTTCGAAAAAAGTAGTAACGTTTGCGGGGATCGACGGCACTTCCCCTTGCGGCGTTTCGGTCGCAACTGAGCCATGCGGTCGCGCGCGGGGCGGCGGGGCACGGGCGCGGGGGGCCGGCCCCGCTCCGCGCGGTATTATTTGATTAATTCGCCTCCCCTTGTATACTCGCCGAGTCGTTACGACGACATTAAGTTTTTAAATTTCAGTGAGAGGGACGCAACCTTCACCTACTCCTTAATACTTTTAATTGAATTAATTAAGATCGACCGCCGGCAACAAAGATTAGACGTTAATAAGCAACGCTGAAGGATCCGTCCCGTTGTTGGTTAATTACGGCGGCTGCGGCCGCTCGCAGAAAAAATCCCGGACAGAAATAATGAATATTACCTACCGACAACCTTAGTGCCGCTAATTGGAGTGTATTTGCATACTGAAATAAAATAAAGAGGGGCTGAGTTATTTTGGCAGTGGAAAATGAATGGTGTAATGGACTGTTTTGTACTCTCTCTCTCTGCTGGTAAATATTTTTATTAACGATAATTCTTAAATTGGCCGAAGCGGTTTAATTAACGACACTATATTGTCAGATATACCTATCGAGAACAAATACATTTTCTGATTATTCTAAACTGTCAATAAATTTATTGTCAAAAAGATTTGTAATTTCTATGCTTATTGTCATTCTTAACTGTCTTCAAATTGACAACCTGCACAAAGTATAGCATTAGCTCCTAATTATAGTGACTAACTATGTGGACGGATAGTAATATAATTTATAATGTAGGAAATTCTTTTAAAATATGACATAATTATAATGGCTCTTCGATTATATCCCATACAAATCCCGTGCGATCAGCTGACTTAATCGACTTGAATTGGGCAACTGAACTTGTTGAAATAAGTATTTCGTTATTTGTACTAGCATGTATGTATTAAGCTAGACTTTACCAACACGTAATACAAGCAATTAAAAGATAACCGTCAGTTTTTGACAGTTCTTCCATGCAGTAAAATGTCAAAATCCGACGGTTAAACAATAATCGCCTGTTTAAGTGTTGGTGAACTTCAGGCTTAGTATTGATAAGATAATATATTAAATTCCCATAAATATTATTATAAATGTGCTTGGGTCAATGAAGTTTGTGGAGGTCATAAAACAAATGGGAACAGATACACCGGTACAGGAAACTGGGTGCAGGCATCGCCGAGGCTACACGAAAGAGGTCGGACGAAGTCGGCCCAAATCGGCCCATTTCGGCCTAATTTAATATAATCCTTGGGCCTATTACAAGGTTAATTCGGGCCGGGTCGATCGATCATCGCACGGATGCGCGCGCGCCGGTGGTCGAGTGTTTCCCGTATTACGAGAGGAGCGCTTTCTCGGAAATATTTCTTTATTATTAGGGTATATTATCTAAGAGTTGTGTATAGATTTTTTTGTGGACTGGTGAGATGACAAAACTTTTTTCGGGGCTTCTCATAAAGTCATTTTAGTTAAAGAACTTCTTGGATTGTATAATTTTATTGTGTATAATTTCAAACACAAGCAAGACATGATTTTTATAACCTTTCTGAGAAAAATTGCCAATTAGATAAATGCCTATCAGGTAGGTCTTGTCTAGTTTTTACGAGATAATGTCTAATTTCAAATATTATGTTTTTATGTTTAGTTTTTATTTAGAATTAATGATTTCGACAAGAAATTTAATGAAGTAAAATAAATAAATGCCATTTCCCGTCGTTTTTCCTGTACTTAACGTTTAGTTCACAATGGGTTTTTTCACACGTTAATCAATTCAGACGTATTAGGTGTGCAAATATTGGCACATCGATTACCGAATAGGGATTATAAATAATACTAAGGTACATTATCTGTATCTGTTTAGGTAATTTATGGATATCATTTTTTTTTCTTTTTTTCCCTTTATATTCAGTAGTATAAAAGTAACTATTTATACCTAATATTAAATTCCTGTTAAGCTAAATTTGGGTACTCCTATACCTACTAAGAGCATAGATGGTAATACATTTTCAATTTGCTAGAATATTACTATGTTATTCAAATTAATCAAGAAAAATCAATCCATTGTCGAGGGATCAAAAATATTTCTGTAAGTATATTTTGAAATGTGATTGACTGTACACTGGGGAGACCAAAAAATGCCATCGATCCAAAAAACTGTGTAAATGATTGACGTGTCTCACGGTACAGGTTTACATTGGTATCGGGCATACTGGGCCGGTTCGAAATTAATCATTGTTTAAAGTTAATGGGCCTTATTAATCACGGGCATTATGTCTAGATGGATATAATGTGGTAATCGGTGACTCAGAAGATATCGGGCCTTCTATTACGAAAACAAATGCACCGTTACACAATCTCCTCAATAATGATTAAGCTGCGAGGGATTTACTTCTTTAAACAGAACACCATAAGGTTTCTAATAGAAATAATTTGTGTTAGAAGGACAGGTGAGTGCTGGCTATTATGTATTATATTTTTTAATTGGATGTATACGGAGTTATTAGTTTTGAAGTTCAAAGTGAAGTGGAGGTGCCGAAGCCAACGTTGGTTATTAAGTGTAAGTATTATTTAATTGGCAGTAAAATTAGGTGATTGAATTGATTCGAGTATCATGACTTATGCATTTAAAATATATTAGGTACAAGAATATAATTGGTAAGTAATTACGCTGATGTAGGTTTCGGAACTTAAAACTGAATTTGATGAAGTGAATGCAGGTATTGAAGAAAAAGTATTTTATAGTGAGGTAGATGATAGAGGAAATCCGTAAGAATAGAGTGACTCGACTCATTACCACATATTATATTTTGGGTTAAGTAATTATTTTCTCAACATAGAAAAAGTTTGTATATTTTAATAAAACATTCGAAGATAGTGTTAAACTAGAAATGCAAATATTAGGTAACTAACGAGGACTCCATACATAAGAGGCGAACAAATTTTGCAATTACTCTTTCCTCAAAATATGCCATGTTAATGAGTACATTTTCTTTGACTTTTATAGGCAGTCGCACATCTCTGGTTGTGAAATGTTCATCCTGAATGTACCTTAAATACACGGGAATAAGAGACTTTTATAAAATTTAATAACTGTGAACTTAATTTGATATAAAGTGTATAAAAAGTTTCACCCGAGAGAGTCCTCTCTTGAAGACCTGAGTTTCTCTGCCGTTCTTCTCAGAAACTGGTCAGGTATGAGCATTTTCTGGTACGTGAGTAGTTATTTATAAATAAGTTCCTGTGTTATATGAATTTTTACGATTCATTAAAATATCGCTTATTTAAAAACAAAAGCTAGGTAGGTACCTACACATTATTCAAAAAACAATAAAAAACATTGTGTGCTCTGAAATGACGACATTAAAATTGACTTTTGTAACGATATCGTTGGAAGCGTTCTGAGTTGAGCCCCTGTGTGCTTACGAAGCTGTAATTTCGATACAGTAACGGGATTTTTATAAAGGAATTTCATGTAATGGTAGTTAATTACTTCTAGAAGTCTTGTATTTGGAATTGGCAAACATTCATTTTACTATTTTGATTTTCATTTGAACATTCTATAAATGTTAGAAAAATTAGCACTAAGAATATTGTGGTGAGAAAAAGTTCGAAAATAGTCTTGATGAGGGAATCAAACACGCGTCTTCTGCGATCCGGGCAAGATGCCTATACCACTCGGTATACATCTTTATGGTTCGGCAAAGTGTCTTCTGAAAGCTCTCACTGATTTGTTCAAGTGCCAAAGCAATTAGTACATAGAGCAATTACATAATCATGTTTGAGTGAACGCCGTTTTAATGGAAGCGCATTCAGACTACATTGTGGCAAGTCTTGGTGGGCAGTGATGAAACAAGGGTACAATTAAGGTGCTCGCACACTGCACCGGTGCTGGGCGGGCGGCGTCACAATGCTGCAAATGACGCCGTCCGCTACGCAAATGAAGAATATTGTCGCACACCGTGAATGCTCCTTAATGACGTGCCGGCCGCCGCCAGAGGTGTCTCCCACACGGATTTGCACGCGATTGTCATCCATTTCATAATTCGAATCATTGTCGAATCTCTCAGTAGGTAGGTATGTACGAAAGCTTGTAATTACATATTACAAGCTTGCATTCGAAATTGGAACTCATATCATAATTCGAATTTCCGATCGTTCGTGCATTTCATAATTCGAACCAAAGTCGGATCTCTTAGTAAGGGAGCGGGGGAATGGATAAACGAAAATGTTTAAAAGTTTGCGTTCCAAATTCGAACTCATGTCATAATTCAAATTTATATTATATCGTATCCTTCATCCATGTCATAGTTCGAATCATTGTCAAATCCATCGGTAGGTATGTACAAAAACGCAAAAAAAGCTTGCGTTTAAATTCGGAACTTGGAGCCTGGTAATGGCAAGTGTCAGTGTAGTAAAAATCAAATACCTATATTTAATTATTAGTAGGTAAGATTTTCAATCATCATCATATTATCCCCAACCCTTTAATGACCCTGTGCAGGGACACAGGCCTTGATTGAAAAATAAAAGTAGAATGGGCCTCAACCCAAAAAGCTGCCTAAATAATGGGTGTCAACGACTGCATGCAGTTGGGATCAACGGCTTGACGTGCCTTTGTATGAGAAAAATATTATATTTAACCCCCTTTGCAAAAATAACATAGAAACGCAGACCAAGCTTCTATTATATTTCAATACTAACAAATTATTTAAAAAAATCAGAGAATTTCGGTAAATTATTGTTCTGATGCGGGTACCGAACCCGCGTCCTCCGCAATCTAGGCGGCTGCAATTTCTCTTTGTAAAGTTGAAAACAACGCTAACAAGGTTAGCCTTTCAACTTTACGTTGTAAGGCAATGGGTCAACAACCCTTGCAATGCAGAAATACATTTCTAACATCCAAAGCAGCAAACTATTTTTCTTTGTAATTTTCTAACATTTATATAATGTGTAAATAAAAATCAAAATATTTTTTTTTTATTTACACATTACACATTTAAATTTTTTGCTATCTCTTAACATAATCTGCGTTTAATCTGCTCAGTGCTTACGTTGGGCTATTTGATAAATGTGAGTGCTATTAACAGTTATTTATTTATCTTGACGGCCGCCTTGGCCGAATGATCAGATCGCTGGGTATTGGCCAAGAGGTCCCCGGTTCGAATCCTGGTAGGGGCAAACTTTGTGATGACCACAAATATTTGTTCCCGAGTCATGGTTGTGTATATGTTTATGTATGTGTATATATTTTCATAAACATAATTATATTATAAATACGTCCGTCATCTAGTATCCATAACACAAGTGCTTAGGCTACTTACTTTGGGCTAGATGATAGGTGTGAGTGTTTATTATTTATTTATTATTATTATATCTTGAATATCGATGAACCGAACAAAAGTTAATTGACAACAAAATATTACTTGGTGTGAGAATGAAATGAAGATTAAACCATATTCTTCGAGAAGTACACAACAGAACCAATAAAATAGCGGATTCCGCAAGCTTGTTTATATTCAAACAAATGTTAAAGCTGTCAGGTCATTAACATGTCGTAGATCTAACCTAACCTCGTCTCGAAATAAAGATCTAAATAACACCATGCTGCTATATATATCTACACGTCTGGTAGTAAAGTCTCGAGAGACAGACGTTTATTATAATACGCAATATGAGGGCACTAAATGTCGAAGACGTTGATATCAGACTGTGTCAACTAAGAGTGTACTAATGATATTTAGTTGTGTCTGAAGTCGTTTTCGAAGGTTTCTCTTCGGTTTCCGTTCGAAGGTTTTGTACGAAATAGTTATTATTTATTACCTGGGAGCTCGACTGTGCAATGGCAAGGCAATAAGCAATGTTCACAAAGAAATTAGTGGCCAGAAAAAGTTCGAAAAATCATAGTCTCATGCGGGAATCGACCACCACAAATTTTTTTGTGATCATTTTACTAAAATTTTTAAAATTTTAAAATAAAAAATCGAAATAATAATCAATGTTCGCTAAGGCCAGACATAGGATTAGCTAATAATACTAATAATACATTATCTCTAGTTCCTAGGTACTTTTTACCAACTCCTCTCACTGGAGAATAATCACTGATAAAATTATTGACAAAAAAATCGAAATTCAACAACATCATGTCTCAACAAGATGACTTAATTTAGCATAACATTATAAACTAAATATAATGATAAATTGATGTTTAAATCATAGAAAACTTAAATAGCGAAATTATGTACCTGTTCAATTTCTGCTTGCTTTCTATGAAATTGCTGCAAATTCTCTATGAGAACAAATTAGGTACCTACCTGCACACGGCAATAAAGCTTCTATCAATGGATAGCTGTGTTGATTGTAAATACGCAACACGGGATGGGATAAGTGCCAAACGCCAAACGAGCACGGGCGAACTTTCGACCGCACATACATCTTTCATATTTTAATTGACGCCGCTCGACATAATTTTAGTGGTCATTACGCCAACGTGACATTTCGCTATTCATTGAGAGCGAAGCGAACGGATCATTTGAACTCCTAATGAGCGTACTAGTACGGTCAGCATCTTAAGTTGATGAACACTAACATGGTACTTTGTCACATTAAGAATATACAGTATAGTGTGTTACTATAAAATACCTAATAAAAACGCTGCCCTTGTTAAGACAAGGTACTAAAATATGACGCGATAGTTCACGACAGGTCGACATGGCGATCAGGGTACGAAGTCTTAAGTATCAAAACTTATCAATTAAACAAGTCATGGGTGATTTGTATGTAAATATTGTGTTCTTATATCTACCCCACAATACCACTTAAAACATACGAGTACGAATTAAGTAACCTTCTCCGTTTTATCGTCGGTTAAAACTGTTAAAAGTCCAAATATTCTTTTATTAGTAATGACAAATCTCATACTACGAATGCCATGTCAAGCTGTCGCGATCTTTACATACAAAGAAGACAGGAACTCACTGCGATCATTTCAAGTAATTCCGCCAGCTGTTTAACCCAGACCTCTGAGTGTACTCGTGAATAGAGGTGACGACAAGACGTACAGGAATTGCTTGCTGACCTTAGCTGTGATATGTCTAGGGTTGACAACTCTTTGAATTTTTTGCAGTTTATTATTCGTCTACAATTTAATATAATGCATAAAATAACGAAATATTGACAAGAATAATTGAAAAAAAAACGTGACTAATATTGATGATAAAATTTAATAAATAATTAAATTTATTAAAAAAAATATGCCATACAAATGTTCTGTAAGTATATTAGTTTCATTTGTGTGATATTGCATTATATTAATATGGCATATATTATATTAAAACAATATTTGTAGGCAGGTACCAATGGACCACCAAAGTAATTAATTATACATCGTAAAAGCTAATTAGTTAGGCATTCGATTCCACTTTGACTAATTGCATAGACTAACATTAAACACAGTTGGAGAGAGAACATGATATAACTAATGGTTTACTTAATTTGGTGACAATCGATAACCCTACGGGGCTGCCCCTCAGCTGCCGACAGGCCGACCTTAGGGGAGCGTTGGGTCATGTCATAATCACGAAATAATTGTCCCTAATTGGCAATTCCGACATAATGGCAATAAACATTTAGTTATACAGATTTTTTGAAGTTTAATGAAAAAAATACATACATGAAAATTATTATTAGAAAAAATATTTGTGTCATTATATAATATGTGGGAGAGAATAAAAATTGATTAAAAAAAGTTAAACATTAATTAAGCATTAAAACTAAGCTTCGTTTCCTAATTTACTTGACTAAGATTAAGAGAATTTTAGCATCGACTATCAATAACGGTCATGCAAAATTTCACTAATCGATAAATTAGAACACGTAAAAAATACCTCGAAATTAGTGTTATCGATTAGGAACGTGTGCTTTAATAATGGGGACAGGTTCCCGTCGATTACAAATTACTACGGCGCCGGTGTTTTATTAAACTTCGCGAGTTAATTAATTAAGTTTTGTTGTGTATTAATTACGACAGGGCCCAGTGTATCTAATCTGTTCGCCGATAACAGTACTTTGCTGCTTCGATAATTGATTACGAACTTTTAAATTTCATTCTCACAAAGCTGGAGCGTACAGCTTTTTTATCGGCGTTATTAGTCAGATGAAACCAAGCGTTTTTTTTTCTACAAAGAAAAACTTAATTAATTTAGAAGTCGGCGTTTATCGAAAGGCTCACGCGGCCCGGCCGAGTGATCTCGTTGCAATGCTCAGGTAGTGTCTAAAAATAAGTTTGCACCAGTGTGCAATAATCCGGCGGCGTAGGATCGAAGCCGTGTGTATTGACGGCAGAGCAGAATACAATTCTCGCCACCAACCCAAATCTGTCCCGCGGGTGTCGTACAAGGCGACTAAGGGTTAAAACAGTGATGAGGAATGGGCAGCAGCGTTCCTCTTATACCACCTAGCAATGTACTGCGACTTTTGTGCCCGATATATGCCAATAGGCTCGCCACCTATTAAATGGGACCTAACATAATTGGCGAAACGTGAGTGTTAATTCACCTCTGACTACACCTTCGGGGATATAGGTGTGAATGTATGTATGCAATAATCCGGTGCACGAGGTAAGACGGTGTCGTGCTCGGCGGGCCGGCTCCGGCGCGCATTACGTTCGATTGTAGGGCCGAACGCGGCCTAATTGCCAGCATTGTGTCGGCATGCAGATGTGAATGGGCTTTGATTTGGGCCCGGGGCGCGGGGGCCGGGGCCAGGGGACAAATCGCTCGTTACGGCTGCAGGTAAACTTTCATTGGGCGTCGGAAGGCGACGGACGTGAGAGGCGGCACAAAATGCCCTCGTTATTTGCCGCCGAATCACTCGCTCATTGTGCTCTGGGAAACGGTAGACGCGGTCGCCGAATCACGGAAAAGACTTTAATGAGCCGTGAGAACGTTCCAAATGAACGATTGTACGGGGTCCCCGTTTAATGAACGATTGATATTAAAGTGGCACTGATTAGGCTGCCTGAGTCTCCTCGCTTCGTGCCATAGAGCAGTGGCATTTGTACACTGAAAACGTAACTTATAAGGTAGTTACGGAAGAAGACGATATATGTAATAACTCTAATAGTTGTAGAATTACTACTATATACTTTACTTAGCGAAACGACTAATTTCGAAACACTTTTTGAACTTATTTTCTGAATTGTCAGTCTCTCCGACCATGTGGTGAGGGCAAAAAGTATAAAATGACCAGCCCTAATACCTATCTCGCGTAAATAAATATTTCCTATACTCACACTTATCATCAAGCTATAGCTTAAGCACTTGTTTAATGGATATTAGATGACGGACAAATTGTCAATATAACATACATAAATCACACCTATATCCCCGAAGGGGTAGGCAGAGGTGAACTAGCACCCGCGTTTCGCCAATTATGTTAGGTCCCATGTAATAGGTGGCGAACCTATTGCCATTTATGGGGCACAAAAGTCGCAGTAAGTACATTGCTAGGTGGTATAAGAGGAACGCTGCTGCCTATTCCTCATCGTTATCACCGATTTATCCTTAGTCGCCTTGTACGACACCCACGGGAGAGATTTGGGGTGGTGACAATTGTATTCGTCTCCACCCCAAATCTCTCCCGTGGGTGTCGTACAAGGCGACTAAGGATAAATTAGCGATGAGGATTGGGCAGCAGCGTTCCTCTTATACCACCTAGCAATAGCAATGTACTGCGACTTTTGTGCCCGATAAATGGCAATAGGCTCGCCACCTATTACATGGGACCTAACATAATTGGCGAAACGTGGGTGCTAGTTCACCTCTGCCTACCCCTTCGGGGATATAGGCGTGATTTATGTATGTATGTATGTATGTACAATTGTATTCTACTCTGCCGTCACCACACGCCAAATTGTCAATATAAACAATAGTAGTACTAGTTGGCGATAGTTGGCTGGGGCCTTCTATGCTGGCTTGGGAGCGACCAAATAACGTAGAATAGGCCAGCCCCGTCTCCTTCCATGGGTGCCTTAAAAGTCGATTAAGGGAGATTACCCGCTGTTGACTAATGAGCACCTCGGGACACCCGAATGGTGGAGGGCAAACCACCAACAACAGCATACCCAAAAAGGGGTGGTGTCAGGCAGGCGGCCGGCTGTAAAACCTTGAACAGTACGGATTGGAATGTTGTCATTCCAATCACTCTCTCCGTTCACCGGTCTCTCGACATGGTCCGTTCCGTCTCTTTTCTATACATTCATTCATGACTAGAACCTTTACGGTGTGATGGATGATATGAATCAAAAGGGAGTGGATGGCTTGATGACGTCTGACCGATATGAATGGAAGAGGAAACATACTGCGCCGACCCCAGATAGACTGGGAACAGGACAGGGAGTAGAAGACTTAGCGATATGACTCGTTTTGAAACACTTTTTGAACTTATTATCCGAATCTTTGGCCGTGTGGTGACGGAAAGAATAATGCAATTGTCATCACCCTTACCTACCTCTCTCGCGTAAATCACTATTTCTTACACTCGCATTTATCATAGAGCCTTAAGTGGTAGCATAAGCACTTGTGTTTTGGATACTAGACGACAGACAAATTCTTATAAACATAAGTAGTAAGAGTTTGCAAAACGTTGGTGTTAATTCACCTCTGCCTACCCTGCGAGTCACTTACGAAGTAGCTGTAGAGAAACATCAGCAATGAACTATTCGATTTTAATTTCAACATTATATAAATGTTAGAAAAATTTGTGCAAAGATTTTGGTCGTTAGAAAAAGAATTTCGAAAAATTATGGTCTTGATGCGGGAATCGAACCTGTTTATAAAGCAAACCCAAGCTTTACCGAACGCTCGGTATTTGTAAAAATATCTGCTTTGAAATGTTTGAAATTTATTTCTACATTGCCCGTTGGCTTACAACGTGAAGTGTAAAGGTTAGAAGAATTTCGGCAAGTTAATTAGTGTCTTGGTTGGCCGAGCAGTCAGGCACCTGCCCGGACAGCAGCGGACGCGGGTTCGATTCCCGCATCAAGACCATAATTTTTCGAAATTCTTTTTCTAACCACCAAAATCTTTGTATCAGCAATAAACCTTTGCTATATTGATTTTATAGCAAAGGTTGATTGCTAATGTTTCTCTTCTGATATTGAGGGGATTGATTGCTGATAGGTTCTCTCCCTTTTAATGCCTTACGCTGGCTACAATAATTATCAAAAAAAGATCATCTCAGGATGATTTGATTATGATTGTGTTTACAAAGCTCACAGGAATGAGTCCTCCACGAATTTCTACCAACAGCAGCCCGGATAGCATGACCACGGAAACACGATATGATAAAGCTATTTATCACTAGGTATATACTGTCAAAAATCTATGGAGTTTTGCCAGTTCAATGCGATAAATTGCTCTATCATATCGTGTTTCGGTGGTCATGCCAGCCGGGCTGGTAGTGTGGCTAATATTTTTATTTAACGAAATTTCAACAGTTGCCTGGGTGCCACTTGTTGCTGGATGAGGGTGAGATAATAACGGCTAGGAGCCTCCCCGCGCCCCTGGCCCGACACTGACACCACACCAATTAAAATTGAACTCCTGGTCGATTTGTGTAGATGAAGACGTTTCGCAGCAAATGGCCAAATATGAAACGGCAACTACGATTTAGTTATGTGGCACGCCAGAAAATAAATGCCTGTCTATTTTCTCCATTCGGGTTATTGGGTACAAGTTTTCTCTATAAAAGAACCATGATCCACCAGAAATCCAAAGATGATTCGCATCAGGCAGGCGGCCGGCTGCAAGACCTAAGCCAGAACCTTGAGCAGTCTGAATTGGAATGTTGTCATCCCAACTCTTACCGTTCATCGGTTTCTTGTCACGGTCCTTTTCATCACTTTTCTATACATTGATTTATCACAAGAATCTTTCTGGCGTGATGCATGATGCGAATGATTAAGGGAGTGGAAGGGCTGGCCGTAATTTGTGGAAGATGAAACAAACGGCCGAAGTCGTTTTTGGTAAACTAGACGTAAACCATGGAGTAGAGAGACAGCGGTTTTTTTTACTTTCTTACCCGGTGTTTGCAATTTTATGCTGGCACTGTAAAGTGCACCTACGTAGTACGAGTTTAAGACCAAATTTGATCGTTTATTTCGCTGTAAATGAGCAAAAGCAGGGCAGAGAGACAGGTGCGGAGGGTGCCGCCGGCGCAGCCGCACCGTCCTTCCGCCATCTTGCCTTCTGCCACTATTTATATGTTAATTCGAAATTTAATTAGCAGCAAAAGTATAAACACACCCTACTATTATTACACGCCGTACCATAAAACTAATAGACTTCTATTAACAGTTCCGCCTATGATGTTAATTTTATGGAATAATTAATTTTATTACTTACAACTGTAAGAAAAACGTTAAATTTGTGTTCTAGAAATAACTCAATTTTGCCGTTGAAACGTCGCTTGTTAAATAGATAAGAGATACAAATCAAAATATGTATAAAGTCTTACTGCCGCACTCAGAGACGTCAAATAACGATAAGATCTATGGTCTAGATTTGAATGAAAATTTTTGACATTAAGTACACATTAAAGTTATTTGACGTCTCTGAGTGCGGCAGTTATTGTCATGAAGAAAATGCAATGTCTGTAAGTGATTTTTAAATTATGTTTCCCTTGTATTAAATGAGTGTGCTGGCAAAATGTAAAAGTTCTTTTGTTTGTATTATTTAAATAATTACTCTGATATTTGCCCTTGCAGTGGATAGGCTTGAGCCGCTACGAACACACGAGACAGATATAAACAACCAGCCATTATTTTGTGATTAAAATAATTGCTCGCTTCCAATTTCAAGAATTGGGGGAATGAACTTATTACATATCCCAAGACGCTTTTTCATCTAATTGCGCCCTTATAATGGTCATTAGCCTCTTCACATAGGTACATACATATATCACACCTATTTATTTCCGAAGGGCCTAGGCAGATATGTATTACATACATACATAATTCACGCCTATATCCCCGAAGGGGTAGGCAGAGGTAAACTAGCACCCACGCTTCGCCAATTATGCTAGGTCCCATGTAATAGGTGGCGAGCCTATTGCCATATATCGGGCACAAAAGTCGCAGTACTTTGCTAGGTAGTAGGTATAAGAGGAACGCTGCTGCCCATTCCTCATCACTGATTTATCCTTAGTCGCCTTGTACGACACCCACGGGAGAGATTTGGGGTGGTGACAATTGTATTCTACTCTGCCGTCACTACGCGGCCGTATTGACACCTACATATCGCTAATTATGTTAGGCCGCAATTGAAGAAAGCAAATCTCGCATCACGAATTCAGGACATAACTATTCGAAATATTTCTGAACAATATTTCTTCGACTTGATAAAGTTTTGATTAATTTAAACGCGAAGTTTTCAAAAACAACCTATATCAACAGTCTTTAGTCTATATTTTTAAAAAGATGACTTGTCTTCAAATTTATTTATTAAAACTTTTTAATAAATAAATCAATTTTTATTATAGTTTTGTAGACGATAAATAATGAAAAAACATTTTAGCTTTATTGTTTCCGCAACAAACTTTCAACAATAAAACATTCATGGTTCAGTAGTTACTATGTGTGGGGTGTTGGATTAATTATGTTGTTATTTTAAATTTATAAATAGGTATCTAGTTACCTACCACACAAAATGTATTGAATAGTCGACATTATGTTGAATAATATGCATTGGGCCTCGTATAGAAATGAAAACTAACAGCCGTACTCAAAGACGTCAATTAACGGTAATGAGAAAAAAAAGTCAATTCAATACTAGTCGTTATTCTTGCCGGGTCTATGGTCTAATTTTGATTGATGTTTGAGTCTGAATGTGACAGTTAGTCTCCTTGCACGAGCTATGGCTCTTGAACATAAACACGTCTGTTTATCCCCGAAGCAGTAAGAAGGTTGCCAGCCAATTGCCATTTAGCACAGTATTGCTTAATGGTATGCCAGACGCTATCATCCCTATAACCTTTAGTCGCCTGGTATGGTTCGCAGGAGAAAGGTTAGGTGACAATAAAATAGTAGTATTCTACTCTGGCGTCACCACACGTCATGGCGTTTAGCTATTGGATAACTATATAGACAAACTTTGTATTCTATATACAGAATCATTTTTTCCTAAGCACGATCATTGTATTATGAAAACCCCGAATTACTTTTTTACATCCAATTCTTTAACAAAAAGACATACAGTCATAAACATTCAACATAGTAACTTAATACGGGGTCACGTCGGAAAGGCGACACACAATTTTGTGTGAAAAATCTAGTGGCTCGGTTACCTGTGTAGGTAATTACCATGAGAATATAAACAATAAAACAGCTCGACGCCAGACACTCGCCTCGTCTGGTGTCAGGTGTCACACGTCTCTTCTGACAGACTACTGAATAGTCACCTATGAACCCTTTAACGTTTTAGGAATCAGCTTGGCTCTCAACAGAATAACGGGGAAAAGGAGCGCGTGTAGTCATCCATCGCTCTTTATTAAGGTACTCCAGTACAATGGTCTATGAGTTTACCAGCAATGAACCAAAAATCGAAAATGAATTCGCGCTTAAATCGCTCAATCTAAACAAGCTCCATGTTTTTTTTAAGAAAACGTTTTAGAATTACCAAGAGAGCGAAAAGTTTTGTCCTTGATATTTATGTTTTAATTATTATTTGATTTTTATTAAACGGAAACACATTTTTTTTAACCTAAGTGTTATAAAAATTATAATCAACTATAAAACTTCAATTCCTCTTACTGCATAGACGGACGGAACCATTTTAATAAAATACTTAGAATTCCCGTTATATTTTCTTTAAGATTCTATTTTAGCTTCTGAACATTATTCATTAACGAATTTTACTGTTTCCTGTTACTGTGACAATACAAAACGTCTATGGAGTGTCGCTTTAAAATTTCTTTTTTTAATTTAAATTTTTTGTCCCGACGAAAAATATGAGTTTCTTTTTGCTATTTTTCTGCTGGTAGCATTGATTTTAAAGCAACATCCATTAATTCATTTATTTAGATGTAATCATCATAATAAGCAACTATTCTTTATTTACTGATAATTAATACATCAATATGTAATAAATAAGACACGGCAACCTTTATTGTCAATTGGAAATTAATTTTATTGAAAATGTTAAAAGTTGCTTATTTCCAAACGATTACTTACTACACAGACTACCAATAAAAGATAATCGAAAATTTAAGTAAGAAGTATGTAAGAAACTTTGAATAATTACTGCATGCATGTGTCTTCAAGAAAAAGTGTACGATTGGTTCAACAATTTTAGTCCAAGTCAGTGAATTTAACGTTTATTATTTTAATATTCAAAATGAATTGAAGAGATTTGACAGATTTTTATATTTATTTATCTAAACGACACTCACTTAAAAAAAATCTTTAATTCCAAAAATGGACTTCTATTTCGGATACTGATTCGTACAACAAATAAATACATTTTATCAAATGAGAAAACAAACTCCTACCGTCAAAGCGACACGGCCTGGCAGTAATTGAGTCAATGGCCAGACACGAAGATCGGCACGCACGTGATTTCAATATTTCATCTCAAAGGGACCATCCACGGTGCGGTCTCGAACTCACGCGTTCCACTCCTACAATTACGCGCTTGTGTCATATTTACAGCCCAGGTAATTGCCATTCAATTACGAGGCCAGCCTGCTGCGCGTGCGACAGGGACGGCCGACGGCCGAATGCGCCTCCGTCTCTCTCGCACGCGGCGTGCAGCCGGCCAGCCATCAATCATCAAACACCCCCCGCCGGGCACCAGTAGGGATGGGAAACGCCACAAAGCAAGAATCTCGGTTCAACAATGCTCGATAAGTGGACAGAGGCCACGCTAGATTGATTTTGAACGGTTTAGAATCTGTCAAGTTAACTTGTACGTATCCGCGTATGATCGGCCTATCGCAAAAGTTAAACGCTGTTTGAAAACGATAGTGTTGAAAGATTTGTTTTTATTTTAACAAAATTAAAAGCGCTTTTCTTTTAAAAAAATAATTGTCAATGCCATAATCATGCCATTTTGAGTAGCTACACAATATTTCGAAGGATTTTTTTAAGTTGTGTCGTTTTTTTTTAAATGCACGTCATGTGCCTACGCCATTCTTTCCATGGGTCAGACACCACTGACTCACATCAGCTATTATTCTTTTCCTCTTTTATTTCTGCCACTTCGGATCCCAGCATTTTGACTGATTTGCTCAGATAATGCACTTCTGAGATTTCTTCATAAGACTAATTTCCTACTATTCGCGATAAGTTTATATCAAATTCCCTATTTACAAATGAAAATTTTCAGAATGCGAAATAATTCCTTAATATCGATAACAGGCAATCCCAGCCCTTGCCGTCACAGGTATGCAATCTTGCTCGATAGTCTCTATACCTTTACCCTGTTGCACTTAGATTCCAGTTAGGCCGAGCATTTTGCGCCGTATTTCAAATTGTGCTAAATTGGCGACTGCGCCGATACCACTTTATTAAGGCAATTGTATTTCGGTACAGCTTAGTACTTCCATCTTCCATGCTGGCCTGGGAACGAAAAATGACGTAGAAGTCAGCCTAGACTCACTTCAGGGGTATCGTAAAAGTCGACTAAGGGAGATTTCCTTGACGGACCCGAATTAGAATGATGGTGCGCAAACTACCAACAACAGCATAGCCAAAGAGGTTTCATGTCAGGCAACAATCAGCAGTACGGATTGTAATGTTGTTATCCCAATACGTCTAGAAGTTCATTAAAATTTGTCTATATTTGTATTATAAACTAGCCTCTATGTAATATATTATTATGTAAGCAACATAAAGTATAATGTAATTAGGGGGCGAAGAAGAAATTTTCTCGATATCTGTTTAAGGTTTAGTTAGCAGGCTCTACTAGCCTATGTTGGCAGTTGGACGCTGTAGACTTGATGACTTGTTTCGGAGATACATGTCGAGTATTAAGTAACTCACTTATTTTTGATTTATGCAGTCAAGTAAGGGACAGCTTGTTTGTAAATGTCTCCGCCATGAATGATGGTACTTTATGTCTTCCGGATACACTAGGAAATATTTACCGTTGGAATATTCTCATCGTATATCAACACGACTCTTCAAATTGAAAGATTTAAAATTCAGGTTATTCAGGTTAAGTCCTAGCCGTAACCATGGGCCTGTATAAGAACATAATAATAAAAGACGGATATGTATAAAAACAATTTAGGCTAGTATTTGTAGGCGAAAGGATTCTCAATATTTATGTAAGTTTTTAAAGTCGGGGTCCCACTTTGCGGAAATTATTCCATTGCGTTCAACTGGGTGATACTATTTAGGTAGACACAGTGTTGCAGTTTGCACGCCTTCTTAAGCTCGAAGGGTTTTAACAGGTGTATTAACGACCCAAATTTTACCAGATATAGACCTCATTAGGGGGCGAAACTATTACTCTATACAAGGCAAGTTAATCGCAGTATTTGTAAGTGGTTTACAAAAAACAATGCTATATTTATAACCCTTAGCCACCTTGTATGAAACCTGTGGCAGAAACCTATAGGGACGGCAGAGCAGAATACAATTGTCACCACACAATATGTATAACTTCTGCGGCAACTAAATACCCTATACATATAAATGCTTATGGAATACACACATAGGTACCTACATTTAAATAAAACGAAAGCCTCCATGAATCGGCTAATTAAGATATTCGAGGGAATTAAATAAAGACTGACTTTTTCATACACAGTAATTTAAAGTGTAGGTACCCAGGTAAGTGGAAATATCATTAGGAGATTTTTCTTGGAAAAGCGCGCGCTAATGAGTAGGACTCCTGCTCGCAATTAGCCATCTAATTAATCACTACGGGTTCTCCTTGCACTCAATGTAACTCGGACATCTCGGAGCTTTCAATGTACCTATTCCGCGTTTGTGTTTCGCAATTAAAGCACAGACCTACTGCACAAGCCAATTAAGAATTGGAATAGTTGTCAAAAAAATGTTTGCTCTAACGAGGAGGTAATTTTAAAATAATCTTTTATTTTTTTAAATAAAGGCCAACGTTTTTAATTGGCTACAGTTGTATAGGAAAGTCGTATAAGATATTATAGCTACATTGAATGAGTAATATTTTGACGGCCGGCTTGGTTGAATGCTCAGATTGCTGGGTATTGGCCGAGAGGTCCCGGGTTCGAATCCTTATCCTCGAATATTTGTTCCCGAGTCATGTTTGTGTGTATGTTTATGTATAGTATATTTTAAACATTTATAATACAAAATTATTATGATATTAAAAATAATGTCTGTCATATAGTATCCATAACACAAGTGCTTAGGCTACTACTTACTTTGGGCAAGATGATAGGTGTGATTGTAAAAATAATTATTTATTATTTTATTCATAGTGTATAAAAAAATAATGAACATGAGCATCTGATTCTCGTCGGCAGTCTGATATAAGTAACTCATCATAATTATATTAACGATGACATTGTGTAAATTTCAATTATTTAAAGGGGATTGTAATAATTTAATGTAAATAAAATGATATTTAAATAGTAATTTAACAGGTAATTAACAGTTATGTGATTCCCATCGTAAACCACACACACAAAACAAGTCCCCTCCTTTGGCATTATTTTCGCTCTTATTCCAAGGAGTTAAGGTTCTTTCGTAAAACGGACCATACAATAGGAAGCAAGGTTAATGGTAGCAGGGTATAATAAGAACTACGTAAATACTACATAAATGTTATTAATTTCCTCGTTCTTCGTCCAATCAATGTCTATGAGTAGTTTGCTATTAGTTGGCGTAACTTTTCAAGTTTACACGTGTGTGCAATTAATACCTGAACCGAATAAATATAATCAATATATTAACGGATATAGAACTTTAGACCAAACCAATTAAATCCGTTATTAACATACCAAGCCATAATTTGCAAAAATATTTTATATGTTGAATACCTATGTTGAATACACAATGCTTCGAAATATTATTTGAGTTGTTTTTTGTTTGTTTTTTTAATGGCAGGAAAGGTGGTTGTGTGAGTATTTCAACCTATAATTGGCGGCCTACCTATAACGGCCGCCTTGGTCGAATGCTCAGATTGCTGGGTATTGGCCAAGAGGTCCCGGGTTCGAATCCTGGTAGGGGCAAACTTTGTGATGACCACAAATGTTTATTTGCGAGTCATGGTTGTGTATATGTTTATGTAGTATATTTTCAACATTTATATATATAATTATATTAAAAATATATCCGTCATCTAGTATCCATAACACAAGAGCTCAGGCTTCTTACTTTGGGCTAGATGATAGGTGTGAGTGTTTAAAAAAAAATCTATAATTGTTCGTCTGTGTTGTATGCACGAATTGTATGTACGATGTATTGGATAGTCAGTTGCACTGACTGTCAGTTCTGGCATCATACAGTCTACTGCAGAGTACAGTTTTCGTTTCATACAAGAGTTTCTGACTTTAAATAATTTAAAACCCAATTGTTGTGTCGTACAAGGCGACTAAGGGTTAAAATAATGATAAGGAATGGACAGCAAAGTTCTTGTTGACTGTAGCATGCTTGTAGGTGGTTATTAAGCCTCCTACCCGTTTAGGCTAGTCTCAATTAACTCAATACTTCTTTACTTAGCTTTTTTTTATCAATAAATTGATAATACCTACTGTTAATTTGTCCACAGTGTGGCTTCTAAAAACTCAGATGATTTTTTTGACAACATTTTGTATAAATAATGATTAACTTCAATCATTCTGAATACAGGCTTCTTTTGAAAAGATTCTTCCCAATCTTTTCCAGTTTGCTTATTTAAGGTAACCACTTAAGCGTTCCGTGTTATCTCATTCAAACTCAAATAGGCGTGCCTACCATTTTCTATGAACTATTATCAGTATATTTGTATATTTACATTCTTCCTATGGCGCGTTGAAGTGTGACCGGCCCTTATGGGTACCAACAACATTGCCTTCCAATTAAGCGCATTACTGTTATCTATGCCCGCTCATTGCTGTAAGTAATGACGCCGTAAGTGGTGTAAGCAGGAGATTCATTATTTACTGTCACAGATTGGAGTCTGGCTCGCCCATCAAACGTATCCACACGTGTCACCATTCTCCCATTCGATATTAAGCTTTAAGTCTCGTGAAGGTGATTTGAAAATCGATTGGCTGCCGTTGACAATACTGCATATACGACCGTTAGTTTTTGTTAAAGACTTGGGTTATGATAATATATTTAACCTTGCTTTGAAGTGACGGTTGTCGATACCACTTATGAAAACTTTAAAATAAAACTTTTCAATTTGTTACCTCCGGTAGAAAAGAGCTTTATTGTATTATTGTTGTTAGAAAGTATCGAGTTATCACTCGCTAGTTTGAATCTCGTTCGTGCTTACTAACACACGATAAGGTGTTGGTCATTGTTATTCACCAATCAATATCGGGTAGTAAAAAAAATGGTGCATGGTGCATTCGGCCTGCGATTGCGTCAACTAGGGAATGTTCGCTAAGGCTCCAGTTTCTTTGTGCTTCAGAAGGCACTTTAAACCGTTGGTCCTGCTGCATCTCCAGTCGTTAATATCCATTTATCCGCATTGGGCCATCGTGGTGTGTTATGTCCTTTTCTCCCTAGGTATCTTCAATCCACAGGGAAGGGCTGTGCCTTAGCAGTGGGGACGTTAAAGATTGCTGATGACTAGCAAATAGTGCCTGGTGGTGACGGCTGAGCACAACGTTATAATCACCATCCTTTATATTAATTATAATCAGAAACAATCCGCTTCTGGTACACTACCTGGTTGTTGGTAGGCTTTCTTTCAAGTTCGCCTGGTTAGCTACCACCATCTTATCAAAATCTGTCGCCATAATAATAATGTTAACAGCATTATTGTGTTCCGACAACTGAGATAAGATAGCCAGCCCCTCTGTGGTTGAGGGTTCCAGGTGAAGCTCGATTCCATCTTCGGCCCTTATAGTCATTTACCATCAAAAACAAAATCCTACCTATTCAACGCCTCTGAAGATGCCAATGGACTCCCTAATAATGTGTCTTAAATGGTTAGCGAAATTACACCTCTGCCTAGCTTTCCGGGCTAACTTAAATCGACTACACCAACATTATCCCCCAATTACATTGTAAGGAGGCTCGTTGAAAAAAAGACGTAATTACCGCCACTATCTCTCTATCCATTGTTCTCATCTATGCTAGGGTGACTATGTGTATACGTGGACACAGACAAAGTTGAAAATTAATTGGGGTATTAACATCGCAAAGATGAGTTATTCCGGTCTGATCCCGAAACCGATCCAAGGCTAATTATTCATCATCACCAGCCCTTTAATGTCCCCACTGCTGGGGCACGGGCCTTCTCTATGGATGGAAGCATATAGGGAGATTAGGCCATAACCCATCACGCTGGCCCAGTGCGGGTTGGTGGGTATTAACGACTGCAGATGTAGCCGGGACCACCAGCTTTACGTGCCTTCCGAAGCACGGAGGAACTCGAGATAAAAAATTTTTGGTCACCCATCCAATGACCGGCCTTAGCGAACATTGCTTAGTTTTCGCAATCGCAGGCCAAGAGCGCTATGCTTCTGCGCTAGCGAGCTCCTCCAGGATAATTGTAAATCAAACGAACTTACCTGAAGTGAAGTTCGATTATAATTATATGAGCAGCTTCATTCGACGCGATTTAAGCTTACATGTTGTAGTGGCGCCCCCAAGCGTCACCCTTGCACGGATTTTTAAAGATATTTTTATTTTTTACTATGGCAATATTAAAAAAGATAAATAAACGTTACTACTCGACCAGTCCGGCCGTTACGCTTCCTCATTATAGTTTATAGCCCGAACCTACCTACTATTCTGTAATTTTGTATTTTATATTTGTCTGGATTTGGGTTGGGATGGACATCTTTACAGATGTTGGGAGGGATCTTATAAATCGCGTCGAATGAAGCTGCTCATATAATTATAATCGAACTTCACTTCAGGTAAGTTCGTTTGATTTACAATTATATTTCGCAGCTTCATTCTTAGCGATTTAAGCTTACATGTTGTAGGATGTTTAGAGAAACGAATATAAAATACAACAGTATAGGTACCATTGGTAACCATTTAGTTAATAAAATGTTATCTCATGGCATTAATTCAAGAACACTAAGCTGATTTTTAGTATTCTAATTAAATTAATAAATAACCTTAAATTATATGGAGTGGTTCGATAACAAAGATCGAGTAAAATCACTATCAAAAATCTTTAATAGAGAGCTATTATAGAACGGAAAAAATATTGTTAGACCATCTAAAAACGATTTGATCTATCTTACTTAGACTAGCACTTATAAAAATAAATAGTGTTTTTATTTATTTTGTATGTTTAATCTTTACACAAATTATTGCGTCTATATTAGTTGATCCTTTTGGTAAATCTTACTATTTACCGACATGAGTTGGTTAAGTTAGGTTGGTACATGAACCAATGAATAGCACGAGCCGAGCGAGCGAAGCGAGCGTGCCGCGGCAGCGGCCGGCGAGTGCGATTAAGTTATGCTTTTATAGAAAAGTTACCATTTAATAGTTATTTTAACATTTCAGCAGGGACTTCAAATATATTCCCTAGAAGTTAAAGTATCGATCAATTTTATTTATTGTATGCCTCAAGAAAAAAAGAATCGATCATTAAAATAGATAACTATTTAGATTTTTTATTTTGTTATTATTATATCTTTGCTGTTCTTAGCAATTTAATCTAAGCTATTTAATAATTAAAACGATTATTTAAGTACCTACATGCCTTAGAATCTTGTGAATGATTCAGAGTTACTGCTGCAACCTGCAGCCTTCCGTATTACATCGATGCTAACCCCAATTTTATTGGCTGTCGTCATGAACCGCGTGACGGGTGCTTTGAGCGCCAAATGTAGATGTATCAACAAATTTTACGAAATTGTTTTTTAAAAGTAATAAATAATTGAACTTCTGAACCACGCGGAAAAAATGTTCTATTCAAATAATCTATGATACCCGTGGCGTGGGAACTACTAAGTACTACTTTATATTTGAGAATTTTGATAACGGGTTGATATTAATTTGGTCTTTACGTATAATATAACTATTCTGGTATAATAGAACTATTTCATTAAGGTTCTGTAAATTACTTTCAGTTTTATTAATGTATATAACCTATATATGTTTTGGACCCGATGTGCGGTGGCGAAATCTACACAGGTTGCTGTCTTTTTGGTTTCTATATTGAGATCTTTATTTGGCCACTGGTTTGAAATGTAAGACAGTATTAGGTTGGGTGCCAGCTGATATTGTATTTGGTCTCAATCTATAAACTCCTTTCATATATAATATTTTAATTCCTTTTATCTATATATATATATATATTTTTTTTTTTTTTTCAAATCCTTAATCATTATAATGTCTTATTAAATAATAAGGTAAGTGCCGATTTGTAGGAGTTTGAGGTACCGTACTTAGCCCCTCTGACAAACATTTCTGTGAAAAATTCGATAAATCTTGATACAGAGCCTGTGTGGTACTAGTTATAATTATCCTTACAAAATGTTACCCAACATTTCAACCTCCTTGTTGTATTATTTAGGTTCTTTTTTTTTTTTTTTTTTCTTTTTTTTTTTTTTTTTTTTACACTCACACCTAGCATCTAGCCCAAAGTAAGCCTAAGCACTTGTGTTATGAAGACTAGATGACGGACATATTTTAATATAATTATGTATATATGTTGAAAATATACTTCGTAAACATATACACAACCATGACTCGAAAACAAACATTTGTGGTCATCACAAAGTTTGCCCCTACCAGGATTCGAACCCGGAACCTCTTGGCCAATACCCAGCAATCTGAGCCATCGACCAAGGCGGCCGTCTTGGTCTTTAGGTCTAAAGACTAAGAAAGACAACTTAACCTGATACAGCGAGAGGAATCTAATAATTGAAATAATGAAAACCGTTAGCTAGTAGGGAACACTACAACCCCTTCAGGTTTATAAATCACAATCTTTTTTTTTTTTTTTTTTTTTTTTTTTAATGAATTAGTATGTAAAGCGCGAACGCGTAAAAATAAATATCACTAGAAATATATATCAGTATATCAGTAAAAGCATCAGTATTCCATGCATTGGGGTCACTCTGCCAAGTACGTAAATAGCGCATTTTGCATTTGACCGACCGACTTGCAAAAAGATCTACGTATATTAAAATTTGCCAAGCTAGCTTATTATTTCATTAAAGGCGTAATCACTAAGCTTCCATTCGGTGTCCGAAAATTTCATACACGATAAAGCATTCGCCTTATAGTTGTCTTGGTATTTATATAAGATAAAGTAACTATTCCATTAATGTCTTCACCCGGCACCGCTACCATATCTCCCTAGACACTTAATTTAAGTGGGGGTATTATTGAATGGTCAAGCAGTGGTCTGATTCTAGCTGTGATTATGTAATTATATATTTATGGTGTATAGCCAAGAATACTGTATTGCTAGTTGAAGTAATATAAGTAGTCTTATTAAACTTGTAAAATAGTGTAAATTCATTAACTGTTACTAATAAAATGTTGTAAATTGGCTAAAGAAATTTGTGGTTAGAGTAGAGAATATTCGAAAAACCATAGTTTTGATGCAGGAATCGAACCCGCGTTCTCGGCATTCCGGGCAGATGCCTTTATACTCGGTCAACCAAGCCGTTTGTTGTAAATAGTGTTTAATTTTATTTCTCTTTTCTATAACGTTAGTTCTGATATCATCTTTGTTGAATTAAAAAATAATACCCAGAAATGTATCATCCTTACTAGGCAAAAGATAGCTTTTTTCTTCCTTGTCTAGGATAAATCCTACAAATCGCAAGTTTAGCGATAATCTTGAGGTTATTTTGGCATGCATGATAATTTTGGCCAAAACAGATGATGTCATCGAATCAATATAAATTATATACATATAGTATGTTTTTTGTTCTAGGGCATTCCCTGACAGGTATAAACAACTTTCCAAAAAACATACATACATACATATATAAATCCCGCCTACATCCCCGAAGGGGCAGGCAGAGGTGAACTAGCACCCACGTCTAAAAAACATACGACGATATAAACCGAAGGGTAGAAGTTAAAATCGTAAATGCAGTCACAATATTATAATGGAGGTATTTTCAACAACTTTGTAAAAACTCACGGCGCCGCCGTACATAAACCGAAGTGTAGACATAACAATTTATAAATGCAACCACAATATTTAAAGCAAAGGTGGATCGATCAGACTCTTCTATGTTTACTAAAAAATAAACATCTTTTAACTCAATTGATTTATGCCATTAAACAGTCTTGACTTATAAATTTTGAAGCAGCAAAATCCTTTTAATAGCAATTTCGTATTATGTATGGTCGCTATGTGTTTTTAGATAATATGTGCCTAGGAAATCATTCTTGTTCACTCGTGACAGAAGTAGCGTAATCGACCAACACAATAAGTTAAGTACCTCTTATAACGGCGCCTGCGGAGGCGGCTGCGGGTAGGCCTGCGGCGGCGGCGGTACCGGCTGGTGCTGATATATCGCGCCCGCGCAGGTGTGCCCACTGCTCTCGCGGGCCTGGTGCTGGTCGCCCCGTATCCGGCTTCTCTTGATATAGGGTCTTGAAGTTCCCCGGTTTTTTTATATAAATAACTGACAAAGCTGCTTTGTCTTCGGTGTTCAATATAGAAGGAATAAAAAGAAAAAATCGCAATTTGATGGAATCAGATTTATTAATATGTTTTCCTTACCTTAAATATTTATAACTTAAATACTTTTAGAAAAAACCTTTTGAGTCTTGCTCAGGAATCTTGAAAAGGGATCTCCTTTTTTAAGACCTTGTGCGACCTTGCAGCTATATCCTGCTGAACTGAAGCAGCTCAACTTATCTCCGGATCGGGTGTGTCGCCGAGGATCTGAAGGGTCTCATCCTTGTGAGAACTTCTACGGACTCGGAAGTTGCCTCGAGCCGCGACGGAGGCGTCGGCAGTGGCGGCCGATGGTCCCTTGAGCGTGTACACATCATGAGATGTACTTACATGCGTCAACCTCGCTTGGCAAGGGACTGTGCGCTGAGCTCCGGCATGGAGCTATAAGAACATTGGTTCTTGAGAATATGTTAATAAGGATATATAGCCTTGGTATATGTAGGCATTCACATCTTATTTTAATAAGAACGACAAGAGCCCTGATTATTGGCAATTGCGCATTCTGTATGTATGTGACAGATACAACCCCGATTTTAGTTGTTCGCATCACGAAATATCCTTGGCATAAGTAGCACATCTTTTAATAAGAACGACAAGAGCCCTGATTATTGGCAATTGCGCATTCTGTATGTATGTGACAGATACAACCCCGATTTTAGTTGTTCGCATCACGAAATATCCTTGGCATAAGTAGCACATCTTTTAATAAGAACGACAAGAGCCCTGATTATTGGCAATTGCGCATTCTGTATGTATGTGACAGATACAACCCCGATTTTAGTTGTTCGCATCACTAAATATATTATTATGCTCTTTAATTCCTCTTCAGACGAATAAGCTTCTAGTTTTCGTATCTTCTTTCTTCGTTATTTTCTATAGTTCCCCATGTTGAAAGCCGTTATTTTTTTTTAAATTATTCGTAGGTAGGTGAGCTCCGTTGACGTGCGAAGGGTTCGGCACGGAAACACGTAATGAGGAAGCGTAACGGCCGGACTGGTCGAGTAGTAACGTTTATTTATCTTTTTTAATATTGCCATAGTAAAAAATAAAAATATCTTTAAAAATCCGTGCAAGGGTGACGCTTGGGGGCGCCACTACAACATGTAAGCTTAAATCGCTAAGAATGAAGCTGCGAAATATAATTATCATTATGTTACAATTACAGTCTGAATACCTTCCTTTTTCGAAGAGTAGTACAGTCAAAAGATAAAACGATTTAAATGTAAAAATACACACAACCGTCTCAGATTGCACGATAAATATGCGGCTTTCTTTTGTATCGCCCGAGGTAAAATCATAGTCCTTCCCAGGAAGTAGGATTTTCTTAACTTTATGGTCAGGCGTGACGTAATTATTATTTGTACGCCGGCGTATGCTATGACATGACACAGCACTTTAGTTTTAATATTTTTACGAAACTGTTCATAGACCATATAACAAGATGCTAAAACAGATACTGCAGGTGTTTGTGATAAACCTAAATTATATTTTTTATTTAATTTTAACATATATTTTTCCAAAAATATCAAAATTAAAGTAGTAAAAATATCGTTACCATTCCAAAATCATGGTGAGCCTAAGTTGTTGTGTTGTATGTTACTGCCAGTCGTGCCACAATTCATAAAACTGAACTCTAAGGTCTCGGCCATATAGATTTATTCTGACTGGCGATCCTTCTGAATATTTAAATTAATATTGATGAATTATAATTGATCATTGTTACGGAGCCCATTATCTTATTGAGTCATCTGCGTTCCTTTGTCTCTCTTTTAGTTTTTTTTTATATTCGATACATGTCTTCGTAGTTAAGTTATTATCGTTTATTATTGGCGACGTGCTACAAGATGTTCCATCTGTTGATAAAATTATAAATGTATTTTGACCTCTATTCCTCTTCTCGTCGTGATGAAAGTATAGTATGTTTATGGTTTCTTAGTTGAGGACTAATCTTAATTTTTTCAATTTTGAAACTTATCGGTCGTAAACGTAACAGTAAATAAAATACATACATAAATCACGCCTACGGGGAAAGCATAGGTGAATTAATTAGGTAAGTACTACAATTCGCCAACAATTTTCCCTTGTTTTTCACTAGATATAGGGGGCAAACCTATTGCATATGCTAGGCGTGTGGATCTCAGTATAGTGCTGATTATTCAAAGAGAACGCTTAAAAGAAGCAATCTTCGAAATGCTTCCATTGGGGAGGTCGATAGCACGATAAATTGTCGTCGTTATTCAAACCACACCAACACAGTAAGATTATTTAGAAATATGTCTGGAGTTTTTGGCGCCTCTTGGAAAAACTTGCAGCTGAAGCCACTTATTTTATCAAAAATATTACTAATCTTACAATACAATAATTTTTACTGACCCTTACGGATGTAGAAGTTAGCAACAAACATATTATTAGTGTTATATTTTTAAACATATTTTTATAAAAACCGCTCTTGTCTCAGAACCTTTTCAGCCTGTCGTTCTCCAAATTATAACGATATTTTTTTATGGACTCAGCTAAAGTTAATAACACGATTAGGATTTGACAAACACTTTGTACATACTCTATAAAAATACGTGTGTATTTGGCAGATCTTCGACGCGATATGAATAATAATATGGCATAGGATGCAACAATAATTCAACTATCCAATCAATTCTGAAAATCTGCATATTAAGCGGTATTTATCAAGAATCCCGCGTGTTAGTCCCTAGTCATTAAACGCAAGCTTTTGCCATGGTAATGTTATTCAATTAAAAGGCAATTTCGTTCAAGTTACATTTCTATTCTACCACACACAACACCGCGATCTATTTCTTCCGCTGACAAGAATAAATTTGAATAATTGTGCGTGGACCAGCGGCGTTAATTTTTAAAATAGAAATACTATTTAATTTAGCCCATACGCTTCAGTATCTGGGTTAATTAATCAATGACGCGCGAGGACTAGAATTGAAAACGACATTCTAGTGGTCCATTAATTTTGAGGTGAAAATTCAGAGCTAACATTAAAAGTTAATTTGGGAGGTGTCATGCGTTATACCGTTATGCAATGTTTCGAAATCGGCAACTCAATTATTTGGGTGCTACGTAGCTGTCTATCGGGGCTGTCCACAGTTTGGTGTAGAATTTTGAAATATTACGCCCGCTTATTTTTATACCCAAAACATTATCGACGGCCGCCTTGGTCGAATGCTCAGATACCTGGGTATTGGCCAAGAGGTCCCGGGTTCGAATCCTGGTAGGGGCAAACTTTGTGATGACCACAAATGTTTGTTTCCGAGTCATGGTTGTGTATATGTTTATGTAGTATATTTTCAACATTTATATACATAATTATATTAAAAATATGTCCGTCACCTAGCATCCATAACACAAGTGCTTAGGCTACTTACTTTGGGCTAGATGATAGGTGTGAGTGTAAAAATATTTATTTATTTATTATTATTTATTATTAAAACACATCTTGTATAGAATTCGGCCACCTTGCATACACATTATACACATACATAGGAGAATTAACTCGCCCCCTATTACATGAGACACAATAAGAGAAACTTGGGTGTTAATTCACCTACTGTCTACTTAAGAAAATGTGTCAGTGTCAGATATCACGTTAACATCGCGTCAGACTGTAGAAAACTGTAAAATATCTCTAATCGATTGTCAACCTTAACTTGTTTATAGTAAAGCACAAAGTCGACAGAGAAAATTTTAAGTATTGTGGCAAACTGGCGTGACTACCGTTCACTGTAACGCGTATTTCAAATCTGATATATTCAAATTTATCATATTCTGAGCTATGGCCAGCTCAGAATATGATAAATACAAATGCATTACTTTACACGACAAGCAATTAAATTGTTGAGACATCTTAAAGGCACTATTACAAATGAGACGCAGAAAGTATTCAATACAACAGTAATTAATGATTTGTATGTAGTAGGTACGCTAGTAATAGTAGTTCAATGGTAGTAGGTACTGATATGACCGAATTAAAGTGGATTTTTTTTTGGATTATGCCTATATTAAAGTCTCATTGAGCACTCAATTCGCAAAAGTTTCCATAACCAAGGCGGTTTATCACCAAACAGTGATATAGTAGACCTACCTTATAGGTTTATAAGAGAGCGTTTTGATTCTATTAATTTTTTGCAAAAATGCTCTTATTATTGTTTGATCACACAGAAATAGAGAGTCTGAAACGTTTTATTACATTTTCAATAACCTGTACTGTACACGAATCACGTGGCAAATTGATATCATTACCTAATTCTGTACAAATAGACGGCCCTATTATGAGCTCCCATCTCGTTTGCAAATAACGCGATCGATGTCTGGCGGCCCGATCGGCTCCATCAAAAGTCAGGCTCATTACTCAAAATCAATTAGCGTTATTAGTGGCGCGTCTTCGTTAGTCTGTGATGGAGGGTAATTTATTGGCATCTCTTAATTAGGGATAAGTCTAATTGGGGCTTACTCGTAACGAGCCTCTCGAAATCTGACGTCCCGGGTAGGGCTGCCATCTGTGGAATCAATAGTCTGGGACAAATTACTGTAAACTTTGCCGATGTCGATGTTAATTGGAGAAAAACGTGAATAAACCTCGTTAGATATCTAGAGGTGAAGAGGTACGACGTAGTGGGTTTTATTTCCAATATCGACGAGAAATTCTAATACCTCCTATTTTATTTCATATTTGAGTAACTGACGTTTTGCCAATTAGGTTAAGTCCCATATAATAGGTGGCGTGCCTATTGCCATTTATGCAAAAGGCTCGCCACCTGTTATTATTACATGGAACGGCCGGCTTGATCGAATGTTCAGATCACTGGGTATTGGCCAAGAGATCCGGGGTTCGAATCCAGGTAGGGGCAAATTTTGTGACGTACACAAATATTTGTTCCTGAGTCATGGTTGTGTTTATGTAGTATATTTTCAACATTTATATGTAGACATAATTATTAAAATATGTCCGTCATCTAGTACCTACCTATTCATAACACAAGTGCTTAGGCTACTTACTTTGGGCTAGATAGAAATAGCGTGGTGAATAGACACAAAATAAAAAAGTTTTTCTTGGTAGAATCCAGGAATATGAGAACAAACGAACTTCTTGAAATGAATGACGATCATTACTATATGAGTCGCTTCATTCGAAGATACAGGTGTGAGTGTAAAAAAAATATCGGGCAAGAAAATCGCAGAGGGTACATACATTGCTTGGTGACATAAGAGAAACGCTGCTGCCCATTACTCATTGTTGTCTTACCGCCGCACTCAGAGACGTCAATTAACTTTAATGAGTATTTAATGTCAAAAAATGACAATTCAAAACCAGTCGCTATTCTTGCCGGGTCTATGGTCTAGATTTGAATGAAAATTTTTGACATTAAATACTCATTAAAGTTTATTGACGTCTCTGAGTGCGGCAGTAAGTATTAAGTTATATTAAAAGACACCTCACCTCAAAGATTGCTTACATATTTTTTTCACCACACGGCACGTTTTCACGCTATCACACTAATCTAGAAAAGGATTGAATTGTAAATATTTACTTATATGTCTACAAGCTAATGAACAGACAAAGAAATACCGAATCCAGATCTTAACTGAAAAGCAGAAATATGTAATATCATATTTCAATCAGTAGCAGGGATACATACATACATACGTACGTCACGCTTTTCTCCCACGGGGGCACACTTCTTTCGCATCATCCAATCTCATTAATGTCTTCATGCATGCCCGTCGGTTTCGGGTACCTACTCTTGACCAGCGGGGTTATTTTGTAAGCCTCTTTCAATCGCTTTCGTCTACCTGTCACTCTCACTCATTGAGAATAATCGCAAAATGTGCGAGTGACAGGTAGATGAAAGCGATTAAAAGAGGCTTACAAAAACGGGGTTCTGGCGATACACTTCCAAAATTTAGCTCTTTACGACCGGCGATAGTTAATCGGTGCGGTCGGCGTGGTCGCTGCGGTTTAGGTCCAAACGGCCCTAAATAAAGGACCAAATAAAAGGAGTGCGGACAACGGCACGACCAGCCCTCGTAGCACGGGACGTGGACACATCTCCTTCGGGGGAAATAAAATCTTTTCCTCCCGCTCTGACTCCCACTGAATCCCGCGACAAAACACTGTCAAGTGGTGGAGAGACACTTGTCCACGTCCCCGTGCTAGGCCCGCTGGAGTACTGTAATCTGATACCCTGATGTGCCATACTGACAGAACTGGTCGGACAAGATCATGGTACATATAACTGTTGATGACGAGCGCGGTTGCTTGAAGCGAATTCAAGCCGTGGCATCTACCATTAACGGAAGCGTATTTAAAAAAATACAGACATACATTAACCACGCATATTTATTCCCGGAATGTAGAAAGAGGTTAATAACACCTACGTTTGGCCAAATGTTAGGTCCCATGGGGGGCGAGCCTAGTGCCATCTGTCGGGCACGTAAATTGCAGTATGTTGCTACGTGGTATAAGAGAAACGCTGATGTCATTGGGGGCGGTGACAATTTTATTCTGCTCTGTCTTCACCATACAGCAATGTGATTTCAATGGATACGGAGACGGTGTATTTCAATTTATTATTAAAAAATGTTAAATGCTCACCAAGAATTTTGTCTCCTTCAAAATAATTTTGATATAATGGTTTTTGTGATAATGTACTATTTTATTATTATTTTACATACATAAATAAATCAAGCTTATATCCCCGAAGGGGTAGGCAGAGGTGAACTAGCACCCATGTTTCGCCAATTATGTTAGGTGCCGAGCCTATTGCCATTTATCAGGCACAAAAGTCGCAGTACATTGCTAGGTGGTATAAGAGGAACGCTGCTGCCCATCCCTCATCACTGATTTATCCTTAGTCGCCTTGTACGACACCCACGGGCGAGATTTGGGGTGGTGACAATTGTATTCTACTCTGCCGTCACCACACGGCATTATTATTTTAGTTATAGCATATTCTCCATAGGTAAGGCCTGTGCAGTAGGATCATAGAAGCGCGATGATGTGACAAGGTACTACCATCACTTATTGTAAATCCACAAATTTCTTTGAAGGTTTAGGTGCTAGCGTAGGTAGCGTAGGTAGATGTTATTCACTTAAGTCACGATGAGAGTATAAATCTATTCAAAGCTTGCAATATTTGTTAACAACTGGCATGCTATTGACCGTGAATCGAATTCTAATAGCACTTTACATAATTTTTTATGCAAGATATGTAAGCTATAAAGTGGTCTATAAAAAAGCATAGAGACACTAAAAAAACTATAAATTTAAACATTATGTCATAATCTTATGACGAAGCCCATATAATAAACAACCAAATGGTCGTATTACCATAAAATTACAAATTAATAAATCATAATTATGCGTCTGCGTAAAATGGCATTTCAATTTTGAATAGTTTTAAATTAACATTCCATTATAAATCTTCATCTGCTTCCTACTCTGCTCCTAAAATTGTTTGGAGTCGCTACAGTATGTCAATTGTAATATCACCTCTTATATTTAGAATAGACCCAAATGAAAAATATAAGTTTATTCTAAAAATTTTCTTAATGCTTTAAAGGCTAATGTTTTAAAGTAGGTTTTGAAAATAACATTAAATAATTAGGAATTAAATATGACATCGTTTTCTTATACGTTCGGGCCAATTTATAGAAAAAATCAAATTTGGCTGGGAGGAGAGAGAAGTCGGATTGGCGAAGGTGAGAGGTGATATGCAAACTGCTGACGCGCGTAGTGGACGCATACGATAAGTTCCCCACTCGCGCAGTCACACAGCAGCAAGCGGAGCACGTCAGTTTTTAGTGGGTAGGCCCAGCACTCTGCAGGGAGAGTCCCACATAACCCCGGTCGGGCCCCACCCAGGCCGGGGTATGATAAAATCATTTTCTGACATAAAAAAAAAAAGAAGGTGAGAGGTGATATGTTGTGAATCCGTGGAATAAGGCTAAGAGTGCGTTGAAACCTATTTGAACCTATTTGAAAACTATTTGAAGAACTTAGTTTAAGGTTGTGTAGTAAGCATTTTGGCTAAATTATGGTTGATTTTTATTGATAATATAAAGGCAATATACGAGTATATAATTACTATATTTACCATATAGTTTCTAGGTGTAATACTTATCGCTAATGGTTGGAAGTTTATTGAGAAAGTTTATATTCGTAATTACTGCGTTCTTAATTATTATGATTTTAAATAAAATTGGATAGGTTTTTAAGGCCGGCTGGTTACCTGACACCAATCCTCATCCACTTGTGGGTGATTTACTTGCTGTTGTGCGAAGGATCCACGGTGCGATACTATGAGCTTCAGAAAACATACACCACAATATAAAATGATCAAGGCAAAGTTAGGAAAATGAAAATTTAGTACCCACTTACAATGCTAATTAAAGACAATAAAAATAACATCTTCCTCGTTAGAGTAACGTAATGTCCCAGTGTCATGAGTCACAGTTGAGATTTTAATTCGCATTTAAGCCTAACCTTACAATTAATACAACATTAATTGCAAGGTGAGGTTTAAATTCGAATTGAAACCCGAACGGACGTTAATACGGGAAAGAACAATCTGCCATTTAAGCCGGCCGTAAAGATCGCACGTTAATCCCAGCCCTCGTAGCACGGGACGTGGACACATCTCCTTCGGGGGAAAGAAAATCTTTTCCTCTCGCTCCAACTCCCACTAAATCCCGATACAAAACACTGTCAAGTGGTGGAGAGACACTTGTCCACGTCCCCGTGCTAGGCCCGCTGGGCGTTCAAATAAAAGCAAGTGGTGCGAGCCCCGCCGTACATTACCTTTAGCCGAGACGTCTCGGCCAACTAATGCTCACAATGTGTATTGTACCATTTAATATAATAATAACGTAATGAAACGAATCGCACGGGGCTGGGGGGCGCGGACGGGGAACCGGTCCGCGGAGGTCATCGGCTGCGAGCCTTCCGCGACCAGTGTTGCCAGCGTGGGATCCCCGGTGCCCAACTGCCGTCCGACTTTGGCCAATTTATTTGTGCTAAGCTAAGCGCCCGTTGTACTTATACAACACGTAACAGAAATCTATACTTATATTATAAAGCTGAACAGTTTTGTTTGTTTGGTTAAATGCGCTAATCTCAGAAAGGACTGGTTCAAATTGAAAAACTCTTTTTGTGTTGGATAGTCTATTTATTGAGGAAGGCTATAGGCTAACAATCGACATTAACGCGAGCGAAGCCGCGGGCGACCACTGGTAACATTATATTAATTCAACATTGCTTACTCCTTTGGCGATAAAGCCGTGATACATGTATGTCATCATCATCACCAGCCCTTTAACGTCTCCACTGCTGGGGCACGGGCCTTCCCTATGGATGGAATAAAATATAGGGAGATTGGGCAATGACCCACCACGCTGGCCCAGTGCCGGTTGGTGGGTATAACGACTGTAGATGGAACCGAGAAACGGCTTAACGTGCCTTCAGAAGCACTACGGAACACGTGATAATAAATGTTTGGTCACCCATCAAGATTATAGGGTCATGTGGATATTGAAATTTCCACCTGTCTCTTTGGTTGTTCTGAAAAAACTTTATTCAAAGGAGTGCCTGATTAAAGCACTATTACCTCTTTGGACCACTTTCCCATAATTTTTTGTAATATTTCTAGTTTATTCGATTTTAATTTTAACATTATATAAATGTTAGAAAAAATTAGTACAAAGATTTTGGTGGTTAGAAAAAGAATTTCGAAAAATTATGATCTTGAAGCGGGAATCGAACCCGCGTCCGCTGCTATCCGGGCAGGTGCCTGACCGCTCGGCCACCCAAGACACTGACGTGTCTTGGGTGACCGAGCGGTCTTGTTCTAACCACCAAAATCTTTGTAATATTATATAGTAGTTTGTTTTTATTGACAGTATTGTTTTAACAAATTGCTAACTTTTAAAATAAATCTTTAAATAAGTATACTGCTTTCCACATCTTTGGACATTTTTGGAATGTTTCTAATAATATTTTGTGCATAGGTAACATAATCTTAATATTTGATGTTTCACGGAAGGCTACATAATAAAATGCTAGTCTACCAAAAGCTGGTAGGTATGTTTTACTCGGAATCACACGACACATTAACGTCCCTAGTTTTTCCGACTCGGCCCGTCACGTCTAAACATTAAATGCCGTTTCTGTTCGTCATTTATCTTGTGATACGTCCACCTGTACAGGACATTAGAAGTGTAATGACCTAGTAGGCCGTGAACGGTCAGTATAAATTACGTTTGTCTATTTAAGTAAATGGCTGTGCAATGTAATATTGAGATATTAAATCACTTCTTTTAGTAGCAGTTAATGCGGTTATATAAGTAATTTAATTGCCTTTGCTTATAGTTTAATGTATGTTTGTAAAAAAAAATAGTACCCTAATAAAGTAATATATACACAAAGTAGGTTGCGGAGGTTACATAACTTTTTCAAAGGCCGCCCTTTAGACAGGTGATATAAACATCGCTCATAGGAGAAATAGGAACTAGTGGCAAATAGGTGTTCGTTTTTGCCACTAGTTCCTATTTCTCCCACCGTTCCCAGGTAACCTGTAGTCGCGTAGCATGTTTCCTCTTTAATTCATATCATCCTCCCGAAAAGTGACTAAAGGGACGAGATGAGAGACTTAGGTTAGGTTTTGGCTTAGGTTTGTACAGTACAGCGGTACAGCGGTGCAGCCGGCCGCTTACCTGACACCACCCCTCTTAGAGTATACTGTTGTTGGTGGCTTGCCCTCCAATATTCTGGTGCCCCAGTGTAATTATTGGAAATACACCGAACAATCTCCCTTAGTCGACTTTTACGACGCCCATGGAGTGTGTTGGGACTGGCACGTTCTATGTTATTTTTCGCTCCGAGAAAAAGAAAATGAATAAGTGACCTCTGTCTAACCCCATAGGAGAAAGGCGTGAATTTATGTGTGCATGTTCATCGAATTATAATTTCGTCGAAACCCCTTCTAACACTAAAACACTAAACCATAGATAGCACCCGCATATTTAGAAGCCCATAAAAATAATGGTATTTAGTCTCCTCCGAATTCAATTTTACCCGATAAACGCGCAACCGTCGCCTGGCAACCCGCCATCGCTATGGTAATGCGCCGACGCCGCCCGCGCGTATGTAAATGCACCATTAAGATTATACTAATTGAAAGCCAATAAATACAACGGCTATGAATATTAATTTTATTTGAGTTCGCGCACCCGAAGACCTGTTTTGGATCGCGTGCGACCGATTGCCGGTCGGTAACGATATTTCATCAATACTCAAGAATGCCGACGGTAATTAGTGAAAGTTGTTTGGGGCTAATATAGATTTTAAAACCAAATTTGTCTTGTAAAGCAAGCGAAGGGAGTTTACTTAGTGGCAATTGCGCGTGTCATTGGTTGAATAATTGGAGGTGTTGAAGCTATTATTGAATTAATAAAAAGTTGCCGACCACTCTCTCCCTATATTCTTCCATCCATAGGGAAGGCCCGTGCCCCAGCAGTGGGGACATTAAAGGTCTAGTGATGATGATGACGACCACTTTGGCCCAGTAGTCAGATGTGCGGATGAAACCTCTTTCTTATTTTTAAAGCATTTCCTACGTAAAGAAATGTAATATTGTTTACATTTTCTATTTATCTATAGCTGGCTGGAGTATAACCACGTATAAACTACAGACTAGACGCACAATGCTGATGTTTCATGTCAGCTGTGAATTTAAAAAAATATTTAACAGTAATAAATCAACTTTTTCATCCCACCATCTCGGAAAAAGCGTTTTTGCTCTTCGATATCTGAGTGCAAAAGCCGTTTTTATCCTCTAGAGGTTAAAGTAAATTTGAATTTAGAACATCGTGTGCAATGAGTTTGTGCATATTTATTTATTTATTTCTACCTCCATGGTGCCGAAATTGTCATGCAACCTATTTTAATTTGTTAAAAACTCAGACTCGGAACCTTCTTGGTGTACTTTTTTTGTAATTTGCTTTGCGCGCGCCATTTTCTTTTCACTTCATAAATTTGTTAAAACCTAGGAGTTCCGTGACCGTCAATCAGCTTGGCGTTAATCTTGCTTTAAGCATTTTGATCGTCTACCACGCTTGCTAGATGCTTGAGTCAAGCAATTAAAAGCTTTTTAGGTCTGTTTGATTTGTTTACGCTAGCAACGGAACAAAAACATACTGAAAGTCAACGTGCTTGACTCAAGCTGATTGACCGTCTCGGAACTCCATTAGGGACGGTAATTTTTATTAGGTACTTACAGGTGTGTCTGGATGAATGTTGCTGGTGTGGCTGGGTGGATGGGTGGCTGTTGGAGGTGTGTCTGGGTGAATGGGTGTTTTGTGGGTGTGTCTAGGTGAATGGGTGTTTTGTGGGTGTGTCTGGGTGAATGGGTTTTTGTGGGTGTGTCTGAATGGATGGGTGAGTATTGTGGGTGTTTCAGGGTGATTGGGTGTTTTTTGGGTGTGATTAGGTGGTTTGTGGGAGTTTCTGGGTGATTGAGTGTTTTTTGGGTGTGATTGGGTGTATTGTAGGTGTTTCTGGGTGAATGGGTGTTTTGTGGGTGTTTCTGGGTGAATGGGTGTTTTGTGGGTGTTTCTGGGTGAATGGGTGTTTTGTGGGTGTTTCTGGGTGAATGGGTGTTTTGTGGGTGTTTCTGGGTGAATGGGTGTTTTGTGGGTGTTTCTGGGTGAATGGGTGTTTTGTGGGTGTTTCTGGGTGAATGAGTGTTTTGTGTGTGTTTCTGGGTGAATGGGTGTTTTTTGGGTGTTTCTGGATAAATTGATGTTTTGTGGGTGTTTCTGGGTGAATGGGTGTTTTGTGGGTTTTTCTGGGTGAATGGGTGTTTTTTGGGTGTGTCTGAGTGGATGGGTGTGTATTGCGGGTGTGAATGTTGTAGGTGTTTCTGGGTGGGTGTTGAGAGCGTGGTTGGGTTAATGGGAGTGTGTTGTGGAAGTTTCTGGGTGAAAACAGAAACTGTTGTGATTGTATTTTTTTTTTGTATTTTGCAATTTCCTCGTTGGGGGGGATGAAAAGTTACGTGTTGCACTCGAGTGCAAAGATTTTTCACCTTGTGCTCTTTTGATTCCCTCGCTATTGCTCAGGATTCTAATTTTAGAATCCTTCGCTAGCTCGGTCATCAAAATTGAGCACGCGGTTAAAAAACAACTTTGCACTCACGTACAACAAATAACTATTAAAGATTCCTATTAATATTTACTTTCGGCAACAAATAACTATTAAAGATTCCTATTAATATTTAGGGCAAGTCACTTTGTCTTCGACTAATTCACCTTCCTTTTTATGGGCTTAAGTTACCGTTGTGAATTAAATATATGACACATAGCCTTAGGTATACATTACAATATAATACCACACTCGCTCAACGCTGTTTGGCACGTCCAAAATTAGCACTCGATAATTAATAAGATAAAACCAACAATGGTATGTTTTTAAGATTTTTAAATTGCGATGTAATCACCGTGGAAGGATTTCATATTGTTTCGGTGTAATTAAGGGTGAGGTCTTCAAATAGCATAAGACTGTGTTATCTCGCACACACATACATCACACCTTTCTCCCACAAGGGTAGGCAGAGATCACTTCTTTCCACTTGCTACGATCCTTACATACTTTTTCAGTCTTCATGCATGCCTGTCGGGTTCGGGTACTCTTGACTTGGTCCTTTTTTTAATAGACTTTAAATTAGACTATGAATTATCCGCCTAGGCCTTCCCCTTCCCATTTCTCCATTAGCTTCCGCCACATAAATCCTTTTTGTCATTCTACATGTATTATTAGTATGGATGCTGCGGCACTAAAGATCTACAGTTTTGTAAAAGTAGGCCGACAAATTTGGTAGCGTTATCGATTCTTATTGATTTCGCTCGGCAACAATCGATTAATCAATAGCCCATTTTCCCGCAACAGTAACGTCGCGTCGCGATGTCACGTCAATCCCGGTCAGATTGTCGATTACGCAGGACAAATCAATTACCGCTCGCATTCCACCGGCAGCGGGCCGACGAATACTCTGTCACGATCCTATCTCCGATGACGAGCCCCCTCGTCGAATATGCCACGTCGTCAACGGAATGCAGAACATTGCGGCGCAGGCTCGACGCCGACGCACCAGATTCGCACACCGAGCGCAATGGATGACGCGCTTCAATCAGCCGCCCGGGGATTCCTCGCATTCGGACGCACATCTAGATCCAATCGGCCTCAAGTATGGCTCGGTGCTGAGCCGTCCGCGCCGAGAATTCTCGCCCCGATACCTGCAGATACCGGAATGTTATCGGTGCGTTACATCGGAACTTTGATTCGACTGACAGTCTGTCCTACGCCACGGTACACAGTAAACCGCTATTGAAACGCGGTAAATTAATTGAAACGGAGCTCTATGAAATATAAATGACCCATAACTACATCCTGCGGTAATCAGCTAATTGGACATGAATTATTGATCCCGTAAGTGGTAGTAATAAACGGTTTGCAGGCGAACCGGATAGTGATCGTGCTCTTGCATTTTTTTGTTCTAGCTAATTAGCCGTAGATGTTAACATGACTGTGTTTTGTAAAAACGAGAACGATTTACAAAGCGTTTTATTCCGCGAGTGTTGGCGTAGGCCGCGCCGGGTCAATGTCGGTCTCGTGCGGTTATCCTCCACTAGCGAGCCGAGGTCGACTAACTGCTAATTATTTTTCGACCGATGTCATTGCAACATCTTGTGCTTAATGGGGACTGACTAAGCACGGTTTGGTAATCACGTGGCATTTTGTCGCTGTCACAGTAATGATGCTTGTAGGTAAGTGCCATCATAATCATCACCAGCCATGTAATGTCCCCACTGCTGGGGCACGGACCTTCCCTATGGATGGAAGAATATAGGGAGAATAGGCCATAACCCACCACGCGGGCCCAGTGCAGGTTGGTGGGTATTAACGACTGCAGATGATGCATCCGGGACCAAAGCTTATCGTGCCTTCCGAAGGACGGAGGAACTAGATATAAAAAATGTTTGGTCACTCATCCAATAACCGGCCTTAGCGACATTGCTTAGCTCACTGCGCTAGCGAGCTCCTCAGGCAAGTACCGTTAGAATTCTTTCTACAAGATTTTTGTTTAGGCCTTTATGACGGCGCACGCGAAGGGATGCGCCCACGCACGGCGAGGCTCGATTTTATGTTAATCGAAGAGTCATGTCGCCAGTCGGCCGATACGTATGCCACGGTTAGGCTCAACAGTCACAAATACATTAAATGCACCATTATCCACAGCCAACAGTTTCACTTTTACGACTTTACACTGACAGCTCGTAAATAGAGTTTATACAGTTTCTATTGCATCCTTATTTGTGCAAAAGGTGGTACCAGTATGGTACCGGGCAGGCAAATGCTGTTTCTCATTGAAACAATAGCGCTTTAATAGTCCGTAATGACAGAGGTTTCGGTTTTTGAATTGAGTTGCTCGTATACCTACTGTGAAGCATTTAGTGCAACATTTAGTACAACATCAGGCTGATTACTTACCTCTGTTGCTAAATATTCTCGAATGAAATGAATGAAAGTGTTGCTTTTGCGATTATGTATTGTAACGATGAGCGTGCAGTGATGGCGGAGCAAAATGTAATGGTCACGATTACCAATCTCTCTCTTAAGCGTCATATAAGGCGGCATTAAGACAGCGATCAGCAAAGGGCTGCAGCGTTTCTCTTATACCACCTGCGTGTTACGTCCCCGATAGAAGACGGTAATAGGCTAGTCAGTTAGTCACCTATTACATGGGCCCGAACATAACTGGCGAAACGTGATTGTTAACACACCGCTGCTGCCTTATGTATGTATGTAAGTTAAGTATAATAATAAGAAAGTAAATATTCTTTACAATATTTACAATTTAACAGTTTCAATTGTTAACAGAGCGCCATGTGAGAGAATGACATTCTCTTACGTAATAAAACTTCCGGACCAATTTTCCCTCATAATTTAATTTTCTACTCAGAGGTGCACTAATTTTGTTATGGCTTCAACATCTGAGGCACAACAGAGACTATTCCGGAACGCTATTGCTCGAGCTATCCTTGTGTCTACAGTTATCATTAGGAGAATGGTGATTAAATAGCTGTGTCTGTGGTGTGTCCCTTTAAAATTTACCATTGTTACTTGGCATTTCCGAAGCATGGAGCTCGTATAGTTTGGTTGTAAGGATCGACCTACGCAATAGAACAGTTCTTAATTCGGTTTTTTATTGATATAATTTAACATAGGACATTAAATCTCTCAAGATAAATAGTCAAAATAAAGATAAACAAATGTTTTTATATTAACATAAATCGACGATAAACACGTGAGAATTTACACATTTTAATGTGTTAATTAAATATGGCCTTGCTTTGAACAGCAGGGACTTTCGTAAAGTATTTTTGTCTTTGTCTTTCCTGAGATTATTTGTTGTTTTGCGCGAATTTTTGAGATTAACTATTTTAAGCCTTATTACAAGGACTTTACTAGTTGTCTTAGCAGAGACCATTTGGTATGTATCGCTGTTGAAACAAGAGTTAAATGGTTTTTGCTTCGAAGTGTGATGATACGGCTCAAATCCGGAAACACCTCGGCTCACCGAAGCACTGGTTACTGAAAGAATTTCCTGCCGAATTTTATTAGGTAAGAGCACACAACGTTTATGTGCTCTTATTTATCTAACTTATTCTTATAAGCCAACTTTCGTAGTTATTAGGAACATGTAAAATAAGAGAAGTTTTTTCATCGAACCGTGCCTTGGTCAAAGGTGGTGGTAAAATACTAAATTAATTAACTGACAATTTTAATCCTCAAAAGCTTATCTATAATTTAACATACGTTACAATACACAAACGCGTGTTATTTGCATATTATAATTGATTGCTAGTATTTCCTAATCAAGCCAGTTGTTTTAATTGGTTTGGTGCTTGTATGAAATCTATAAGTATTAATTATTAATCCTTTAATTATAATATCCGTATTGTCAAAAAGTAAATTGAATTCAAGTCCATTAGAAATTATTAATGCCTTCGCTCGTTCGCAATGCAAACCGAAACTTACCTGTCTACGTCTTGAGAAGATTTGTCACTTACCTGGAAAAAAGAAAAATATTAATTAATTAATTGTAATACTTAATATCGAAAACCATACAAAATTAATCATCATCGTACAAAAAAGGAAACAATTGCAAAATGATAACGAAAGTTACTTCAAAGACTATAGTTAACGTGTGATTATAAGAGTCGTACCTGCCATATGGGAGCTCCCTAGCGCAGTAGCATAGCGCACTTGGCCTGTGATTGCATAAACTAAGCAATGTTCGCTGCGGTCATTGGGTGGGTGACCAAAAATTATTATCTCGAGTTCCTCCGTGCTTCGGAAGGCACGTTAAGGCGTTGGTCCCGGCTGCATCTGCAGTCGTTAATACCCACCAGCGAGGGCCAGCGTGGTGGCCAATCTCCCTATATTCTTCCATCCATAGGGAAGGCCTGTACCCCACCAGTGGGGACATAAATAGGCTGGTGTGATGATATTATTTTAACTTTTTGGGTCACTTAAATATTGCTTTATTTTAGCAATACAATTATTATGCTCACACGGGTAGGGTAACCTACTCAAAAACACGGTAAAACAGCAAATTATCCACTGTGTCTTATCAAGAATTAACAATTCAAACAAAACTGTGGAGGTAAGCATAAGGGTCTTCTAAACACAAGTATTAATTAAGAGGGTTGAGCCACTCTGTCTCTAATTAACCGAAGACCCATGCCGCATTCAGTAATTAGTTCCCTCCGAGGGCCCTTCTCACGCTCGCCGCTCTTAAACAAGCGAAATTATATACATTTCGCCTATTTCCATAAGTCTAAAATGAAAAAAAATACAATTGGCACGACGCACGTGGTGGGAATATAACGCGGAAGGGGCAGCAGCGTTCCTGGTGCATCATCTTGCAAATTACTGCGATTGTAGTTCCCGGTGATTGGCAATAGGCTTGCGTTCTTGGTGCACCATCTAGCAAATCATCGCGTGTAGACTTCCTGATGAATGGTAATAGGTTCGCACCCTATAGTCAGACAAGTTCATGCGCCACCGTCTCATACCGCTGGAAGGTCGCGCACGAAGTTGTCATAGTATACATGGGACCTGAATTAAACTGGCGAAACGCGGGTTTAAAGCCCCTGAGGGGAGAAAGGCGTCATTTTTGTATGTAAGTATGGAGTCAATTTAATATAGAGGCATGACCAGCCTCCAACAGACCGGCGGCAATTAGCTAAAATTGTTAAATAGTCTTTATTTTTGAAATAATTTACATTATATGACTGTTTTTTTTCCTTTAAGAAATAAAATAAAATAAAAATAAAATAAGACCGGCGCGGCCTACAGAGTGTCACAATTTTCCCGCGGGAAAATTGATCACTTGTTAATCTGTTGTCACAATTACATGCCGGCCATTGAATTAAATGTGGCCTTATCTGGTGAACGCTCCTTGCTCGCTTTCAACATACACACACCCAACGATATTTTTATTACTTACGACAAAAACTGATCGTATCGATCGTACACTATGAACCTGCACGCGCTCTAACAAAAAAACTTTAAACGCAATTTGATTACACACTCCATCGCAATAAGTCGCGTTCGAGCCGATCGATCCGAAAGCCGTTGACAATGGAATAAAGGATCCCGGAACGGGCCGGCAATAAAAATATCTTAATAAGATTTCTTTAAAACAATAATACTCCGTCGAGGGTGGTCGGGAATCTTTATTAAAATCTCGAGGGAGTAATAAAAGCACAGTTAAATGCGGAGAACTCTGATGAAAATATTAATTAATGTTTCGGAATGGGAAACATGTTGCTAATTAAATGGCGATATCGCATAAAACGTAATTGGAGGTCGGGTGTATTCGTTTCTCACGGGGCGGCGGCGACGGGCGCGCCTCCGCCCGCCGACGCCGCGCTCTCATCCGCTCGTCTGAGCACATAAACCGAACAGAGTAAAAGCTTCCTAAGAACTCCATCACACTTACTAGCCCGGCTAGCATGACCACCAAACATAGAATTTGGACATACAGCTTTTATAATTTAATCTAATGACACTATTTTGTTTGACAATTGTTAATAATTTTGAATTAAGTAAATTTTGTAACATCATTTGCACGTTGAATACTTCAACAGGATATGTTGGTAAATTACTGTTCTGTTACAACTGAAGTGTACCATATTCTTGCAAATAAATACATTATTATTATTAAACACGATATGATATAGCCATTTATCGCGTTGAACTTACAAAAATCATTGGATTTTCGACAATTCAATGGCTATATCATAATTATGGTGCTTCGGTAGTCATGCTAGCCGGGCTGGACATTATGCAACTGGCTGTGCGTCATAAACCGGTTTTTTTTAGTCTGGCCGCGTGCGCGACATCGACCAGTGGTAACGTACACATGCCCCGTGTGCTTCTAGTAATGCAACCGATTCGCGCGGTTGTATAAAGTTAATCTCTGTTCCGTTTACTATCGTTTTCCATGTGGTCCGAGCGAGGAGAATGCGCGACTGCCTACATCCATTCCGCACTATAACAGGTTACACACGAGTCATACGCCAGTGAAGTCATGCTGTACAAATATTTTCTTTAACCACTACATTACAATACACGTTAACTGTTGTTAAACGCTTTTTTCGAGCAACGCAGCGCTCGAGCTTGGATTTTATTAAACGAATACCTACGGCCTTGATTTGAAAAAGTTAGGAAAATGAAGCGGGAATTTATAATAGGAATTCCGCGAGCGAAACTACCAACATTCCGAAGTCGGCGCGAGCTTTATTAAATGCACTGACTGGCAACTATTAGCTATTATGATCGACGCCTCAATGGGCGGCGTAATTAAAAAGTCAATGATCACTTACAGTAATTAGTGTATCGCTGGCAACAAAAAGCTGGCAAGGTAATTGTTTTTGAATGGCTATCAATCGGCGTGCCCCACAGCCATTGTGCCCACAGCTGGGCCGCGGCCTCGTCAATAGCCATAGCCACTATTCAGCTGTCATCGAAAATTATTACAGATATGTAACTCCAAACGTTAACGGAAATAACTACGTCTTGTAAAGTCGGTTCCATTCCAATCTATTTTGGCTATAAGGTTAACAGATTTTTCAATTATTTTTTCGAAATTAGCTAAATGTGGGTGTTAATACATCTAGTTTTAACACCCACATGTCGCTTATTATGTTAGGGTCTCATGTAATAATCTATACTTTAATATTATAAAGCTGAAGAGTCCAATCACTTTCTCTGTTCATCGGTCTCTCGACATGGTCCGTTCCGTCTCTTTTCTGTACATTCATTCATCACTAGCATCTTTATGGTGTGATGTATGATATGAATCAAAAGGGAGTGGATGGCTTGATGACGTTTGACCGATATGAATGGAAGAGGAAACATGCTGCGTCGACCCCAGATGGACTGGGAACAGGGAAGGGAGAAGAAAGCTGAAGAGTGTGTTTGTTTGACGTGGCCGTGTGGTGACGGCAGAGTAGAATACAATTGTCACCACCCCAAATCCCCAAATATAGGCGTGATTTATGTATGTATGTGTTTGTTTGTTTGGTTGGTTATACGCGCTAATCTCAGAAACTAGGTACTGGTTCAAATTGAAAAATTCTTTTTGTATTGGACAGTCAAATTACTGAGGAAGGCTATTTGGAAACGACATGAACGCGAGCGAAGCCGCGTGCGACCACTAGTAATGTAATTTTGTCATCTACGGGGTACGGAAATTGCAATATGTATAGGTATTACTGGTATCTGCTGCCCATTACTCGTTACTGTCTTGACCCGCCGTAGTCGCCTTCTACGACATTCGCGGGAGAGTTTGGGGGGTGGGCGGCGGGTGACAATTGTATTCTGTTCTGTCGTCACACGACAATACGACATAATTGCTTATTGACGGCGGGTTTGGTTGAGTGGTCAAATCGCTGGCTATCGGCCAAGAGGTTCCGGATTCGAATCCTGGTAGGGGCAAATCTTTGTGATGAACACAGACACACGTTCTTGAGTCGTGATTGTTGTTTATATAGTAACACAAATGTTTGTATATTTATGATTATGTATAATTAATTAATTTGTCCCTCTTCTAGGTTACATAACAGAAGTGCATAATGCTACTTGCTTTGAGCTAGCTAGATGATAGGTGTGAGTGTAAGAAATGTTCATTTCGGTATATATACCTACTTATTTTATTGAAACGGGGCAGAGTACAAATTTCCACCTACCCGACATTTCGCCATAACGGTCGCCGCGCCGTTCAGAATCAACAAACGCACTAGCGCTAACAGTGACCAAAACAACAAAAGCAAGAGAGCTATCCAGGATAGCTATTTATATTTCATAATGAGGTTATTACTGCGCACTGAGCGCTTATCTGTTCCGTTGCGGGCAGCGGTCTAGCGCCAAATTGCCGTGGCGGCTGCGCGGGCGCAGATCGCCGCGCCCGATACAGCTAATTAAGGGCCGCGGACGCCGATCTATTTGGCGAGATCTAGCCGGTGACGTGTGAAAATACCCAATTAATTAACGCGGTATAAAGGTGCGGACGCGGGATCGCGGGCATCGCTCCTCGCGTGCCAGTCTCTACGCCGTTTCTCAGTTCGTTCGGACCGCTTTCTGAAGTGACGCGCTCATCAAGTGGCCCTATCAATTCAAAAGCATTGGATACAAATGTATGAAACTGACGAATTACAGGGAAAACAGCTTGGCGACCGTCTCGTGTTAATGTAAGAGAAGCTGTCAAATATTGACATTTGTTTTCTATGCGTTCGAATAGATAGGCTACTTGGCTAGGCCCCGTTGTATTAATTGACATCCACGTTTCGCTAATTATGTTAGGTCACATACATACAGACAGATAGATATCTGGCACGTAAATTGCGGAATATTGCTATGTGGTATAAGAGGAACTTTTTTAGTCGCATTGTGCGACACCCGCCACAGAAATTGAGGATGGTGACAATTGCCTTCTGTTCTGCGTTACCACACAGCATACAAAGGGGGCGTTTTATAAAGCGTCCACTTTGCGCCTAGGCGTTATGTTAAGCCTAATGTCCAAATCCGCAGCATGAAACCATAAATTAGAGGCCCCATAAAGGTCGTCGCAGACCATCTATAAAGCTTGGCCTGTGTGCGTATTTATGACAGCGGCCGTCAATTAAGCCGGCGGGGGGAGAGCGGAGGTGGTGTATCAAGCGCACAGATGGAAGCGAACGATGGCCGCGGTGTAAAGCGGGTGTTAATGGGCCATTAGTTGTTTGCGCGTCGTCTAATTGGCACGGCATGGCATGGCATACCGAGCCGGGCAGCACGCGCTAGATGCCGCCGGATACCGCGCACGCCACCGCTGCACTGCACTATTTTCGGCGCGATCATTGTCTAATTGCAAGTTTTAGCTTTAATTGGATGCCGGTGCTCCTATTGAAGGGTTCGAGCGTAAATTAATGCAACAAGGTTCAGTTTTCAATGGGATGCGTGGGCACGTGTCGCAATTTCATTGGGGACTCGAAAGTGTATTGCGCTTTGTGTGGTTTAGTATAATACTTGACTTTTTACCAAACCATGCCAGCTGGTTAAAGCACAGGTAACCTGAAATCAAGTCGCTACATTATTAATATAGTGGCAAAGCGCCTCTAGGATTTGTAGTCTTTTAAGCATCCCATTTCATTAACAGATCAACCACACCAGATTCTACAAAGTGTATCAATACATACATACATACATACATAAATCACGCCTATATCCCCGAAGGGGTAGGCAGAGGTGAACTAGCACCCACGTGTCGCCAATTATGTTAGGTCCCATGTAATAGGTGGCGAGCCTATTGCCATTTATCGGGCACAAAAGTCGCAGTACATTGCTGGGTGGTATAAGAGGAACGCTGCTGCCCTTTCCTTATCACTGATTTATCCTTAGTCGCCTTGTACGACACCCACGGGAGAGATTTGGGGTGGTGACAATTGTATTCTACTCTGCCGTCCGTACATGGCCTTGCCGTCACCACACGGCCGAAGTGTCACAATAGCGTTATAGTAAAGTAGTAATGGATCAGTAAATAGTTCAGTGATTATCACTCTCAAGTGTCAAAAAAAGTTAGCGAATAGACCTACTGGATATCAATCAATGGCCACGAAGGTTCGTTTACTACCGATCACAGGACAAAATCTCATCGAGACTTATACCACTTAGCGAAGTGACCGCCCGTTCTTCAGGCAGATGCGGACACAATTGCTGCGGCAGCGCCAGCAGGAAATTAAATGCTAGGACCACTGTCCTAGTGTTTAATTTCCTGCGGCTTGCGTGTCGTCACGTCTGTCAGCTGTGTCATACGTCTGTGGCCGCACCATGAAGCATTAGTGCGATCCAAACGCGGGTGACGAAACGGGACGCCGCTCTCCTCCGCTTATAGCGTTGTCTCAATTTAACAATGGAAATCGAGTCGCGTTTAAAGTTGGTGGTAAAGGCCCCTGTTCCACGGATTTTGAGCACGCTGATGCCCGCATTTTCTAACGCGCTTCAATGTCGGGTCTTATAGAACCACGCCCTTGATTGATTGGCGTATTGGTATATGTGCACTTTATTTATGTATTTTTTTAGGCTCACAAAAAAAAATATTACTATCACAAAAAGTCACAAACGGACAGGCTCCATAAAGCGGATACTGTCGCGTATGAAATTCGTTTTCAAATCGGATATTCCCCGAAGCGAAAATTATTGACTGCTTCTTTGATTGGCTTAATGGCTTCGGGGGACATGTCCGTTTTGGGCCCCTTTCCCCTATATAATTTATGTGGAAATCCAGACTATAATTTTTAACATTTCACTGTTGGTTTGTATATGACAAAATTGATTATGATGTAGGTATGTTTCAATATTTCCGTCATGTAGTATCCAAAATACAAGTACTAAGCTAATTACTATGGGATATATAGGTGATAGGTGTGAGTGTAAGCTAAGTTTAGATAATGATAAATAATATAACGAAAAACTTTAAGCCTGCACCTATACCTAGTTCCATCTTAATTAAGTTATCATCGATAACTGACTTCTCTCGGCTAGACAATGGAAGTTTTTGCTGCGATTGAATAACGATTCAACAACGATACAGCATTCCAAAGATAGAGCTCACGATTGCATCTCAGCAAAAACTCGCATGAGCAACTACTTTCAGCTTCTATTTATACATACATAAATCACGCCTATATCCCAGAAGGGGTAGGCAGAGGTGAACTAGCACCCACGCTTCGCCTACTATGCTAGGTCCCATGTAATAGGTGGCGAGCCTATTGCCATTTATCGGGCTCAAAAGTCGCAGTACATTGCTATTGCTAGGTGGTATAAGAGGAACGCCGCTGCCCATTCCTCATCATTTCTCATCATTGATCTATTTATACACACGGCTTTAGTTTTCCTTATCTTGCAAAATTAGAAATTAGCGGATTTATTTTTCCTTGCACCGCTTTTGACATTTTTTCCCCTTATTACATATCATTTGGGTCACGCGGTGTGTTTTTTTTTGTATCATACAAACCTAGTATCATAGAACCTATTTCATTATATTAAAAAATATCAGTGTGTTGAACAGAACAGAACTGTGTATTACATACACAGTTCTGTAACGCTAGAAGATGCAATATTGTAGCTGTAATACAATAGGTAATATGTGTATGTATGTATATTACAAAAAAAAATGTTTCAGAATGTCTGAGAAGGATTTTTCTTTCTGTGCTCAGAATTTAAATAAAATGTCGATATCTATCCATTTTTGAAATTTCTTTGTCATTAGAACTTTATATTAAGACGTAGGTGTGGGAAGGTGGTTCAAAACGGGTACTCTGATGTGTAAAATCTATTTAAGATAAGAAATTAAAATGCAACCTATCACCTCCAGAAAGCAGACAATCAGGTTGACACCTCACCTCATCACCAGCCCTTTTTTAACGTCCCCACTGCTGGGGCACAGCCTTTACCTATGGATTCCATACATACATACATAAATCACGCATATATCCCCGAAGGGGTAGGCAGAGGTGAACTAGTACCCACGTTTCGCCAATTATGTTAGGTCCCATGTAATAGGTAATTCCATCCATCCAATAAAGTGAGAACGGGCCATAACCCACCACGCCACGGGACCAACGGCTTAATGTGCCTTCCGAAGCACGGAGGAACACGATAATAAATTGTTAGTCACCCATCTAATGACCGGCCTTAGCGAACATTGCTTAGTTTACGCAATCACAGGCCGAACGCTCTACGCCATTGCGTTAGCAAGCTCCTCTGTCAGACTGATACCAAATTATCAATTTTTAAAATGATTTTATTCTCGACTTGCAGTTTAAGTATACTCCACTATGGGCTGCCTTCCCCTACATGTTAGAATAGGTAATAATTATAACCAAAACATTTCACAATGTCATTGACCTTTACGAGAAGCACCCAAAAAATCAAATAACACAAAGTACTGAGGACACATTGTGAAGCTTATCAGCGTAGCTTATTTGGTGCATAAGTAATATACATAATCGTGCAAAATAGCGAACAGACAGCCCGGCTTCAACGGCAGTGTTTAATTTCCTGACTTAGCCCAGTCTGCCTCAAAGGTCGTCTATAGCTTAACTAAGTACCGGTCTTAAATATGATGTCGGTTCTGTGCTCATGGCGATAAGGGCGGTATTGGCTAAACTGTACTTCGTTAACTATTGTATGCAGTTTTAGGAGAGAAATGCTTATGACCAGGTGATAGAAAGTTTAAAGGACAATGGGCATAAATGTATGGTCTCTGCTCTAGGACCCAATAGATATATATTAAGTCATATATCGCTAGAAAGGTATGTACTCAGAACACGAATTTTTGGTCACTAGACCAAAATACCCCTTTTGACGGTCGGGTAGGTTGTATTGTCAGTGCACTGGCTATCCACCAAGAGGTCCCGGCTTTGATTCCTAATAGGCGCAAATGTCTGGGTGATGAAAACAGGTATTTGTTTTTGCTTCATGGTTGTTTAGGGGGTATGTTGCCTAAAACGGGCACTCTCGTATATAAAATCCATTTTCAAAACGGACATGGCAATTGTATTCTGCTCAGCGTCACCACACGACTATTATTATAATAAACCAATATAATTTAGAACTCGGCTAACTTAGAGCCGATTTCCCGCAGAATTTAACGCGATCAGTTGAAGTTGAACTCGGTTTATGCTCTAAACTGAGTTCCGCTACCAAGTTTGCATGAATCAAAACCAAGTTTTATTAAACTCAGTTTCTATGAGAAACGGTGAAATCGGCCCTTAATATTATTAATAATCGCCTACTTATTTTTACTACGCCTACAGATTTCCCCCCGTTTCGCGGAAATCTGCAGCTCCCAAGCCTGTGCAGATTAAACGCCGAGAATAATTAACCAACAGCATTGTTGGACGAAAGAAAGTGTTGGAATGACGTTTAATTTCCTGCCCACTCCATGGCCCTCATAATCTGAGAGATGCGATACTATCGGAATTCAATTAGCAAGATGCGACTGCTATTGTGATGGAACCGGCGAGCTAACAAAAGAACTGAATATGTATTACGTAACGGATTATAGGGAAATGTGATAAAAGAACTGTACCTATCGTGAAATCACCTCGTCAGTGCTATTACAGAGTCATCACGGCCCAAACATACTTGAAGGGTTGTAAGTCTAAAGGGTCTAACTGCCGCACTCAGAGACGTCAAATAACTTTAATGAGTATTTTATGTGAAAAATTTTCATTCAAATCTAGACTATTGACCCGGCAAGAATAGCGACTAGTTTCGAATTGTCATTTTTGGACGTTAAGTACTCATTAACGTTATTTGACGTCTCTGAGTGCGGCAGTTAGACTCTTTACTGCCGCACTCAAAGACGTCAATTAAGGATAATGAGTACTGAATGTCAAAAAATTACATTTCAAATATAGTCTCTATTCTTGTCAGGTCTTTGGTCTAAATTTATCTAAAAATTTTTGACATTAAGTACTCATTAAAGTTATTTGACGTCTCTGAGTGCCGCAGTTAGACGTACAACCCTTCAATCATAATTGAACCTAAACCAAATTTTGGAGCCAAAGATACATAAACCATAAATAACTCATAAATAGTTTTAAAAAGAGCTTAGAGACTAACTGCCGCACTCAGAGACGTCAAAAAACGTTAATGAGTACATAATGTCAAAAACTGAGAATTCAAAACTCGTCGCTATTTTTTCCGGGTCTATGGTCTCGATTTCAATGAATTTTTTTGACACTAAGTACTCATTAAAGTTAACTGACGTCTATGAGTGCGGCAGTAAAATACCTACTTCCCACTAGAGACACCACGATTGCGCATCCGAAAAACAGGACACACCGAAATTCCGGGCCGGCCGGCCAAACAATGCCAGCGAGTCTAGTCGCAGCGTACAGGGAACATCGGGCGGAGTAATTTTCCCGTGCCGATTTCACGGCGGGCGCGGTCGCGTGTTTGCCAGTTAGAATTCGGGCGCAGTTCGGAAATTAATCAGGGCCCATTGTGGGCGCTTTGTCGCGGGCCCTGGTGCCAATTATTGGCTGCGCAGCGCTGCACCGTAATTGAACCGGGCCCCGGGCAGTTCACAACTCGGCGCCGATTGGAAAAAGTTGGCCGCGACCGATCCGAGTAAGATGGCTAGTTCCGATTGATTTTTGTGTCCGGCGGATTTGTAGTTCGCTGTCATTTTGATTAGGTTTTTCACGGACTGGTAATTAGGATTAATATAAAGAAAATTGTGGTTGGAAAGAGTTCGAAAAATTATAGTCTAATTTTTCGAACTTTTTCTAACTCGCGCAATCCGGATGCCTATACAACCAAGATGTTTCCCGCATCTGTCTAGGCCGACCTTGAACAATTAGGTACATTTTTTTAATAATTCAAATTCAAATACTTTATTGCTCACTAAGTGTCATACAATATTGAATTATGAACCAGTGCATATCATATTTTTTATTATTACATGATACCGTGCATAGCACACCGTTGCATCCGCGATTCCTCGCGCGAATGCGAGTATCAAAATTATTTCCCACATCATAATTTCATAGTACCTTTTGGTTGTCGTCGTCAAACAACCCAGCAAACCCATAATGAAAGCGTTATTGCATTCACGTACGTTTAAGAATTAATTGTCCTTTAATATGCATAGCACACAATCACACAAAAGCAACTCGAGCCACCGAAAACTGGATTATACAGAATGAAAATCGCAGCCATACAAAATTACTGCTTTAAAGCCGTGAAAACACACCGAGAGTGAAACACAGTCAACAATCACATCATAAGCAATCACTCCGCAGTGAATGAAATAAATTGCACGTTCACATTTACAATATTCGTGTTTTTTATTCGATGGAAAAAAGAGGAATAAAACATGGTTCGGTCGGCTGTCTCGCAATTTGGAAGGTTTGTGCCCATTGTCGGCCGGCTGACCGGTGAGGGTTGCCACGCCTCGTTGAATGTTCTAGTACACATTTTAATTAAATCTTGTTCAATAATTATACATAGTGAATACTATTTTGTTCATAAAAAGATTGAATACATATCAAATAATAAAAAAAATCTCAATTGATTTTATTATTTACGTCTGACAAGTCAAGTATGACAATGCAATGCAATTTGGTGTACAAATTTTTTTGTTCTTTTTATTTAACTGCGTCAAGTAGGTAGATACTTGAGAAGTTATCATTACCTATTAAATTATATCGTACGATTTTATACTATACAACAAACATAGTTACGTTGAATTTTAATAACAGAGCTTGGTGCCACTGGATGTTAAGAATTGTATTCCGAATAAACATCAGTTGACAACCCTACCGCAGCAGCATGCACCATACGCTGATTGATTACAATAAAATAATTTGTGTGAAAGCAGAACCTTTGCCACCTCATTCCGATATCGCGAGTGGATAATTGTTAACATGGGTCGGAATTATGTACTGTCTTTATTGAACTCATTAGCGTGTTGGGCGATTTCCCGAGCAATGTTTGAAAATGTTTTCTGAACAGTTTTTAAAAATGGTGCTATGGAATTGATTTATGGGTTAAATCTTTGGTTTTGCGGTAACTGGTGATATTATAATACGAATACATTCACTCACTAGGGGTGTATAATAATATGGTTAACTGCCGCACTCAGAGACGTCAAATAACTATATTGAGTTGAGTAAAAAAATGACAATTTAAAACTAATCGCTATTCTTGCCGGGTCTATGTTCTAGATTTAATTTTTTTTGACATTAGGTACTTATTAAAGTTATTTGACGTCTCTGAGTGCGACAGTAAGACAACCATAGAGGACAATAATAGAAGACAACAATGAATAATGGGCAGCAACGTTGCTCTTCTACCACTAATACCACACAATAGAAAGTTCATGCTTGTTAATTCACCTCTACGGGATTAATAGGCGTGATTAATGTGTGTATTATCATCATTAGTCCTTTAACTATCACTATCACCCTACTCCCTGCGGCACAGGCCTTCCATAGGGATGAAATAATGGGTCCGGAACCATCAAGTTGGCCCAGTGCGGATTAATGGGTACAAAGACTGCAAAAGCAGCTAGGACCAAAACGGCTTAACGCGTCTTAAGAAGCGCTGAGTAAATCGAAATAACATATTTTTAGCACCCATCCACTGACCGCGTACGCCGCGTGGTGACGGCAGAGTAGAATACAATTGTCACCACCCCAAATATCTCCCGTGGGTGTCGTACAAGGCGACTAAGGATAAATCAGTGATGAGGAATGGGCAGCAGCGTTCCTCTTATACCACCTAGCAATAGTACTGCGACTTTTGTGCCCGAATGGCAATAGGCTCGCCACCTATTACATGGGATCTAACATAATTGGCGAAACGTGGGTGCTAGTTCATCTCTGCCTACCTCTTCGGGGATATAGGCGTGATTTATGTATGTATGTATGTATCCACTGACCGGTCTTAGCGAATGGTGTGTCTTAGCGCATACAGCGTGTAGTTAAATGAATATCCCAAGTCGTTATGAAAACGAATCTGAAATAGTAACAAACTGTCCGTAATCGACAGTGCAGCGATACAGCAAAAGAAAATAAACAGGAGGCAAACTCCTACGGCGGCCAGCCGAAGCGATGACAGCTCACTTTGCAAGGATTAACTCGAATTTACATTCGCGGGCTATAGGTGCACATCGAGTCGGTGAGTCGATTCGATTTTCACTCTTTACTTGTATTTTGCCTTTCATTAAACTGTCCAAAAAGCGGGATCTTAAAATAATCTCATGTTCTATTTTCTGTTGTAGGTATCGGTTAGTTCAATCAATTATCTATAAGATGATCTAACCGCCATATAGGGGTTACTCTTTAAATTTATAGAAAATAAAAAAAATATTTTGCTTATCAAAATTGCATAATTATATATGAAACAGGTATTTTAATGTAAAAATTGTTACCGTTTCACAATACATAACTATGAAAATTAGACGAAAGTTAAACATTCTAAAACTTAACTACCTATCTAACATTTTGCATGAATTCTATGAAATTAAATGTTATAAACACTCGAAAAGGTTCACGACACATGCACCCTCAATATCTCACTCAAACTGCAACTAAAAACTTATTTTTAAATAGATTACCTTTTTGCCTGGACAATCCAATGCCATATCGGCACATAAATAATTCATGGCATCGCCTTATAAAATGATACGTTATTACAGGTACTTATGGTTATTATAAATGCTCGAGTAAGGTCCTTGCTCTACTTTTTCTGCACGCCACAGCCGTAATGAATTATTAAAATTAATAAGTGGACTTGTTCGTGATCAGCCGCGTTGTGAATCTGCAACTTTTATTAGATACATACATAAATCACGCCTACATTCCCGAAGGGTTAAGCAGAGGTGAACTAGCACCCACATTTCGCCAAATATGTCAGGTCCCATGTAATAGGTGGCGAGCCTATTGCCATTTCTCGGGTACAAAAGTCGCAGTACATTGCTAGGTGGTATAAGAGGAACGCTGATGCCCATTCCTCATCACTGATTTATCCTTAGTCGCCTTGTAGGACACCCATAGGAGAGAGTTGGGGTGGTAAATATATTTTTTAACAATTTTATTGACTCGTATTTATCAACTTTCACATAATGTTTGTATTTCAAGTAAACAAATAAAAAGAAAGCAAATTAGTGAACCAAAGCAAATTAGATGTCATAATGATAGCAAGTGTGTGTGTGAGTTGGAAAATTATTTGCCCTGTTGCGGGATCAGTACACTTACATTTTCGAAAATTTTCTGACTTAATTTTCTTTACAGCTGTTTCCTTTCCGCCTTGGATAGTAGTTCCATAACACAAGTGATACGTGTTATGGAACTACTTTACAAGGAGGAAAAAATCGTGTCATTGTCATGTAGTAAGAAACACTGCCACAATGATGAGACATCTAAAACTATTTCAGAAACCTATGTAACGAGGCAATGCAGTGCACCTACTAATGAAAGTGCCTCGCAAAATACTCAGCAGTCGCCGGGTTAACGTATTTAACGGCTAGGCACTGGAGAGCGTATTAAAACAATGGCGGGTGTAACGCGCTGCTAACCGTCGCCAAATTTGCATTCCTCATTGCGGGAGGACATAAAAATGCTCTCATTAACCTGGGGTGGTCAAAACAAACACCCTGTGAACGGTCGGTGACTGTGCACTGGCTGTGCGGGAAACGGGACCCATATAAAAATAATCAGCTTCTTGGTGAAGTTTGATTTTTGTTATGGATCGTCGTAAAATAGCTGTAATGTAACATGTAAATAAGAAGTTATACTTTTTCGCGAAAACACAATAGGTTATGAATCGTGTTTATTCCCGAAAAAGTCTATCACTGGAGTGGGGGAAAATAGCCATGATGTCTAAAGCAAGTACTCTAATATAGATTATATTTCATTGAGCCAATGAGACGTTCGAGCATTTCATTTTTCACATGTCCTCCCTAAAAAGCAGTCTATAAAGCTGAAGGGAGGATACATTTCCCTATAAGTTTCGTTGCCTATCAAATAGTAACACCACTCATAAATCTGATCTGGATGAAATTCCCTTAGATGATTATGGTTGGTATTACGCAGGCGGATTAGCAATTATCAATGATTCACGATGCGCTGGTAGACGGTTTTTGAAAAGTTGAACTCGACAAACTGCCTGCGACATACGCATATATGTACGTAATAATAAATGCATTATTTCCAGACTCTATATTTGTGTCGGTTAGACGATAACTCTTAGCATTCCATGAATTCACCGTGCGGGTGCCGGGTCCATATTGTGGCAGAGGGGGAAGTCTGTGCCAGCGTTTGAGGCTTGTGACCCAGGTGTAGGTTTACGGGATCCCTTCACAACATGTCAACACTCACCTTCGCTACCCTGATTTCTCTCTGCCCAACCATATTTGGTAAGTTTCCTGAGAGCCGCCTTAGACACACGTTTCAGTGTAGAACTAACGAAAGCTCTACTTAGACAAGTATCATAACACTAGACAAATTCTATAGCCGTGTGGTGACGGCAGAGTAGAATACAATTGTCACTATCCCAAATCTCTCCCGTGGGTGTCGTACAAGGCGACTAAGGATAAATCAGTGATGAGGAATGGGCAGCAGCGTTCCTCTTATACTACCGTCCTGACAATGTACTGCGACTTTTGTGCCCGATAAATGGCAATAAGCTCGCCACCTATTACATGGGACTTAACATAATTGGCGAAACGCGGGTGAGAATTCACCTCTGCCTACCCCTTCGGGGATACGGGCGTGATTTATGTATGTATGTATGTAGATAAATTCTGTGGTACACGTTTCCGCGGCACGCAGTGTACCGAGCAAGTATCGTACAAAGATCGTAGGACGGAGTAATCGGGTGTCCGGCTCCGTTTTCATTACCGGCTGCTTAAAATACCGGACGGCGGTTGCGAATACCTCCGACACGGCGCTGTCCGGTTTTTATCGCGACAAATGTTTATTGCACCCGCCCCTGTAATGCGTCCGTAATTTTGGTAGTTTTATTTTCGCGGGGGACTGTACAGAGGAATGTGAAATTACGTCTAACAAGGCGCGGAGCCAGATATTAAAGTACAAATTAAAAATATTCCGTTGTACCTACATGTTAATAAAGAGGCAGGAATCTTCCTTGCCACACATTAGACAGGTCCGGCTGTATTGTCTGGAGTTCTGTGCCTCATGCGTTTATTAAGACAAAGCTAACGAAGGAGTTTTTGCCGGGACTTTAGTATCATCTGTTTGAATGACTTAATTTATTGATTTTTATTTCCATTAACCAAAAGAAGAAGATTTTTATTGTGTTGGACTGGTGCTGTATACATTAATGTGGTGTTAATTTGTATTTTTCAATGTTATTGATGAATTAATTTAATACCGAAGACATGGCTAAATGGGATGGATCCATTTGCTTTCCCAATTTGAAGATAAATAAAAAAAATATAACTAAATTTAATTTATGCCAAGAGCAGATTATAATACCTAATTGGTTAAAATATTACGGTTTCTTTTCGTTTGACTTGGTACAATTGATACGCTCGTGTCACTCGTAGCCAAGCCACAAGTTGATAGTACACCTGCCACGTGTCAATAAAATATAAACGCAAACCACGTTTCCAGTCCGCCACGGCCCAACTTCATAACCCACCGCCGGCTGAATTCAGGGCCGCGTCAGTGTACCATTAACACAGTTTTATAACCGACATATTAAAATAATAAAAACTTATGCCTCTCTTAATTAAATAATTTAGCGGCGGAGATATGTAAATTGTTTTAGGGGATAGATCAAACAACCCTTTTTTATGGCTTTAATATGCGGTCTCGGGGGTGAGGCGGGCCGCGAGGGGAGAGGTAAGTTATGAAATATTTAATAACGGCGCACACGATTCTATTTGAATTACTTTCGAGGAAATGACGGCAAAGCAGGCGGCACACCGCGCCGAACAAACATCGCTCTCAAAGTTGTGAAAAGTTATTAGTTGAAATTTACAATTGCATTTCTTCGCTTACAGACAGGTCGCGGGCCATTTAATGAGCTCGGTCTCAGTGCTACTAGGTACGCGTTCCTTTGCGGATTTTTAATTTTATGAAATAAAATTATTAACTTTATTTTAATGAATACACACACTATCTCGAAAAGAAAATCAATCAATCAATCAAATATCCTGTATTGTACAAACAAGAAAGAAATAAAAAGCTAAGGAACATACATTAAACATAGGACAGTACAAAAGGCGGCCTTATTGCTAAGAAGAAATCTCTTCCAGGCAACCTGTAAAAAAATCAATGTTTGGCCGGTGGGTAGAACGCTACCTATCGTTCAAGGGGTCGAATAATAGTACATACATACATGAATACATACATAAATCCCCGTAGGGGTAGGCAGAGGTGAACTAGCACCCGCGTTTCGCCAATTATGTTAAGTCCCATGTAATAGGTGGCGAGCCTATTGCCATTTATCGGGCACCGAAGTCGCAGTAGGTACATTGCTAGGTGGTATAAGAGGAACGCTGCTGCCCATTCCCCATCACTGATTTATCCTTAGTCGCCTTATACGACACCCACGGAAGAGATTTGGGGTGGTGACAATTGTATTCTACTCTGCCGTCACCACACGGCGTAATCGAATAATAGTGACAGTCGTTAATAACCTCCAACCGCACTGGGCCAGCGTAGTGGATTATGACCCATTCTCTCTTTATTATTCCATCCATATGGGGAGATCTGTGCCCCAGCAGTGAGGACATTAAACGGCTGGTGATGATGAAGTTGTTGAAGTGTTTGATTGAGGTGCGGTATGCTTGGCTGATTTTTTATTATTCATTTGAACTTTATTGCACACAAAATAAAAGGTACAAATGGCGGACTTAATGCCATAATGCATTCTCTACCAGTCAACCGGAAAGTTGATTTTGTATTTTTAATTTTTGTATTATTTACCCGAAGTCGTAATAACGACAATTAATCAAGCTTTCCAACCAGTTTTCAGCGCACTCATTGCAAAAACCGGTATCAGCCGGTCTCTCCACTGTCTCAAATAGCAGGGGAGTGTTTTAATTAATGCTCTCTGACGACAAATTGCGAAAAAAGCCAGTGTAACGAGAATGACGTACGGTCCGCGTAATGACGCAAGGTGGGTGTGTAATGACGAGTGGGCGTCATCTAATGACGGTTACACGCGTCATTACGCTTATTAGCGTCGAGTTAGGCGCCGCTTTTTAGGATGAGCGCTGAAGTACAGATGCTTGTAGAGGATTATCCTTGTCTCTGTCGGTTTGAGGGCTATTAATAAAGGGAGCAAGGGATTCTTTAGGGTCATTACTTACATACATACGTCACGCATTTCTTCCACAGGGGTAGACAGAGATCACTTCTTTCCATATGCTCCAATCCTTACACACTTCTTTCGTACAATCTCTTACAATCAATCAATACAATCTCTTTTATGTTCTCATGTATGCCCGTCACTTTCGTACTCTTGGCCTTGCCTATTTTTCAATATATTCGTACTTTCCAATTGATTATGGAAAATGTTACAAGAAACTTATGTGCACCATATAGGATATAGGTTATTAGCACTACATAGCGATTAAAGTTCCCGCTGAATGGCAATAGGATCACCCCCTATTACCTAACGATGGCGAAACGCTGGTCTACCCCTTAGGGGCGAAAGGCCCGATTTATGTATGTATTTTTTTAAGTAATCACCAAAATACTGGAAGAAACAAAAAAAAATATCTTCAATTTTTGTCAAGTGATTCCGTTGGGTAATTGCGGTATGCTTAACAATGCGGCTGTTTTAATTCCAATATGCCACTAATATTGACTCTGTACATCATACATAATGTTAGGTACCTACATTACGTATGTTCGTTCTGTACTCGTTGGCAGACGGGAACATGCCGCCTGGAACAAAAATCCGGTTGAGTTGTAGTGATGTGCTTGTAATGTCAGAGTGCGTTTTTCCAAGCGGCCTGAGAATTGAGCGCGGGCGGATTCCCACGGCAGCCAAGCCCGGGGACGTGGACAAGTCTCTTTCAAACCTTTTCGCAGTGTTTTGTTTCGGAATTCAGTGGAAGCTAGAGTGAGAGTAAAATATTGTCTTTTTTCCCGGAGGAGATTTTGTCCACGTACTACGGGGGCAGTTGTTCCTTCGGTAAAGTCGCGCGTGTGCCTACACTGGCACTTTTATTTTTTAATCTTCGAGCCAGCGTTTTGCTGCTTGTAGCATTTATAGTTCCCATAGACTACTAAGTTTCTTTACGAACACTTGTTTCTTTTCGAACACTTGATTTAACGAGTAGGGGAACGCGGGTCAAGGTGGTGCCTAAAGCAAAACAAAAAATAATTTGATGGCTTGGTATATTCTGTAAGCCATATTATCTGCTCCCTGGTGCAAATTTAAGTTGCCACACTCTCGGGTGTAGGTCTTCACAAATTATTTTTAAAAAAATCGAAAGTAAATGACGTTTAACGACTAAGTCAATTACTATAAAGTTTTTTGTACTATGGTAATTAAAATGTAACTTTCCACATACAAAACAATCAATCAAACATACCATAATACATATATTTTCATGATTCCGCTTAATTGAATGTCAACACGTGAAAATAATACGAGGATTTTGGTGGTTAGAAAAAGAATTTCGAAAAATTATGGTCTTGATGCGGGAATCGAACCCGCGTCCGCTGCTATCCGCTGCTATCCTGACCGCTTTTTTTCGAAATTCTTATTGTAACCACCAAAATCTTTGTACTAATTTTTCTAACATTTATATAATGTTAAAATTGAATAGAAAATAAAACCACCTTCACAGCATAAGTCCACTCAAAAACAATTTTTGCATCATTGCAACACAAATCTAACCGACGCCATTGCAACATTTTCTTCGGTGCAAAAAGTCGGTTCGTATCTTACCCACCATTGCAGCCCGCACCGGCCGCGGCCGAACGACACTCCGTGTCTAAACAGCGCACAACAAAAGATATTACTATTAATTTGATGCTGTACGAACAGTCTCGTTCCTTTTGCCGTGCGTGCCTCGGAGGGCGTTCCGCGGACGGCCCGTGAAAACCACTCGCAGATAAATCGATAGCTAATTCGAAATGGCTCATTGTTGTCTGCATCTCTACAAAGGCTCGCAACTTTCACAGATATTGCTCTTGCACAATAGTGCGCGGACACTTAAACGCAAGTTGGAATGGCAAGGGTTGCCACGCTGGCCCGCAACCTCCGTTTAACTCCTCCGTTTTAACCTCCGTTTACCGCGGTCTGCTAAATTACCTGCTAATGTGGGTTTGGAATGAAATACTGCTAAGACTTACCAACAAGACTCACCTTGTTGATTCTAACTGGAATGTTTACTGCCTACAGAATGTGTCGCGAGGAAATTCACCAGCGGGGTGTTTATGGAAGGCAATTGCTATTGTTTTAGTCGTAGAAGGTACCTATGTGAAGTGAATCTATGTACCTAAATCTCATTGACATAGTCACAGTCAGTTTTTAAAATAAATAAATATAATATTTTTCACTTTTTCAAAATGTAACTAGCATTCAAATGACAAATAAATAAATATAGGATTAGGCTCATTTAAATAGAGACCTACACGAGCAAAAATCTGAAGACAATCAATTTCTAATTTACAAACAGTCCCTCAAAAGCCGATGTTCACTAATTAACCTAATCAAGCCAAGAGTCTTTCTCTCTTTATGTTGACATTTGTATCAACACATTAAAGAATGCGTAGGCATTTAAATCTGTACCCTCAACACTCGATACACGAAAGCTTTAGGACAACCTTAACGACCATAAGAATTCCAACCCAAACAGATCCAAACACGTTTATGGGAATACGGCCTGGGATCTGGAGTGGAGTGGAGCTAGCACAAACACCAGTCCCCCGCACGGGACGTGGACACATCTCCTTCGGGGAAAGAAAATCTTTTCCTCTCGCCCTAACTGCCACTAAATCCCGAGATAAAGCACTGTCAAGTGGTGGAGAGAGACTTGTCCACGTCCCCGTGCTAGGCCCTCAGGGCGTGGACGCACGCGTGGGCCCAACATGGCGTCCATAACAACTTAATAAGCGGGTGTGGGTGATTTACGCGCGCCTGCGGCGCCGGCGCATTCCCCCGCACCGACTTATTTATACTAATTTATGACAGATAAACATCGATTTTACTTAGCGATGCCCCATTGAGAATTAAAAAGGACAGTGTAAAACTATCAGGGAAATAAATCAAGCGGGCCCATTAAAATATTACAGCTAATTGAATATCGGAATGCCGACTGGCTCATTAGCGGACGAACTATGAGCAACTAGCTCGTACTATAGTCACGTTAAATCGAGCATAAATCTTGAGCGCGTGCTAATTACGACGCACCCAATAAATCTCTTGTATTATATTGTGGTTCGTAAATATACCATAGAGACCATTCCGCGGTTCGTAGGCCATAGACCCCACCCGACGCGGCTCGCGGGCCGAGTTATGGCCTTCGGAATGGCCGCCTCGCCTGTACAATCGGCGCGAATCGAAAACAGCCGGAAAATCTCCGCGATACGTCTAATGGCTTATTGTTGTGCGGTTGTAGTGTCGCCGTTGTTGCCGCAACAAATTGACCCGTGCTCCGGGTATTTAGAATGTTATTTAGTGGGTACGACTGTTATTTTATTTACAATGTCTCTTATACCTATTTGCCCGAGCATTACTCATTCGAAATAAAACAACTCTTACGGATTTAACATGGGTATATTTATGTAGGTGTAAATAAAAATATTATTAAAAAAGAACAATGCTAATACGTAAACACACGCAATTGAAATCTGTGAATGTTATCAATTGTTACAAATAATAGTGCGTTAACATTAGAAGAATCAGGTTCCAGGTTAAACTAAGTCCTTTCTAGTGCATGCAAGAGAGAATTTGTCATTTTTTTATGACGTTAAATTATGGCACCGGAGTCATCTTAGCCCGAGCGAGGGCTCTTGGCGAGGCGATGTCCCGCTAACGAGCGATTCTTAGACCCTGCCCAGATGAGGCGATTTACGCGCGAATTCTTCTGCGTTTTCGTGTACAACGCCACTAGTGTGCTGCACTATTTTATGAATGCCGCTTAACGGCGAGCAATGTATAACGAAACGCGTCTCACTCGCGCGTGCTTGTGAACAGGGTCTTAGCGGCCATTAGCGGTCACTTCCCGCCCCCTTTTAGTGCTATTCTTGCTCTTACAAGAGATCTCAAAAAATGTATTAATTGTCGCCAAATGAAGCCAAAAGGCTTACCGTGTTTGACTTAGCAATTTTATTAATAATAAGTACACATTTCTTTCTGAAAATTGTATGCCGCTCATTTGATGCAAGAGAGAGCAACTCAAACAATACTTAGGGCCTGTTTCACAATCGACAAGTAAGTTCTGAGTAGCTTAGACCTTAGAGACATTGCTTGTTCTAAATTCATGTCAATAAATTTTGAGTCGTCTCTTTTTCATATTCAAGAAGAATAAAGAGTCATATATGTCATATCTATATGTATGTATATTCTCCATATATTATGCAATTTGAGCAATGTTCGCTAAGGTCGGTCATTGGATGTATTTCCAAAAAATACTATTTTGACTTCCTTCGTACTATGGTCCCTGTTGCATCTGCAGTCGCTAATACCCACCAGTCCGCACTAGGCCCGAGCGGGGATTATTGCCCATTCTTATATTTTTCTATTATACATGGGGGAGGCCTATGCCTCAGCAGTGGGGACATTAAAAGGCTGGTGATGACGATCCATTTAATCTATTTGACGAATACACAAATAAATCCGATTAAAATAGACTATAGTCTATTTTAATCTCTTATCAAAAAGACAAGCTGTAAAAGCAAAGCTTTTTACTGTTTTTCTAAATGTTTTATTCAACTTTAATTACAAGCAACGCTTAACTTAAAATTCACTATTCAATTTTTTACACAGTGACATTGGATTTAAAAAAACATAATTGACAACTTTTGCAGATAAAAAGGTTTTATGTCGATCCGTAACATCTTCCGGGCGACAGAACTTTTATAAATATGTTAACATTTCATTAAATTCACATTGTAAAATAAATTATTTATTTACCTTAATTCGACCAGGTCAAAATAACAAATAATAAACTAAATAATTATTAAAAATCTGGTTATTTCTGGCAGGACAGGGTTAATAACTTTTTTTGTAGACAGAAATTAAATGTACAAAGAAAACCTACTTGGAACTTTGACTTTCCTTCCACTTCGAGTGGAGTACAAATCGTGGACTGGCACAATAGGCAACTCTTTCGGCCCTGAAGAAGAAGAAGAAGAAGAAGGGGATCTGAGAGGATTTGAAAGAGAATCATTACCCGCTATCTCCAATTTATAAAGACGTTGTATCGGTCTAATTCTCATTCCCGCAGCTGTTTTCACTCTTGCCGTCCTTTTCTCTCCGTCTTTACCTGCAAGCAATTCTTTTACAATAGCCAATGGCCATTTAACTCTCTTGTCTTCTGTTTCAAGTAACACAATATCACCTACTTCGATGTCATCTCCCTTTGATGTCTGTTTTTTCTCATTGCCTTTCTGTACTAAAAAGGCAAGATAATCTAGTTCGAAACGAGATCTAAACTGTCCTCTTAGCCTTTGTAAATACTGAAGACGTTTATTTAGATTGCTCGAGTCAATTTTATCGAGATCCGTAACATCAGTGTTTGGAATGGGTTGTATGAAATAAGCCGGTGTCAGTGGCTCAAGATATTCTCCAGACTCATTATTAATATACGTTAAAGGTCGCGCGTTCATAACAGCTTCACAGTCGCACAGTATGGTCTGTAATTCATAATAAGTCACAGCGGCTTTTCCTAACACCCGACGAAGAAGATCCTTCATTATCCTAATGAGTCGCTCCCAATAACCACCCCACCAAGCAGCCGTCGGTGCGTTCATCTTCCAGGTTACTCTCTTTATGGTCGATTGTCTTTGAATCTCATCCCAGTCAAGAGTGGAAAATAAATTTTTCGCTCCACAAAAATTTGTTCCTTGGTCTGAGTTTAACATTTCCATTCTACCACGTCGAGCTATGAATCGCCGTAATGTCATAATGAAATCATCCGTTGACAACGACTTCGTTATTTCTAAATGTACAGCGCGGTACACGGCACAAGTATACAAAACGATCCAGCACTTTTGTCCATCTCTCAAGTACAATGGCCCAGCAAGATCGACGCCAGTTGTCTGGAACGGTGCTGAACACAATATTCTCTCAGGAGGTAAGGGCGCTGTTGGAGCCGTCGCAGCCTTGACCTTGTACCTTTTGCATATGATACAAGACGTAATTACTAATTTGACAACTCTACGTATCCCTATGATCCAAAATCGAGATCGAATATCTGCTATCAATTGACTTGATCCAATGTGTTGAAGTTCCTCGTGTCTTTGTCTGACTAACAAAGTAACAATTGGATTTTTACCGGGAAGCAGATATGGTGTCTGTATACCTTCAGGAAAATCCGTAAGTATTAATTTGGTTTTTATTCTAATCAAACCGTCTTCATCCATAAACTTAGTTAAATTATTTATCTTATCTATATAATCTTTATTATCTAACTGTACAAGCTTAATAACTATTTTCTCTGCATCAACAAATTCTTCATATGTTATTTCTCCGTTTCGTTTTCTAATAACATATCTCGAATTATTTATAAATCTCATCATCCAAGCTGTCATTCTAATAATCTTAGTGTACTTCGAAAAGTAATTTTGTATTCTTTGTAATAAGTCTTGATATTTACACATATTTACATTGCAAACCATTTTCCTTGTTTCTAGGTTTATTTGATGCTCATCGACGATCAAATCTGATTGTGGCCACTGCGTTATCGGTAATCGGAGCCAGTTCGGGCCTTCCCACCACCGAGTCTCATAAAGTATTTTCGCATTACAGCCTCTCGATGCTAAGTCTGCCCAGTTTGCTTCACCTGCAATATGATACCAATTCTTAGTATTAGTGTTGTCCCGTATTTCCTTTATTCTATTACTCACAAAAGGTTTTAACGGAAGTTCTCTTTTAATCCAGCACAACGTAACGCCCGAATCAGTCCAACAATATTCAGAACAACATTTTAAACCTAAGCTTTGTCTTACGCGTGAAAAAAGTCTTGATCCCATCAAGGCTGCCATCAACTCTAACCTGGGTATTGTTACTTTCTGTGTTGGTGTGACTCTAGACTTTGCAGCTACCATTTGAACAGAAACATCAGTTCCCTTTTCGGCTCGTAACAAAATACACGCTGCGTATCCATCCTTGCTGGCGTCAACAAACAAGTGTATACTAACCTTTGTTTCTTTGAGAATGAAAATAGATAATCTACGCGGTATTTTACATTCTTTCAAATAAGTGATATGCCTGTACCATTCATGGAATTTGGTTTTTAAGTCTACTGGAAGTATTTCATCCCACGATAGTTGACGTTGCCATGTTTCTTGTAGTATCAGTTTAGGTATCAACATCACCGGTGATGTGAAACCAATCGGGTCGAAAACACTCTGCGCTAATGATAATAAACCTCTTTTCGTAATGTTCTGTTGGTTTTCATTTGAAAGTAAATTACTATAGTTACAACTCAATTGATCAGTGACTGTATTCCAATTTAAACCTAATACTGAAACTACTTCTTTACCTGTTTCATTATGTCCATTTGAGGTCACCCACATCCTTAGGTTGAACTTGGCTGTCATCATGATCTCTTTGGCCTCTTTGATAAACATCTCGGCCTCTTCATTTGTATCTAAGCTCAGTACTGAATTGTCGACATAAAAGGATTTATTTAATTTTCTAGCAGTTGAACTGAAAGGTCCCTTTTCAAATTGATTAAGATGGTGCCGTATTGTAGCAGTTAGAAGAAATGGGCTCGATGTTAGCCCAAATACAACTCTACAATGTCTATAAGTAACCAACTCTTTTAGGGTATCGTCTTTATACCATAGAAATTTAAGATAGACTCTGTTATGCTGATTTAGACTTATCTGTAAAAATGCCTTTTCTATATCAGACGTGATGCCAACCATTCCTTTGCGAAAGTCGTTAATCAAATCTGGAATGAGTTCGATAAAATTTATACCCTTCTCCAAACAAGCGTTCAAACAAAGACCGTTTTTGTCTTTGGCTGAGGCATCGAAAACGGGTCTAAGGCTAGTTGTCAAACTCTGTTCTTTTATAACCGGTCTATGTGGTAAGAAATGACCAAATTTCGGATCATTGTCAGTAATTTCAATAATACCTACATCTAGCCAATATTTTAAAACAGCATCATATTCTTTAAACTTGCCTACAGCCATCAATTTTTTAGTCATTGTTTCTAATCTTTGTTTTGTTCTATCATAGTTTGGTAATAAGTCATTATAGTGGTTTTTGAATGGTAACTGTACTTCATACCTATTGTCCTCCATCACCGTCACATTTTCTTTGTAGTTCAGCCATATTTCTACTTCCGCTTCTGCTTTGCTCTTTACTTCTACTGGATCTCTGATACCAAGTATTTCTAGTGACCAGTAACCTGCCAAAATGTCGTCACATGTACATTGCATAATAGTAGCGAGATTGTTATATGTACTTACTGATGTTCTCACCTGTTTTCCTTGCAGTGTCCACCCAAGCTTAGTTTTCGCAGCAACAAGTCCGTTCTCTAAATGTATCATGGTACCTGTTAAGAAGTAACCTAAGAAATCTGCACCTATTAGTATTCCTACATCTGTTACATTATTATTACCCATGTCTGACAGTGTAATCTTATGATCGCGCAAAAAACGTTTTATATTTACATCATGAGTATTAATTTTAGGTATTTTTTTGCATATATTATTTTGACCAATAGCCGATACTACAAAGTTAATAGTGTTATCTAAGGACTTAATTCTAAAATCGTACAGTTTATATTCCTTAGAGCTATTTTCTATACCGCCGAACAAACATTGTGTCAAAATTTCTGTTCCGGTTGGTGTGATGTTTAGCTTCTCAACAATGCTGTTTTTAATATAAGTGCGTTGAGAACCCGAGTCAAATAACGCACGGACTGGCACGTTCTTGTTCTCATGTTCCACCTCTATGACTACTGTCTGTAACAACGTCTCTTCTTTTTTGTATAAGGCAGAAAGTGACGTTGAAGGTTCAGAATTATTGTCTCTAGAGACAGTTTTATCCTCATTTTTATTTTCTGTACATAGTGCCGTTGAGTGCCGTTTTCCACAGGTAAGGCACTTAACATGAGTTCTGCATACCTTTGCGTAATGTCCTTTTCTGAGGCATATTGTACAGGCTTTCTTTTCTTTCAGGACCTGTTTCCGTTGTTCCAACGTGAGCCTACTCATCTTGTAACATTCTAGGCTTACGTGACTTTCTTTGTCGCACCAAATACAGGTCTCTTCGGTTTGACATTGGTCAGCAGGCATTCGGCTGTCGCAGTTTTGTTTTCGTTTTCATGGCCGTTCATTAAATCCTGCTCGATAAAAGTCTTCCGTGTGATCTCAATCCTTTGTTCCGACTCTACTTCCTTCCTAAGAAAGTCTAAAAGTTTCGCGAGCTCGTCCGCTACGTCCTTGGAGCTTTGCCTGTGTCTTTCCCAACACCGAAGCGTTTCATGCGGCAAAGCCGATTCCACCATAGGCAGTAGAAAAGCAGCATACTTCTCCTTCGTTACGTTCAGCGTTTCTAATGCCCGTAATTGTGCATTGAGCTTGTCATACAACTGTGTTATTGAACTCTTCTTGTCCGAAAGTACTAATGCAAGGATTTCTCTTATATAAATCTGAATGAGCAAATCTTCTCTAGCGTACCTTGATTTCAACTCCTCTAAGCATTTGATATAGGCTGAAGCAGGGAAACTTTCCACTAAGCGCTTTACTTCCGACTCTTCCTTCATCGACTGTACTAGGTATTGGTATTTGTCTATTACGTCCAAATTGTTGTCGTCGTCTATTTTTGCGAATTGACCCCAGAATGTTAACCAATTTTTAATATCGCCGTCAAAGGTCTGCAACTGGAGCTTAGGAAGTGTAATATTATTTTTTGATATATTAGATTGTGCTATAGTTTTCCTCTGTAAACGTGTTTTTTCTTTATATTTGGCATCTATACCCCACATTCTAGTTTTATAATCGAATGCCCCCTCTAGCTCAGATTGTAACAGCTCTTCATTTACTTCGAGTAGTAAAATATCTTTTATATGATTATCCAACCCAAGTAAATTTTCGTACACATCTTGGAGTTTTTTGAGAGAAACTCCTGTATTTATGGATATATCGGTCTCACTATCTAATACACGTTCTAATTCATTTGCCGATGTTGTAAAAATTCTCCTCACTACTGACCTTTCTTTTTTTCGGTTTTCTATATTCGACATCGTTCCTTTTTATTTGTAAAGCAGAGCTTCTTATATTTGTCACGGTCGCCACATGTAAAAGCAAAGCTTTTTACTGTTTTTCTAAATGTTTTATTCAACTTTAATTACAAGCAACGCTTAACTTAAAATTCACTATTCAATTTTTTACACAGTGACATTGGATTTAAAAAAACATAATTGACAACTTTTGCAGATAAAAAGGTTTTATGTCGATCCGTAACACAAGCCCTAAAAAGGGACTGCTTGAGTTCGATAATTGCTGTTATTGCAAGATTTATTAAATTGCAATCGTAGCTCAATAAAAATAAACAAAACATGTTTGCGAAAATAAAATTAAATCTAAATAAATCCCTCTGCCGTAAACAGGACGGGGTACAGTGGGCGCGATACGAAAACGTTTAGTGTTCCGTATATACACGTTTCAGTTTGTGCGTTCGAATAGAATCGACAAGAAGCTTATTCCGAGCCGCTGCCGCCGCCGCTGGCGAGACTTGAGGGAAAACATATCTCAGTGGGAAATAAGCCGCCCATTCAAACACGGTGTATATTTCTGAGTTTGTGATATAAAGAAAATAATGATAGAAACAGGGGATTATTTTTAGTTTCACCTGTTCGGAAAATGGTTTGAGAAACATTCGTACGTAGCTATGGAATGGAATCCACTAAAATCAAAGATTTTATTTGATTCCATATTATTATTTGATTTTTATTTGAAAATTTTATAAATGCCAGAAAAAATAGCATAATGTAAGAAAAGAAAATCCCGCCTCAGGGCGATAATTTTTCGATTATTCTTACTTTATTATATTTGATTATACTTATCAAGGTATATTACTTATTAAATTGACAGTTTTTTAGTAGAATTGATTGATTACGCTTTAAATAACAACAAATCGGTGCTTATTATATTAATAGCGACTGCACATGTAATATAAACTAATTGCTTTAAAACGTGGTTTTAATAAAATCAAATTTTAAAGACTCCAAAATTTTGATCGGTTTTGTAATATTATTCTAACTTCTTTGTTAACGATTGTAATTATGTAATGTAAATAATATCCAATGAGAAACACTCGCACGCCGAACAAAACAAACAAAATACAGGAATTAACACATAACAGCTCACGGCGATGATTCATATACGAACAAAGATATCTAATAATGCTTCGAGCACGTATTAATAAAACACAAAGCTATTCATTACTCGTACGAACGCCGTATGAAACCTGTAATTAGGGTATCGGCAAGGGTCATTTTCGATAATTCATAATGCATGTTAATTACGGTGGTTGCTCGCCTCGGGACGACCGACGTTACCCTCACAATGTTGCCAGCATTGTGAGGGAACTTGGGTAAATAAGAGCTACAATGTGCACAAGTGAACAGCTGACAGTCTGCGGTTTCAGGTGCTTTGCCTATTGTTGGAGGTTCGTTGTGTTTTTAATTGTGTTAATTGAGTAAGCTTACACATAATGCCAATGATTAGCCTTAACAATAAGAGGTTGGACAATGAGCTTGTACCCAAAGCCGTGGTTTTCAAATAAAAGTTTAATACTATAGTTTTTGGCGGGATATTAAAGACATCTGTTTTGAGCGGTTGAATGTTATTGTATTGGAGTACCTAGGTGCTAGGGGTTCCTAGTGCAGTAGTGCTAGGGGTTCCTGGAGTTATTTTGTTTTCACTTCTTAAAAATATACATTACTTTAAAAATTGTTTATTTGGTTCACCAGCATTTGTTACACTCACAATTTTTTATAACAGCTTAACAATTACCTTAAAAAAATAGTTTCTAATTAAGACATCGATTAATTATATATTAATAAAAAATAAAATTGAGACATAGGAGCAACAGAAAAACGTTAACATGTACACTCATCAGATAGCACACACATGCGCGTCCAAACACGCAATTAACAACCCCGTCTATATTCCGAATCGTGCGAATTTCCGGGCGAACTATTCGCACACAACACTTTTGTGTGTTTTTCGCGGCTCCAACGAGCGCGATACTGAAAAGCCTCAGACTCCTAATTAGGCTGAAGTCGGACGTGCCAATTAATTCAAGTTTCCCCCGGAAAGTTTGTTGCGTCAATTAATTTCATAGTTAATTAGCAAGCGGACAAAACCCGCGAAAGAAAGGGCTAACGATGCCAGCCCGGGGCCTACAATACACCAATTACATCTTCGTGAACCTATTCACACTGCGCTCCTACCGCGCCGCGAGGTAGGAGGCTCGGTATCAGAATGGAGTTGCGGTCTGCCCCTCTAGACAAGTAGCCTATCTATTTAAAGGAATAGAATACACAAATAAAGAAATATTTTTACACTCACGCCTATCATCTAGCCCAAAGTAAGCAGCCTAAAGTCAAAGTCAAAGTCAAAATTCATTTATTCATATCTATTCATTTATTCATATCTGGTATGATTACAATACACTTATGAATCGTCAAGACGCTAGATACCGAAAACCCGTGTGTCCAAGAAAAAAAATAGGGGAGTGCGCAGCATGCCTTAGTCTGTAATGATAGGTCTCCCAAACCCGCCCACGCCAACTTCAATACCAAGATGATACTAAAGGCATGAGGGCCCAACGCTCCGCTGGCAGAACGGCACGCAAGTAGGCTGTAGAGAAACCCACCATTGTCAACGAGTTATGACATTGCAGGTACATTGTAAATTATGCACCAAATACAATCCCACAACTCGCCAATCACATAAACCGAAACATGCCGCGCACTACCAATCAACCCTCCAACCCCCAACCTACCTATACGGACACACAAGTTTTCAATATCTAGCGAAAAATCTATGCCATCCGTTCGTAAGCTACCGGGAGGCCCTGTTCTGAGAAGAACGGGCAAGAAACTCAGTCGGGTATTTTCCTCCCTTAGTTACATATATAATATATAATCTAAATTCAATGAAAATTTAATGAAAGATGTCAATAGCTTTAACGTCAAGTAATAATAATTAGAGTCACAATTTCTGAAGCTATTAACATCCTTCATTACAGACAGAACAGCATATTAATCATCGATTATATAAATAAAAATAAAAGTTATTTATTCCAATCATCCTTGTCATCTAGATAGTCCTGAATTATGGATAACTGTGTGTGTTATGGATACTAGATAACAGACATTTTTAAAATCGTAATAATTCTGTATATATATGTTGAAAATATACCACATAAACATATACACAACCATGACTCGGAAACAAACATTTGTGGTCATCACAAAGTTTGCCCCTACCAGGATTCGAACCCGGGACCTCTTGGCCAATACCCAGCAATCTGAGCATTCGACCAAGGCGGCCGTCTTGTATTGTATATATCTGTCTTATATTGTTCCATCCATAGGGCCCGCGACGCAGCAGTGGGGACATTGAAAGGGTGATGATGATCATTATGTCATAAGTTGATGAACATTACTTGTCACAATAATAATTTGCGCAATATGATGGCTACTATAATTATTGGTAAAATACGGTAATTGATGTGACAGGGTAATAAATTACTAACCGTAAGCTTGCGGAATGAAATACAAACTTTGGAGGAATGTGTGTATTTCCCAATAAAGAATTAAAAGCTGGAAAATGATTATAACGCAATACACTTTCAAACTTAAAATAAGTGTTGCCATTACAATGATTCCAAAAATTACAACCCCTAAGAGTTGCCTGTAAAATGTTGGATATCCTAAGCACCACTATATGTATTTCTTATAAGATACGAAGACCGATTATTGGAGGGTGACTAAAGATATTTATTGCTATCCAATTGACTTATAATAAATGTAATGTGTTATTGTTCGGACTAGTCTCGAAAAGACAAAGTACCTAGCCGCATCGTTCTCTTAATAAATTTGACATGTACAATAGTCCACTCGCTATGAACAAGTCCAAATAAAATACTCCGAAGATTTCCTACAAAGCAATAAATATTATGGTTGCTTTATTTGTGCATTGTCTTACATCAAGCAATAAGGGCCGTTGCACATATGTCGATTGTCACCGCTTTAAAGTTGTACAGTAAAAATACGTGTAGTAAGTATTTAATCGTCAAAATTAAATATAATTCGTTTCTGTTAGTGTTTGCTATATTTTTTATGGGTCTTAGTATAAACTTAAGTTTTGACGTCAATTACTCAATATGTATATTTGTACTCAATGTGTATATTTGTACTCAATATGTATATTTGTACTCAATATGTATATTTGTTTTCGTGGGTATCCGATTTGGGCAACCTTTCAACAGCTCACGCCTTTATCCCAGAAGACAGAGCCTATGGACGCTAATTTGCCCTATCATCACTCAACTTCATTGTCTTACTTACGCAATAATAAACGCGAAGCGGGTTGTTATATCTCCTAGCAATATTTTACTACAATTTATGTGCCCAATAGATGACAACAGGCTCACTTCCTATTACATGGAACCCACCCCCTATTGCATAGTTGGCGAAATTTGGGTGTTACCTATCCTTTCCAGAAAAATAAATGGGCGTAATTTATGTATTTCATGTTGAGTTCTTGAGTTTACGAGTAACTGGAGGCCTGTCCGTGAATACCGAGTGTGCCCCAGCCCTTAGCAGTCAGGGACGTATCGCCGAGAAGGATCTACATCGTCACGCTCTCGGTACTCAGGCAATAATAATGGCACAAATAAAATTTTAACCTCTGCTCAATATCAGATGGGCGTCTCAGTGTGCTTGCCACACCGACAAATTGACAGGCAGTAAAATGTTTTATTCCCGCAATAATTTCATTTGCGAGAAAAACAAGGCGCACCGCGAGCATCCTCCACCCGAATTGACCCATTAAGCGTAGAACTGGAGCGATAAACCCCACTCTCTCCATCGTAAAATCGCAACCGTCTAACGCGTTCTCTTGTAGCGTTTAACGATTTTCAAAATTGGTTGCCCTTACAATTGACTTGCCTGTTTGTGTTTGATGGCGTCTTTGTAAAACAGGGTTAACCCCTGAATTCGCCAAGTTACCTTATTCACCATCACTATAGAAAGCACAACGCGTGCTCTTTCCACATAAAAAGGTCGCTCACCATCTGCAGCAGCAGTGGTTTCAACACCGCTTTCCGTATGGGTGTATAATAATTAACTATAGAGACAATGGGTCATAATCCACCACGCTGGCCTAATTTTAGCTACCTTGCAGACCTTGTCATGCTTCATGTATTTTAACCTTATCTATGGTCACAGAAAAATATTATATATAGGTATTCTTGCGCGATCGACCTTCGGAAGAAATACCTATTGATTATTAGTTTATTTTAAAAAAAAGGACATTTGTCGGAATGTAATCCTTATTCAAAGTGAATTTTATATGCTCACATTATTCCTATAACATCCTTCCTTCAAAACCAACCCGTGCACCGCGCTCGTGAGTCGTGACTCAAGCCGAAAAATGTTCACGGTCGGTTCGACCCTTAATCGGGCGTTAGGTGTTCGGTGGATTCGACCCCGTTCTCTTTGTTTTCCCGTGCGATGTCATTAGTGGAAAGCCCTCGATATTTTAGCGAGCATCGATTATTTTTAATGGGCCGCTGCCGGCGCCGACCAAGTCACCTTGCCGCACGCGCCTTGCGTATACCTGTGATTATCTGTGTAAATCGTAGTAAGCAGCTGCTCATCGCTGTCTCAACCCTTAGTCGCCTTGTACGACATCCGGGGGAGAGATTGGAGTGGTGAAAATTGTATTGTTCTGCCCTCATCACGCGGCAATTTTAAATATTTAGCATAGTTCATGTGAAAGTAATCATTCCCTTAACTTTGTTTTTAACTCTGTAAATAAAATTAAATAGTCACTCGATTTTAATTTGACTGTTACTGAGGGTATTGGATGTACTTACTCAATTTTTTTTAATAATTCTGTTTAAATCTCTGTTGTTTTAAGTACACAGTATCAACTTGGAATAACATATAGTACGCCGTATAAACAAGTCACGACTATATAGCACTGAAATAAATGAAATGAACAAAATAATTCCTACTGCTTGGTACTTAACCCTACGACACTCGCGGGCCCACAGCGCCCAACAATTATAAAACAACCGACGTCGGTGATTTATTCCAATTTTATCAAATTCTCGTTCTAACAGTTGACTTAATAAAATCATCCGTACGCCGTGAGGTCCCTAAGGCGCAGTCATTAAGGAGTCATTAGGCGAGCGCAGCCTCTTGGCGAATCACTCCCACTTCACTTTATTTCACTTCACTTGCTGAGAATCATTTTCCCTATAAAAGAAGAGGGACGTTACGAGCATAATACACACTTGGAAACAAAGTTCAATGTGATAATAATGACATTAAATAAACTTCGTCATAAAACCTTTTTCGCTTTTTTTTATAAAACGAAAAGAAAAAAGATGTGAAAATATTTCTATTTTTTATGACACTTCATAGAAATGCCTGAGTAAACATAAGAGATATTTTAAAATTGTTGGTAAATCGTGTGTAAACGAATCAGTAGAATTAATATTTTCACTGAAAATTCAGAAGTCATGGGTTCGAATCGTGGTAGGGTAATGAAAATCAAAATGTTCGTGTTATAAATACGGACATTTGTTATAAAATCATGCTTATATAGCTAGATGATAGGTGCGAGTGTCAGAATTATTTTTTAGAACAATTTTAATTTGTTTATTTAAATTAATGACGAGACTTACTTTTGCGGGAGAATGATTCGATTCGTATCTTTTGTATTTAAGCAGCGATAAACTCGTGGTCACTCAACATGGACAGGTGATAGTAAACATTGCTTAGCTTACAAAAACGCAGATAAGGTGAACTTGCCGTCAAAGAGTATCTCACCGACCAATTAACTAAATGGAAATTTTAAATTAAGTATATGAAATTATACTCGCCTGTCCTGAGGCCTATTAGATGTATATGCTTATGCTTGTGTGTTTATAGCGAGCAATTTATGCTCCCGGTCAAATTCTGCATCAACGTAAAGACCGCCGACGTTATTCGACGCTCATAATATCAACCTGCACTTATAATTACTTTAATGTAATAATTTTCATTAATTAATTCTTAATTTATTTATAGTTGTTGTTAAGATTTTGATATAACAACTTGTCCCCGCAATTACAGAACTAGTTGACGCCCACGGCTATAGATCTTCTACCTCGACAGTACTATTTGTCATCTATATCAATATAATATTAACTGCCGGACTCACAGACGTCAGTTAACTTTAATGAGTACTTAACGTCAAAAAAATTTAATACATCTAGGCGGTAGATCCGGCAAGAGTAGCGACTAGTAATTGTAATTTTTTTTAATTATTCATTAACGTTAATTGACTTCTCTGAGTGCGGCAGTAAGAGTAAGATGCAATGGTCAAACTATTATTTACGGTATGACTATAGATTTATATTATAAGATTGAAATTCTGTAGTAAAAAATATCGAAAGTTAAGTCACCCTCCAATCCAGGCTGGGCCAGCGTGGTGGGTATAGCACATTCTCAGTATATTCTTACATCTATAGCGAAGGTCTGTGCCTTAGAGATGGGGTAAATAAATGTTTATCACGATTCTTTACTCTACTTGTTGACCAAGTGGTTAAGCTGTAGTGGATTGTGGAGAATCCTGGGGATATAAATTTTGTTTTATTTTTCCAAATAAATAAGTTGACGGATTTTTTTTTATTTTTGTAATGTGCGTAGAACAAATAAATATTAAAATAACTGTTTTGTATAAACTGCTTTGGTGTTGACTGTACTTCCGAGTATTGAGGGGCGGCATCTTTTCGCCCGAGGCCGATCATTATAGGTTCATAAAAACCCACGATCGAACCCGACGGAGCCTTTGGTCACTTCGGCAAGCGACGGGTTAAATTACTAACTACAAACAAATTAAATTTGGTTGTAAAGCTTTAATTATGTGTGTAAATAAAAAAATTTCAAAACTTTAATATTATGTGCTTATTATGGCACTAAATTAACCTAAATTAAATCTACTTTGTAAAAGTAATTTACTACGCAATTTTGGCCTAGAAGGTATGTTTTTAGTCCCATGGTGGTGAGACTATTGCCATATATCGAGCATATAAATCGCAGTATATTACAAGGCGATATAACCTGTATATTTTATTTTATTAGGTTGGGGAAAAAGTCTTTTCGCATTGTAGTATGTATAAACTTGTAATAAAATCTCTTTGGCTATACTATTTGTATCTGGCTGGTTTTGGTATCATTGAAAGTTTAAATTTTAAAGAACAAAATTCCAAATTCAAATTAGGAAAATGTGTGATTTTCATTTGTTTTTCGTACCGCCAAGATGAGTGAATCTAATGAAGAAATACGATACATTTTAAAATTTTACTACAAAAAAGGTAAAAATGCAACGCAAGCCGCGAAAAAAATTTGCGATGTTTATGGACCTAGTGCAGTGTCTGTGAGAGTAGCACAAATTTGGTTTAAGCGTTTTCAATCCGGAAATTTTGATGTCAAAGATGCACGTCGCTCTGGTCGCCCTATTACAGATAAAATGGATGCCATTTTTGAAAAAGTGGACCAAGATCGGCATGTCAGTAGTTACGACGTAGCTGAAGAACTGGGAATTGACCACAAAACCGTTTTGGCGCATTTGAAAAAAACTGGGTACACAAAAAAGCTCGACATTTGGGTACCTCACGAGCTCACTGAAAGAAACCTAATGAACCGTGTACTCATTTGTGATTCTTTATTACGACGTAATGAAACCGAACCATTTTTGAAGAAGCTGATAACTGGTGATGAAAAGTGGATCACGTACGACAAGAACGTGCGAAAAAGGTCGTGGTCAAAGGCCGGTCAGGCTTTCTCAGACTGTGGCGAAACCCGGGTTAACTCGCAACAAGGTGATGCTGTGTGTGTGGTGGGATTGGAAGGGTATTATTCATTATGAGCTGTTACCACCAGGCAGGACCATCGATTCTAAACTCTACTGCGAACAACTGATGAGATTAAAGCAAGAAGTTGAGAGAAAGCGGCCGGAATTAATCAACAGAAGGGGTGTGGTTTTTCATCATGATAACGCTAGACCTCACACATCTTTAGCCACTCAGCAAAAATTAAGAGAGTTTGGCTGGAAGGTGTTAATGCATCCGCCGTATAGTCCTGACCTTGCACCTTCAGATTTCCACCTGTTTCGGTCTCTTGAGAATTCTTCAGGCAGTGTCAGGTTAACATCACGAGAGGACTGCCAAAACCACTTGTCGCGGTATTTTGACCAGAAGTCCCAAAATTTCTATAGCAATGGGATCATGTCCCTACCTACAAGATGGCAAAAAGTTATCGAACAAAATGGTACCTACATACTTTAGTTAAATGTAAATAAACTATATTAAAAAATGTTTTGAATATTCTTAAAAAATGCGAAGAAACTTTTTCCCCAACCTATTATATATCCCCAACTCTATTATGCTAAAACGAAGCCAGCCACCTAAGCTTCGCCAAATAAGGGAGTCGTTAAAACAAAAGAGAAAATAAATTTCTAAAAGGGTTCAGCAGAAGGCAAAGCGCATTTTATGATGGCGATTTACCACTCTAAAGAGATAGTTAGAATTGGTGTTGGAATGAAAAGACTGTGACAAAGTCGGCGGGTGGGCGGCAAGCAAATGAGGCGCGTCGCTCACTGCTAACTAAACCAATCGACTCACGGCCCGGAGTAGACGGGCGTGTGGCGCGTGACGGTTCGGACGTCCATTCAAGCACCTGCTTCTTTTCAAATAAACTAAATAAGATAAAGACAATAAAGTCAGAAAAATTATATGCTTGATTTTTTTTTAAGTTAAATAGGCAGAGCGTTTGTCCACAATCATGCCTGATGGAAAAAAATGATGAGGCCTAAGATGGTACACGGTCGCCTAGAAGATGCCTGTTCACTCTGGCCTTGAAGATGTCAAAAATTGATGATGAATCTTGGTGCGAATCTTGATGCAGGAATCGAATCTGCGTCCTTTGCAATCCGGCAGATGCCTACGCCAATCGGCAAACCAAGAGGTTAGTTAACTTGCCGAAATTTCTCTAACCTGAATGGTTATTTCCTCTTAAACCTCTTATACCACCTTAATCTCTTATACCACCTTAATCAATCACCCATTTTCGATGCGGGTTCGAATCCCACATCAAAATAAATATTTTTTGAAATATTTTCTGTTATTTTTCTTTGCTAAATTTTCTAACATTGATATAATGTTCAAATAACAATCGTTCACTCAACGCTCTGTATATTTGATCACCGAATCAATAATAGCCTCAGTGAAATAGCTGTGGGCTAGAATCAAGTTTTATTGCCTCGCTGCTTTCAGCCGCGCGTCTGCAAAGGTCATTTAACATCATTTGCGGGAACTGCTTTTTAAACCTCGTCTGTTTCGACGCGAGCATCGAATCCTTTCGCTTCTGCTTGTTACTAGGAAACAATACTTCGCGATTTCAGGTATCCGCTCTCTGATTATAAGAGAGGTTTCAATTTACTTTCCACGTTTCTGATGGACGTGGCTTTGTTAGCATTTGTCATGTGATATTTGATAAGGCTCAGGCGATTTTGTTAAAACGTCTAAAATAACTAAATTCGTTATACTAATAATTACTAATAGCGCAATTCTTTACTAAGTACCAAGGATGAATGAAGTAGCAATTTGTTCAAAATTATTGCATCATAATTATCTCATTTTTACCTAAAAATTGTTATGTTACACTATTACAATTATTTACCTTTAAGAGTGAAAATGTTATCTGTATCTGTTAAAAATTAAATTACTTTATTAAGTTCTGGTGCTTGAAAAAGTTTTTTAATATTTTTATAATAATTATTATTGTACGTTTAATATTGTGTCAATTATGGTTCTGCTAGTCATTTTGAATAATTAATTTGCTGTTACGTGCAAATTTGCTGTTACGTGCAAATTAAATAGGAAGTGAAAATCTTAAATAACATTAGGTAAGGATTCATTCTGTAATTATTTTCTAATAACCATAAACATCTTACCTTTGCCTAACCCTTAGGGCGAGAAGGCGTTATTTGTGTATGATAATTATTAATCAATCAAACACAATTTATTTTACCATGTCATTCATCTAACGGACATATTTTCAGTTATCTTTATGTGACCTAGATTCATTACTCTCCAGTTTATTCGTCGCATGCTCATTACGGTGGGTTATAAAAGATAATAGCACGACACAAGAATTAATTAGCGCCACGTGCACTGTGCATCCTTTAAATTGCGCTAAATGCGAGTAAATCACTGAAATTAGCGTGGACATTATATAAGCAGATAAACGGCCATAGCACATAAGTACACAAACGGAACAGAGAATAACCTTCATACAAACGCGTGAAACGGTTACACTACTACAAGCACGCGGGGCATGTGTGCGTTACCACTGGCCGCCGTCGCCCAGCCAGTGGCATAATGTCGACCGCGACCGCGTTCTTAGGAAGCTTTTACTCTTGATGAATCTTGGTGCGAATCTTGATGCAGGAATCGAATCTGCGTCCTTTGCAATCCGGCAGATGCCTACGCCAATCGGCAAACCAAGAGGTTAGTTAACTTGCCGAAATTTCTCTAACCTGAATGGTTATTTCCTCTTAAACCTCTTATACCACCTTAATCTCTTATACCACCTTAATCAATCACCCATTTTCGATGCAGCGTGGACATTATATAAGCAGATAAACGGCCATAGCACATAAGTACATAAACGGAACAGAGAATAACCTTCATACAAACGCGTGAAACGGTTACACTACTACAAGCACGCGGGGCATGTGTGCGTTACCACTGGCCGCCGTCGCCCAGCCAGTGGCATAATGTCGACCGCGACCGCGTTCTTAGGAAGCTTTTACTCTGTTCGGTTTATCTACTCACGTGGCCATAGGTCTGTTACCCGCTAACTACATGCAACCATTAATATTTATCGGTTATGCCGGGCTTGTTAGCCAGACAGGTCGCGTCATAACCGGCCTTAATTTTATGCCCCCATTGGCACTGGCCACGCGTTATTGCACTAACGGAGATGACACCCTGGTGTTTAAAATGCAAACACCAACAGGTCACAAGGAAAACTGGGTCAGAAAAATTTAAGCTGCCTATTATCAACTAATTTAGCGAAATTTCTTTAACCTTTTTACTTAACTAAACTAAAGAACGAGGTTTTAAAACCTGGAGATCTGACTAAAGAATTCGTGAGGCAAAAGTGGATAAAGTGTTTAACTGCCGCACTCAGAGACGACAAATAACGTTAATGAGTAGGGTAGACCGGTGACAATAGTACCATTTTCTAAACATCGGTTGATTACACAAATTCCACTGTCACTTTTTGTTTTAAATATTATTATTTTACAGCCTTACCTTACTATCTACCAAAGAAAATCTCTAAAGTTGGCCTAGATTGAACAAAACGTGGTCAAAATTGACTTTGAATGAAATTATGGCTAGTGCTACAAATGACCCCTTTTAAGGGTTAATTGTACCAAAACTGCATAGGGTAATAAAACTCGAATAAAGGCATTAATCATATTTTTCAGTCATTTATTTGAAGTCTTATATGGGTTTATAATCATTCTTAAAAATTAGAAACAAAAATATTCTGAGATTAGTGTTTTAAATCAACATAAATATAATGTAATAACATTAACATAACAATTCTTCACTTCGAACAAAAATAAAATCAGTTTCTATTAACATATAATCGACTTAGGTTCACACTTAGCATTTTAGCTATTAACTAGCTTTATAACAATTATAAAGTAGAAGTAATCAACAAAAATGTGTTAGTATGGAGGTACAATTGACCCCTGGTACAATTGACCCTTATAGATTTTTAATTACTTACTGTTAAAAAATATTAGTCAGACTCGCAATTGTGACAAACATAAATAGACTCCTGAGGTGTACATTCCTTGTGTGCCCATAATCTGCATTGAGCGAATTGGATCCACATTTCATTAGGGCGACTGAAACTATGAGGTTCCAAAAACCATTCTTCTTCTTCTTCACTGCTTTCAGAGTAATTTTTTGTTGCAGCCTTCTTTTTCTGACTGGAATCACATTTTATCCCTTTAGATGATCCCGGGTGCTGTAGATTATTTTTAAGTTGTTTAGCTTTCTTTTTTTTTTCAACTTCCTCCGCTTCTTTTTGTATACTTTCTTTTTCCGGGGTATCGGTATATATCTTTTAAAGTCTCATCATATGTTTGCTCATACAACAAAGTATCTCTTGACCTACGATCCGTCTTTTTTATTCTATTTCGTGGCATCTAAAACAAAAATATATTATCTAATACGTAATTGCATATTGTATCTATCTATTTATCTTTTTACTTTGTAATTATTACCATGGGGTTATTTCTACCATGGGGTGAATTGTACCAGTACTAATGACCCCGACAATGTTGGTACAATTGCACCAAAGTAACTTATTTAGAAAAAACATCTAATAGTCACATAATTCTAAACTTATAGTTTCCATTTTTACCATAAATCAAAACTTTAATAACCGTCTAAACTAGCAACAACAATTACTTGTCGAGAAGAGTCTGGTAATACGAGTTACAGTCAATAATGTTTTACGTAAAAACTTACCGGGGCTTGTCGAAAATCAAAAATTCTCCACTAATACCTCCGTTTCAGAGCGCGCGCGCTGGCGACTGAGGGGCGCCTCGGGGCTCAAGTAGCGCGTATGCTGGCACACTCACACATGCAAAAATGAGCTCAGTAGTAGAAATATCGATGATGGTACTATTAACCCGTGTTACTATTGTACCCGGTCTACCCTACTTAACATCAAAAAATGACAATTCAAAACTAGTCGCTATTCTTGCCGGGTCTAGATTTGAATGAACATTTTTGACAATAAATACTCATTAAAATTAATTGAAGTCTCTGAGTGTGGCAGTTAGTCATTACCTACCTACTTAATTTTTCGTTTCTGAAGTCCTTTCATTCTCACAAACTTAGCTCCTACGTGAAGTTTATTGTCGAGGCATTACTATATTTTTGTCTCGACTCACTAACTGCAAATCCGTGGGGCCTAATCGACCAGAATGTAAGAGGTTAGCTCGTGATTACTATCTATCTCGAGTTACCAAACCGATATCATTAACTTTTTATTATAGACTAATAGACAGATTATTTATATTTACATATGTAAAAAGTTATTTTGCTGCTCTCTTATTGTATGTACCTATTTCAGTTTTTGTTATTCGGTTATTTGGTACTTATAGATATTTGAGCGGGATAAGTTGACCAGAGCCTCAGATATTTTTTAAAATGGCTTAATTTTTCTTATACTAAAGACCAAAAAAATAATAAATTCAAACACCGTCCAAATTAAAACCTTTCACGTTCGTTACAAAAGGCAACCCCTAATTAACATAATAATATTATATTACTCCCTCGCAGCCTGATCATCATCTATAAATACCGTCCGCTAAACTCCACGCATTTTGCCTTAAGCGGGAGTTGGTGTCGCATCTCCCTAATCCGTAACGAGCGCGTAACGATCGCGTAACGAGGACGTAACGAGGGCGGCTCGTTATCGTTGCAGCCGCGCCGGTTACCGCCGCCCTCATTACGCGGTATCGACTGCAACGATGTCACCTTGCCGACTGCATACGCGCTTGTAATGAATAGCCGTTTGCTATTATACAATGTTTTCACTTATCATGCACAAAGAGTTCGTCTCTATGTCGTATAAAGGCTGCATTAAAATTGATAGACCATAGACCAGGCAAGAATAGAGACTAGTTTTGAATTGTCATTTTTTGACGTTAAGTACTCATTAATGTTATTTGACGTCTCTGTGTGCGGCAGTAAGACACTGGCACAAACAGCTATCCACCCTCGCCTTCGTCTCGGGGCACATGACTCATTTTATGCCCAGTTTGTATAATAAAAAGAGATAAAAAAAGTACATATAAAATAAATTGATTATACAGATTTATTTTTACATACATACTTATAAGGGCTACCCCTTCGGAGATAAATAGGAGAATTAACACCCACGTTTCGCCAATTATGATCCGCCCATTTAAAAGGCGGCGATCCTATTGTCATCTATTACACTATGGCCCAATTTTCCTATATTCTTCAATCCATAGGGAAGGCCCGTGCCCTAGCAGTGGGGACATTAAAGGGCTAGTGGTGATGTGTGACGTGTTTATTCCTAGTCAGTTTCCAGTTCATCCGGGGTCAGCGGAGTATTATTTCCCCTTCCATTACTGTCGGTCATAGGTCACCAACCCATCCACCTTTTAATTCAACCAATCCCTTTTGATTCATATCATCCATCACACCAGAATTACTGCTTATAACATCTAGGTAAATAAATAAACATCATACGATTTTACTAAAGTCTACCAACATTGCTGCCTACAAAACTCACAAATGTTAACCATCCGAAAGGGAATTCCAATTTGAATTGCATTCGCATTCGCAATAAAAACCCCACCGGCAATTTTTTGCCAATCGCACAAATCAGTCGTCATCGCGTCCGTATCGCGTCTCTTAACCGTCCGCATAAAAATACCCGCCCGCCCAAACCGTGTCGCGGTGTCCCCCGCCCGCCCTCGGAACCCCGCGCCCGCCCTAACTTGAATCATCGCTGACAATGTTTTTAGGGCTTCATTGGTCGCGATCTTTTCTGCCAATTGCCATTGATGGGTTTTCGTTTCAATCCGGGTGCTTTGTCAGTGTGTAGTCTGTTTTTTCTTTTGCGGATTGAGCGTATTCTGCGGCTCGGAGTATTTGAAAGTCAATTGCAGTGACCGATTTTAGTCGCGTTTGATTTTGTGTAAGGAATGGCATGGTCTGATTATGTCATTACTAATATTATAAATACGAATTTACAAAGATTTTGGTGGTTAGAAAAAGAATTTCGAAAAATTAAGGTCTTGACGCGGGAAGACCATAATTTTTCAAAATTCTTTTTCTAACCACCAAAATCTTTGTACTAATTTTTCTAACATTTATATAATGTTAAAATTAAAATCGAATAGTAAATACGAATGTAGGTACGTTTGTCGCCTAAACAACTATATCGATTTTAAATAATATTTCGCAACAATATGAGAAAGTAAAACAGGCCGAATTTTTTTAGAGATCCTTACTAAAATTTTAATATAGAATAAAAACTAGTGTTAGTAAATAAATGACTTCATTAGAATAAACCATAGTTCGGATTTTAAATATTTGTTTGGATTACCAAATACCTATCAGATTACTATCGATTTGTTGGTAATCCAAACCTACTAAATATTAGATAAATTATTAAAATTATCCAATATTTAAGAGGCAAGTCCATCATAATAATGAAGATTCATAAGTGTGCTTTGCCAGATGAAAATTAACAATTAGCTGGCAAATATGTCTGTGAGAAATCAGTTTCAGCTTAAAGAAGACCTATTCCCACATTTCGCCAATTATATCAGGACCCGTATATTCGTATACTTCCATAAAAACGCATTAAATTTTTGACACCTTTATTATTACAGGCTGATAGAGTAATGGTGTCCAAGCTGGACATACGCCTAAAGTGGGCACTCTTGTGTATAAGACCATGTTTAAAGCTATATAATGTACGAGTATACCCGTTCGTCTTATTGGCTGATGCGTTCAAAAGACCTGTGGTAATTGAAGTAGAAATTTTACAAAAAAAATTATACCCAAAAATGTTTGTGGCTCCTTCTCCTAATTATATATACCAATGATCTCAGATTTCAGGGCATGAGACTATTTGACTTAACAACAACTACCTAATGCGTAATTGTAACTTGTACCATTGATTAGTTCAATTATTCACGACACAGCGATTAGCGGTTCAGACATGAATATCTATACTCGTACTTGCATTTCAATACACCACAGCGCCATCTGTGTTCTATATTAGGAAGTGAGGTTGTAAACTTGTCAGGTGTCCTAACTTAAAATAAAAAGTCGTAAAAGATGATACATTGTTAATTAATCAGGCTTTTATTGTCTTATTCTGCTGAGGCAAATTGTGTAAGTATAAAATCATTTTGACAATAGATAGATATATTTTCGCTAGACCCCTTGCTTCCTCGAGGAGATAGGAAGGAACTAAATTTCCAACCTCTCCCCTTTTTTTACGTTTTTGCGTACTAACAAATCTTTCTATATAATATACTTACTACAATACGCACTTTAGGCAGAATCCTAATGGTTATGCTTTTGGTCACTTTACCCTAAAGTTAAGATTTTCATTATGCTATCGTGGGAACTTTAATTCAGAAAAATGGAGAAAATGAAGACACCGCAGAGAATAAGTATTTTGCCAAAAAATATAATGGTGATCGAAATCTTCCCATGCGTGTAATTAGTGGTTATAATAAAAGGGTTTTAAATGAACAATTGTATTCTTTTTCTTCTTCAGTAATAGGATTACCGATACCTTTAAAAGAAGATGGTGAATCTTATTTTTAATAAAATATTAAAAATAAGATTAGTTACGTGAAGTTGTTATTGATGTTACTTAACGGGATCATAACAAGATTGCGGAGATAAATTTACAGGACTTCTTCGAATCTGGCATATTTTTCTAGCTTATTTTCTTTTTAATATTTCTAAGATATCAATTCTTAATTATTATGGGCATCCAAACCTTTCTCATTCGTGGTTTACATGTTGATTTTTTTTTTATAATTAGTCATTAAAATATAAATTGTTGTGCTTTTCTGTATGAAAAACTGCACACTTAAATATTCACGGTCTTTAATTGTTTTCCATTTAGATTATATTATTATTTAGTTTCAAAAAATATATTAAGAATTAACATTTTTAATAATTTCTTGTTTCTACCTTTTAAAAGAGTAAAAATAAATAGGAACCAATGAGAAATCACACCTTAGATTTTAGTTTTCATAGGTGACCTTTTTTAACATTCAACCTTAAGTAGGTATTTAGATTTTTGTACAATTTTACTTAGATGTATTTTTATAATTAGTCTGGATCACATAGATAGGTAAATTAAATTATAAAATTATGATGATGATATGATAAATTTAATTTGGTTTGGTGAAAATATAGAGAATATCTTTCTAGACGACTTCGATATTTAAATTATTCAAGATTTAAATTTAAAAAATCATATTAAATACCTCCAGATTATCTATAATAATGAAGCACTGTCTCAATTTGCAGGTGGATTTTTTTCCTCACCATATTTATATTTATTATTTTAGTAAAAAGAAGTGTTCACGTGTGTCGTGCGGGTCATCTGATTCCTAGCAACATAAAATAGCAAGCCATCCCAATGATAAACGGGACGAATCCAAACATAATTTTCCCATACAAACTACTACAACACTCGTCGCAAACGAGAAATCACTTCCTGAAACTTACTTGACGTGCGTGTGCGTGCGGCCTGGCGACTGTCAGCACGTGTTCTGGTCACGCCAGACCAGAAGGAACTAGCACTCAAGTCTCTACCGCCCGGGCGTGCCAAGCAAAAGTTTCAACAAGTTATTGGAGCATCGTAACAGCGTCAAGTTGCGGAGTGTCGGCGCTGAGGAGAGCGTCTGACATCACGTCGGTTCGACGACTGAGCAGTGGGAGCGCGCGGGTGACGCCGCGGCGCAACGAGGCGGTATCGCGCGCGGAACGCCCACCGCCCACACGGGCCATACGCCCACCTGAATTAATAAAGCCAGCAAACAGCGCCGGACACGCGGACAATGCTGTATTGTCCCGCGCCCAAAATAGTTTCAATTAGAACCGGGCGCAGCACAAAGGCTCCGCGGCGGATCGTTCAGACCAAATAGTCTGCATGGCCGATTAGCCTAAACTGCCGGTTGTATTCGAAATTTGTCGCCAAACAACAGTCCGACGGACAATACCGTTCGGTGCGTCGCCTTAATGAGATTATGAGTCGATCAAGTTTGATGACTGGGCAGAAATTAACTTCGAACACAAATTCATCTACCGGCAATACCAGCAAATCGGCATACATAACAAGAATAAATATTACATGCATAAATCACACCTTTCTTCCCTCAGGGCAGGGTGTTCCGTGTTTTAACACTCGCGTTTGAGAAGCTTATTCCAGGTCCAATGTAATATAGAGCGAGCCTACAGCCATTCACCGGGAACTTTAATCGCAGTAGGTACCTAATTGCTAGATGGTGTATAAGGAACACTGTTGGCGGTGCCATGTCTCGTTATATTATAACTCGTCGCCTTGTATGACACCCAGAGAAACAGGGGTAGAGACCACAGAACCCCTTTTACTATTCTGTGGTAGAGACAATTGTATTTTTCTCTGACATCACTACACGGCTGAATATTGGGTATCTAAAATCATACAGTTAAATATCATATTACATTAAATTACCTATGAAAATTATTATAGTCTTTCAGTTCTTTTTCTGTCAATGAATTGACTATGATTATGACTAGTGGATAAAGCTCGATGACATCTAATCGATATGAGTGGAAAAAGAACAATACTGTTTCGACTTCAGATAATTTTGGAATAGAATGATGATGATGATGATAGAATAGAACAAGAAAACATTAGGAATGAAACACATGGAACGGAACCATTCTAGACTAGACATTAGGCTATTATTAGCGAAAAGTGGGTGTTAATTCACCTCCGCCTGCCCCTTAGGGTATAAATTGTCTGCATGGCCGATTTATGATACCTACCTAATAAGACTTTTTTGCCAGAACGCTCGGTTGAGGTCAATATTTTTAATCACCCATCCAATGATCGGCGTTAGCAAACATTTCTTAGCTTACACAATCACAGGCCGAATGCGCTAACCATTGAGATCTTAGATGCAGGTTGGCAAATCAGTTATTCTATTTATCTTCTAGATCGCTTCATAATCTGATAACACTCCGACAATAGGCATAATCTCGGAATTCTAGATTGGTGGTAGGACTTATTTCAAATCCGCCTGGGTAGCTACCACCATCTTATCGAAATCTGTCGCCATAATAATAATGTTAACAGCATTATTGTAATCAGACAATTTGTGGTAGGATAGCAAGCCCCTCTGTGGTTGAAGGTTCCAGGTGAAGTTCGTTTCCATCTTCTCAGGTGACATGAATTAAGGCTTCCTGTTTATCATTAAAAAAATACTTCGAATTATTTGACCATCTTTTGCAAACATTACAATAACGGAAGCATTCAATTTGTCAGGACCGTACCAATTTGCAATGCTGAAGATATTCACGGCTCAAAGCTCGCGAGTCCGTTCGTCCGTCACCGGTAGCTGTTCAAAATGTTGGATATCGTTTATCCGGTGAGCAAACACCAGGATTTCTCGCCTGAGTAAACGGTCTCCTTAAATTCCGTACCAACCTCCCAAGGTAACATTACATTTTTAGTTTTTACAATATACGATTTCCATCACCGATTGATACGATATTGGAGAGCGAATAACATAATTAAAATACTTGGTAGGCAGAGGTGTTTTCAGACGCACGTTTCGCCAACTGGGTATGTTAGGTCTCATGTTTGGGACGTGCCTATTGCCAGCTAAAGAGCACGTAAATTAGTGGTATGAAAGGAACTCTGTTGTTTACTCATCTCTGCTCAACCCTCAAAATTACTAACATAGATTTATTTATATGTTTATTTATATATGCTTGAGAACAATCCTTCTTTTGGGATTATACATAACACCGAATAACATCCGAAGCATTGAGGAACTTGAGTAAGTATATTTTTGGTCACTCCTCGAATGGCCTTAGTAGTGGTGCTATCCACTGCCTGCACCATCGAGCTTCTCATAATCTATAACTATTAAAATGTTGAGTGAATTTGTTTTTTATATTCACTCACACCTCAACCTCACCCCAAGAGCGTTGGTGAAACCTAAGTCAAAATCTTCAACAGTAGGGATTGAGAGATTGATTGGAATGACAACATTCCAATCACTCTCTCCGTTCATCGGTCTCTCGACGTGGTCTACTCCGTCTCTTTTCTAAACATTAATTCATCAGTAGCACCTTTCGGTGATATGGATGATATGAATCAAAGGGGAGCGGATGGCTTAATGACGTCTGACCGATATGAATGGAAGAGAAAACATACTGTGCCGACCCCAGATTGCCTGGGAACAGGGCAAGAAGAAGATGAAGATTCATCCACACCTCAACACATTACAATCGTGCTAATCTAAATAGCTGGTGTGGAATTGTGTCTGATTTGAAGAATATTCTTGTGATCAATCATAAAAGTTAACGTTGTTCTAAATCTTTCCGTGACGCCATTACATCTCTTATCCTCTGAACTTTAATTGGTGAGTTTCGCCGTAAAACAATCGGTCCATAACAGCTAAACCACGGGTTGGGATTGGTAATCTAATCAATAATAAGCTCAAAGATTTTGGTGGTTAGAAAAAGAATTTCTAAAAATTATGGTCTTGATGCGGGAATCGAAACCGCGTCCGCTGCTATCCGGGCAGGTGCCTGATCGCTCGGCCAATCAAGACACTAATTAACTTGCAGAAATTCTTCTAACCTTTACACTTCACGTTGTAAGCCAACGTATACCCTCGCAATGTAGAAATAAATTTCAAACATTCCAAAGCAGATATTTTTACAAATACCGTGCGTTCGGTTAAGCTTGGGTTTGCTTTATAAACTATTCGATTTTGATTTCAACATTATATAAATGTTAGAAAAATTAGTACAAAGATTTTGGTGGTTAGAAAAAGAATTTTGAAAAATTATGGTCTTGATGCGGGAATCGAACTCGCGGGTTCAAAATCGAATAGTAATAAGCTCCACAAATGAATATTGGGTTGTTGCAATTTCAAAAATCAGAAATCAATAAAAATATCCTATATCGTGGTCCCAATTCAATTTAATAAAAAATATTCTCTACACACAAAAAAAATAATAAAAGCACATATTTTCATGATAATGTTTTCTAATTTTATTTATTACTTATACTATTATTATTTTAATAAAATATTGTTAATACATAACATAGAATTTTAAATTTAATCTCACATAAAATATAATATAACCTACTCATGAAAATATCAAATGCATAATTTATTTTACTAGCACAAGTATTCTCAATAAATGAATCTACGTTACGATCTTAGAATATAGATATTCTAAGGTTACGATAAATATCGGAAGGTATATGTCGCACTATTTATAGAGAAGAGAGGTGTCCAAGCACGCCAGAGTTTGTTTGCTTTATTTGTCCGATTTAGTGATTTCGGAAGACGTTATAAAGTTCATATTCATTGGAGAGTAAAGAGCGTATTTACGGAACCCTTATATTGGAATCACATCCAATTGTAAGAAGTGAATCAAGATCGATAAAGCTTTTGTAGTATTAAATACTTAACCGCATGTTTGGTCGAATGGTCTGTACGCCAGCTATAAGATAGTCTTGGGTTTGAATCCTGTGGTAGAGTTTGTGTGATGACCACAGATAAACCATAAACAACCATGACTCTAGATGACTCTAGTTGTTGTTTATGTAGAATATTATAATTATATTATATTATTGAAGCCCGCCATCTAGTATTCATAATGCAAACGCTTATGCTAGTTAATTTGAGCTAGATGATAGGATGTTAGTGTAAGAAATACTATTATGTTATATTTCAATACCAATATATTCACTTTTCAATAAAATAACGACCTTAGTTCTGTGTGATACCGTTAACAGTATGTGAGAATATACAAAACTGAAATATCTCCGATCGATTGTCCTCTTTAACAGTTTGATAGGCTTGTGCCTCAGCAGTGAGGAAATTACCTATTGACTTCTGGAATATTTATATTTAAAAGTCTGGAATCAAAAAATTGAGTCACCCTGGAACTCGTAAAATTTTTTAAAACAATTTATTAAATTTAACAATAAAATTATTATTCGACGCTAATCTATTTTGTAACTTATACAGTTATTATTTGTTTTTGCGAAAGTGTTATTTTTACCAATAATCTTAATTCAATCCGAATCTAATTATTTAATACCTACATTTGCGTCGCTATGGTGTTACTTGTGAGGAGGATCATTATTGCTTTCAAATCCCATTATTACAGTTACTACATAATCTCTAGATAGCGACTATAAACATTGAAACCAAATCAGATTACTGCAGTTTTTTTTTATGTTAAACAGGGAAACTCTTGCCCTTCATCTCACCTGATGGTTAGTGATGATAAGGGCTGAAGATGGAATCGGAGCTTCACCTGGACTTGGCTTCACCCCAACCGCAGAGGTTGAGGGTTCGGTTCAGAGTTACGACAGTTTTCCTACTGCAGTTACGACAGTTTTCCTAGGGATGATGATAACTGAATCTGATTGTCACACTTACAAAATGTCAACTTTCTATCTATCACGGGTCATTAGATACCTATAGCCTGGGGACAGACGGACTGGCGGACGGACGGACAGCGGAGTCTTAGTAATAGGATCCGTTTTAGTCTTCGGGTACGGACCCTAAAATTGATTCTTACCGTAGCGTGTGGTGACTGGTGACCCGTTTCACTAAGCTGTGGCTGTGAGTTTCGTCATTCTATTCAATCTGGCACATACAAGCTTGAAGACATTTTCATAACACGACAAAGTAATTTCCAACATTTCCTCATGCATGTCACATAAATCAGCCACCCCTAAAGCAAATGTTAAACGAAGTCTTTAAACACGAACTCGAATTGAGGAGTTGCCGTTTTATTCTTTGCAGGTGTCGGTAATTTCCCCTAAATCATAAAATATTCAACGTTAAATGTATGACAAGTGTATTTTCCGGTCGATTGGTTCGCTGCTCGAATATCAATTGAGTCCTCTTTTGCATTCCGCTTCATCGGAACATAGTTGAGGTAGACGCAGTAGTATTTTAATTTTAGCTTCTTTTTTTTAACGAATATTCACTCCCTTTCTATAGAATAGTGTGTGGCATTCTTGTAATGCGACCGCCTTTGTTGTTTGTCTATGTTTGACAAACACAATGTTTTTCACTAAGTGACAGTTGTCAAATTAATTAGATGAAATTTTATTCCGAGCTAGAGAGTATGGTAATTTTCTAAGCCTTGTAAATATTATTTCCGATTTATGTTTACTGTCCAGTTTGTATATATTGTAACTGTGTACATATTTAGAAGTACAGTCAGTTATTTTTACGAACCCTGCCTTTTACTACCACGGAACACATCCGCAACCACCAAGATTGCACCCGGCCAACAACTTCCCAAAAGTGTTCTTGGAATAGCGACGTATGTATTTTATATTAAGAATAATATTTTAATTATGGAACCGAAATTTTTCTGACCTAGGTGTTTAGCCAAATGATATATTATACATATTATTATAACGTTTCTATCGGACGAATGCCAGTTTTGGCTACTACTCTTATAGGCTTCCGAGACGGTCAATCATCTTGAGTCAATCTCGTTCATGTTAAGTGTGTTTCTGTTCTGTTGCTAGGTCAAGCAGATCTTTTTTTATTTCTGATTGATTTGTTTGACCTAGCAACATGATGTTTTTTTTTCAGTAATACGTCTGTTTCATACATTTTAATCTTTTCAATCGATTGACCGCTTGGCTATGCACGTTGGCTTACTTTGAAAGTGACAACGTTGTCGGGTTAGATCCCTTGCAGAGAGATTTTTTTGTTTTTTTATTTTAAAGCCAGGTAACCGGTTGTGGTATACTGCCCCCGCCTTTGCCTGTAAGCCGGTCGGACGTGTAGAACAAGGAGAAAGTGTCGGTGGTGTCTAAGGAAAATAAACTGGTGGCGGAGCACCGCTGTTATCGTGTTAGCAGCCTTAATAAACGAGTTACCCAATCGACGGAGGGTTGCTTCGGGAATAAATGGAGCTTGTGAAGATTTTACTGCACCGGAAAAATGTTGCTTTGGCCAAACGCAATTTAGTAGCTCAACCTCCTTTCCTTCTTGCTAAGATCTCTTTTATCTGGTGTTGGTAGCTTTGAATAGGACTTTGTGGGTGCCCCTACAGCGATTAACGTTCAAAGGAGCTCTCAAAGTGTCGGTTCAGTGAAATATAACTAGACTCTTGTAGAGTTGGCTTGACGCCGAACATTTTAAACTCATAACGCGACTGTTTACAGATACAGGCAAAGTCCCAATTGACAATAACATTAATATTCGTTTTACCAAGATACACGCAATTCACCTTTCGTTTCGCTTATTCGGCACGAAAAGTCAAAATGATAAATAAATAACGTACTTAGGTAACATCCAAATTGTGTTTATGAAAACTCCCCCGAGATATTAAGTGCGAGGACTTCTCATACTCGCTTCCCGCAGGAGCCGTCGCGGTGTCACCGGGCGTCACCTGCCCGCCACCCGTCATTGCGCACGATATCCCGCAAAAATACTGGCACGAATATCGTTTCTCAAACGCAAAAGAGATACAACTCCAAACTGGTTCCCTGCAACAGTGAGTCTTGTAGTCCTACATTTAGAACGTACAATGTTTCTGAGTAATTTTGGGTTGTGTCTTTTTTTAAATTCAGCGAGCGATATGTCGAGCCTAATTCCTCCGCTGTCTCTTTTCTCCCGTCAAATTTGTACACAGGGTTGCCGATTTTTGTGTGTTACACGCACTCGTAATTAGCTCTAATTTTAAGTGGTACGAAGAAGAATAGTTCAGAATTTATTTGTTGATTTGGTTTATTTTTTCGAAGATTTTCCACTCTTATTACAATGAAACATCTTCTAACATTTATTTTTTATTTAAAAGTGTAAGTATAAAATTATACGTTAATTTTCATTCTAAACAGCCTTTTCATGTCCTCACTGTTGGGGCGCAGGCCTCCCCTATGGATGGAAGAATATAGTGAGTAGAAACTAGAACTTATGTTTTACAAACAATTACTGTATTTTATTTAAATGCTTCTTCCATTTATATAATGCTCAAATAAAAATCATATAAATACTTTATGTCTATTGCCTATTTAATTTCTACAACATGTCAGTTGTCCGGTGTTCCATGCTTTTGGTATACTTACCCGCACCATTACCTAATTCAATAAAAACTATATAAAAATAAATTGTTCCAAATATATTAGATACATACAAGTAAAAAATTATATTATAATTCAAAATCAACTAAAACAAGCAATTCGTGCAATTACTTTTGAAACAACTATGAATTTATTATTTTTATTTTTGTTTGAACATTACAAAAATGGAAGAAATATTAAACTAAATTGAGTTTTATTCTTTGTCACTATGAATTTTTCAAAAACTCTAGATCAGTATAGCAATATTCGAACGTTAAGACAAATAGCTAAGACTTAATCTAAATTGCAAATATTTGTCGCCCCATATACAATATCTGTGAGAGATGACGAATGTTAACTACTGTATACTCGTCATAATTACGTTAGTTAGGGGAAGGCGGCGCAAAATAGGTATAAATTCGCTGAAACAGATACCCTCGAGAAAGAATCGTATTAGTAAATTACTATTGTTGATTTTAATTTGAACATTCTCTTAAAAAATTAGTACAAACATTATTTTAGATAGAAAAATTTCGAACTTTTTCTGACCACAATATTCCTTGTATTAAAAATAAATATTTTCAGTCAGCCTTGTTCTCAGCTCTTTGAAGGCTGCCGTCCCCGCACGGGGGACGTCTGCTGTGAAGGCACCCTCACAGGGAGTGCTCGACTGCAAGGCTTGAGGACACGTTTGGCTTTAGGTCAAGGTCTTCGCCTTCCCCAAAAAAACCCGGTAGATGCTGTAAAGGCCTCTCGGCCAACAACCTAGGTCCATAAAAAAAAAAAAAAAACTCTTTGAAGGTGAAAGTTTTGGTCTTTCACCATAATTATGTCTTCTTCTTGTCCAACTGGTATCGGTTGGCAGTCAGCTCCCCATATTTCACCCGGTCTTTGACAAAATTGAATAGCTCTGTGACCCCTGTGACACCGGTCCATTCCCGGATATTGCGCAGCCACGACTTCTTACTATGTCCAACAGCTCTTCTTCCGGTCGCCCAAGGTTATTAATTAAAGAAGCTCGTATTCAGAATGCCTAAGCACGTGACCTAGATAGGCAGGCATACAAATTGTTAAAGAAATGTGCAGTAACATTTAAAGGGGTTATTCAGGCCATTAAAATGAACAACTTTAAATACGAGACCAACAACGAAATCTCAAAAAAAAAACAGTTTGTATGGGGAAGTCCCCATACAAACTGGTGTCAGCTGGTTTTCAGCATAGTAAGCATGTGGAAGTGATTTTTATTCTGAGATTTCGATTTTGGTCCCGTACCTAGTTAAGGTTGTCCAGTTTGATGGCCTGAAGAACCCCTTTAAATATTACTGCACATTTCTGTTCTCTCTCTGGTCGGTCCCTCATGTCTGAGGATCCTGGTCAGCTTCGGAATTACATCTGGAGCGGACGATCTACCGGTTCCTATCCAGCGCGGTCCTCACAACTACATACATACATACATAAATCACGCCTATATCCCCGAAGGGGTAGGCAGAGGTGAACTAGCACCCACGTTTCGCCAATTATGTTAGGTCCCATGTAATAGGTGGCGAGCCTATTGCCATATATCGGGCACAAAAATGTCGCAGTACATTGCTAGGTGGTATAAGAGGAATGCTGCTGCCCATTCCTCATCACTGATTTATCCTTAGTCGCCTCGTACGACACCCACGGGAGAGATTTGGGGTGGTGACAATTGTATTCTACTCTGCCGTCACCATACGGCTGCTGTGTAGAAATTTGAGGACGATGAGTCTTAGTACTTGATCGGTCCATCATGTTGGTGAACGACCGGGAGATGGTTTGCCTTCGGTGTTTCCAACTATACAATCAGTTTTTCTACACTTTCATCGCCTCTGCGCATTTCTGTTACACCTTGTATATAATTCTGTCAGCAGCTTCAAATAATTTTGCAGCTCCAAATAGGATCTGGGCCGAGACGTCGCTTGACGACCGCGTTTACGGCTTCCCGGTTTAGGTTACAGCACCTCAGACACCCCTGCGGGGCCGGGCAGCGTCTTCCGACCTCCGACTGACAGCCAGCGACATATTTTATTCACGGCGCACCGCTCGCAATTCCGTCGATGCAGATAAATGGTTTTACCGCGAAGCCAGCCACGTCCCACGACTTTGGCGTTTGCATGATGAGCTCGTTTTTTATGCGCGAATAAAATTGTGTTAGCCCCGCCACCGGGCTACGTGTGAGGCGGTGGATTTGGAGGAACGGCTCGGCTCGGCTGCTCTGTTATTTATGAGAGGAGACAGGCCGACACTTTTGACGGGCTCCGTTTCGGGAATTGAAAGGAGGCTCACTCATATTTTGCATGTTGTTCTCTAGAATCTTTATTGATTCTTAACTAACAAGTTTCTTTTTTTCATCTTTTGATATGAGGGCTGAACGAGGTTAAAATTTTGTTAGTAAGTCAAAGGCTACTTTGATTTCTATAATGAATTGATTTTAAAACAAGATTCGGCGGAATCCAACAAATTATTATAAATCTCCTTCTGTTGTTTTTTCTGATGTTCAGGTATTTTTAAATGTGAGATTGTTTGTATTTCGATATTTTTGGATTATTTATTTTTTATTATTTTTTAAATATAGTAAAGGATTACATAATTACGTAGCCAATTGCAGGCGTACACAACCTTTTTCCAAAAAAGTTATTAATCTAAAGTGTTACAATCTGATAATTACTGGGGTGCCCAACCTTTTCAAGGAGAATTTTTGAAATTTTTTAACTTAGGTAGCGCCGCGCGCTATCGCAGTGTTCGTGATTCAAAGATACCGAACACGCATCAAAGGCACAGCAGCAGTGTCGTGTCTTGCAAACACGACTCCTGCACAGTGTTCCCCAAGGACGCCGCTGCATCCGCCATCAATATTAAATAAGCCGACATCAAATGTCTGCACGCGACGGCAAACCTTGGAGCCTTAATCAGGTTAATCGGAAGCGTTCCGATTAGCGGAGCAACGAATTCATTAATTTATATTGTAAGCTAATAAATATCTATGCAGCAGTAGTTAACTAACTGCATCTCAACGGTGCTCGTCGTGGCCGAACGAAAATAACCATTAGCGTTGCTCGCTTATCCTATAGTGCCTGTAGCCAAGCAAACGATACAAATTTTCTATAGAACAATTAATCACATCGTGAATATAAAAGAGATACAAAACAAAAACGCATTTCTTCAAAAATAGGCCATGTTTCTATAAATTCAAAATACCTACACAATTTTTTGAAGTATTTTTTGAGTTATGCCGTTGTCCTATTAAATTTTAATGTGCGAATGTCAATTTTTGGCAGCTGACTAGCCCCCGAATACAGAAAAGTTACACAAAGTTTGAGTCCTGCTTAACATTTAAGTAATGTCACAACTGACATTTTTCCATACCAATTCTGACAAGTAGTGTTCACTTAACTTTATAGGCAGTGCTCGAAATTTGAGTACTGTTTCTGTATTCGGGGGTAACTCTTACATTTGACATGACGCTCGCACATTGTGTTTTCTCAGTAATACGTCAGCTTCATACATTTTTGTTGTATTCGTTCGAATAGATTAGCCACAAGTCTATACCCTCAGGACTTATTAATACGAAACGCTAACGTTGCTTATTTTGTGGCAGAACGGTATTTTCAGAATTCCGAGAATTCCAACATCTTTTTATATGATCACGTTTCAACGTAACTTGTTAAACTGGTTGTCTATAAATAAAAATAGGTAACCATCATCAGCACGCAGGGGTCCCACTGATTTTTAACTTAGTTTTTTATTCTATTCGGGGAAGCTCATGGCTTTCATCCCACCTGCTGGTAAGTTCATCTGGAACCCTCATCCTACAGAGAGGTTGGCTGTCTTGTCATTAATTGTCGGAACACAATAATACTGTTAACATTAAGGTTTGCCTAGTGTGGATCTCACAAGAAATGTACTAGTGTGTAAGTGTTTTGGCATTAATTAATAACGTTTTTATTATTTATTATTATTTTTATTTAGATTGTAATAAGATTTGGTAGCTAGCCAGGCGGACTTTAAAAAAGTCCTACACCAAACCGAGTTTAAACCTGGGGGATCTAATTCCAATAGTCGAAATACTAGAATACTAGGCGGTTATATTGGTTGGGGAAAAAGTCTTTTCGCATTATAGTATGTATAAAATTGTAATAAAATCTCTTTGGCTATACTATTTGTATCTGGCTGGTTTAAATTTTAAAGAACATAATTCCAAATTCAAATTAGGAAAATGTGTGATTTTCATTTGTTTTTCGTACCGCCAAGATGAGTGAATCTAATGAAGAAATTCGATACATTTTTAAATTTTACTACAAAAAAAGGTAAAAATGCAACGCAAGCCGCGAAAAAAATTTGCGATGTTTATGGACCTAGTGCAGTGTCTGTGAGAGTAGCACAAATTTGGTTTAAGCGTTTTCAATCCGGAAATTTTGATGTCAAAGATGCACGTCGCTCTGGTCGCCCTATTACTTTGAGATAAAATGGATGCCATTTTTGAAAAAGTGGAGCAAGATCGGCATGTCAGTAGTTACGACGTAGCTGAAGAACTGGGAATTGACCACAAAACAGTTTTGGCGCATTTGAAAAAAACTGGGTACACAAAAAGCTCGACATTTGGGTACCTCACGAGCTCACTGAAAGAAACCAAATGAACCGTGTACTCATTTGTGATTCTTTATTACGACGTAATGAAACCGAACCATTTTTGAAGAAGCTGATAACTGGTGATGAAAAGTGGATCACGTACGACAAGAACGTGCGAAAAAGGTCGTGGTCAAAGGCCGGTCAGGCTTCACAGACTGTGGCGAAACCCGGGTTGACTCGCAACAAGGTGATGCTGTGTGTGTGGTGGGATTGGAAGGGCATTATTCATTATGAGCTGTTACCACCAGGCAGGACCATCGATTCTGAACTCTACTGCGAACAACTGATGAGATTAAAGCAAGAAGTTGAGAGAAAGCGGCCGGAATTAATCAACAGAAGGGGTGTGGTTTTTCATCATGATAACGCTAGACCTGACACATCTTTAGCCACTCAGCAAAAATTAAGAGAGTTTGGCTGGGAGGTGTTAATGCATCCGCCGTATAGTCCTGACCTTGCACCTTCAGATTTTCACCTGTTTCGGTCTCTTCAGAATTCTTTAGGCAGTGTCAGGTTAACATCACGAGAGGACTGCCAAAACCACTTGTCGCGGTATTTTGACCAGAAGTCCCAAAATTTCTATAGCAATGGGATCATGTCCCTACCTACAAGATGGCAAAAAGTTATCGAACAAAATGGTACCTACATACTTTAGTTAAATGTAAATAAACTATATTAAAAAATGTTTTGAATTTTCTTAAAAAATGCGAAGAAACTTTTTCCCCAACCTATTATATTATATTCTAACTCTTGTATTTAATGTTTCAAGAACAATAAATAATTAAACACGCCACCAAACAATTTATCGACATTCTTCCACTGTCTCGACCCTTCGTTCGGCTACCGCTAGAGCCCGGTGGTCAAAGAAAACTGTTACTTTCGCGTAAACAACTCAAATATTCAACTATCAAAGTGGAAATGCCATCAAAGAGCGGAATTTGCGCGGCAAACTCACGTGAGCCCAGCTTTTCGGCGGATTATGAATGTTTATGTTGAAAATAATGCGCGCTGCGGCGTTCGAGCAAATATTTGAAGACAGTCAAAGAGCTTTTTGCGCGGCCTTTGACCCTAGGTTTGCGGCTGCGGTCAACTAAACCGATTACCCGGGCCCGCCCGAGCAGAGATTCGAGAAAATTCGATTCTCGAGGCGGACGGGGTCGAGGTGCCTTCGTGGCTAGATGAATAACGCATTCGTTAAGACTCGCGTTGGTACAGTTTTGATTGTATTTTGACTTTGACACACACGTTTCCAATGTTCAACGCATTTATTTGACGACTAGTTGTCGCCCGCGGTTTCCCTCGCGTATGTCGGTTGTTATATAGCCTTCCTCAATAAATGGCCTATCCATAACAAAAAGATTTTTTTAATTTGAACCAGTAGTTTCTGAGATTAGCGCGTTTAACCAACCAAACAAACATAACTTCCGCTTTATAATATTAAGGGCCTGTTTCACAATCGATAAGTAAGTTCGAAGTAGCTTACTTTGCAGTTCAATTGATTTAAATTTCATATTACAACTGTCAAATAATACTTAGAACTTACTTGTCGATCGTGAAACAGGCCCTAAGTATTATAGATTCATGAGTGTATGTAATGATACCTTATAATTAAATAAACCATATTTTCATTTTATTTTTATTGCTTCAATTTCTAGCACAAAACTATTCTGTTTCATACATAGATCAAAACAGTGATAAGGAATAGGCAACAGCATTCTTGTTACCCGTATAAATACGTATCAATATATTGCGCTTTTCGTGCCTAATATAATGGCAATAGGCTCGCCCCCTGGAAGTCCTGACATAGTTGGCCAGTCCAGTCATGCCCAGTCTGTGATAAATGGGGTGATTTTCAATGTCATATTATTATACCAGGACAGTTTTTAGTCACTGCAAAAATTTTTGGAATTCGTTCAGACCATCAAACTGACCAAATTTTACTATGGGAGCAACTCCAAATTCACGGAGAAAATAATTCATACATTTGGGTCAATAGGTGTTATAATTTTGTATGTAACAGCTGATATTTCTTTCGATTTGGTCAGATTGATGGTCTGAACGAATTCCAAAAACTTTTGCAGGGACCAAAATATCTCTCTCTATATCTCCCGGTATAGCTACTAAAAAATCCATAAAATTTCTAGTAACTAATGTCTTAATCTTTAACCATTTAAAATAATGTGAACAGCTCCTGAGGCACAGGCCTTTCTATGAATTGAATATAGGGAGAACTCCCTCTCTCTTCGTCTCTCCCAAGTTAGTGTACAGTCTATTCATTTTGTAAGAAACATATTTTAATAAATACACAACGAATGATATAGCTTTCTTTATTCACGTTAACACTATACACTATCACTCGTTTCCTTAGAGAATTATGTTCGTACACTCCCAACTCAACCGGAAAGGGATATCATATTCACTTTACGACTGACTGACACCAAACGGCTCCAAATAAAATTGTTGCCTATCAAAATATACCAGGATCCTTTAACATACAGACTGCAATGGCATGTGCCTACAAACGTTTTCAAAGACCGTAGAACTACTGGATGTGTCTGAAGGAAAATGTTTTATAATATTAGATCGGGGGCAAAGTCTTTTGCATATAAACTAGTATAAATGATAAGTATCAACTAGTAATAAAATCTCCTTGGCAGTCCTATTTGCTTCTGGCTGGCTTTCCTGACATTAAACAGTTTGCATTTCAAAAACGAAATTTATTTTGCAGCTATTTCTCATTTGTTTTTCTTTCTGTCAAAATGAGCGAATCTAATGAAGAAAATCTATACATTTTAAAATTGTATTACAAAAAAGGAAAAAATTGCAATTAAAGCCGCGAATATGGACCTGCAATGTCAGTAAGAATAGCTGTCAGGCAATATCAGTTGCATGTTTGTCACCAAAATTCGCTGACATTGTAATGCAATGTCAGGGAATTTTGTTATCCGTAACCTCCTGCTACGGATAAAATGGATACTATTTTTAAAAAGTAAAGAAAGATCTGAAAATAAAAACTGGGAATTGACTTAAAACAGTTCTGACTGAAGTGTGAAGGATAATATGATTCGGAAGAGTGCTGAATGGCTTGATGGCGTCTGACTGATATTAATGAAAGAAGAAACATACCGCGCTGACTTCAGATAAACTGGGAATAGGGCAAAAAGAAGAAGTAGGTATAAAAATTTGTAGAAATAACGTATAGTCTTTGGAAAAGGTCTCTTCCAGTCCGTCTTACAACGCAACCGTTCGTGACTTATTCATCATCCTCTAGCAAAGGCTTCGCTCCACCTGCGGTTAGGTGTAACTTAACGAACCCCTCTGAATCTTTAATACAGTTTCATTTAATGTAAGCTAGTTCACTCGCCGGACTATGTTTATATTGAAAGGTTTCACGGGTCATGAGAAAATTGACTGAATGCGCCCGCCCGTCCGTTCTAATTTAATATTAATGGTGACGTGTATATTAATTACATATTTCGGTTTTGGTTAAACATCTTTCGTAATCAAGGTTGCATAGAGTTGGTCAACCCGTAACGGACATACATACTTCCCAAAGCGGCACTCCCACGTAAGAAAGCAAAGCTTGTAAGTATATTTATTCTCATCATGCCGTATGGTGACGGCAGAGTAGAATACAACTGTCACCACCCTTAATCTCTCCCGCGGGTGTCGTACAAGGCGACTAAGGGTTAAGCGCAGAGTAATGAGCAGCAGCGTTTCTCTTATACCACCTAGCAATATACTGCAATTAACATGCCTGATAGACGGCAATAGGCTCACACTTATTACATGGGACCTGACATAAGTGAAGAAACGTTTTATAGACAAGATTACCCATTTGACGTTACCCTACTTATTAAAAATGTATGGTGAAATAAAAATGCAATAAAATAAATGTGGGCTCGAAAATTTATTAAATTTCTCGGAGTTACTTTTGTTGAGTTAACACATTTAGCTTACGACTTAATTGTTTTATTTTATACGAACAATCATTGTTCGATAGATTCGTTTGCACAAAGCATTAGCTCCGTTGTTGCCGATAATTCGTTCGTTAGAGTTCACCCGGTGTACTTTCGTCTGCTCACATAAAGGGGTTTGAAGTCACCGGCTCTCCAAATAATATCATTATAACAACTTAAAAGCAGAATTAATTCCATTTCGAATACAAATACACCTTCACTTCAGGCACCCGTGCTCCTCAAACGAGGTTCCCTACTTCGCAAATTAGATTTCGCATAAAGCCTATTTTAATTTGCGCCGTCGCTAAACATTGGGAGCTCTTTAATGTTTAAACGGGCGCAAACCCTCGGTGTTGACTCTGCGCGCGGTGACGCCGAGGCCGGTTGACATTTGAACAAAGCAAACATGCTTCGGCAGGCCGCCGCGCCGCAGTCCGACGGTAGCCCGCCGGCATCTCGTCGCCGCTACATAGGGCACCCGCTCTCGCGTCTACCGCGGTCCCACCCAGCCTAGTGCATTTAATAATAATAGTAAATATATACATACATAAATCACGCCTATATCCCCGAAGGGGTAGTATTAATAGTACATTATTGAAATTGCAGATCGAGCATGAGTTTGAAGGCCGAGCCATAGGCGAGAATAATTGTCATTTGGGCCAAAGCATTTATTTAATAGTGCTTTTCTCAAAAGAATGCAGGGAAATAAAATATAATTTTGATATTATACATTGAATTGAATGAAAAATAATATGAACGACGTCGTCGCGACCGGGTCGTGATGCGCCGCGCCGCAGCAGTTGGCGCCCATGTGTCGGCGATGGAGGCACAGGGGCGCCTCCAGCACGCGGGTTCATGCAACATTTCTGGAGCATTGTAATGTTCCTAATTCAAAAAACGCGCCAGCAATGGATTTGACTTTCTTTGTCCGTAAATTCAATAATTCGCGTGTTCTTTTTTCGAAAATAACGACAACATTTCCATGCATGTTTGCGAAAATTCTTTTGTCGGGCCAGAAAGCCCGGCCATTCGGCCACAATCCGCCTTCACAGGATCAACATAAACATCTCCACCGGACTCTATCTTCTGAGCCGCACACGCGCTCGGATTACCGCCCTTTTCCCTCACACACTCGCACGAGTCATTCCGACAATTTAATACGCGAAATTACAGCATCAGGTGCTCAAAATTTTCGAGTTTCGTTCTTGGCCCGCCACGTTCCGCGATCATAAAATAAGCTGCATAAATTAAAATGTGTATAATCCGGGCGCGCTCGACGGATTTCGGAGATCTAAGCCGCGCGCGCCTCATTTCGCGAACATTACTCTCTGTAACAATAAAACTCATGAATTCGCCGGTGCGGTCGCGCTTTATAAATGTTTCACGTATTAATAAAATTAACAAAGCGACGCGAGGTACGCGAGAGGGCTATTTTCCGACAAAGCGTCGGAGCGGGGCACAATGGAATCTAAAATAAATAGTAGGAGTTTAGCAAACAGGAGCTCACAAAGCGTCCACCTGCTGGCGGGCGGGCGACTGTTGCGGTCATTGAAAATTAAGTGGCTCGACCAACTTCAATTTAAGCCCGCAAATCCGCGGGTGCTTATTACTGGAGCTTGTAGCAACAGCACTCAATGGATGACAGCAACACATTTATAAGCTAGACTGTGACTGTTGTTTCCCATACGTAGGCCAAACAAAACGAAGTTTGGCACCATAATTTAACAAGCTCTAAACAAAGTGTAGTATATCAACTTGGGTTAGATGGACCATATAGTGTATGTATAATTAATAATAGGGGTAAAAGTATGAAATGGCCGTTTTATTGTAATAGGTTTTATGAATTGACATATAATCTTCATGGTTTGAGGTTTTCGAATTAAACTTTTTTCACATGGTTCCTATGATGTTTCTTTTTTAAAAAATGTGAAACATTTGAATATCGACTTTCAATTGTTTGTGTTATTCAACTTAGACAAGAAAGATAGATACTGCGAAAAATGGAGTGATTTTTGAATACGAGTTCCGGCGCGGAAGTAACGCGGCAGAAACAGCCCGCAATATCAATGTTGCGTTTGGTGAGGGGTCTACTAATGAACGCACCGTGCGATTTTGGTTTAAATGCTTTCGTGATGGAAACTTCGACTTGAAGAACGAGCCCCGAGGAAGACCGCCCACACAGGTGAATAACAATTTAAGAAAGATGATGGAAGCCGATCCTAGTCAAACTACCCAGGAATTAGTGGCATGGTTTAACGCTACCTTACCCACAATATTGACACATTTACGTCAAATCAATAAAATAAAAAATACGAATAATGGGTACCTCATGATTTGACTGATCTGCAGAAAGAAACGCGTGTTGAAACTTGTGTTGCCTTGTTGAATCGGTACAGAAATGAAGGAATATTTGATCAAATTGTGACATATGATGAAAAGTGGATTCTATATGATAACCGTAAAAGAAAAATGCAATGGCTGACCCCAGGTCAAACGCCACAACAGTGTCCTAAAGCAAAACTTACCAATAAAAAGGGTAATTGTTTTTTTCCCAGGAGGCAGTACAAAATGCTTTCACACAGTTTGTGCAGTCTAGATCAACAGAGTTCCATCGCAAAGGCATAAATGACCTTCCTATTAGATGGCAGCAATGTATACATAATAATGGTAACTAATTTGATTAAATAAATTCTTTTCTAAAAAATAAACAATTTAGATTTTCAGTAAAAAACGGCAATTTCATACTTTAACCCCTAATATTATGTTTTGAAAAACCTCCAAAATTCTAGCAAATAATAATCGATATTCAGCCAGAATGGTGAACAAGATAATTAATCCCAAACCTTCTTTATATTGCCAAATGAATTTTTAATCCGCCGACCTTATTACACTCTATTTTTTCGGAAATACATTCCCGATAATTGTTATTTTTACGAGAAAAATAATGATCAAACTTGGTCAAAACAAACGTCAATTTAACCTATTTTACGTATAAATTATTAAATATCAAATGCGCAGTGATTCGATAGTGAAAAGTAGGGAATGGTGGCCCAGAACTGGTATAATGACCAATACTGGTCAATTTCATGCATAGAATCATTTTAAAATGTACGGTTCATAGTGAAACAAACTCAAATCAAATGTAAACTCATGTTGTAATAAAGATATTGGGTATTGAAATTTGTCTTAAACAAGAGAATATCCGCTTCTATCAGTATACCCGCTATGTACCACCTTTCCCTACACAAAAAAGCCGAGGGAGACCCTAAACGACTTGCTCTTATCAAAGTGACACTCATTTAAGCTACGCGAAAAAACCGCTACAAATAGTAAACCGTTGATTAACCACCCATGATCCCGCCTTATCTGTGTTCGCTTCGCTTTTTCACCGAATTCGACAAACCGCGGAGTCGCCGTTATTGGCTGATCGGTATCTATCGGTCGAAGTAGCCGCCGCTCGTGACCGCTTATCGAACAAATTACTACTTTTACGAGGTCCTCTCAAAAAACTACGGCAAGTGGACATTTGCAATGCCCCTACTATTGTCGTGGCTTTGTGAAAACGAATCTAAAATTAAAAGCTTTGAACATGTGGATTTTCAATTTTGTTTGGATTAAATGACATCACTTTAAATTAAGTTCGCCTCTGCCTACCCCTTCGGGGATATGGGCGTGATTTATGTATGTATGTACTTTAAATTAAAGGGTTTGTTAGTGTGCTTCTCGTCATTCAAAACTAGTCACTATTCTTACCAGGTTGATGGCTAGACCATTTAATAGTTATTTGTTGTACGTGAGTGCAAAGTTGTTTTTTAACCGCGTGCTCAATTTTGATGACCGAGCTAGCGAAGGATTCTAAAATTTTATTTTACAAAAATTAGAATCCTGAGCGATAGCGAGGGAATCAAAAGAGCACAAGGTGAAAAATCTTTGCACTCGAGTGCAACACGTAACTTTTCACCCCCCCCAACGAGGAAATTGCAAAATACAAAAAAAATACAATCACAACAGTTTCTGTTTTTACCCAGAAACTTCAACAACACCCTCCCATTAACCCAAACACACTCTCAACACCCACCCAGAAACACCCATAATATTCACACCCGCAATACACACCCATCCACTCAGACACACCCAAAAAACACCCATTCACCCAGAAACACCCACAAAATACCCATTCAACCAGAAACACCCAGAAAACACCCATTCACCGAGAAACACCCACAAAACACCCATTCAGCCAGAAACACCCACAAAACACCCATTCACTCAGAAACACCCACAAAACACCCATTCACTCAGAAACACCCACAAAACACCCATTCACCCAGAAACACCCACAAAATATCGAATCACCCACAACATCCATTCAGACACCCACAACTTCCACCCAGTCACACCCACAATACTCACCCATCCATTCAGACACACCCACAAAACACCCATTCACCCAGACACACCCACAAAACACCCATTCATCTAGACACACCCATAAAACACCCATTCACACAGACACACTTCCAACACCCACCTATCCACCCAGCCACACCCGCAAAATTTATCCAGACACACCTGTAAGTACCTAATAAAAATTACCGTCCCTAATGGAGTTCCGCGACGGTCAATCAGCTTGAGTCAAGCACGTTGATTTTCTGTATGTTTTTGTTCCGTTGCTAGCGTAAACAAATCAAACAAACCTAGAAAGCTTTTAAATACTTGACTCAAGCATCAAGCAAGCATTATAGACGATCAAAACGTTTAAAGCAAGATAGACGCCAAGCTGATTGACTCCAAGGTTTTAACAAATTTATGACGTGAAAAGAAAATGGCGCGCGTAAAGCAAATTACAAAAAAAGTTTACCAAGAAGGTTCCGAATCTGAGTTTTTAACAAATTAAATAGGTTGCATGATAATTTCGGCACCATGGAGGTAGAAATAAATAGGTATAATGATGTTTTGAATTCACAAACTCATTGCACTCGATGTTCTAAATTCAAATTTACTTTAACCTCTAGAGGATAAAAACGGCTTTTGCACTCAGATATCGAAGAGCAAAAACGCTTTTACGACGTCAGTGAGTACGTGAGTGCTCTAAGCACTTCCTTTACACATTTACTTTACTTTACATGCAGTGTAGAAGCGGCAGAACAAAATATGATAATATTGGAACCACCGCAATCTACCCCTTCGGGGTTAAGACGTCGTATTTATGTATGTAATAAAAGAGGTCTCATCCCCCATCCCTCCCGTGGGTGTCGTACAATACAAGGCGACTAAGCGTAAACACAGCGATGAGTAATGGGCAGCAGCATTCATCTTATATCACCTAGCAATATACTGCGATTTATGTGGACGATAGATGGCTTGCCACCTATTACATGGGACCTAACGTAACTGGCGAAAAGTGGATAATTCATTCACCTCTGCCTATCCCTTCGGGGATATAGGCATGATTTATATAGGTTTGTTGTCTAAAAGAGCAAGTTTAACAGCGTACCCAAAGAGGGTTGGTGTCAGGCAGGCGGCTGGCTGTAAAACCTAAGCCAAAACCTTGAGCATTATGGATTGGAATGTTATCATTCTAATCACTCTCTCCGTTCATGGGTCTCTCGACATGGTCCGTTCCGTCTCTTTTCTATACATTCATTCATCACTAGCACGATGAATGATATGAATCAAAAGGGAGTGGATGGCTTGATGACGTCTGACATATGAATGGAAGAGGAAACATACTGCGCCGACCCCAGATAGACTGGGAACAGGGCAGGAAAAAGAAGTTGTATTAAAGAGGTTTATAACCATTGCATGTTCGCGTAGAAACGTATCTATCGTAGGGGACAGGGGCTTACCGCGCGGCGTCGGGTCCGGAGGCGGATTTTATTGCCATTCATATTGTCGGTCAGAGATTTACTCTGACACATCGCAAATTCGTCCGTTGACTCTACGCCGCTATTTGCCGACGCTATTTTCGAAGTCGCATTTCTCTTGTTCGGCAAAAGATTGGATTAGCGCACTTACTGTCTGCTATTCGAATTTCCTTTGAGGTGTGTCTTTGTATGAAGACTGTATAAATCGGTTTTGAATACCGCGTTTGATCGCTAGTTAGTAACATGTAAGTCCATCTGAAATTGTGCTGATATAATGTGGACATTAGATTTATAATCCTTAAACTCCTTGTTCTACTCTTCCGTCAGAACTTAACAATGTTAATTAGTAGGGAACCCTTAATGCCTATTTCGTAAACAGCATTTAACACAATAGAGCTTTTCATTGCATTAGCACTGCAAAGCCCAACGGCGCGTCGTCGGTGGGAAATTTAAATGTCACAATTTTCAATTTTCCATGCAACGGCAGGTGTGTATAAAATGCCTCGTGTAACACATTAACAGCGTTTCGCCCGAAAGCCTTTGTCTGCACTACGAATTAGGGGGAAAGGCGAAAATTTAAATACCCCACGAGGCTGTTTTACATGTAAGAGATGCACTTTGCATGAATGCCGCGATTAAGCGCGGCGACGTTTTGTAAACACAGGTTAAAAACTGAATGAATGTATTTTTAAGATGTGGTTTTGTGTTATTGTCAAATGTATAGTTTGAGTTTACTAATCAGTATTTGGCGCGTATTCAATGGCTCATTCAGGTTTTTTTATTAATTTCAAAAATTGTTTTAGGACTTTGTGTTATTAAGCATTCTTTTAAAAACTATTTAACTTAAAAGTAGTACATTTTAAACTACTTTAATAAAAACCACCATATAGTCCAAGCAGCAGTCAGCTACACAAGCCCAGGAATCTCATTAAGATAGTCATTAACTCTTTTGGAAACACAAGGCAAGGAATAGCAAGTGTCCGCCTTTGATCGGCGTAGTTAATCACCAAATGAGTTTCATTGAGCTCGTTAACGGGCTAGCACAAAGAAATGATAACTAGGCACTGTCTGGAAACGCGACGATCGTGACAAAGGCGGAAGTGGTAAGTGAGAACTCAATTAAAACACACGTTTGTAACACAGATCATGAGGTACTCGAATGGGAAACTTAGTGCAAGCTGGGGACCGTTCATATGAAAATTGTGGATTGGATGGAGAAAGGTCAAAGAGAAAGCTTATTTGAGTGCATTTTTTTAATGAAATAGACTTTCACGGAATCTTATCAAATATGGCTAGGCAGAGACAGAAGTCGGGTAGAAGAAGTGTTGACTAGTCAAAGTCAAAAGTCAAAATTCATTTAATCATATCTGGTATGATTACAATACACTTATGAATCGTCAAGACGTTAGATACCGAAAACCCGTGTGTCCAAGAAAAAATAGGGGAGTGCGCAGCATGCCTCAGTCTGTAATGATAGGTCTCCCAAACCCGCCCACACCCCGATCCGCAACGAGGCGCCGACCCCGACGCGTTCAATACCAAGATGATACTAAACGCACCAGAGCCCAACGCTCCGCTAGAAGAACGGCACGTAGTTGTGAAGGGGCCCCGTAAACCTACATTTGGGTCACAAGTCCCAGGCACTGTCACTGACTCTGCCACACTATGGACCCGGCGCCTGCACGATGAATCCATGGAATGCTAAGAGTTATCGTCTCTCTTTATTTGCTGTTATTTTGTAATCATGTTCGAAAGAGGTCAGGTCATGTGTATTAGGAACCTACTGGAGTGTATAATAAGGATATCCATCATCATCAGCCTATTGATGTTTCCTCTGCTGGGGCACAATCTTCCCTAAGAATTGATTTTTTTCTGTTGTTAATTCGAACTATTTTATAAAGAGTCAAGTTATATGTATTCAAGCCTAGTCAAAGTAACATACCGACAAAGATGACGAAGTTCGATAAAGCAAAATGTATGGGATTTGACGTAAGTCTTCGTGAAATCACGTGACCAAAATCGTCTTCGAAAGTGCCTAGTTATGTTGGTAGCGCAAGCTAAGACGCTGTAGATACCAAAGTAATATGGCCGATCGTGACGAACTTCGACACGTTATCGTTATGAAACGATTGCCACTTGGTTACGGGCCCAAAACCGACCGGAGTGTAAAAGAACATTCATCATCATCACTAAACCTTTGATGTTAATTCTGATCTGCATAGGCCTTGTCTACGAATTAATTAAGATGTGTAGAAACAGCTAGTTACATTACTTCAATGCAAAAATCGTGTGCAAACAAAGATCACAACAAGTATAATGAAGAGAAGACACTATAGTAGTTCCAATTTTTATTTGAACACGAGTTAATAGTTATCTCAGGCACTGTGCGTGCCGACCGGCCAGTCGTAGGTATCATTTATAAATCCTAATCTATTTGAAATTTTTACGAATTAGGGTGGCGTATATTTAGGATGGAGTTCACCAACACTTAAACAGGCGATTATTATTTAACCGTTCGTTTTGACATTTTATCGTATGGAAGAATTGTCATAAACTGACGGTTATCTTTTAATCGCTTCTTTTACGTGTTGGAGAACTCGAGCCTTGATGTTTGGCATTTTTATTATTTAACCCGACCTTTCGATAACTTTACAGCGGCCTTGATCACCAGGAGACGTACAAGTTGTTTAATTTCAGATATGTAGTGCTCGTGTAAATAGAAGAGAACATTATATCCTAATTCAGATACGCTATTTTTTGCGTGTCGCTAAATGCAATCCTTGGTTCGCACTGAACGCTATGTGCTTTGCTTGACTATTGCTACGCTACTACGCACCGTAGACGCAGAATAACTTAAATCTAGGTTGATTTTTAAAGCCGCGTTGTGACGGCAGAGTAGAATACAATTGTCACCACCCCAAATCCTTACCGTGGGTGTCGTACAGGCCGACTAAAGATAAATCTGAATATGATTAGGAATGGGCAGCAGCGTTCCTCTTATACCACCTAGGCTAGCAATGAACTGCGACTTTTGTGCCCGATAAATGGCAATAGGCTCGCCACCTATTACATACACTTGACATATTTGGCGAAACGTGGGTGCTAGTTCACCTCTGCCTGTCCCTTCGGGGATATAGGCGTGATTTATGTATGTATGTATGTAAGATTTTTAAAATTGCTGTTACTTTTCTAGTAATGTAGTTAAACTTTACGACCGATATTAGGAATTTTAAATTGATTTCGGTGTTAAATTTACAAAAAGTAATTAAAACTAAGTTGTCAGCTATTGATCTTCTAATTTTTATTTGTGCTTCTTATTCCTAACCCCCCATCCGCTTATTCAATACAAAAAACGTAACAACTAAAATAATACTTAAAAACGTGATTTAAGTTAATAACCGCCTAAAAGAATCGATCCGTTATTTAGTTACGCGTCTCTTTTGTATTTAAGAAGCGAATCGTTATTCAAATGTTTCGATTAAGTGATATCAAGTAGCAGTCTTACTCGAGAAATACGTCTCATCTAATATAATATATATAAAAACTCGTGTTACCATGTTTGTTAGAACTCCTCGGAAACAGCTTGACCGATTGTTATGAATATTTTTGTGTATATTTTGTTGACTAGAATGAAAAAATAAAATCAACGGAATTATAATGTATTAGGAACTTAATCAGACGTGGTAAAGCTAGGCCTGAGTAATTAAAATATTTTCTGGTGAATTGTTTTTTTATTGTCATTTATTTAACTAAATAAAATCTTTAAATAAATAAATAGTCTGTACAAGTAATAAGCAACCAGCAAATTCATAAAACTAAAACTCGTACTATTATTTACCACTATAAACAACCAAAGAGCTACCAAGTTTACACAGGTTATCAGATTGTTATGAAATTTTTTGTGTATATTTTGTTGATTAGAGAGATTAGGTCGTAGGCTATTTTTTATACCCCTAGCCTAGATGGTAAGAGTAAATAACGTTTGCCGAGTCAGCTAGTATTTCTTATAAGAAAGATAACAAAGCCTCCTTCGAGGTGGCGACTTTTTTCGTAATTGAGGGGCGTAAATGAGCGAGGGTCTGACCAATGGCCGCCTTGGGGGAGGGACGATGATTGCGATCGCTACTTCTCTTGAAATACTTTCTGGGCAGTGTTGCTTTTCTAATTATGATCTCGAAGACGTCGGTCGGTTTGATCGAATGGCCAGCTCTCTGGTTATCGGCCAAGAGGTTCCGGGTTCGAATCCTGGTGCGAGCAAAATTATTGTGTGAGGAACACGGTCTTTTGTTTGTTCCTTAGTCATGATTGTTTATATCTTTATGTAGGTACGTAGTATATTTAGCTACTGACGATAGCTACTGATGGGGACAGGCTTTCCCTAAAGATGGAATTTATGAAGGTGAAACAACCATTAAAATTCCATAAAATATACCTTAGTGGCGTCTATTGCCATCTATCGGGTACATAAATATAACAGTATATTGCTAGCTGGTATGAGAAGAATGCTGCTGCCCATTACCCATTGCTGTCTTTATTTGTCACCCTGTACCACACCCGCCGGAGAGATTGCGGGTCATGATGGAGTAATATGAGATGTCTTAACGCATTTCAGTGCCTTTGCCTTGCTCGGCTTTAGTTTTCACCAGGCGACTTCTCTCTGTGGCATTGATCTATGCATCTTAATCACTTCATCATCATCATCACCAGCCCTTTAATGTCCCCACTGCTGGGCACGGGCCTTCCCTATGGATGGAAGAATATAGGGAGAATGGGCCATGACCCACCACGCTGGCCCAGTGCGGGTTGGTGGGTACTAACGACTGCAGATGCAGCCGGGACCAACGGCTTAACGTGCCTTCCGAAGCACGGAGGAACTCGAGATAATAAATTTTTGGTCACCCATCCACTGACCAGCCTTAGCGAAATTGTTTAGTTTACGTAATCGCAGGCCAAGCGCGCTGTCTCACTGCGCTAGCGAGCTCCTCATATAACAGCGTGCGTGTAACAAATGAAAATATCTCCACATCTAACACCAAGACAGCATATAGCCCCGACAATTCCAAGAATCAAACATCAGCCCTCGCCGTCACGCACGCCCGCAAAAACATTGAAACGGTGGCAGAGAACGATAAAATTTTACACCGCGCCCGGAATCCGAGACACCTCGGCAATTGGGCAATTCATTAGGGATCCGCACCATTAATTAATGGGACGAGTTGAGCGCGCTTTTTACGACTAAAGACTAAAGCCCATCTCATAACCGCCGCGGGTGACGCCTGCCTAGTGCTTGCGGCGTTACTAATTGTCGTTCTACGGAATTCTTCATCGTTAATGTTCAGTTTAATAGAATGTGGAGTTATTTCAATGATATTCCATAAGAACACGGATTTACATTATACTATAGTCATAAAAAATTATAATACTTGACCGAGTTTAATAATTTTATGTGTAAATTTGGTAGGTCTGGGAATAAATATGTCGTAGGTTATTTTTATACCCTTTGGTTATAAGTTTAAAACAAGGTTAGCTAAGTCAGCTAGCCAATCATTTTTATATAATGTATAAAATACGGAAATAGCATTAGAGCTCTTCTTTAAAATGGTTTTTAAAGCTCTACATAAGATGAACAGCTTTAATAACCACTTAAAAGAAGAACTTAAACTGTTTAATGCAAAAAGTCTATCTAACCGCCAGATTTTACTGCCGAAGACCATTCCAACTGTCGCATTGCGATCCGGCAAAGCCCTATGTAATTAAGAAACCCGTAATGTATTTATTGGATTTGCCTACAAATTAACCTCAGCCATCAATGGTAACTACGGTGGTGCTTTACGAATATTTAATGCGAAGTGACGTAGGTATTAAGGAGCGGGCCCTGTTTACGACGACGCCTTTGAGAGGCTCGTGCCGCTATCAGTTTATTTATAGGGCTTTTTATCAGTAACTAAATAAATATTTTTATTACAGAGACGTTTTGCTGGTAGCCTGGCACCCCACGGCAAAATGTACAATCGAAAACACATTTAAGACGAGATTGTGTAAGCAACAGCAACCCTATTTGATGTCCACTCTTGGTATGATAGTCCGGCTATCAGTAGGTACCTCTTAACAGATTAATCTTTTACTGCTCTGTGATCTGTACACACTTGAGTATCCGCAAATAAAGTATATATCTAGTCTAGATGTAGATACCGCTACGTCTTTTGGTATTGTATAGTGTATGTCATACCTGCACATCCAGTTGTTACGAAATATTACGTAATATTATAGTATAATATTACAAAATTCTATATATTAGCACATAAGTTTTGAATTAATTAAAACTTATAACAATAGGTATCTTAAAGAATCTTGGAGTTATTTCTCAAAATCAGTCTCCACGCCTATTCGGCGTAGGTGAACCTTAAACACGGCTATATACACTTCATTGACACATTTTTTAAGTCAATTACAATTTGCAAAATTTTCTATTCCAGATCCCTAGCTTTTATTACAAACTTTTGCATAACACACGCTCTGTGGGCACGTGTTGGATCGCGATGTCGAGACTACTTAGGAAGAATTTAACCCGCACTTAGTCTTGCGCCGGATGAATTATGGAAGTGCGTACAAAGCGTTATTTCTGTTCGTACCGAGGGATCCCCCAAGACGGTGGCAATCGTACCTACGTTTTGCGGACTTTTAATAGACGCTCGGCGAGCCGCATGCAAATCGTAATGCCACAGGCACGCACTCAGACCTCTTTTAGCGTAATAAATCCCAATAATGTTTTCATCCAGATATAGGGAAGTACCATATTGCAATACAGACAGCAAAAACGTTTGATTGAATTTCTGTGAACAATTCAAAATATTGCACACCTATGTAGGTGTGCTTAGGTATATAAAATACTTATTTTTTTAGATACAGCAAACATATACGGCTGCCGTAGCTGGTGATGCGTTTTTGTTGTTGGCGAGGGATACGCGGGGCGATTCTGATAGTAACTTTATCGCACAATCTACATGATTGATAAAGATTTCTATAAACATGTCCTTGATATTAAAGTTGTTTACGGCGCAGATTGTAATAATTGTAATTATATTATATTATAATTTTAACCTACCTAGATCTAAGTGTGAGATTGGATGAAACCAAAGAAATTTGTGGGGATCGTAGCAAGTGGAAGGAAGGATGTTAACACTGTCTACCCACAAAGACACACACATCACGCCGTTCTCCCCCTGTGGGAGAACGGCGTGATGTGTGTGTCTTTGGCGGCAAGGTTTAGAGGCAGATTCCAATAATCGCAATAATTATTATATTCGCAATAATCATTGATAAAGCACAGACTTGATCCGGTCCTGGCGCCTCGGCCGCGCAGCTCGCACCAGAAGTATCCAACACCTGGCTGTAGGACTGTACGAAGGCAAGTTCCGACCATTCCACAACTCCCGCAGTTACAGTTGTTACAAATATAATTTCACCCTCGTCGAATCACCAGCGGAATACAAATTCGAAATCTAAACTCTCTCGCGATTGTGATTTGTTACTTCGTATTTAGGGCACTCTAAGATTAGCGTATTTTTATCTTCGACACAAAAAAAATCATAAAAATCGGTCAAGCCGTTTCGGGGGAGTTTGATAACAAACACTGACACAAGATATTTATTTAGATAAGTAAACAAGTACACACAGTTCGGGAATTATTAGCGCGCCTTACAAATGCCTTTAGGCATAAGGCATTATTTTGTATAAGAACATTAAAAGAAAGAAGCAAGACTATGAAATTTCTCAAAAATAAACTGTCGTAATTCTTCTGATGAAATGGATGACCCTGCCCGGCTAGCATGACCGCCAAACACGATATGATATAGCCATATATCGCGTTGAATTTACATAAATCATTAGATTTTCGACAGTTCAAAGCGATAAATGGCTATATCTTTATGATATAGCCTTAGAGGCTTCTTCAATTAATCTATTCAGGCTTATTCGAGTGTTAAAATCCAATGATTTTAAACTGTCCAATGCGATGAAAGGCTATATCATAACGTGTTTCGGTGCTCATGCTAGCCGGGCTGGATGTGTCAAAAAAAAACTACAAAATGTGATGTAAAATATGTTTTATTAATTTAAGCAATTCTTTAATATTGTAGTTGAAGGCATAAAATAATAGTTGAAGAAACATTTAGCATATAAAAAACAATCTTGGAAAAGAAATATTTAGATAAAAGTATTATTTTTGGAGAAGAAATGTGTAGCATGGTAACCATAAAATGTCTACATTCCAAGATAGGTCAGTTTAGTTCTAAAATAACGCTAAAAATTATTAAGTACCACGAATACTGAATTAGATCAACGATACTGTATCATCAATACGGAAATTTATAAATCGGTATTAATAGCTCATTTTCTAATAAAATTGTGTGTGACGCAACTGAATCAAAATCAAATCAACGGAATTGATTATGTATTAGGAACTTAATCAGATGTGATAAAACTAGGCCTGAGTAATAAAAATATTTTCTAGTGATTTTTTTTAATTGTTATTTACTTAACTAAATAAAATCTTTAAATAAATAAATAGTCTGTACAAGTAATAAGCAACCAGCAAATTCATAAAACTAAAACTCATACTATTATTTACCATTATAAACAACCAAAGAGCTACCAAGTTTACACAGGTCATGGTTAATAATTAAAAATTTCATGAAAATTGTAATGTAGTTTTTTATATAGAATATGCTATGATACTATTATTTTAAAAATATATAAAACATAAAAATTGACAAAATTAGGTAAGTCATTATATTTTTTAACATTATCCCGTTCAATTACTTATAACAAGTACAATTATTTACACAAAAGCACTTATGAGCGCTTTGGTTAAAATTATAATGATATCAAACCATCGTCGAGAAGTATTGGTCCCACTAATTATAAGTTCTTTTACAGCATTTAAAAAGATGTTAATTAATAGGTTCTTAATAAAACCCTTAATAAAATATTTACATCTAATATCGTACTAACTAACCTAACACTAGTATCTACTACAAACTTAAAAGTTACATCACAAACATATTTTGAGAAATGGTAGGCACATCGCTTCCTAAACACAAAAGACATTATCTGAAATAGTAAGTTTTATTGTTTTAAATATAAAACACAAAGTTTTCTAGCCACTTTTTGAGATACGTCTCTCTTGTATTAAATGAGCGACACTAAAGCCAGAATTTTTACAATTTAATATGATACACCTTTATTAAATTAATTTGTAGTGTAATTTTATTCTATATTCATTCAGCGCAAGGACATACGCTTTGAATTTGGACATAAAAGGACAGAGGGTACCATGTGTTAATGTATTATCCTTATTTAGGGCATTGGACTTAGCTAATTAAACTAGACTAAATATATAAGTACACTATATAAGTACAAATATTTCCATACACTCTTATGAAAGTTAACTGTTTTAAAAATTGTATCTTATAAAAAGCCAGAAGGCATGTTTATAAATTCATTAATCATCACATATAGAATTTCTTATTGTTAATAATACAAAACAATAAATAAATAAATATTTACTCTACTTGAAAATACTTTTATACATTTTATATTATAAAGTTAATTCGTTGATACATTTTTTTTTGCTTTGCAGTCTTGACCAAGGTATTAATCACCCAAAAAATATTCGATTTTCGTTTTTTTGTCGCGTATATTATCTAGAGATATTATTATAACATTACCCCCTTTTTATTTGATTCAACTGTAAAAATAATATATGTAATATTCTTTATTATCCGACTATTTTGTACATAAGCGACACTACCAACTACTACTACACATAATCTACGACTGTAATTATTTTGGCAAGTTCGATCACATTTCTTTCAATATTCACTTGAATCACGACGACCTCACAAAATTTTCCCTTTCTAATATTATTAGAAAGAGATGTCTATGTTACTGAGATAAATTGCACCGAATATATTTTTGCAGTGGAAAAATATATTAAACTATATTTTGAACTTCGTTACAGAAGTTACAGAAATACGTAAATTGTAATTGTTTACCTTATTACAGGGGAACAACAATCAAATTACTCTAATGAATGAGAAGACTGCGCGGGTCACTGCCACTGTAGCCCCATTTTGCGCGTCGGGTGCATGCATTTCATGTTCAGATTAGTGAGAAATTATATTTATTCCAAAAGAAGTAGAACTCAATTTTGCCTATACATACATGTATATGATATGAGTGGGCTAATTTTAATTGAATGATTCTTGAAAAATATTTATAACTCTAAAATATTTGTAAATAAATTTTAATTTTATAATGAAGGATGACCACAGCGTAAATGCTCTAAGTTTTTGAGATTTGTTTTTTGATAAAATTGTTCGATTTTGCTGCAACTAAAACTACTTTTAACTATCAAAAGTCTCCCATAGTTTGTCGTTAGGTTATAATATTACTTGTGATAGGAAAATTATTCCTATTACAACTACCTCCGGACAATATAAATATCAAACCCATTTTCTCATAAATAACTCTGTGTCCTGAAGTCATTGTCTGTCTCTCATCTGCTCGTTTCACCATTCATTTCAATCTGAAAACAGTTTATTTATATACATACTTTGTAAGTAATACTATACGATTTCAGTGAATCGTTACCAGTAACCAGTACTGGGGGCCTACCGCCTATCTCGATTGCTGATGATAGCTATATTGCAATGCATCCTGAATTTTTAGGCGGCACGGATTTTGTGCCAAATTTATACAAAATCATTCGTTCAAAGCTATCGCTAATAGTTTAGGTACATTTGGTGAGAAATTACTGCATGACGTCATAAACTATAGCTTTTGCTTTAGCAAAAGATTGCGAAGTATCGTTTGTAAGTTTAATAATACATAGTAAAGAGCTGTGGATTTTGTATAAAATAAAATTAAATTTAAATCATTTGCCAGTTGTAATAATTTTATTAACTAAAATGCTATCAAAAGAACTATGTCTGAAATTAGTTTTTAATTTTTATTTTATGTGATCCATAGAACATTTATTGGACAGAATGCATCAATTTAAAATTAATGACAACTATACTGGGTTATTTAAAAAAAAACCAAAAACCTCCCGTGACTAGCTAGCTTACATCATAAAACGTTTTTTTATGAGTTTTATATTACGCAATACATTGCGCAAAATTATTTTTTAAGTTTTTATTGTACTGTCGTGATATTTATACGTCTATGTTTTCATTCATAAACGAAAGGACGACGCTACGTTAGGCCCGCGCGCTGCTTAATGCCGATGCAAGAAGGTGTACGTAGAGTTATTGACTTTTAGAGCGGTAAATTAAATTAGTATTTATTTTTGTATGAAAGTAAAATATTACGAATCATCAAAAGTCGTAGAACAAACATTGTTGCTAATGATGTTAGCTATCTACTCCTGCGAAGTTTTTGTTGTTTTAAAATTAACCCTGTATAGCAAAATATTACACACTAATCCTATTTATCATGCAATCATTAAATCATTTAAATAATGTATAAACACTGATATTAACAACGTGCCTATGCAATATACTATAAAATTAAAACTAAAAAGCTGCAGTGCAGGGAAGGAAGTATTGAAATAATAGATTTACGAATGAAAATTCCATATTACTCTTAAGTATATAATAGGACACATGCAATAGTTCAGTGTAGAATATGTCATGTCCACACAATTACACTTATCTGGAACTACTACAATAATCTCCTTGTGCCAACCATGCAATCTACACTGGGCTGCAAAGAAACCGCAAGGGAGTAATATAAACAATTTTTTTTTTATTCAGCCTTAGGTTTTTACTGGCATGTTTTCTTTACAGCCTAGTGTATGTATAATAAATAGCTATTCAAATTATTGTCATGCTAAGGTAGATTAATAGAAAAAAATCCCTACGATGCCACTCACTGTTATTGCTGCAATTGTTGATGAAAATTGGTGTACAAAAGAAAAGGTTAGAAGGAAGAGTTGATGAAGAGTTACTCCACTCTATGACTGAAGCAATATTAGCTGTGCTGCTACTAAGGCCCCTTTCACTCTGCGGCGTGTCGCCGGTCGCGTGCGAAAGTGACCGGCACAAATTGTATGAAGCTTCATCGTAGCTTTCATTTGTTCCGCGTGCGGCCGGTTGCGCAGCTTCATACAAGATGCGCCGGTCACGTGCGCGCGCGACCGGTACACGCCGAAGAATGAAAGGGGCCTAACTGAGTGAATGGTCTCCCATTCTCTCACCTTATCAGCTCTTCCGACAATAAGTGGCGATGATGGAGCCGGGGAATCAGTCGGTTTGATGACGCCAGCTCTGCGTACTTCACCTGCACACTCGTGGGCCTCGGCTGGCAATAGTCTCCATACCAGGGGCGTGAACAACTCCTCGTCCATGCGAATGTCTTCCTTCTTGTCGAACAGCCAACCGACGAGGGCGCCGACGACCAAAGTGGCCAGAAGACCCATCGGCGCTATCCAGTGGTAAGACAAACGGAACAGCGGGAATACTGTTTCAGGGTCCTGCGGGAGACGAAGTTTTGGAAATTAATCATACATACTCAAATTAATCATGCCTATTTATCCCAGAACGAGAGGAAGGGGTTAGAATCCCAAAAAGAGAGGGAGGGAGCGGTGAATCTCAACACCACGTTACGCCAATTATGTTTAGTCATGTGTAACAGGTGGCGCACCTATTGCAATCTAATCAGCTATTATACCAAGAAAAAAAATGTAAACAATCTTGAGTGTATCTTAATATAAAATACAAAAATTTGTAATATCTATTTTTTCAAAGTTTCTAATCATTTTCTTTTTCTAAAATGGCTGATGTGTTACGAAATAATAAGTACGTCTTTCATATTTTTAAACGTATTTCGTAGATAAAGAAACCTATCATATTGTTTACATTTTTTTCTGGATACCTATATCGAGAATATAAATGAGCTGGCGAATGATTTCAAGTCTAAAATATTCTCACTTAACTTTAGATAAAATTGTAGCGTTCCCTTTCAACTCACCAGTTCTTGGACGAACTCGTACGAAGCGTTGGCAGCGCACGCGGGAGACAGACCTAGAGGGGGAGCTCTCAAGCCACTGGCAGCGGCGGCCTGTGACCCTAGGGATACAGTGCCGGCTACTAAAGCCCCCGCCAGCCCCCCAGCCAGAGCACCCTTAGGACCCACCCACCAGCACACCATTCCCAGGGTGAAGATGCCACAGGTGGCGCTTGCGGCTATGGCTGATAGAGCTGTCGCTACGCCTGGAAATAATTATAAAATAAACTTAATATTTTTGACTTAACATATAGATAAATCACACCCTTCTCCCACAGGGTTAGGGAGAAATAACTTCTTTCCTCTTGCTTATATACTTCTTTCGCTACATCTAATCCAATGAATATAAACATACATACATACATACATAAATCACGCCTATATCCCCGAAGGGGTAGGCAGAGGTGAACTAGCACCCACGTTTCGCCAATTATGTAAGGTCCCATGTAATAGGTGGCGAGCCTATTGCCATTTATCGGGCACAATAGTCGCAGTACTATTGCTAGATGGTATAAGAGGAATGCTGCTGCCCATTCCTCATCACTGATTTATCCTTAGTCGCCTTGTACGACACCCACGGGACAGATTTGGGGTGGTGACAATTGTATTCTACTCTGCCGTCACCACGCGGCGGTGAATATAAACAGGTTTGTATTAATTGGCAGAGGTGTATTAACACTCGCGTTTCGCCAATTATGTTAGGTCCCATGTCCTATCGGGCGCGTAAATCACAGTATATTGCTAGGTGATAAAAGAATACTAGCCGTGTGGTGACGGCAGAGTAGAATACAATTGTCACCACCCCAAATCTCTCCCATGGGTGTCGTACAAGGCGACTAAGGATAAATCAGGGATGGGCAGCAGCGTTCCTCTTATACCACCTAGCAATGTACTGCGACACTTTTGTGCCCGATATATGGCAATAGGCTCGCCACCTATTACATGGGACCTAACATAATTGGCGAAATGTGGGTGCTAGTTCACCTCTGCCTACCCTTTCGGGGATATAGGCGTGATTTATGTATGTATGTATGTATGTATGATAAAAGAAAACCGCTCACTGCCCATTACCCATCGCTGCCATAACCATCAGTTTTCATTGAATATGGGTTCCCGCATCATCGGGACAATAATTTTACTATTTTTTCAGAATTCTTTATCTTTGGATTCAATATTGTCTTACCAAGAACACCGCCGAGTTTTTCGATCACTAGCAGCATGATGACTGATATTACGGCAAGCAGCGCGGTGGCCGATCTCGCAAGGATACCCTCCGTCATCGGCTTCAGGCGAAGTCTCAACCATCCGTGCATTATGTCTTCTAGGGCCACTAACGCGCACGCATTCAGCACGGCTGACAGAGAGCTGAAGGACAAAAAGCAATTTAATCTTCTATATTGTTGGATTGGACGGCCGCCTTGGTCGAATGCTCAGATTGCTGGGTGTTGGCCAAGAGGTCCCGGGTTCGAATCCTGGTAGGGGCAACCTTTGTGATGACCACAAATGTTTGTTTCCGAGTCATGGTTGTGTATATGTTTATGTGGTATATTTTCAACATTTATATCCATAATTATAATAAAAAAAATATGTCCGTCATCTAGTATCCGTAACACAAGTGATTAGGCTACTTACTTTGGGCTAGATGATAGGTGTGAGTGTAAAAATATTTATTTGTTTATATTTAATATTTATATACTATTATATAAAAAAAATGAATTGCTGTACGTTTGTCTCGCTAAAACTCGAGAATGACTGGGCCGATTTAGCTGATTTTGGTTTTGAAATGATTGTCTTGGGCCAGACAAGGCAGAAAAGGTGAGAAAATATGGAATAATTGCAAGGAAAATAGTAAAAACAACAATTTAATTTTCCCATAAACCTTAGTTACCCAATCTCCCTTAGTTACCTTTTACGACCGGCCTGCTGAGTCAGGGGTGGCACGTTCTACGTTATTTTTTCCTCCAAGGCGAACATGGAAATTCACATACATAAGAACTGGCATACAATTGCCTGAAAAAAGAACGTTACCTCAATCCTGCGCCAAAGACTCCAGCGAGGAACACCCCTGCTAGACCAGGCAGATGTTGGACCCTGGAGATGTAAGTAACAAATGCTGGCAGGAGTCTGTCGCCAACAAGAGGGGCGCCGTTCGGCGAGCACCCGCCAATGACCCAGGCCGTCCACGCGGTGAGACCGCACCACACGCAGAGGGAGATGGCCACCATGGCACCGATGCAGAATATGCCTATCGCTCTGGAACAAAAGCAACTTGTTTGTAATTATAAAGAAACTATTAAAATAGGTTTGTCAAAATTTCAAAGAGATTTCTAATGTTAAAGGTAGCAAAAATTGCGCGCATCAAGACAATATTTAATTTTCTAACATCTTTTTCACAATACTCAATATTTTTTGCATTTCATACTGTGTGATGGCGGCAGATCACAATGCAATTGAACAAAATTAGGTCAAATAATTTGGCAAAAATATGGCTACTTCCACGTTAGCTATTTCTTTGTAATAAAGTTAAAAATCAATCATTATATGCATTGCTCTATAAAAAATTAAACTTTTTATACACATAACGGTCAATTAACAAACAAATAGTATTTAATTGATTTTTATTCGAACATCGTAGAAAAGTTTTCTTTGTAAATCTGTCATAGTAAAATAGATGTTCCAGATTCTTTTTTTCGATCACTTTCTGTCGGGACACAAATATATATTAATATCAAAAATACATGCGAATTAATTATTTACTTAATTATTATTAATTGTACTTCAAATGTTTAATTAATGAAATAATTATTATTAATTAATTATTATTAATTGTATTTTCGATCACTTTCTGTAGGGATAAAAACAAATATGTTATATATTAATATTAAAAAATACATGCAAATTAATTGTTTAATTAATTATTATTAATTGTATTGGCCGCGTGGTGACGGCAGAGTAGAATACAATTGTCACCACCCCAAACCTCTCCCGTGGGTGTCGTAGAAGGCGACTAAGGATAAATCAGTGATGAGGAATGGGCAGCAGCGTTCCTCTTATACCATCTAGCTATGTACCTACTGCGACTTCTGTGCCCGATAAATGGCAATAGGTTCGCCACCTATTACATGGGACCTAACATAACTGGCGAAACGTGGTGGGGTGCTAGTTCACCTCTGCCTACCCCTTCGGGGATATAGGCGTGATTTATGTATGTATGTGTATGCATGTATTTCAAATGTATAAACCGCAAACTGCTCTAATAAATTGTTCAATATTGCATCCAAGAAATATTTACGTATTTAGGTGTAATGCTTAATTTGCAAATTATATTTCACTTACGCAACGGCTTGTCGCTTGGAAGGCAGAGCTATATAGCGCTGCACCATGGTTTGATTGACCGAGTTGAAGCAGGTCCAATACAGAAATCCGCCGACCACTGCTCCCCATCCCGTTTGTCGTTCATAGGGGCTAAAACTCCAACTGAAATACAAACACGCACCTTTACGCAGCCATTAGATTATTCACTTATCTAGTTTGACGGGAAAAAATGGTAATGAATTAGTTTTTAAATAGTACATTCAAGATTCGCCGTGTGGTGACGGCAGAGTAGAATACAATTGTCACCACCCCAAATCTCTCCCGTGGGTGTCGTACAAGGCGACTAAGGATAAATCAATGATGAGGAATGGGCAGCAGCGTTCCTCTTGTACCACCTAGCAATAGCAATGTACTGCGACTTTTGTGCCCGATAAATGGCAATAGGCTCGCCACCTATTACATGGGACCTAACATAATTGGCGAAACCTGGGTGCTAGTTCACCTCTGCCTACCCCTTCGGGGATATGGCGTGATTTATGTATGTATGTACATTCAAGAAAGTAGCTTCCTCATCAACGTATATTTTTTAAATAATATGTATTAAATAAGTCACCTAAACACTTGGTAGTAATTTGTTTAATAATGAGAGATAAAAAACACGTTTGTAAATATGTACAAGATTATGCAAACGCCGAAAAATAAACTAAATTAAAATAAAAACATCGAAAAACATTACAGAATATTTCACTGCCTTATTATTAACGAATACATTTTTTTTCGTGAGTCATTATTTTTTTATGGTACGAGTGGTAAATCATTTCGATTCTAAATACTTAAAAGGTAGAAGCATATAATATGGTCTATAACGGCTTACTTTGATAATTCCAATCGTCCAGACTCATTGGCCACTGCGAACACAGACTTCACACCGCCAACAGCTAGGGTGCCTGCCGCAGCGACCAGAACTACTCCGATGAACATAATACCAGTTTGCACCGAATCTGTCCACACCACCGCTCGCAGACCCCCCTGTGTACATACACATACTATGAAATTACAGGCAATCCAGCCCGGCTAGCATGACCACTGAAACATGATATGATAAAGCTATTTAACGATTAAAACTGTCAAAAAACAAGTTTTTTGTTCAAGTTTTTTTGTTAGTTCAAAGCGATAAATGGCTTTATCATAATCGTGTTTCGGTGATCATGCTAGCCGGACTTTGCAAAACTGATATAATTATATTGTGAAAGTGGTAAATGGATTTGAAATAAAACAACTTTAACGGATTTAACTTGCGTGTATTTAGGTGTTCATTTTAAACACATAAATATACGCTAGTTAAGTCGGTTAAAGTTGTTTTACCTCAATTAATGTGTAATGCTCGAGCAAAAAATCTAAGAGAACATTATTGTGGTAAACAGAGATCTTAATCATTTCGGTATATCATAGTTTTATTAACGTAATTCCCTATACGATTATTTTATTTAAAATACATAGTGTATAAAGCGCCTCTTTATTTTAGGCGTTTGTCGTTATTTTAATTTAGTCTATGTAGTTTTGAACTTTATTTCATACCTCGTAAGTGCACTTAAATTTGACAAACTCTATTCAAATATTTATACGTAATATACTTACTAACACTGTATAAAGACCGCAAATGACGACCATGATGCCTCCAATTGCAAACACGTTTAATCCAGTCACTAAAACGAAATCATATTGTTGTAATACCTGCTACTACATATTATTATCAAGATATTGTAAATAACATTATTACTTAAACTTACATTGATTAAACGCTAACGCCGGAACGTAAACAACCATTGGTAGGAATAATACCTAGAATAGAAATATAAACTATATATTATTCTCAACATCATCCGGCCCTCACCCCCATCCTATTAGGGGTCGGCACAGTATATCCACTTTCTCTCCTCTTTTCTGTCACTCGTCATATCTTCATGCCACCTCAAATGACATTCCTAATTATTTGCGACTAAAATCGATTTTTACTTTAATTTTTAATACATTTAAATTTGCAATGCCGAATAAACGTGTCGTGAGACAGTTGTGCATAATCGCATAAATTTTTAAGCACTCTGTATTACTTTCGTCCGTCATTTCATTTGACATTGCTTATCAAAGAGTGACGAGTGACCTTAGAATGCAGTAAATGTTATGTATCAATTAATAAATATAAATAAAATAGTATTTTATTTTATTATATAATAATAAAAATAAAAAGGTCTTTTATTTTTATGCAGTAAGATTGATTTTTGCAGGGGTTCATTTATCTAAATCTATGTTAATAGGTGGAAAAGATTTGCTTTACATTTTTTTTTTTTTTCGTATGTTATTTTTTCATATTTATTAGTAAGTCTGTAAGATGCCCTCTGTAGGTGAAGGCCTCCTCCGAAGATATCCAGTGTTCTCTAGATTGAACTGTAACTATCAATTAATCGACTACAATCAAATGTTGCAAAGTCCGCGCTAGCAAAGCTAAATAGGCAGCAAAAGTAAGCAAATAGATTGTCTCGCATCGTCATTGCCAATTGTCCAGATAATGCGCGTGCGTCGCTCACGCGGATATCAGTTAAATTCTTAATTGTAATTGTAACGATTAACAACCTTGTATACAATTACAAATTTTATAGAGACAAAATCTCTTAAGGCCTGTTTCACAATGGACAAGTAAGTTTGGGTAGCTTACTTGGCAGTTCAATTGACTTAAATTTCATATTACATACATACATACATAAATCGCGCCTATAACCCTGAAGAGGTAGGCAGAGGTGAACTTCATTACAACTATCAAATGATCTGCCAATTAAGCTATCCAGAACTTACCCTGCAACGTTACACATTTTTTAACACATTTTTACATAATTTAATAACAATTTTACACTAAACAAATAAAATAAAAGAAACAATATATAATATTAACAAATTAAAACTAAAACACTATATTTGCAATCTTACAACTAACAATTAATTATAATATTTCACCGCTCGCGACATATTCCTTTACTGATTTTATTTTTAATATCAAAATAGATAATATTCTAGGCTGTCAATTCATTAGAATTTATAATACTTAGTTCAACTCGAAACCCATTAAAAAGTGTTATTTTACAATAAAACAACTTTTACGGATCAGACTCGCGTATATTTAGATGTTTGCATTATTATTTATCCCGACGTTTCGATCACTTTACAGGGGCCGTGGTTATTCAGTTATTTCAAATATATAAAAAGTGTCATTCTTATGGTTCGCTGGATGACGTGCAGTTCTAATACCCAGCCTTTTGTTCTCATGTCAACGAAAAACTATTTTTCCTTAGTTACCTCGTTACGCTAACTCATTATTGGCAAAATTTCGGGTTGGACCGCTGTGGTATAGTGGGTGCGTTGCGAGCGTCTAACGGGACCGGCAATTAAGCTGCGCCGGCGGCGTCGCAGATTCATTTTTTAGAGCTTAGAGCTCAGCCACCCATCAAGACGGGACAACGTCGCTTCGTCCGCGCAAAATCTAGCAGAGTTATAGACCTCAGTCACGTCCTGACTGCCTTTTAACTTTAATAGTATTAGTGAAGTACGGGACTGCGGAAGTGATTCTCAGTCGGCTTTAACCTATACCTAGGGATTGTTTTATTTGGTTAAATAAATTTATGTTAACATTTGGTTGTGCGTCTCATTTAAAAACCAACCTCTGTTACAACCCGTCGATTGTGAAACAGGCCCTTAGCTTTTCATGGATTCACCGTGCCTTAAAGTATGGCAGAGAGGGAAGTCATGAGCAGCGGTTGGGACTTGTGACCCAAGTGCAGCTTTACGGGGCCCCTACACAACATGTCAACAGTCACCTTCGCGACCCCAATTTCAGTCTCTGACCAGATTTCGTGAGAGCTGCCTTAGACACACGCTCCAGTGGAGAACTTGCGAATGTTCTCGACAAGCCAAGAAGGTCTTTAATATAGTAATGGTGGTATATGCCTCGCTCAAACCTCAACAGAATATCCAACCAACAATGTAGGCATTTGTAGTTAGCATGTATGGTAAATCAATGTACTTATTGGTTTTATAGCATAGTATGTATAACAGTAAACGTGACCGGAACAGTCAGTTGACAACAACATTAAAAATATAACAGCTGTTTGTATTGCTATGACGTTTCACCGGTTGCTAAAATTTCAACACGGGTAACTTATTTAGTATTGAAATTAACATTCACTAAATATCGAGTTGCTAATGCCGCAATATTACAATGCATAGTAATATAAGGCGCCTTATTTTACTGCACATTTTCTATAGATATTCTTACATCGATATTCTTCCATCGATAGGAAGCTTGTGCCTAAGCAGTGGGGAATAGCGCCTATTGGTTTGGTTTTTCTGAGAAATGTACTTAAGTGTATTATTATTATGTATTTATTACATTATTAGTTTAGAGACATTGCTCGATTAGAAAAATACAAACCAAAGATTAGTATGGAAAAAACTTTTGAAAAAACGAGAATTTGTAGAAAATGCTATTACAGCTGTGTAGACATTAGACAATTACTTGACAGCACTTATTAGGGATCCTGCAGACTTTTTAATCTGCCGACGATTTAATCGGATTGGACTGCCGTGGCAACTACTAAACAAGTCTTAAGATAAACATTTGGCCGTCTGCTGGCTAGAATTTTATTATTACTTTCCTGCCTTAATAATATTAATAATTTTGGGGACGGGACAGTAGGTGATGAAAATTTTTTTTATTAAAAATAGCTATGAACACTTTTCGATAGGCAAGATATCATAGGCATATTTGTTTGTAAATTACACACATAACACACAAATAAATCACGCCTAAATCCCCAAAGGGGTAGGCAGAGGTGAACCCACGTTTCGCCAGTTATGTTAGGTCCCATGTAATAGGTGGCGAGCCTATTGCCATTTAGCGGGCACAAAAGTCGCAGTAGGTATATAGCTAGGTGGTACAAGAGGAACGCTGCTGCCCAATCCTCATCACTGATTTAACCTTAGTCGCCTTGTACGACACCCATGGGAGAGATTTGGGGTGGTGACAATTGTATTCAGCTCTGCCGTCACCACACGGCTTTGAATAAAAATATTATGTCTCATCGAGTTATCAGACCTGTAAAGATTGATCTTCCACGGCTCTTAGACTATCCGAAGAATTTGGGTGGTGGTGACAATTCTGCTTGTACTATTATTAATTGTATTCTGCTATCGTCAATTGGGAATGCTATCAAACTATTTTTTGGCCGAAAGTAATTGTATCTAATAATTTGGGCCTTTGCACATCGCATTGACTAACGGCGGGTGCCTATATGCTATCTACAATTACAAGTAGGCTTACTAAAGTTTAGTTGCCTGGCATTTTTTGTTATATTCCGATAAATAACAGAAGTTGCAAAGGAACTAAACTGTAGTGTAGTAGAACGTCTATTTTCAACTGTTGATAGAATATTGGGACCCGCTGTAAGAGCTCGATCAAACTATCAAACTGTCCGCCGATCGAAAGTCTGCAGTCTACGGGTGCTCTTACGTTCAAGTGGCTGATCAAAGTCCATGTTTGTTTAGCGATGCCAACGACCAGCGCCGACGTATACATTAATAAGTATGTATTGCTGTTTACACTCTGCTCCCTGAATGAAAATTATTTTAAAGAAACCTTTAGTGTAGATTACAGATACATTTTTGACAAACCTTATTTTCTTAATTCATGTTAAGTTAGCTACAGATTATGAAGAAACATCCAATTTTGTCCATTCGATTTGGGAATTTTCCTTAAATATGGTACCTCTAACGTTTTAATCCTATGTATGGCATTGCCTTAATTTTTCTAATTGATTTTACATGTTATTACAATTAAATAAGTTCCAAATTAAAGTGATTACTAATTTGCCACTTAAAGGGTTAAAAAGTTTGTGTAGTTTCACCATACAAAAATACGTTGATTAAGTTAACAGAACAAAAAAATACATGTTATATAATTTACATAGCGTTGGTTGGTACCGTTTGCTTTGAGTCATATTATTATTTCTGGATTGCCCAGTAGCTTGGGCAGCACCTACGATTACGAACGCAAGTTCGAATCTTGCTTGAGCCAATTTATTGCCAAAATAATTTTTCCAAACATTTCTCAACTATTTTATAATTTTCGCCTTTAAAATAGAAATTTCCTAAGCAACATTAATTCATAGTTTTCCATGAAAATCCCCCAAGGATCTATCCCCAATATACAAAGAGTGACGTATGACGTGACGTGATTGGTGTGGTGACGGCAGAGCAAAATATTGTCGTCACTTCTGCTCTCCCGCGGGTGTCCTGCAAGGCGGCTAAGGGTTATAAATATAACAAGGAATCGACAGCAGCGTTCTTGTACCATCTAGCGATATATTCATCACTTTACTTTAGATTTTCGATCACTTTAATATGTCGAAACGTCCGGTTAAATAATAACATTGCCAAACACCTAAATATACGCGAGTCTAATCCATCAAAGTTGTTTTATTATAAATATGTAATGCTCGTGCAAATATAAGAGAACATTAAATATATTGCAATTTACGTAACCGCTACATGGCAATACCCTATTCCTAATTCGCTATTTGTCCAAATGTGGGTGTTAAAATACTCTTTAGTGTAAAATATGTGTGATTTATAAATGTATGTATGGTTATACTTAAAGGGAAATTGTTTTCAAGTCCAATTTTAAGCATAATCAAATCATCATTCTCACCAGAGCGTTTTAATAAGTATATAGTTTTTGGTCACACATCAAATGACCGGCCTTGGCGAACATTCCATAATTTACGCAAGCGCAGGCCGAGCGACTGCGCCGACAAGCTGCGTCAATTTTTTTTATACCTGTTTTTAAATATTATGTCAGAATAAAATAATATTAAATACAAGCGCCATGGCTACGATTCTTAATAATCATTTCCAATGCTTTCTCGCTGTGTACACATTATCTAGTACCTAAACAATAAGCATTATATCTATCATTGTTCCGCGTAGAAACAGACGTGATCAATTTATTGTGAAATATTTATCTCATCTCATCATAAAACTTGATAATAGAATACATAGAAATTACAAATACGCCTTTTTATGGCAAATATTAAGGAGCCTGATAGCGAGGGAGCTTGGGTAAACTAAGCAAAGTTCACTAAGGCCGGTCATTGGATGGGTGACTAAAAATGTATTATTATCTCGAGTTCCTGCGTGCTTCGGAAGGCACGCTCGGCCTCGATGACACGGGACCTAACGTAGTGGCGATAAAAACTATAATTGTAGGAGATAAGTAGTAAAGTGTTTGAAAAATAAATAAACAATTTGATATAATTATCAACCATCTAACCTGTGTACAGTATAGCATAGGCTTTAATTTAACCTAATACGTAAAACACTATTCCAATAACACATAAATTAAACTTTTCATTGTTTATGGACATCATAGTAGCTTTCTTAAGAGTTGTACTGCATGAAAACCTGTATATCCGGATTTTCTAGATAATGATGACGCTACTTTACTTTTTATTCAATCTACGAGTTTCCATTGGATATATTTTGATTCTATATGGTATAAACTGGGAGACATTTCTTTCGCTTTCGATTCTCTGAGGTAAAAAGAATGCGGTTTTCCTATAGTTTATTATAATTTTCCCCTAATTAACATTCAAGAATATTCTTTTCGCTACATGGGAATAGAAAACATTCTACTCAACATTTAACTCGAAATTTTCGGCTACACGTGCTGCAACGTCTTGGCAATATAATGAGTTGTGATTTAAAATCCATTAGTTAAACTGTTTTCGAATCTCAAGCCGTGGTAAAATCATCCATTCCCTAACGTGCCGTTCATATCATCTTGCATGCAATCCATCCGTTTGATTTGGAGTAAACCTTCCACTCTTTTGGTCACATGCATTTTTTCTCATCATTTATTTTTAGATTATTGTGAGGGAAGTAATTTTCATACTTCCTTTGTTGATCCGACTATACACTTCATCACATTTTATCTATCTTCTTAGTGATCCAGCATTTAGATACAGATCGAACCATTTGGACAGTGACCTATCGAATTTTTTATCCAAAATTTGTAGCTATCAAACCAAAATAGAACTAAAGAGTGGTTTGTTGTAAGCCAGCTGCTTGTAATTTTCATGGCGTATTAAGGTATACTCAAGATGCATTTGACAAAACCATTTTTACTTGAAACCAAACAAATCTTACCTCATCAATCAGGAAAAGGACTGACGCAATCGCTCGAACATGCCGGTTGAATCTCAGCTCTAAGTACTGCAAAAACAAAAAAACCAAGTCAATAACGTCAGAAAATTTTCATAACCAAATAAAACGAACATCAAGATGCAAGCAATGGACTTTTTGCGCCGTCTAGCAAATAATAAAGCCAAGACATCAATGTATAAACAATGACATCTTTACCAATGCGTTAGTTTGAACAATTGTAAATGTCCAAAGTCCACTTGGTGAAGCAAGATCCGCAATCGAAGCGGCTGCGCCATTTCAGGTTTTATTATTTAAGTGCATTGGACACAAAGTTCTTTGCGATCTTATTATGGCACAAAGTGATTGATTTTTTATAGATATTTTCTTAATCTTCGCATTGCTCTGTCAGATAAACAGTTGTGTCTTTAATTTGGACGCTACAGATATACGCCAGTTTCATAACTAGACTTACACTTATTACTCTATCATACCAACGGTAGTACTTCAGTAGTAATATTTGCCACCATAAATATTTTACTAGGGACAAGGTATTAAAGTAATCTACCTAACTCCTGCAGGCCTAGACAAAGTAACATACCGACAAAGATAACGAAGTTCGATAAAGCAAAATGTATGGAATTTGACGTAAGTCTTCGTGAAATCACGTGACCAAAATTGTCTTCGTAAGTTCCTAGTTATGTTGGTAGCGCAAGCTAAGACGCTGTAGATACCAAAGTAATATGGCCGATCGTGACGAACTTCGACACGTTATCGTTATGAAACGATTGCCACCTGGCTACGGGCCCAGGGCTTTTAGGTTTTACTCTTGGCGGGTTATGCCGCAGTTTCGAATACAAACTGTCAATTATAGCATAGCGTTTACGCGAAATGCATCATACTTACGCTAATTAAAGTTTTCTTATGGCTAAACTAAGAAACTAGCTAAAGTGTAACGAAAGAATAGAAAACAATACGGTACTAGAAAACAGTACGTTCACCCCCGTTACCTACATAATTTGGACTTTGCACCCAAGCACGAGTTTCTAACTTTACATAATGGTGTTATTTAAAATACCGAGTCAGATAATAAATTAGAAATCTAAAGACCAATGTTTTTTGTTATTTTTCTGTTTGGTGCCCATACTAATATCTTACTGAAAAAGAGTATTTGTGCAAAACAAACATAGTTTCGAAACAATAAATGAGAACTTTAGTTTAATAACGTAATGAGACACGTGAATGTATTCAGAACCAGGAGCAGACGATAAATTATACTTTTTTTTGAATAAAACTGCCAATAAGGTCCAATGGGCACTTTTTGCTTTTGGGTCTATTTTGGAGGTCCAATGGTACCAACACCAATCCAATATATTATTATCGAATATATATTATTATCGAACTGTGGGGTTATTATTATGTGTTATTATGTCTTCTATGCTGGCCTGGGAGCGAACAAATAACGTAGAATAGGCCAGCCCCAACTCATCCCATGGGTGTCGTAAAAGTCGACTAAGGGAAATTGCCCGGTGCAGACCAATAAGCACCTTGGGGCACCCGAATGGTGGAGGGCAAACCACCAACAACAGCATACCCAAAGAGGGTTGGTGTCAGGCAGGCGGCCGGCTGTAAAACCTAAGCCAAAACCTTGAGCAGTATGGTTTGGAATGTTGTCATTCTAATCACTCTCTCCGTTCATGGGTCTCTCGACATGGTCCGTTCCGTCTCTTTTTTAGACATTCATTCATCACTAGCACCTTTACGGTGGGATGGATGATATGAATCAAAAGGGAGTGGATGGCTTGATGACGTCTGACATATGAATGGAAGAGGAAACATACTGCGCCGACCCCAGATAGACTGGGAACAGGGCAGGAAGAAGATGTAATCTCACACGTTGAGAATGATAGCTAAGGGCCGATTTCACCGTCTCTCATAGAAACTGAGTTTAATAAAACTTGGTTTTAATTAATGCAAACTTGGTAGCGGAACTCAGTTTAGAGCATAAACCGAGTTCAACTTCAAGTGATCGCGTTTAATTCTGCGGTGGAATCGGCCCTAAGTGTGAGACAGACGGGTCTGTAGACCAAAACAATAGCAATCGGCTTACAGAACCACACGTCATTACGTTTACAAATATTTGGCACTTGGTTGGTTCATTCAAATTATTGTGTAAACAAATACACAGTATTTTATTTGTTTTCGCTGTAATAATTTCTTGCCAACTACTTGGTAATTAATGTAATTGCGTAAATACCAACACACTTATTGAGGCTATACTTTTATCTAAGGATAAGACAGAACCTGCAGCACGTACAAAGATTTCCCGCGATCAGTTTAGTCCAATTGACTTTCTATCTTAATTTGTGCGACTCAATATATAAAATCCTATGAGAAAAAACCCAGTCTGAAAGTACGTGACATAAAAGTAAGTAGGTAAGTATAATTTAATTTCTAGTCTTTAGTAACTGTAACACTTTAGTTCAAATTCAATTATTTCATTGTAAATGAGGCATAGGAGCATACTCGAAGGATATAAATAAAAATACATAAAAATCAAGTTTCAACAAAGACTTCCTTAAAAGAAACTGGTTGACCTACTAACGAGACAAAATGACCGTCGAGGTCCTTGTAGTTTGGCAATTATGAACTTGTTCTATATTTTGTTTCATTTTTTTAATTCATAATATCAACTTTCATAATTATTTTGACTATGATAACTTTATGTAGCATAATATCACATTCCTTAATTATTTGTACAACCATAGCTCTGAACGACTATGAATTTCTTCACGATGCCGACGGTAAGAGCCGACGATTTAAAAATTATTGCCATAAAAAAATATTTAAACAAAATCGCAACATGCAGATATTGCCAAATGAAATAAACACTTACTTCATAAGAGGAAGACAATCGCAACGTGCAGAATACTGGTAGGTAGACTGTAACGACGATCAAACAGCTCAGCGCCACTCCTACTATAACCAGCCAGTACTGTGTTCCGTAGTTGTATATTTCTGCCGGAGTCCCCAAAATCGTGACCCCTGACACATAGCTGTCGAAAAAAAAATTACACAGACCCTTATGGCAAGACAATGTTAACACCCGTATTCATAAAAACTACTATGAGGTGTATTAACGCACAGGGTCCCAAAAACCTATTCATAGACAATACTTGAGTGACAAAACGCATTGAGAAATGTCTTACTTCTCAAAGTGTAGCTTTTTTACCAAAAAAAGTATTGTTTGTAAATACGGGTGTAAGGGTCAGTGCTCAGTAGAACTATACTCTAGCCATTATGGCGAGAGACAAAATGTAAACAATCTTGATGGGACTTTTAATATAAAAATAAATACGAAAATAAAAATGTGTAATAACTATTTTTTCAAAGTAGCTTATCGTTATGATATTATAAAGTGGGTGATGTATTTCAAAATAAGTCTTTCTTATTTTTAAATGCATCTCGTAAATAAAGAAACCTATCAAAATTGTTTACATTTTATCTCCTATTAGCTAAAAAAATGCCTCTCACTTTCGGTCAAGCTTTATAAGCTGGGAACGGGGCAGGGTGAAAAAGAAGAGTTCTTAATGTGAATACTGAAAGAAATATTTTTTACATCTTGTTAGACGTGTAACATGTAGTTTGCCATCGACATATTATTTAAACTATTACATCCATAACTTATCTTATTATTATCTTAGCGACTGAATAGTCGCAGTACCCTTCGTTAGTGACATATTACAAGAATAGTACGAGACCTTAAACGACGTCGAGTTTCCACCAATGAACATAATTACTGACAATGCTGTAACTAGCACAGTCGCAGATGCATATTTACATGATTTTGCTTACTAACCATCCAATTGATATTATTGGAGTAAAGTGAGGTAACTAGGTAGTAAAAGTTTGTATGTTTTAAGGTCTAGTCCAAAAGCAATTTTTTTTCATACCTAGGGTTATTTTTTAAAGTCAATAAAAACTAATAAATGTTAATTAATTCAAAAGGCAAGATAATATTTAGTATAAAAAAAAACAAAAAAAGCAATATCAAATTACTTTTCTGTAATGGGTTAGCCTAGCCTATTAAGTTTAAATGTTCGAGAAAAACTTAGGAAAATCATGACATAAATTTTGATTAAAATTTTCGAATAATAATGTTTTATTACTGCCAGTATTTTACATGAAACCTTTATTGTGGCACTAAAATAAAAGCATTTGGTTTCATGTAAAATACGGGCGATAAAACAAAAATAATGTCTCAGATAGAAAGTATTTGACGCCCGAGCCGAAAGCGAGATCGATAAATAGCGATCTGAGGCTTTCACTATTGTCGCCCTAATAAAGTAGACTTTTCGGCCCGCTACGCCTACGGAAAATCCCACTTCCTGGCCAGGGGTGAGACTATGATCATACCTCGGTAAATAAAAAAGAAATGTCAGATCGCATTTTGGCCGCGTGGTGACGGCAGAGTAGAATACAATTGTCACCACCCCAAATCTCTCCCGTGGGTGTCGTACAAGGCGACTAAGGATAAATCAATGATAAGGAATGGGCAGCAGCGTTCCTCTTATACTACCTACCAATAGCAATGCACTGCGACTTTTATGCCCGATAAATGGCAATAGGCTCGCCCCCTATTACATGGGACCTAACATAATTGGCGAAACGTGGGTGCTAGTTCACCTCTGCCTACCCCTTCGGGATATAGGCGTGATTTATGTATGTATGTATGTATTTTAAACGCCCTCTCCTTCGGCTCCGGCGTTAAAAACTTGCTATCTGAAACATTCATTGCTTTTCGCCCTTGGTATATAATCTACTATTATATTTTTATGCTGGAAATGTATTTTTTATTTTATGTTCCAAAACATATTTCAATTTTGTTTTTCTGTTCAGAAATGCTGCTCACGTACTGGCCCAAACCTTAACCACCTTCTCTACAAAGTCAAGAAATCTCCACAAACCTAGCAATGAGCGACATGGCCACGGGGAACGTGGACATGGCCCTACCACCCAGCAGGTAGTCTTTCACGTCCAGCACAGCCTTGGTGCGCGAGCCGACCGCGCTGTACCAAATGCCGCCGGCGCAGGACGCTGCGCACAAGATCCCGAACACTGCATAGTCCCCCGGGCCAAACCCGCCTTCTTCAAGGGTGAAGGGCATCTTGAGTCTGTAAAAGGGGAAAAACGGTTCAGTAAGCGTGTTCAATTTAAATGAGTAATTATTTTACATACATACATAAATCAGGCCGTGTGGTGACGGCAGAGTAGAATACAATTGTCACCACCCCAAATCTCTCCCGTGGGTGTCGTACAAGGCGACTAAGGGTAAAGACAGCGATGAGTAATGGGCAGCAGCATTTCTCTCATACCACCCATCTTTATTATTGAAATAATTGTATTTCTCTAGTCGACGTTTGATCTCAACACACATAATTATTACAAAGATTTTGGTGGTTAGAAAAAGAATTTCAAAAAATTATGATCTTGAGGCGGGAATCGAACCTGCGTCCGCTGCTATCTTTGAAATTTATTGAATTTGAATTGAATTGAATGTTTGAAATTTATTTCTACATTGCAAGGGGTACCCGTAGGCTTACAACGTGAAGTGAAAGGTTAGAAGAATTTCGGCAAGTTAATTAGTGTCTTGGGTGGCTGAGCGGTCAGGCACCTGCCCAGATAGCAACGGACGCGGGCATATAATTTTACCCATCATAATTTTTCGAAATTCTTTTTCTAACCACCAAAATCTCTGTACTCATTTTTCTAACATTTATATAATGTTAAAATTAAAATCTAATAATAAATTATTATTTCACGCCTTTCCTCCACAGACAGGCGCAGGCAGGGATCACAATCTTTCCACTTGCAACGATCCTTAGATACTTCTTTCGCTTCATTCAATCTCATTACTGTACTAATGCATGCCCTTCGGTTTCGGGGACTCCTGACCTGGCCCTTTTTAATAGTATACTTTTAATTTGATTATGAAAGATCTGCCTAAGGCTTCCCCTGCCATTTTCTCCATTCGCTTCTGACATGTCCCAATATCCTTTCACCTTTCCACGTCTTTCAATTTTTCGAACTTTTTCTAACCACCAAAATCTTATTACTAGGTGGTATAAGAGGAACGCTGATGCCCATTACTCCTTACGGCAGGGTGATAACAAATGCGTTTTTATTTAGTGTCAGCCAGCACACGGATATGTTTGGTGTAAAACATGAAATCTGTCAACAGACATGGAAGTATGAAGAAGATGACTACGGTCTGCACTCAGTGTCAGCATATTGAAGTGAAAAATAATCGGTTAAAACAATATTACAATATGCATAATGTTTCGTGTTGACTGTACTGATAGCAAGAAATGTGAATTTGTTTGAGAAATTTTTATTCATAATTATTTTTTTCTAACAACCAAAGATGGTAATATTATGTCAAGAGCGTTAGACTATAACCTAAAATTGTCTCCTGAGAAAATCTACAGTTTAGTTCCCGCTGTTTATTTTAACATTATAAAGTGAAACGCGTTTGGCTTGTAGTAAATACTACTGTGAAGTAACAATTTATTTTGGTAGTAGCATGTGCAACTGTGTCAACGGGCGTTGAGAAATATTTGTTTGAACATAACACAGTGGCTCCCAAAATCAAAGATATTCTATAAAAAAACATACTATTAAAAAAAATATGTCCTGGGGTGACAAGAATATTCTAAATTAAGTATGTATGTGTGGAAGAGATTAGGGTGGTCACATTGTATTCCGCTCTGCCGTCACCACATAGCATCAGCAATCACTTCCTTAGTTCACCTCCGGCTAACCCTTCGAGGATAATTGGGCATGATTTATGTCTGTTATGCTAATGATAACTCCATCGAACTATTTATAAATTATATTAAAATTAGAAACAACAAAAGAAAATATCTATTAGTTACGACTAAATATAATTATTAATTATATACTTACTTAAAATTGTACACCAAAATTATAAAATACACACAAGCTAGGTATAAAAAACTCATTTTTCAGCATGTGTGCCATCGCCTTATTGTCATTACTATTTATGTAGTAGATTATACTTATTTTTTCCCAGTCAACCCAATAATTCATTTGTACGGTCACGCTTCTTCAATCTTACCTACCTAACTTATCATTGAATTATATACAAACATTGCGTTTTAATGACATTCTCACCTTGAAGAATGCTAAAAAATTTAACGCAGTGAACATCGTAATATTTTGGCACAACGTACATTTTCAATGTCGTCTTTAAAGCGTGTCATTGACTTTATTTAATCACTTTGTATTGAGAACATAATGTTACATAATTCTAAATACTTTCACTTGGATCTTTTCCTGCTCAGATCTTATCTTAAAAAATATATTTTTAATACTCGATAAAATATTACATAAATAAATATCTTTAGTACCTAATACGATTATGGAGAACGATAACTGGTCGAAGGAAGAAACAATACTCAATAATAGTAAACTATAAATAAGATAGTCAACAACACATACTGCCGCACTCAAGAGACGTCAAATAACGTAAATGAGTACTTAACGTCAAAAAATGTCAATTCAAAACTAGTTGCTATTCTTGCCGGGTCTATGGTCTAGATTTGAATGAAAATTTTTGACATTAAACACTCATTAAAGTTAATTGACGTCTCTGAGTGCGGCAGTAAGAGCAACATCCGCTACTAAGAAATGGTAAAAATTGGTTGACGATAATGTATCAACGGATACTGTAAGCCACTGGACATTCATGTCAGTATTGTAAAAGACTTGAGCTTTTTGTCCATAATTTCGAAACTTGATTAGGTACATACATAAATCATATATATCCCCGAAGTGGTAGGCAGAGATGAATTAACACCCAAGTTTCGCCAAGAATAATAATATTAGGTCCGATGTAATATTCCATGTAAAACTTGATAAGTTTCTCGTGCGTCAAGTCTTTTGAGTCCTCGGAGTTCGAAGATCAGTGGTAAACTTCTTCTTGAAGACGCAGTACCGATTTCTTTTGAAAAGATTAAAAGAATTGTTTTATTTTATCAAAGTCTTTTAAAAATTCTAAAGCACTATTTCTTGTTCTGCTAAATTGCTACGTTTGTCAATGTGGCAAACATTAAAATATCTGAATTTGACTTGGATTCTAGTTTTTGGAAAAAGATGAGCCGTCATATAGAACGTCCCTACTTGCGACTCAGTACTCGCGATTCCTAAAACACTATTGCATATAAGACAGCCGGAGTAGTCGAATGGGGATCGCAGCTTATCGGCCAAGAGATTTCGGGATCGGAGCAAATGTATTATGGCGAGTATTTCTCTTTGCCAAACATCACATTAGAGAGTTTTAGAAGAACTCTCGAGGATGCTTCTGAGCACCAGACCTGAGGGTGCCCAGGAAACAGAAATTTTTCGACTCAGGCATTGTTTAATGCTCAGGGAAGCTCTTGCCCTTCATCTTACCTGATGGTAAGTGTCGATAAGGGCTGAAGATGGAAACGAGCTTCACCTGGAACTCTCAACCACAAAGGGGCTGGCATTCTTATCACAATTATCGATATAGAATAATGTTGTTAACGATGGTAGTAGCTTATATTACGACAGATTTTGAGAAGATGGTAGTAACTAGCCAGGTGGACTTGAAATTGTATTGTGTCATGAGATGAAATCGGCTAGGCACACGAATTTTTTTATGGCGCCGCGTGTATATGGGTTTCCACACATCGACGGCTGCTATGCGCATATGTTGGGGAAGAAACCATCTGCAATAAAATCGTGACTAACATTTATACTTCGGAAGAACAAGGAAAATTAAGTTGTAATATAAATTATTTATATTATTCTATAATGATAATGCAATCCAGTATTTATCATCGTCAGCACTATAATTTGCCACTGTTAGGGCACAGAACTTCCCTTGCCTTCTGAAGAACATAAGGAGAATGGGTCATAAACCAACAATCGGATATGAGCTCGTTATGCATTCAGTTATAGATACTGACTCGAGTTCTATCATAGCACTTCTAGCATTTGTAGTCGTTAATAAACATAATCATAATCTAATACCCACCAATCAGAAGGTATTGCGCCCGCGTTCTAAGTGAACTAAGACAATTAGGGTTTTTTCCTATTTTCCACATCAGTGCCGAAATGTGCGTATAAATTAATACACCTCTGCCTACCCCTTTGAGGATAGATATAATTTAAGTAGATATAAAACATTATTTTTCGATAGGTACATATTTTTAATTCGATTTGATTCGATCAGAGGGTAAGTTGACATAAAACTATGAGAAAGACATGGTATAATTATAAAAAAAATACCAGGAATATTCGCACGTATACTAAAAAAATACATAAATTTGATAATTCACAGTAATAATAATTTATAATTTCGGAGAAGAATATTTTAACGTCGTTTACCAAACACCAAACTTACTTTAAGCTTACCAACAAACTGAAATTTAGCAGAGAATCGATTAAAAAGTAACTACTCTCGTAGTAGGTATCAACAACCTCACCAACCTTCCACCACGTTGGAACAAACAAACCATTCAAAAGATTAAAAAGTAAAGTTTATTAAGAATTTTGTAACATTTTGTAACCCCCTAAAATAATATTTCAACATTGTGTGATAGGTCTCTATTATTATTATTTAATATACTTAATCCAACCAAAATAACTTTACAATACCTTTCAGTGTATTATCTTCAATACAACCATGCGGAAACAAAATCGGATAGTTCTCGTAGTACGGTGTGTTGCCAATCGAGCAAGGCCACTATGCTGGCAACGTCACCACTTATGCACTGGGCCACATTACATTTTTGCTTTCAACACACGAACTTAAAACTTATTTATTTATATGGAAAGGACGACGCTACGCGGCCAAGTATTTACTGAGAAAAATTTAACGTATCAAATTTTCCCGCGCACTCACGTGTCAATGTCACTACACAAATTTCCAGTTGACCGCTGTCTAAATACTTTCGATTAGTAAAAATAGCTCGGGAAGTAGGTCAAACAACTATGTAATAAAATGCACCGAAGCTAAAGGTGAACGGGTGCTACGATTAAAATCAAACGGCGTGCAGCGATCGATCTATTTAGATTTAATATTGATAGTGACGTCCACTTCTGCAACACAAACTAATTCGAATACCTCACACATCACAGATAGCATAAACACATGTTATGTGACGTCCCACGTGTAAACATTCCAACCACAGCGACATCTAGCGATACGTATCATTCTTTTCGTAACTGTTTTACCGACATGACTGAAAATTCTTGAAGTCGCGAAAAACCATAGAGGACAATAATCGAAAAACTGCATGCAGTGAAGTGAGTGATAACGATTTTTTTTCAACTATAATTAGATTAGCGCCGTGCAACAATATTTTTTTAGATTTGTTTTATAAACTAATATAAAGGATAATGTTTTGTATTATTATAGTCCTTATGGACTGACATTTATATACGCACATATATATTTTTTGTAACGAGAAAATAATAATACCAACTCTCAATTTTCAAATAATAATAATATTTATCATAGCTCTACAATTTACCTACATACTTTAAACGTTTGTAGTTCCTCATAAAATTCTGATAATTTTAAACATCTTACCATAGAGGACAATATCTTACTAAAACCTCTTTTGAGAATGATAAAGCTTCTAATGTCTCGCGATTGTAACGAGCTACTTCATGCATTATTGTTTATTTATTTTAACGTTATGACCCAAGAGGAGTAGATAAAACATTATTTATTTTTATAATTTTAATTTTAATTGAGTTCCGAAAATTATGCCTCCAAAAATAAAAGACGCCTCTACGAAAAAACCAACAGCTCAAATCGTAAGACCACCCATCAGTGAATCTAGTCTAGTGTACGTGCCAGAAGATGCTATAGAAGGTAACTTCTTCTTCCTATCCTGTAGTATGTTTCCACCTCTATTCATATCGGTAAGAAGTCATCGAGCCACGTACTCCTTTTTAATTCATATCATCCATCACACCGGAAAGGTGCTGGTAATTTAATGTATAGATTAGTGATTGAAAGTAAGGACCATGTCGAGAGACCAATGAACGGAAAGAGAGATCAGGAAGACATTTCAAGACGTATTGGTTAAGTTTTTAACTAACGTTTTACAGGTGGTCGCCCGCCTCACACCTATACCTTGTTTGTCATTCTACTGTTTAATTATATTATTGTATTGCACCAAAACTTCTTAATGGTAAACATATAACATAAATAGGCAATAGGCTTGCCACCTATTACATGGGACCTAACATAATTGGCGAAACGTGGGTGCTAGTTCACCTCTGCCTACCCCTTCGGGAATATAGGCGTGATTTATGTATGTATGTATGTATATAACATAATATATCGATGCCTGATGCGTACAAAAAAAAAGTAAGAATTCTTACACAGGAAACTGTATGGAAAAGAGGAAAGAACTTTTTCAAGTAAAGAAAATCGCAAGTAATTTTAATCACAATAAGGGCCTGTTTCACAATCGACTAGTAAGTTCGAAGTAGCTTACTTTGCAGTTCAATTGACATATATTTCATATTACAACTGTAAAATGATCTGCGAAGTAAGCTACTTCGAACCTACTTGTCGATTGTGAAACAGGACCTTAGTATTTAATTTACAAAAAAATATTTTAAATATTAATCTGTAGCTCGATGGATATCGCGATCTGTCTGCGATCGCGTAAACTAAGCAATAAATAAAAACATACGGGTACAAATTTAGTAGCAAACGTCTTGCATCTACACACAGCGCTCTCATGAGTGGTAAAATAAACGTGAAACATTGAACACGTGGGTGTCAAAAGGTTTCCAATATTTAATGCGATAAGAAACCTGCTATCAGTTTGGAACCATCAGAAGGCCATTTTCTAAGAAGATCGAGATAGAAACTCAGCAAGTTTATTTTCCTCCCTTTACATTAAGATTTCATTTTCAGAAACTTTATACCTAACTATCATAATTTTATAATAAATTTACCTACATTCAATGCTTATTGATATATTTCATTGTGTAATTAAAAACTATAAGATACATTATTGGTATATAGTTGAATGTTAACTACTTGTATTTTTTTTTTAAGTTTCTATACGTAAGTAAGAAAAGGCGTACTACTAATATCAAATTTAATAATTAAACAATATAGAAAAGTTTGTTGATGATGTCTTCTATGTTAGCCTGAGAGCGAACAAATAACATAGAATAGGCCACGCGCGACTCATCCATGAGTGTCGTAAAAATCGACTAAGGGAGATTGCTACGGGGCCTGGTGTAGACCAATAAGCACCTTGCGGCACCCGAATGGTGGAGGGCAAACCACCAACAACAACATACCCAAAGAGATTTGGTGTCAGGCAGGCGGCTGCCTGTAAAACCTAAACCAAAACCTTGAGCAGTATGGATTGGAATGTTGTCATTCCAATTACTCTCTCCGTTCATCGGTCTCGCCATGGTACGTTCCGTCTCTTTTCTATACATTAATTCATCACAAGTACCTTTACGGTGTGATGGATGAAATGAATCAAAAGGGATGGCTTGATGACGCTTGAACGATATGAATGGAAGAGGAAACATACTGAGCCGACCCCAGTTAGACTGGGAACAGGGCAGGGAAAAGAAGACTGATGATAGATGACTAAAAATCCTCGAATTCCTATATAGAAGGCACGTTTAGCCGTCAGTCCGGCTGCAACTACATTCGTTATTACCCACTGTTCTGCATAGTGGTAGTGGGTTAGGACCCATTCTTTCTATATTATTCCATCGAAAGGACATAGGTCTGTTCCCAAGCAGTGGGGATATTAGAGCTGACGATGCATTGATATCCATCCAATAACTTTATCATAACTTTCCAGGTTATCAGGAACGAATAGAAAATAACATAGACTGGACTTTGATTGAAGAAGCAGCAAGATACCACAAACATACTTGCCTTGGACTAGACCTACCCAAAAAGACATTCTCTGAAGGCCTGCGAAATAAAATTAGCAAGAGCATATTGGGAGGATTTCTAGACGAAGAATCAGGTCTTACGTTGGACAAACAATGGGAACTGCTTCTTCCTATTAAATTATGGGACAATGAGAATTTTGCAAGTGAAGAAGCGAAAGTATCGTTTTTGAATGATAACCGTTTGACTGATGATTTGTTGAAATTGATCAAGAAAGCTGTCCATCTAGGCGACAGAGAAGTGCTGAAACAAGAACTTAAGGCTCTCTTAGTGTTGCGTGTTACTGATGTTGAGGTAAGTCGATAAGAGACTGCTTACGATTTATTTAGTTTCATCACAGCGTTACCCTACTGACGCCGACGGCCTTAACAGACCTGACAGTAGAAACTTACTTAAACCATTGTGTAATAAAGACAGAATTTGCATCTATTGATAACATCAAAGAGTTCTTTTGATGTGAAAAAAAAAATTTATATTCAAGAAGCGACATGATGTCGTTGGCATGACAGGGTACTAAAGTGTTACTTATTTTGCTGACTGTTCTGTCTAGTTGTTATTCATAAAATTAGGGCCAGTGCCTAGATAATACAACTCAAGAGACTCTCTCTAATACTAACTAGGAACTTCCTAAATTCGGTAAAGCTTGGCGCCTATGTACCGTGACAATCAGATCATTATCCCACACTTACTGTGTCCATAGTTCTCTATGGATAGGAAGGAACATACATACATACGCAAAAGAAGAACACCCTATAACCAACTATAAAAGGACCCTGGTTGTTAAGGCGATTACAGATACAGCCGGGACTAATTGTGAACATAGGTAGCAGCTACGTCCTACTAGAAAACGACATTTTTTATTATCAATTCATCACTGTGTTGTTAATTACCGTTTTGCATAATTCGAATTGACTAATTTCCAGATGACAGATTTGGATGAAGGCTTGTTGGAATACCAGAACCTAGTGAATCTTAACTTGTGCGGCAATTACCTTAGTGATTTTGATGGAAAACTCTTACCTCGCGCGCTGAGAGCACTTGAGCTACAAGCTAACAGAATAAGCAACGTTGGAACTTTTGCCGAATATTTACCCTTTGATCTCTTGTATTTGGGACTAGCAAGGAACTTATTGAATAATGGTAAACTTTTGCATCAATACAAGTAGGTATAGTCCTGTGACCCCAATGTGGGTTTACGGCAGCTTGTTTCGTAGTACTTAGGACATTTCTTTTTCATATTTTAAGCGGACTTATGAGTAGGATTACTGTAATTTATTCACTTGTGAAGGAAGGCTGGTCTGTAAAGAAACATTATCGTAATACATGGGAAGTAACATATTTTATTTGGAGGAAGTGAGTGTTAATACATTACGTGCTAGGTACGCCCCCATGCCTACGGGATAAAGTTTACTGGTTTTTAATGGCAATATTCAGTCTGAACTATAAATATTCTCCTATTCTCGCTATATTCTTCCATCCATAGGGAAGGCCTGTGCCACAGTAGCGGGGACATTAAAAGGCTGGCGATGATGGCAATGATGATGTATATGTATAAATAAATTTTATGCTAAAGATTTGTATACAATTTTTTTATTGCTTAATTTTATACATTTAGATTCTTTAAAGTTCCTTATTTTTTCAGATTTCATTGAACCTCTTGGCAGACTGCCCCACCAGCTCACAGCTTTAGACTTAAGTGATAACGACATCTATCATTTGGAACAAGTACTTGATGTGTTGTCTAAACTGCCGTGCTTGCAAGCATTACAACTTGTTGGAAACCCCTGCGCGGTGAGCCAAGCATTATATTGTTACTTAATATTTGCATTCCCGTACAGATGGCGCTAGTGTATATAATTTTTTTTTTTACTTTATTTTAATTTTATTTAGAGTCAAACAGCTAACGAAGCATATATAAAGAGAAACAGAATAAGTCACAGTTATTTGTTTAGGTGCTCGAAAAAATTAAAATAGGCTCGCCCCCTGTAACATGGGACCTTATATAATTGGCGATGCGTGGGTTCTATTCATTTATTTCATCTCCCTGGGTGGGTGCTATTCATATATCCTTATATAATGATATAAGGATATATGAATAGCGATAAGATAATGGCTTTACCATATCGTGTTTCGGTGGTTATGCTAGCCATGCATAGGGCTCAATGCTAAACCCAACCTGAAACCACCATTACGCTCTATCGATGCCTTCGGTACACTTGCAAAGTTAATTGGTGCAGTTATGTTGCGGCTACGCCCGGGTAACCCTGATGAGGCTGCCGTTGCTGAAGTGGCTGGACTGCCGCGAGGTGTTGCCAGCAGACCGCTCTGTGGAGCCCTTTGACCCTCACCCTGACGATCTACGGTCCACTTACTTCACCTTCACCATATTTAGGATCATGTCTGCTCCTCAACCTCCGAAGCCTGAAAAGGTATTTTCTCTGCCATTGCATTTTACAGTAATCATCAACATCATCTTCACCTGCCCTTTTTTGTCCCCGCTGCTGGGACACGGGCCTATGGATGGACGAATATAGGGAGATTGGGCCATAACCCACCACGCTGCCTCAGTGCAGATGCAGCCGGGACCAACGGCTTAACGTGCCTCCCGAAGCATGGAGGAACTCGAGACAAATCAAATTTGTTGGTCACCCATCCAATAACCGGCCTTAGCGACAGAGACGAAAACTCTTAGCATCCATTGATTCTTGGTGTCGGTACCGGTGCCGGGTCCATTAGTGTGGCTGAGAAGTAGCTAAGAAGAGAGTGGGAAGTCAGGAACAGCGCTTGGCCTTGTGACCCAATCACCCAAGTGTAGGATTACGGGGCCCCTTCATAACACGGACGGTAACATAAGAACATTATTCAAACAAGCGAGGTCAACGTTTGGGTTCACCACCGCCACCGTCCCACCACCGCTGACCGCGTCTGTCTGTAAAAGGCTTTAAACATCCAGGGTGCTGTCACTATGTTCCACGTCGAGCTGGAACTGCCCCTCCTGGATGCGGCCAGACGACAGTTCCTGATGTTCCGTGACAATGAATCCTTGATCGAAATTTTGCCTCCACCCGAAGACGAAGAATGGTCGGCTAAGGCTCCGTCCGTACAAGCAGTGGAAAGTATTAGTATGTCGTAATTAATATTTTTTAACTCAACTTAGACGCGTTTGACCATCATCATCATCATCTTTCAGCCTGTTACTAGGTTATAGTGGCGCAGTATATTTTCTCTTTCACTTATATCAGCTTAAGGGCCGGTTGGTCAGCGTAAATAGGTATTTAGCGCCGTCCCGGCCGCGCGGAACTTGCTTCGCGCCGCCGGGACTTCGGTGAACTCACAAATGCCCTCTCCTCAGTCGCCTTGTACGACACCCACGGGAGAGATAGGGGTGGTGACAATTGTATTCTGCTCTGCCGTCACCACACGGCCAAACAAATCACAAATCTTATAATGCTTGACTCAAGCATCAATCAGCTTGAGTCAAGCACGTTCATTTTCTATGTGTTTCTGTTCATTACATGTTGTTAGGTCAAACAAATCACAAAACTTATAATGCTTGACTCAAGCATCAATCAGCTTGAGTCAAGCACGTTCATTTTCTATGTGTTTCTGTTCATTACATGTTAGGTCAAACAAATCACAAATCTTATAATGCTTGACTCAAGCATCAATCAGCTTGAGTCAAGCACGTTCATTTTCTATGTGTTTCTGTTCATTACATGTTGTTAGGTCAAACAAATCACAAATCTTATAATATTGAAAAAATGTTAGTAAAAAGGGGTTGCTTTGGGATTTTTTTCTATCGAGTGAAGTTTATTAAATCTTATATGTGAATGCGAATTTGACTAAAATAATTCCTTAACTTATACATATATTTTTTTCAGAATTGTAAACACTTTGAAAAAGGTCTCAGATTGTTTTAAAAGTTGCCTCTTTCGGCCCACAGGGCCTTAATGCTCTTACTGCCGCACTCAGAGACGTCAATTAACTTTAATGAGTACTTAGTGTCAAAAAAAATCATTGCAATCGAGACCATAGACCCGGAAAGAATAGCAACGAGTTTGGATTCTCAGTTTTTGACACTATGTACTCATTAACGTTATTTGACGCCTTTGCTTTTTGGAAAATTGCTAGTGATGAAAAAATGTATAGAAAACCGATCGTCAGATGAACGAAGAGTGATTGGGATGCCAACTCTCTATTCCATACTGCTCAAGGTTTTGACTTAGGTTTGACAGCCGGCCGCCTGCCTGATACTAACTTTCTTTGGGTATGTTCGCATGGTGATTGGTTATACACCGGGAAATCTCCCTAAGTCTAATTTTACGACACTTCTGGGGTGAATCGGGACTTGCACATTGTATGTTTTTTATCTATTTCCAGGCTGGCATGGAAGGAACGCGTTTCGCTATCAATAAGATAATTAATATTATGTGATTCATTTGTATTTTGTCTATAAGCATTTACAGTCCATTAAGGTACCTACCTTAATAGAAGTAACTTAAGCGCCTTTGGAAAAATACGCTGGTTATAGATAACACACCTTATCTTTGTAGAAAAGGTTTCATTTTACTACTTTCTGCAACGTGGATGTGGCGCGCCACAATCGCTGTCTATAGGGGCCGTCCATTAATCATGTGATGTTTTTATTCGCATTTTTAACAACCCCCAACCCCTTTGTGATACGTGGTGAGGTTTAAGACTCCCCCTACCCCTCAAAATCACGTGTACTTTTAGTACCTACAAAGAATCCTAGTTTTTTTTATATTATCTGTAAATACAAGTATAAAAGTATATTTTATATTAGGATGCCTTCACATTATAATGTGTGAAAGCATCCTTATAGTTCCACATTATTACAGACACCGATTCCTCGTCGCACCCTTCCGACATCTACAACAACCTCACAACGAAGGACTCGCGGCAAGTGCTACACTACACTGTGTTCGAGAGCAACAGGGTCCAATGGAACAAGCTGATGAACTTCCAAGAGCCTACACTCAAGGTTTTCTGCCCAGATCTGGTTGCGCTGAGAGACATCTTCAGAACTATCGTAACCCTACGATTAATTTACACAGTGGTAAATAAGTTGCGTCTTTATTTATATTCCCATAGGGTAGGCAGGGGTGGTGAAGCTCCAATGTTTCACTGTTTTAAGTTGTCTTCATCATAGCCTGTCATTGAGTGCCTATTCTTGGTTGGATGTTAACGACCGCAGATGCAGTTGGAATTTGCGATAGTATATTTTTGATAACCGATTTTTGCATAGTTAGTTTTTAGAATGTGGATAATTTTACATTTATACGTGATGGTCCAATACAAAACATAATCTTTAGCTTTACTCTACTTTTGTAGCCTTTACTGCCATATTCCATAACAGGTAAATAATAAAATAATAATATTATAATAACCACAGAACAGATAAAAGAGGCGATAATAAAGCAAGTACCTAGCTCAAGCGCTTGTGGTATGGAAACAAGATGACCGACAAACAATAATAATGTATATTATTATTTATACGTTTTTAACAATTATATACGTATTTATAATACAGATACTACATAAATATATAAACAACCATGCCTTGACAGCAACATTGTCTATATTCATCACACAAACATTTGCCTCCATCGTAATTATTAGAACCTGGATCGTAACATTTTCTAACAGACGGTAGCAGGAAAGCAGGCAAAAGAGAAGAAGAGCAGCCACTCAATGAAGCCACCGGCGGAACAGAGAGTGATTCTCGCCACTGTCAAGTGTGCCCTCCGCCAACCGGACTGGAGTCAGCCATCGCAGCACTTCCATTGGGACAGTAATCTCAACTCCTCTGACGCTATACATTGGGGCGATGGAGATCTTTCAGTGAGATTTTTTTTTATTTCTTTAGTAAGTAATCTATTACAAATATGACAATGAATTTAAGTGAAATGAAACATGAATAAAAAACAAACAAAAAAAATATAAAAGATAGACGGTTATTTCTAGAGAAATTTCGTCCAGTCCACTTGCGAAAGGAAATATTATGAGAAATCAATCGTATGCTATGGTATCGTGGTGTGGTATATTATTGTGAGAAGTGGATCGCGCGTTTATATAAAGAAACATAACACTGAGTAGTTATATGCTAAAGTACTTTACTTAAGTTTTTTAATAATAATTACCATATACATAGTATAATAATACAGGTGCCTGGTAATAATATACAGCCGCATGGTGACGGCAGAGTAGAATACAATGGTCACCTCCCCTAATCTCTCCCGTGGGTGTCGTACAAGGCGCCTAAGGATAAATCAGTAATGAGGAATGGGCAGCAGCGTTCCTCTTATACCACATAGCAATGTACCGCGACTTTTGTGCCCGATAAATGGCTATTGGCTCGCTCGTTCGTTGGCTCGTTCGTTCTAACTATTAGGTACATGTACCTAACATAACTGGCGAAACGTAGGTATTAATTCACATCTGCCTACCCCTTCGGGAATATAGATTTATGTATGTATGTATCATATTACAAATTAGTTTAGCTTCATAACTGAAGGTTGATTGCTGAATTAAAATATTGTCATGTTACAGGTTCTCCAATACAGTCAGGCCCCAGTGAAAGTAACGAAAGGAAAGCAAGAAACTGACACACCGCATTCGAGGCAACAGTTGCCGGATTGCCTAACTTGTCATTTTGGCTTTGGTATCGAGACCTTAAAAGCGTGAAGTGTTTTATTAATTGTGGGACCTGACCGAAATCATCTTATTGCTATTATATGTTTCATGGGTCATAACGTTTGTTTTATTCAATATTCATAAATAAATACTTCCGCATTAGATTTTCCATGATTTTATTTATACTATATTGTCCAAATATTGATGGCCGTTTAGAATAAGACCACAAAAGAAATGGATTAGAAGTAGATTAAGTATAGGCTTATCGAGTCTTGTGGAAGATTGAAACTATTTGCGCTGACCCTAAACCTGGGAAAAGAGCAACTGAATGATGATGATGAATATTTAATAAAATCTTAATTATTCGTAGGATTACAGAAGGAATATCTGAGCGATATTTTTTCCTTTAGTCAATTTCTTTCGAATTTCGAAACAAAGATACAAACAGCTTACAATCTCCCGAGTAATTATAATCTAAAGGTATTTACTATTTAAAGGTACACTTTTATGGTGAAATTTTTATAACAATTAATTTCTGTGTCGTTTACATTTTCTTTATGCCGCCAATAAAAATTCGCCCGAAAATTTATATTGTGTAATAAGTAGCATAATTTATTATTTTTTCTATTATATAGGGCAGATATCAATTTGGGACGTAAGCACTCACATCCGCAATAAACCAGAGTCAATTGGATCAGTCTTTCTTAAATGGCGGGGGGTCCACACGAGCGCTGGGGCAGTCATCTTGAATATTTACTGTCATGTCTCGGATATGCAGTGGGCATAGGGAATATCTGGAGGTTCCCTTACTTGTGCTACAAAAACGGTGGAGGTTCGTAAAAATATTATCAAAACGTCCAAGGAGTCAAGGCGCGGTGCATCGAACACACCGGTTGCAAGGGTTTGATTACATTAGATTAATGTTTGATTACATTGGTGCTCATTGACACGAGGTCGATTCGTTTTTTCTGACGGACCGTCTTTTGTCTTTTTATGACAAACGCCCCACGTATCGTGTAAAATGACGAACAATATTTAAATCACGTATCTTCTTTTTTAAATAATTACGGTCGTTAAAGAACGTGAACCGCGACTTTACAGGAAAAAAGATCAAAAAAAAATCGAAAAATGATTGTTCTGATGCGTCCGGGCAACGCGTTCTCCGTAAACCGGACGGCTGCCGAGTGGTATAGCCAGCCATATTAGCCGATCCACTGCAAGTAAACAATATTTTAACATTGACTATGTCTTCCGTGTGGTACGTTCCGTTATTGTGTCTAGCGTGACGGCAAAGCAGAATACAATTGTCACCACCCCTATCTCTCCCGCGGGTGTCGTACAAGGCGCCTAAGGGTTGAAACATCAATGAGTAATGGGCAGCAGCGTTCCTCTTAGACAACCTAGCAACAGCTGATAGCTGTGCTGCGTTTTCCGTGCCCGATAATTAGCAATAAGCTAGCCACCTATTACAATGGGACCTAACCGAATTGGCGAAACGTGGGTGTTAATGCCTACCACTTCGGGGATATAGGCGGGATTTATGTATGTTACGTATGTATGTGAATATGACCCACCAACCCGCACTGGGCCAGCGTGGTGGTTTAAGGCCCAATCTCTCTATATTCTCCCATCCGTAGGGAAGGCCCGTGTCCCAGCAGTGGGGACATTAAAGGGCTGGTGATTATGATGTATATATGTATTATGTCTTCGGAACGATAATTGCATGAAAAGTCATCACAAAAATTACTTCGCAGGAGCATTTCTCATACCGTATTTTCTGACACTCTTCGTGTGTGGCATACCACTAGTCTACCTGGAAACGACGCTCGGGCAATTTTCTAGTGCAGGATGCATTTCTATTTTCAACATCAATCCCCTGTTCAAAGGTAAGATAATGAAATACCATATTTTAAGGCGAAGTGACTAGAAATAATGAAGTAAGAAGAATGTGGTATCTAAGAAGAAGTCTGAAAGTGATTTCAATCTCGCTGAATCTGATTTAACTATCACTAATACTCAACGAAATATGTCAATTAAGATTGAACATCAATTTGAGAATACTGATGAATTTCTATGGCACCTTTAATCTACTTAAAATTTCATGGATGATGGAGTTGGATGGATTGGTAGATTTAACTGCAGAAGATATTGGTTTAGTGGATTTTGAGAGGAAAAATAAATGATTGAATGAAAAAATTATAATAAAATTATGAAAATGTAGTCGTGTGTCGATCCCACATGAAACGGAATGATAGTGATGACAATTTTATAGAAGTAGTGTGAACTGGAAGTTATGCATTTGCAATACCATTGCCTGTGCATATTCCATTAGCTCTAATCGCCTATTCGAATTCGATCACGAAAGCAATCAATTTACAGTCAAAATACCGACATCTATTAGTATAGATAAACAAAATTGTATGCTTTCAGGTGCTGGGTATGCAACGGTGGTTCTAAACGTAATAGCAACGGTTTATTTCTCTTCCATCATGTCATACCCCATTCTTTATATTTATCATTCTTTTTCTTCGCCACTGCCTTGGGAGACCTGTGGCAATTCATGGAATACAGATAAATGCACCGAGGTGAATTTATAAACCCAATAATACACTTACAAGTATTTGAATCGATTTAAAAATAGATTATCGTTTAGATTACAGGAAACTCGACCGTATTCTCAACAAACGGCACTATAACAACACCGGAAGACGAGTTCTTTCAGTAAGATTTATCCGAAATACGTAAATCTTTAAGTGATCAATTTCCTGTTACTGATGAGCCGTTTTGAATTCAGTTTGAGATTGCTGCGAATGTCGGCCAGCATCGACGAGATTGGCAGCGTGGTGTGGCCCGTTTTCTGGTGCAATGTGATATGCTGGGTCATCGTGTATCTCTGCATCTGCAACGGTGTCAAGAGCGTCGGAAAGGTGCTTGTTCACATTTGGCACAATGCCGTCCTGTCAATCACGACCCAGCTTCGCGGAATTAATGGAAGGATTATTTTCAGATCGTATATTTCACTGTGTCGTTTCCGTACGTGGTTCTAAGTATCCTGTTTGTGAGGGGAGTCACTCTGCCTGGAGCTTGGAAGGGCATAATGTTTTATATATTACCTGATTGGGAACAGCTGAAGAATCCTAATGTTAGTAATGTAGATTGTAATCAAGCAGATCCTATGTGTATCGAACACAACATGCTTGTTGAAACAACCAATGGCTTATATCTAACTTTCAGGTTTGGGCCGATGCTGCGACTCAGTTGTTCTATTCTCTCGGCCCAGGTTGGGGCGGATTAGTCAGTATGGCTAGCTTCAACCAGTTTCATTTCAAAAATATACGGTATGTAGCTAATATTTCTTGAATCCATTTGGTTATATAAACAAATATTTCTTTCATTCACACCAATCATCATCTATTCCAATGTAAACAAAAGCTTGAGCACAGGCTTGTGTTTTGTAAACTACATAGTGGACAAATATACGTAATAAATATTTTATAAGATTTACGTGCCCGATAGATGGCAATCGGCTCGCCACCCATACATGCGACCTAACATAATTGGGGAAGCGAAGGGGTAGCATAGGTGAATTAACACCTCTGTATACTTATATGACTATTTAAAGTATATTACATATACAAATATAAACTATCATGAACTGAGAACAAAAATGTCTGTGTTCATCACACCAAAAATTGCCCTTGACAGAATTCGAACCTTTTTTAGCGATTTAACTATCCAACCAAACTGACCGATTTATTTATATATGAGTTAATTAATACAATACTGACAAAATGAAAAAAAATGGTTTTTGAAAGCTCGATGAACCGATGTCAAGCGTATCAATAATTATTTCATAGGTCATTAATAATAAAACCTAGGCCGCGGCGAATTAATACTCTTGATTGTGTAATAATTTTATAGGTCATCAATAATAACACCGAAGCGTATTAATAAATATACTCTTGATTGTGTAATAATTTTATAGGTCATCAATAATAACACCGAAGCGTATTAATAAATATACTCTTGATTGTGTAATAATTTTATAGGTCATCAATAATAACACCGAAGCGTATTAATAAATATACTCTTGATTGTGTCATAATTTCTCAGGTCATCAATATTAGAACACCGAAGCGTATTAATAAATATACTCTTGATTGTGTCATGATTTCACAGGTCATCAATAATGACACCGAAGCGTATCAATAAAGTCTTGATTGAGGCATAAATAAACACATCTGAAAACTTGTAATTGGCTCTAATTTATCCATTTATCGACATCTGTAAGTTTTCAAAAAAAATGCAAAATAACAATATATAAATAAAATAATATCGCAGGTCATCAATAATAATACCGCTGGTGAATAGTGGCACCAGCATCTGGGCGGGGTTCGTGGTGTTCGCGGTGCTGGGGTTCGCGGCCGAGCGCGCCGGGGTCCCCGTGAGCCAGGTCGCGTCAGCCGGCCCTGGCCTGGCCTTCATCACGTACCCAGCCGCGGTCTCAATGATGCCCGCCCCTAATTTCTGGGCTATAACATTTTTCGTGATGCTCTTTTTCCTGGGTATCGATTCTATGGTGAGTTGCTGTTTTATTTTATCACATAATGCGCATCTGGGCGGGGTTCGTGGTGTTCGCGGTGCTGGGGTTTGCGGCCGAGCGCGCCGGGGTCCCTGTAATTTCTGGGCTATAACATTTTTCGTGATGCTCTTTTTCCTGGGTATCGATTTTATGGTGAGTTGCTGTTTTATTTTATTACATAATGCGCATCTGGGCGGGGTTCGTTGTGTTCGCGGTGCTGGGGTTTGCGGCCGAGCGCGCCGGGGTCCCCGTAATTTCTGGGCTATAACATTTTTCGTGATGCTCTTTTTCCTGGGTATCGATTCTATGGTGAGTTGCTGTATTTGCTATCTTATATTTTGTCACGTGTGTTGTGTGGTGACGGCAGAGTAGAATACGATTGTCACCACCCCAAATCTTTCCCGTGGGTGTCGTACAAGGCAACTAAGGATAAATCAGTGATGAGGTATGCGCAGCAGCGTTCCCTATCTTATACCACCTAGCAATGTACTGCAACTTTTGTGCCCGATAAATGGCAATAAGCTCGCCACCTATTACATGGGACCTGCCATGACATAGGCGTGATTTATACAAAAAAAAAAATATATATATATATATAATAATAATAATAATAGTTTATTTCTCCAAAAAAAAATTTACATTTTATCACTAGTGGCCGGGGTCTCCTTTTAAGAAAATGCATGCTTGTGCCAGAAGACCTCGCTCTTCCATTTGTGCACGTTTAAACTAAAACTATTATTGGTTCTAATTACATTTAAACACAAAAAAAATATATATAAAAGTTACTAAATTCATGAAAATACTTAATTAGCTTGTGTTTGTGCATGTGTAGTATTTTTAAATTGTGTTGTATGCTGTTAAAGTTGTCGACAGTAGAAATGTGTCTGTTGTGTGTGTTTAAATATTACAGTATTTGTGTAACAATGATGAAGAACAGTGAAACAGAAAGATCAATTGTTTATTCCACTCAATCAACGTAACAGTAATTCCGTCTTCTCATAATCAAGAGTTTTTAACCACATATGTACATCCTTTTTACACTCACTGTATCTCTTATGGAAAATATTTAGCTCCTTGTTTATTTTATTGTAAATGTAGGCTGAGCGAGTGACATATTGAGATCTAGCAAACTCGGAGTTAGTTCTTGGAATCTGTGCTACTTTGAATTTCCTTCTCCTTGCAAGTTGATTAGTAACATTATATGGTGTCATTTTATGTGTTTTTAATGTTATTTGTTTAATGTACAATTTTCTAACCGTGAGCATTCCGCAATCATGATATAGATTTTCAGTAGAGTATCTTTTTTTCTTAAAGTACATTATTTTCAACAATGCACGTTGAGCACGTTCTAACTGCATAAATATGTATTTTGTTGCATAATACTCTATTTCATCACCACCCCTTTAATGTCACTGCTATTGGGATACAGACCTTCCCTATGAACCTTCCCTATGGATCTTATTACTCATAAGAGAGAATTAATGGACCATAACCCACACGCTGGCTCAGTGCGGACGGTCTGATCAACTTCAGATGCAGCCGGGACCAACAAATTTTCTTTGTACTAATTTTTCTAACATTTATAATGTTCAAATTCAATTCAAAATAATAAATAATATTGTTTATCATTATAGTTTGTTACCATCGAAGCAGTCATCGCTGGGGTGCTAGACGAATTACCACGATATCGCTCGAGGAAACGCCTCATAACATTTTTGACTTGCCTCGCAATCTTCTCTATTTCCATTATATGTAATACTGAGGTTAGTATGCATTTAATACAAGAATTTATGTATGTATGTAATACAAGAAGCACTGTCCGCTGAAACCACCACCTCCAATCTCTTCCACTATGTCGTACAAGGCGACTAAGGGTTAGGACAGTGATGAGTATTGGGCAGCGGCGTTCCTGTTACATCGGGCATTAATCGCAGTATATTACCTAGCAATATACTACGATTTACGTGCCCGATAGATAGCAATAAGCAAACTCCCTCCTATTACATGAGACCTAACATAATTGTCGAAATGCCGGTGATATCTCAACTATGTCTCGTCTTTCGATGATAAATAGATTTATGTATGTATACATGTATTGTGTTCCCAATATTAAAACAAAGCAATATCCAAATTCTGAACAAAATATTAACACAATTACACAATCCGCTTAATAGGTATTATACAATAAGCATTGCCAACCAAGGAAACTTTACGGTGACGCAAAGTCTAGTCTAGACAGTTTACGAGTGAATCGCAGCCATAACAATACGGTAACCACGCATTCCATGCTATGGGGCCATGTGAAATATATCACTTTACTTCTTCCTAAGCAGTTCGACCTCAATAGCATGCTTCTCGACCGCGCTCTACATTATTTGGATTTCAGAACGTGTAAATATTTAACTTTTATGTAACCAAACTCGATGAAGTTTCTAAAACATTTTATGGTTCGTAGTAAACATCTTTTTGACTTCTTTATAACTATGCTATAGATTGTTTTCACACTTCGACATTCGTACGGAAATTTCAAATAATTATACCGTACAAAAATGTCTTATTCAATTCATACGTTTAAAAGGAAAAATGGGAATGTGTTGTTTGCGTGTCTAATATAATTAACTCTCAACATTTCCTTACGCTCGTTGAGATTATTATTTGAATTATTGTGTGTTTGTAAATATGAAAATAAATGATTACAATGGTAAATACTTAGGGCCTGTTTCACAATCGACAAATCAGTTCGAAGTAGCTTACTTTGCAGTTCAATTGACATATAATTCATATTACGACTGTCAAATGATCTGCGAAGTAAGCTACTTCGAACTTACTTGTCGATTGTGAGACAGGCCCTTAGAATGGTATAGGTGAAAATTGTAAACATGTATGTATGTCACACCTGACCAGAAAATTTCACATCCTGGTCAGGATCAAAAACTTGCGATCTGAGACATTGTCTGTTTTTCGGCCCTTGGTAATAAATGTACTATTCCATATTGTCTCTTCGTTACAGCATGGAGTTCGCAGAGACACGATTTGTCTATAAAATTCGGGGCTTTCTAAGGTGACATTATTTTAGTTTAGGGGAAATCGGTTCGTAATGGGCATACTGCCTAAAACAGTGCCGTCTCGTGTATGAAATCATTTTGAAAACCAATAATTTCCGTCAGCCTTGAGGGCAAACAGTGTTGAAAATGCTTTACTTCTGCTTCACTTTTAAAAAACAGCAAACAGAGACATCGATGACAGAATTCCAATGGCAACAAAAAAGATTTGAAGTGCTTCAAAGTATGCCGTATTTTAGGGTTACATACCCCCATGAACGGAGAGAAAACGACTGGGATGAGAACAATCCAATCTTTACTACTCAAGGTTTAGGCTAAATTTTAAAAATGGCAGCTGCCTTCTATAAATAACTTATCCTACAAAGAGAGCTAGTCTGTAGAATGCTGTATAGTATGATAGTACATTAAAACAAAAAATGTCTTAGGTTGCAAGTGATTGAATTGATAAATTTATATGAGATCTGAGGCCTTCTTTTTTTATCGCCCGAGGTAAGATCATAGTTTTGTCACCCCCTGACCAGGAAGTGGGATTTTCTATACGCGTAGCGGGCGAAAAAGTCCACTTTTTGGTCACGTGTGACATAATAATTAAAATTGTACCAATCTCCATTTTTGTTACAATTTGCTATGTTTCTAGGCTGGAATTCACATAATTCGCCTGCTGGACCTCCACGTCGCCATAGCTTGCGTGCCAATCGTGTGTTTGCTGGAGATAGTGGCTGCAGTGTACACCTATGGACCTACACGACTCAAGCGGGACGTCAAGTTCATGACCGGAAAGCCATTGAGTCAATTCTGGATATGGCAGTGGGCGTACATCTTGCCCGTTATTCTAGTGGTGGGTTAAAGAAGAGATGTACCCTCAAATACAGAAACGTTATTCAAAATTTGAGTCCTGCTTAAAAAATTAAGTGTAGGTACAATACTTGGTAGACTTTGTTTGGAAAAACGTCAATTTTGACAATACTTAAATGTTAAGCAGGACCCAAACTTTGAGTAGCGTTTCTGTATTCGGGGGGTGAGTGAGTCATTTTTTAAAGCGTGGGCCTCCTTTCCGCCACATGATATCCCATCTTCCTATAACATCCGGTCCTTCAAACGAGGTGTGAAGAACATTTTGCAGGTCAGAAACGAGAGAGCTGCATACCTAGTGCACCATACGTTGCGTTTTTTTGGCTGCTCTCGATTCTGGAATTTTCTTCACGTGCTCTTTATGGAAATTTATTTTCAAAGACAATGTTTGTCTTTGAAAAATGAAAAGAGATAAGAAAATTTTCATAAAATTACTGCCCTGATGTAGAATCAATTCTGCATCCTCTGCAATCCGGGCAGATAGATCCCTATACCAATGTGTTAAAAGTTGTAAACCATTACTCTGGTGCATACACTATGTAATTATTTATGAATGTGACAGTTTGTTACTGTTAAATAGAAAAATAAAATGGCCTTCAGTATTACATAGTCATTTGTGGTTAAACAAAGTTCGAAAAACTCTAGTCTTGATAAAATCGGATAAAATTATAGGCCTTTGGTATTCTTCGTTTAACAGCAGAATCTTAATTAACACGTACCCGATCAATGAAGATAATTCGTAGCGCCATGCTACGAAGGTCTCTTTGGCGGGGACTTCCTCGGGATGGGAAGGCTTGACGACCAGCCAAACCCCAAAAAGTCCGGTATATCATGTCAAGGACCCACGGCCAACAATAAAGTCTTACAACGAAACACCTCCGCTTACCCTTCGATGATTTGTATTAAGTGACTCATTTATTTATTTCATGGAAAACAAACAGCATTTAAATTATGTATCTTTCTTTCAGGTGATAACTGCGTACGCGCTGCGCGGTGCGTCGGGTGTTGGCGGGTGGTGCGTAGCCTTGTCCTCGGTCATTTTCATCCCCATTTTCGCCACCATAGCCATCTGCAAAGCGAAAGGAACGCTTCTTGAGGTAAATAATACTTAGGGCCTGTTTCACAATCGTCAAGTAAGTTCGAAGTAGCTTACTTCGCAGATCATTTGACAGTTGTAATATGAAATATATGTCAATTGAACTGCAAAGTAAGCTACTTCGAACTTACTTGACGATTGTGAAGGCCCTTAATAATATTTCTTACACACACACCTGTGTTCTACCCAGCCCAAAGTAAGTAGCATTATGTAGTTGATTCTGCAATACCGTGTAACCGACAGTGGTCAATAAGATTGAGATTTGAGATTTCCCGCGTAATTTTTTTCACATAATCGCGTAATAAAATCAAATTTTAAGGGCCTGTTTCACAATCGACAAGTAAGTTCTGAGTGGCTTACGGAATATATGTCAATAGAACTGCCAAGTAAGCTATTCATAACTCACTTGTCAATTGTGAAACAAGCCCTAAATCTCATTTTTTTTTGTAGTTTCGCGGTATTGGCCACTGTTCGTTACGCGATATTCCAGTATAATAAGCACTACTATTGTGGACTAGTAGACGGAAAAATTTTATTAGAAGCATGTAAATAAATATTCTAATTTACTACGTAAACATACTAACAACCATGTGCTTCTGACAGACCTTCTGCACAGGCCTTAGGTGCCATAATTCAGCCATCCATTTCAGATACGAAGATTGCTTTTCGCTACTCGGTCACGTTGAATGTAATTACTTGGCAGAAGTTAATTTAGACTGCGTTTCCATTGAGGCGGAACTGAGCAGCCTCTCTGGCCAATTTATTCGAACGAATAGAATACAACTGACGTATTCGAGAGGAAACAACATGGCGACCGTCGTGTCTAATGTAAGGGAAGCTGTCAAAAAGTGACTTTTGTATTCTATGCGGCCACTTGCATAGAGGAGCCGAGCAGTTCGTATTTCCGTCGGCATTCTACGATGTCTGGTTCTAGCTGGCTGGATCCACATTAATTTGCTGGCTGTTTTGTAATAGAACCGCACTAAACAATAACAGTAATTTATATTTAAATAAATAAATAAATATTTTTACACTCACACCTATCATCTAGCCCAAAGTAAGTAGCCTAAGCACTTGTGTTATGGATAATAGATGACGGATATATTTTTAATACATACATACATAAATAATTATGTATATAAATGTTGAAAATATACTACATAAACATATACACAACCATGACTCGGAAACAAACATTAATGGTCATCACAAAGTTTGCCCCTACCAGGATTCGAACCCGGGACCTCTTGGCAAATAACCAGCATTCTGAGCATTCGACCAAGGCGGCCGTCAACAGTTACTGCCGCACTCAGAGACGTCAGTTAACTATAATGAGTACTTAATGTCAAAATAATTCATTTAAGTCTAGACCATAGACCCGGCAAGAATAGCGAATATAGTTCGACCACTTAATTCAAACATCTCCTACGCAATGGTTATGACTATTTTTTTACTGCTTTCGGACAATTAAATTGAATTGAAATATCATGAAATTTCAATAATCACAGACATTGTATGATTTCATTTATATTTATAATCACAGACATTGAACGACGACGTATAATCGCTGTTATCCGCCCGTAGTGGTTTCAGTTTTCAGTGGTCGTACTATAGTTTTGAATTATCATTTATGCCATTAAGTGCCCATTAACGTTAATTGACGTCTCTGAGTACGGCAGTTACTGCCGGGTCTATGGTCTAGATTAGAATGAAATTTTTTGACATTAAATACTCATTAAAATTAATTGACGTCTCTGAGTGGGGCAGTTAGTGATGTTATAATGGTAAACGTAACATTTAAATGTTCATTCCACAGCGTATACACAGCAGCTGTCAGCCAAACGAGGAATGGGGGCCTGTGGACGTTGACATACGCCGCAAGTGGATGGCTCACGTCCAAGGAAATAACGACTAAGTGCATCTCGACCAACTCGAGGATTTATCTTAAAATTTAGAGTATTGACTTTAAAATGTATACTCATTACACTATTACTGATCTTTGATAACTGAATAAACTGTGAAAGTTTGATTGTTTCTTTATGCACCAAGTTTTTTATATTCGAATTGATGAGTAAGCGTCAAGTGCGAAAAGAAATTTGACTATGAATTATCCTATATTTTTCAAACTATAGGCCTAATCACCTCATGTAATAGAGGGGCAGCCTATTGCCATCTGCCAGGCACGTTGAACGTAGTATTCAAAGAGTATATAATACACTACGTTTAAGAGTCGGGACTTCAAACAAGCTTTTTAACAATTTTGACTCGCAGTTTAGGCTAAGATCTCGTACCAACCAACAGAGACAGATAAAAAAGTAATGCCAACATACTACAAAAGCAAACTAAGGATGTGGTGTACGCTACAGAATGTGTCGATATCGATAAAAACGAATGGGTACCCCCCCCTGCCTTGCAGAACTTGCAGACAGGTTTTTTAATCCTACAAAAGCAAAATAAAAAGCTCTGTTCGTTTGAAAATATTGAGTATTATTTAATACAATTTATTTAACAACAAAAAATAAAAGTTATGTTTACAATGTGGAAATTAAAATTGTTGGTAATTTTCTGATCTCATATTCTAGGCGGAGTCTTCAGATGTTAGCTGATCGATCAACACACGTTTTTGCAATGTTGTGTAAGCAAGTAAGCAGGACATTTAGATCTGAAATAATAAATAGAGATTAGTAAATATATCGTTTGAGTTTACGCTGGTCATCATTAATTCAATTTATTGTTCACCGCTTACCATAGCGGACTATGTGTAACGCGCCCGAAGGTCTGGTTCTGCCCAATCAATGAAATCTGGTTCTGAAATAAACCACTCATTAGCTTCAGGAATTGAGCTATCAAACCATATCGGAAAGATAAGTTATGTAACTTACCAATAGAGGCGCTTATGCGGTTGCAGGCAACGATCACACCCGACGGGCATCGTGTAGCAAGGCGGCAGTCACGCTGTCTTCTTCTTCTAGTGCCTCTTCAATTCCGAAGATAAGCCGTCAGCTTTTTATATTCATCTCTGTCAGTCGCAAACCGAAACGGCTTTTCAACGGGGTTAATGCCGATCCACTTTCATATGCTTTGTAGCCATGACTCTCATCGCCTTTCAACAAGTCACGCTGTGATCTGAAAAATAAGTGGAGTTGAACACAGAAGAACTTTTGATGATGATAATGAGAGATGAATAATAAAACTCATACAACAAACTTTGTTGTTAATGATGTTATTATGTCATGGGAGGTTTTTGTTGTTTTATAAATAACCCTATATATGATATACTATATTATAATATATTGCAATAGACAATATTTATATGTATAAAACTAATGAAACATCTCAAGTACATTTGATACTCAATTTACGAAAATAGATTTTTTATCGATAATTTGGTAAGTAGTAAGGACATCGCTACGGCGCATATGATTTTTGATTAAAGTGACCAGAACTTATTTCTAATTACTTAGCGTTTATATAATAATATGGAAAAATACTTACCGCTTCTCATCTAGTGGGAATTGGCCATGAAAACCCTCTTTTGGTTCAATTTCCTACTAGATTTTCGTCAACATATTTCACACCTTTTGTAAAACATTTCGCTGTTATGCACATAAATAAATGACACAAACTAGTTAGATATACACTAATGATAAGCCACTGAAGACAATAAATAAGCACAAGATGGAAAACTAAACTAAAACAACGCTTTATTTTATATTTTCAAAACGGCATAGTGACTTATGACATTAGTGACACACTCTGGCAGCGCGAGACAAGGAAGGTTAGATCGGAAGTAAGAGACAAAACAAGTCGCCATTAAAAATTGCCTAAACTCCATACATTTTTTCTGCAGTATGGGAGTTTCGCCAGGCTGGTAGTATTGCTTAGGCGGGAGTTCACCAACACTTAAACAGGCGATTATTATTTAACCGACTCTTTTTGACATTTTACCATATGGAAGAACTGTCGAAAACTGACGGTTATCTTTTAATCGCTTGTTTTTTTTTTGTTTTAAATTCTCCCTATATTTTAGGGAAGGCAAAGGGTCTAGCCCATACAGCCAAGTCTTTAGTGTATATTTTATCTGTAGGCTTATGAAATAATGAGTGTGTGAAATGTATGAATGAAATGAATTTTACGTTAAAATATGGGTGTCACACATTTTAACGCATCTAGGGAGTGCTTGGAGCGAATTTAATAGAATATAATAGAGTTCATGATGGTGCTTGATGAAATGGATAAAACCACTTTTTATAGTGATCTTCACCATAATATCAAATACATCATGAGACTTATTTTCGATGATTCTGCATAATTGCACATCAACACGGATGCTTGTGCATAAAAATAACACCACTTTCACTGCACAAAATCCACTCTGTAACAATTTTTGAATTAGAGAAAATAAATCTGACTGACACCACGAAACGCGCCAAACACCTCCTTAATCGCTTGTTTTACGTGTTGGTGAACTCGGGCGGTGGTGTACTATAAACTGCCTTATTGGCATCATAAATAATAATCAGTCGCTTTATATCCGACACTCGCGGGAGAGAAAGGTTGGTGATAACAAATTGTATTCTATACTTTGCCATCACCACACGGATACAAATTATTATTTATCATGCCAAGAATATACCACGAAGTAAAAGAATTAAATATTTTAATAAAAATCTGGAGTGATTGGCCAATTTTCATAAAGAAAAACTGCATTTGTTAGTAAGCCAAAAATATGAATTATTAATAAAACAGCCATATAAATCTTATTAAAGTCACCAAAGAGAATGTAAATAACAAAAAATGATTGTCATATGTCGAAATTTCAGTAAATATTATTTTTACTCTTTGGGCAAACCGTCACATTTCGAAATTTTGGTTTAATAAAATTCTCCAACAAATTCTAGTTTTATCAAATGTAGCAATAAATAAAAGTATTTACCCAACATAGGCGGACGCATCCAAACGCAAAATTTTTAGTTTCCACAGCAGTTAATTAATTAGTGATAATACAAAAATGGGTACCGAGAAACCGACCAATGAAAAGGATAAAAGAGTGAAACTCAATGTAAGTTTATTAATACTGAACCATATTAGATACAAAAAACCCGTTATTGACTATAAATACACAGATACGTAAACCACACCTGTTTATTCCCGATGGGGTACGCAGGTGAAATTATATGTTAAGTGTGCGACACCCGCGGAAGATTTGGGGGTGGGTGGATGGTCACAATTGTATTGTATTCTGCCGGTGCCACAAGGATTAATAAGTTTCTTCTTTCTTTTTGTTTAACAGAAATCTTGAGATTCGATATCTCGAAAAAAACACTAATTTATTATTTTTTTTTATTATTTTTTATGAACATTTTATAAAGGTCAGAAAAAATAGTACATAGAAAATTGTACTTAGAAAATGTTAGAATAACTATAGTTAGAGGATGCGGGTTCGTTTCCCGCATCAAGACTATAATTTTTTGAACTTTTTCTAACCCCAATTTTCTTACTTACTCCATTTTTTTTATTATTCCTATACTAAAATTAAAAATTGACCAACTAAGGTGGAAGGCGAGGATGAGGCGGTCGAAGGTGAGATGGGCCGTAAAAAAATGAAGCGGTTCCAGCTGCCTAACCTGTCGCGGTGGTGGCAAGCCAAGATCATACAATATGCGTGAGACATTTATACATTAATATTAATAATTGGATTCGGTTAAACAACATAGGGGACCCAATTATAATAATGTTTAGAACTAATTAGATACTTTTAATAATGTTTATAATTGGCCTCAGATAAACTAAAAGGAATCCAATATTAGTGTGATATGAGTGAGTGGCTTTTAGAAACTTGTTACCTCATCAATTGACTAATCTTCAAAATTTTTATTTGATAGTGCATAATTTATTGTTTTCCTCGTTTCGAAGTTTTTTCTGATCACAGGAGAAGTAGGAGAGGTAGTTAGATACACTGTAAGCTCGCTATAAAATGAATTGAAAAGATACTTGAACTAGGGTGCTTTATGAGACCCAGGAATATATTGTCCGTAGATACATCGGTTCTCGTGACCTGCAGCAGTTGATACGCGCGAAGTCTTTATTTGAACGTTCCATATTATGATGAAAGTTCTAATATTACCCAGGCCTTGCTTTAAAACCATATCGTTACAATTCTCAATATCGTTACTTTACATATTGCATATTTACCCAAATCGATATTACAATTTACCTTAACGTTTTGACCCACTTTTCGTAATTGTTGAAGGTCTAGCAACAAAAGCGGTAGCTTAAATAAATGTAATTACTTTAATACCATGAAGGTCGTTTCGGCAAAAGCATCCAACTGACCCGGTCGCAGCCCGCGACGTTGGCGCCATCCGGGTCACCCCGGCCCCCGGGCGAGCCGGGTGCACCTCGAAATATGCACGTTGGAAACATAATAAGCATTCCCGTTAATCATACCAGCGTGGCTGGCACGCTCGAAAATATTGGCAAAACATTTAAGTTAATAGTTAAGCTTGTAGCCGTCAACATCGACGAATTAATAGTCTAATACTCAAGCAATCAGCTTCAACAAAAAAAGCTAATCGTCCGATGAAAGCAGAGTGCCGACACTTGGGTGTGATTCAGTTAACGCGAAAGAAATTACGCCGCGAACTAACGGTGTCTAGGCAAATTAATGATCGCGTGTGAACACGTGGGGTGTGAGTCGCGCCGCGGGGGTGGCCCAAAGCCGAAGATAATGGCGGCGGCAGTCATTGCACCTCGGACCGTCGCACGGGTAGCGTGCACCAGTGACGGAACTGACGGGTGCACCATGCTTCGCACGCCGTCGAGCGCCTCCGAGGGCTCCTTCTGGACGACGATAGAGCTGCTGGCTGACCGCGGCAGGCGCAGATCGGCCGGCGATGCTGACGATTACGCGGCCGCAGTCGATCTCCCCTCCCGGAGGACGTCCACCCTCAGGTGCTTTCTCTTCTTGCACTGATATGAGCACTCTTCTCAAAACTACACCACTGCAATGGCCACGGCTAATAAAAACTGACACCAATTAATTCATAAATGCAACGAATGATAAACACTGTTTTTTATCTTGATGGAACACGGAAACACGGCCGGGTTTCCGTGTTCCGTCTTAAATAATAATTCTAATATCTTTAATAGTACAAAAATATACAAAAATAAAAACCATCTGCATATAATTAATTTATGTATAGCATTAATTTATCAAATAACATTTCTTACTTATTCAGTTTAAGCAAGCGAATTACAACAATTGATATCTATTAACTGGATTATTTAAAAAAAGACTTTTTGATCTTGCAATGGTCTCTTCAAATATGTAGAACATTTTTGTTTACAAATAAATATTAAAATTTTCTTGGGTCACGATACTTAAGTTTCTGTTATAGGTATTATTATAACCCAAATAACGACTTAAGTTTCAGTTATATAATTATAACGCAAATAATTATTACCGGCAAATTTTTTGACCAGTCGAATTTACACGATTAAGGAAATAACATGTAATTAGATGCCGATGCTATTTTAAATATTAAAAATAAATATTTCTGACACTCACACTCTTAAAGCCAAAAAGCACTTGTGTTATGGATACCTACTAGTTGACGGAATTGGAATTTTTATACATAATAATTTTATAAATATTCATGTCTTTAGAACAAATGTCTGTGTTCATCACAAACATTTTCCCCTACCGGGATTCGAACCTGTGACCTCTTGGCTGATAGCCGTGATCTGACCATTTCGATCAAGCCAGCCGTCGAATCAGCTATCGAGTTGAACAAGTAGAGTAAAATAACAAATTACTGTTGAGGAATTAAGAAAATTTGACTCGACTCTATAATAATTAATACCAATATCTTAGGAGTCCTGTTTGCCTATTTAATACAAGAGAGACGCAACATGAAACATTCTTGGGAGCATTGTGTGTTCTAAATTTATGACCATAAGACTTACTGTGGCAAGAATGCAATTTTGACTTGTATCTCTTTTGTATTTATGAATAGTAATAGCGAGGTAATGGTCCGGAGTTCGAATCTTTGTAGGGGTAAATATTTGTACCGTGCCACAAAACTTAAGTAGCACATTTTCAATAATTATCCTTAATCATAACGTTCTTTTAAATTTGCACGAGGACTATACATTTGCAATAAAAACAACTTTTACGGATAAGACTCGCATATAATTAGGTGTTTGGCATGTTTATTATTTAGACGGACGTTTCGATCACTTTACAGCGGCCGTGGTCACAGGGAGACTGTTTCGGGGATTCAATCATTTATTTTCTATATTCATTATTAGGTTTCATTATGATAGGTAATATCTATATACGTAGTCAAAGGTTAGAGATGTCACCCAAAATTACTTACTTTGGACTAGAATATTCTATATTTTATTTGTAAGTATATAATTAAATATTTTGCAATATATTAAGGACCCGTAAGTATCTATGGCGGATAATTTGTAATAAGTAAACTTAAAAATATTACAATTCTTTGATAAAAACAATTATAAATGTACAACCTACCCCTTCGGGGATATAGGCGTGATTTATGTATGTATGTGTGTATAAATGTACAAACAAACTGCGATATTGAAATGTCACTCAAAAACATTTTGACAACCGATTTTGTAATTCGGCATCTTTACTTGTTGGAAGGTTTGAATAGTTCGCGTGACCAATCTTCATTTCGCAATTGTATCCTTCAATTTCATTACAAGCATGCTTACATTTCAATGAGGTCTCATTCGAAAGTGTTCACAATCATAATAATCATATCCGGTCCTTTGATAGCGTAGGTACAGGAACAATAAATATTTTAACTAAATTATACACTTTATTGCTTTTGGAGTAAGGCTCACCTCACATGCTACCAGAAGTGTTGATTCGATATTTTTGTTTCTGTGCACAGCGGTGATACCACGCTTGTGCGAGGTCTATGAACTTTGTTTCAGGTCACACAATATAGGTAGGTACCTAATATGGGGATACCCAATTGATGATAAATACGAAGTATGTCAACTTTGTCAAAAGTTTCTTTGTGTAGTTTTCTTAGCAGATAAGATAAGGAGGGTATTACATAGTGTAGCCAATTCCTGCGTCTTTGGAGATGAACGGGCGTCACTCAGATGTAATCTTTAATACAAGTAATGAATGAATGTATTGAAAAAGACGGAAAGTACCATGTCGAGATGTCGACGAACGGAGAGAGTGATTGTAATGACCATTCGAATCCATACTGCTCAAGGTTGGCTTAGGATTTATAGCCTGCCTGACACCAACCTTCTTTCGGTGACCAATATTTCCTAATTATTTCTTAAGATCTTGAAAGACTCTGGTGTTCTGTTTTTAAGCAGAGTTTTACCTTTGTCAAAAAGTCATCGTATTGTCAATCAAACACTAAGATGCAACCACCCGTAAGCCAGCCTCTGCGTGCGTTGCTTAGCTGCTCCAATATTCAGCCGAATCCACTACCGTTGTGCTGTCAAGACTACAAGGACAATATGATTTCTAGTCTTCGAATTTTATGTCATTCTCATTCCATTTTTAGTACTTCCTTTCCATTGCCGAAACGACATCATTGCATATATATATATATATATATATATATATATATATATATATATATATATATATATATATATATATATATATATATAAATGTATTATTATCTCTTTCGAGTCTTCCATAATAAAAACTAGTCCCGACGTTCCAGAGGAATAAATTTGAGTGTATTGGCCATCTATTTTTGGGCATAAGATCGCAATATATTCAGAGCTGCCGTCATACTGGTTTATTCCCATTGAGACCATGTTGAAAAAGATAACACGTTTTTCTAAGCCTTAATTGAAAGTCGTCGTTTTTGTTTTATTAAATTAATATTGTGTCAGAATGATGTTTATTGTTAAAAATGGTGTGGTTTTGTGCATTTTTTCTCCGTTACCTATATCTCGTAGGGGCATACAATAGATTAACTGGCGCGGCCTGCAATTGCCTTAACTAAGCAATGTTCGCTAAAGCCAGCCACTATTCTTCTCTATAGGGAAGGTTGTCCAGCCGTGAGGGCTTTAAGGACTGGTGATGATGAAATTTTAACCAGAAATAGAATTTTAAGTAGAAACGTTTTGGGTCGTCATTAAATACTGGTCCAAATGCCGTGAAATGTATATTTTAGAAAGGAACAAGTTTGTTTCTTGATCGCTTTAATATTTAGCAGTACTACGATTTATACAGCCATCTTGGGTATAGTTGTACCGTAACAATTCTAACACATGGCTAGTTTGAATTTTTATTACTCGAACTAGCGAAGTATAGGTTTTAATCCATCACTGTCAACTCCTTCGCCGATATTATTATACAGAGTGAATTTCGTGTGAGGATAACCCTCGCATGGTGTGACCATAGTTCAATCATCAGTGCAATAAGGGCAATAGACAAATGTCTTGATGGGAATATACCGATCGGGATTACGCGCGCCACGATCTATGAGCATCCGACAATCGACTGGGTGGTAAAAAACTGAATCGTCTCAATATTGGGATACAGATGAGATATTCATTTTTGATAGTATCCAAGCTTATTTTTATTGAATCTTTTTTTACGTCATTCCTTGTGCACCATATCCAGCAAATTATTGCGATTAAAATTCCAAGTTAAAGGTGAATGGCAATAGGCTCTAGGTATGACATGGGACCGGAAATAAACTGGTGAAACGCTTTTGTTCAGCACCTCCGTCCACCCCTTTAGAAGAAAAAGTTATTATTATCACCATGTGGTGACGGCAGATTGGAATACAATTGTCACTGCCCCAAATCTCTCCCGTGGATGTCGTACAAGGCGACTAAGGATAAATCAGTGATGAGGAATGGGCAGCAGCGTTCCTCTTATACCACCTAGCAATGTACCTACTGTGACTTTTGTACCCGATAAATGGCAATAGGCTCGCCACATATTACATGGGACCTATCATAACTGGCGAAACGTGGGTGCTAGTTCATCTCTGGATACCCCTTCGGGGATATAGACGTGATTTATGCATGTGTGTATGTATGTATGTATTATTATCACCAGCCCTTTAACGTCCGCACTGCTAGGGCACAGACCTTCCCTACGGATGAAAAAATATAGGGAGAATGTGCCATAATCCACCACGCTGGCCCAGTGCGGGCTGGTATTCATGTATGTATGTAAGTTTAAATAAATTCTTTATTTTTTGTTTGTTACAAACTACACAATGGATATAAATACACATGATTATAGTGTAGAAACAAGTGTATCCAAAGAGGAGGTAAACGGGCTGCAAATATAAAGCAAGGATACATACAATCGTAATTCACGCTTATATCCCCGAAGGGGTAGGCAGAGGTGAACTAGCACCCACGCTTCGCCAATTATGCTAGGTCCCATGTAATAGGTGGCGAGCCTATTGCCATTTATCGGGCACAAAAGTCGCAGTTCTTTGCTAGGTGGTAGGTATAAGAGGAACGCTGCTGCCCATTCCTCATCACTGATTTATCCTTAGTCGCCTTGTACGACACCCACGGGAGAGATTTGGGGTGGTGAAAATTGTATTCTACTCTGCCGTCACCACACGGCGTCACATAAAGAATTTAATCAAATAATTTTGCTTCATGCTTCAAATACAACATTGCCAACCCGGAAATGCGGACTTGCAATTGAAACCGTTGAACAAATATTTCGCCAACATATCTGCTGCCCTATGCATAACTTAAATATTCATAACTTTCTTATGCAAAACTTTCCGTAGGTATGACTTTCTTCGCCGTCCATATGCACTATATCAATTTCAAAACTTTTCCGTGCTATTATAACAAACAAAAATGTGTTCGTGCTGGAATGTAGGTTACTAGATAAAAGAATTATAGCATTGCTGAAAACTAGGCTATAGTATTTAACAAACTTGAATGCAACTGACATTTAGTGAGTGTAAAAAAATACAAACACTCAGTTTTATTACTGAAAAGTTGTAGGTGTAATTTTACTACCACAGACAGAACTCGAAACACTCTGACTTTGCTAAATGTAATATTTTGCCTTTGTGAGTTTTAATAGGAGTATTAGTTGCTTTCGTTCAAAATTACTCAAATTGTTAAAAATTTATGCGGAAGTTTGACAATTTTGTAGAATCAAATAATGCTGTAGAAGTGTAGATAGCATAAGGGCAGGGAGAAGAAGAAGAAGTGTAGATAGTATATAATACTAAAAATCAAGCTAAAAATAATTTTTTCATCCCACCATCTCGGAAAAAGCGTTTTTGCTCTTCGATATCTGAGTGCAAAAGCCGTTTTTATCCTCTAGAGGTTAAAGTAAATTTGAATTTAGAACATCATGTGCAATGAGTTGGTGAATTCAAAACATCATTATACATATTTTCACTTCTCATGCTCTGAAAGTGCTCATTTGCGCAGGATATAGGCTGCACAAAATCGAATTTTGTGCTCTAGAGCATTAACGTATCTACTCATAAATGTGTCTATATTAAGGCAAAGAAGATGAGCCATGCAGCCAAACACAATGAGAAATTCAGAGATAGAATTTGTTATATTTAAATATTTACTTAAATTTATTTGCCTAATGTGTTTTTTAAGATATAAAAGATATTAAAATTTTAATTCAAGTAGGTACGGTAGGTTATTAAAATAATTTACGAAAATTATTATTTCAAAATTAATTTAATACTTGGCTGTATAGGTCTGCAGCCCAAACCTAATATCACTGGGAAAAACTTTTCCTTCGGTATCCAAAACTGTACTAATTTTAGTTTGAATTTTAAGAAATGTTATGATAAACTACTGTTTTATTTCCTCGCAATCGAAGTGAAAAGCAGAGTTTCTACCTCGTCCACAAAACCATTTTTATCCTCGACATTACTATCAGCCCTCGCCTTCGGCTCGGGCTGCTAAAAGTCTCGGACAAAAATGATTCGTTTTGTGCACTTGATGGAAAATCTACTATTATTTCTACCTCCATGGTGCCGAAATTGTCATGCAACCTATTTTAATTTATTAAAAACTCAGACTCGGAACCTTCTTGGTGTACTTTTTTTGTAATTTGCTTTGCGCGCGCCATTTTCTTTTTACGTCATAAATTTGTTAAAACCTACGAGTTCCGTGACGGTCAATCAGCTTGGCGTCAATCTTGCTTTAAACATTTTGATCGTTTACAACGCTTGCTGGATGAGTCAAGCATTTAAAAGCTTTTTAGGTCTGTTTGATTTGTTTACGCTAGCAACGGAACAAAAACATACAGAAAATCAACGTGCTTGACTCAAGCTGATTGACCGTCTCGGAACTCTATTAGGGACGATAATTTTTATTAGGGACTTACAGGTCTGTCTGGATGAATGTTGCGGGTGTGGCTGGGTGGATGGGTGGCTGTTGGAGGTGTGTCTGGGTGAATGGGTGTTTTGAGGGTGTGTCTAGGTGAATGGGTGTTTTGTTGGTGTGTCTGGGTGAATGGGTTTTTGTGGGTGTGTCTGAATGGATGGGTGAGTATTGTGGGTGTTTCTGGGTGATTGGGTGTTTTTTGGGTGTGATTAGGTGTTTCTGGGTGAATGGGTGTTTTGTGGGTGTTTCTGGGCTAATCGATGTTTTGTGGGTGTTTTTGGGTGAATGGGTGTTTTGTGGGTGTTTCTGGGTGAATGGGTGTTTTGTGGGTGTTTCTGGGTGAATGGGTGTTTTGTGGGTGTTTCTGGGTGAATGGGTGTTTTGTGGGTGTTTCTGGGTGAATGGGTGTTTTGTGGGTGTTTCTGGGCGAATGGGTGTTTTGTGGGTGTTTCTGGGTGAATGAGTGTTTTGTGTGTGTTTCTAGGTGAATGGGTGTTTTTTGGGTGTTTCTGGGTAAATGGGTGTTTTGTGGGTGTTTCTGGGTGAATGGGTGTTTTGTGGGTTTTTCTGGGTGAATGGGTGTTTTGTGGGTGTTTCTGGGTGAATGGGTGTTTTTTGGGTGTGTCTGAGTGGATGGGTGTGAATGTTGTGGGTGTTTCTGGGTGGGTGTTGAGAGTGTTTTTGGGTTAATGGGAGGGTGTTGTGGAAGTTTCTGGGTGATAACAGAAACTGTTGTGATTGTATATTTTTTTTTGTATTTTGCAATTTCCTCGTTGGGGGGGATGAAAAGTTACGTGTTGCACTCGAGTGCAAAGATTTTTCACCTTGTGCTCTTTTGATTCCCTCGCTATCGCTCAGGATTCTAATTTTTGAATCACTCGCTACGCTCGTGATTCAATTTTAGAATCCTTCGCTAGCTCGGTCATCAAAATTGAGCACGCGGTTAAAAAACAACTTTGCACTCACGTACAACAAATAACTATGATACAACTATTTATAAAATCGAGTAATTAATCAATGTTTTAAAAAATGAAAGAAGATTGAAATATATCATAAATAATAGCTATTTAAACTTAAAAGGAACATCAGTGCGATGTTTAGATAATAAATCTTCAATTATAATTCTCGGTCTGAAGTTTTTAAAAGTGCGTTTCATCCAGAACACCAAATATAAGTCTCTTTCAAGGTTTATCGATTGCCTATGGTTTGTGTTATTGTAAGTGAATGAATAAGATAACTATTACATAAAAATAAAACAATGTAAATTAATATCTTCTTAAACTAAACAGTGAGTCGTAATAAACAATATACAAATAAAATATAAATGTAAAAAAACCGTTTTTAAAAAAATATTACAAACATGATTCATATAAACAGACAAATGTTTGTTCATTTGGAATATTTTTTATTGCATCATGTCTTGAGCAAACAGAAGTAGACAAATAAATATATGTTTTTGACCACCAGCAACCAAATCAAGAGATAACCCCAAAATAAACTACGTAGGTAATATCTTATCTTCGCCGTATAACCCCTGATCTACTCTATTATTATTAAAAAAATATTATTTGGTACAGAAATTATTGGTAAACAAAAATAAGTATATGCAATAATAAACGTATACACCGCTCATGCCGTATGGTGACGGCAGAGCAGAATACAATTGTCACCACCCTATCCCTCTAACGTGTGTCGTAAGGTGACTATCTGTCGCACACAGAGATGTCAATTAACGTTAATTAGTACTCAATTTCAAAAAATTACTATTCAAAATAGTCGCTATTTTTGCTTGACCTATATCCAATTATCCTGGTAGGACCAATTTTTGTGATGAGCACATACATTAGTGGTACAGAGAGATAGTGATTGGGATGAGAGCATTCCATGGCAGATGCACTGTAGTATTCAATTACTGTAAATGAATTGTACTGTACCGTCTTACAAATGTAGGGGTAGTGCCAATATTATTATAATTGTCATGCTATACTGTCGCTAGACAGACGGCAATTAAATAATAAAGGAAATCCAAAAAATGTCGTTTCTATGCAAATGTTTTAATAATGTTCCTGTCACAAAATTGATAAGCCACAAAACAGCTTGAAAACCTGCGATAGAATTGCCCATCTACTAGACACGCGCAACATAGAATAGTATATAGCCTCTCCAGTAGTCGGCTTTTACGACCTAGCGTGAAATGTGAAACTACTTTTATTGTGCCATTTACATGAGTACAACTTTTAATTTATAACCATGTCGAATTTTAGTCGTGTCACCTGGCACAAAGATTTCAGAAAATTTTAAAGGATCGTTGTAGACTGAACGTTTTATTGCCATTCTGTCCTGTCCGGCTAGCATGACCACCGAAACACGATATGATACAGCCATTTATCGCTTAGAACTGTAAAAAAATCCATTGTTTATTGACAGTTCAAAGCGATAAATATATATATCATCATAGTTCCCAGTTTATAAGAGGGGCAGCGCAGTAGCAAGTAGCAGTTTCCTTTTCTATTCTTATTGGTCAGACGTCATCTTGTCGTGACGCTTTCAAATCTTTCATCGATTTGAAAGGTGCTATTGGTGAATGGAATGTATAGAAGTGATAAAAAGGATCGGAAAGAAAGGTGGAGAGCCCGATAATCGAACAGAGTGATTGTTATGACAACATTCCAATCCATACTGCTCAAGGTTTTGGCTTGGGTCTTATAGCCGCCTGCCGGCACCAACCATTATCAATGAGGGCACGAGAAATACTATAGTGTGTTAGGCATGTAATTTTGACAGTTTTACAAAATCCTGACATTGGGTGGGTAAGACAATTAAATTATGACACTGAACCTCCTTCGATATTTTTGGTCATCCAATTACCGGCATTTAGGAACATTAGTTTACCCAACTGCCATTGCGCCACCTATCTACGTATCTCCATTACAAAGAATCAGTATATTTTATAATAGAATAATATGATTATTGTTTCCATTAAAATATACTGATTCTTTTGATACAGTGATGATAATTTGTCCAATTCTACGAGTTTGCTATAGCTCTGTAATTAGGTATTTTATGGGCGCCGCCCTTCGTGTTACAATCCCCGCCCTACACGATAATGGAAGCTTTGTTGTATAAGGATAAGTTACACTCCGAACGATTTAAAAAAAAGTTATTAACGTCACGGGTCACGGAAGCTATCATCGTGTCATCTTATTGGTGTGCACCTTCGTGCAACAATAGCCAAAAACCGAGGGATCCATTCCTGTGTCATGTATGACAATACACAAAAATTTTAACAGTCACGTAATGTAAAGATAGGTCCACACACGCAGCTGGATTTTAATTTTGTACGCCTTTTTTTGTTAGACTAAATAGTCTTCCTTTTAATGGTTGCCTACTATCAATTTTTAATCTCTAATTATAAAAATCTCGTGTCCCATTGTTTGTTGTCGACCTCCTCGGAAACGGCTTGACCAATTTTTCAGATTTTTGTGTATTTATTTGGTAAGTCTAAGAACGTTTAGAATGCATACAATATAACTAATCATTTTTATATTTTATAAACAATAGGCTCAAAGAAAATAAAAAGTTATAGGTCACAGTGATGCGGTATGGTGATGGCAGAGAAATATACCCCTACTTCTTTCGTGGATGTTGAATAAATAAAAAAGAGCAAAAGCCCTTGTGCACAATCTAAGTAAAAATTGCGATTAAAGTTCCCGGAGAATTGTTGCCTACTAGGCTCGCCCCATTACATAGAACCTGAAATAAGCTGGCGAAATGTGGGTGATATTACACCTCTGCCCACCTTAGTGGGGACAGTCGTGATTTATATTTGTATGTATGTATATAATGATACCAAATAAATATATTAAAATTGTTAGTGTCAATCTTTGTTTACTCAATACTCGCCACTCCACCAAAACAAATTTACACTTCCAGCACAAAAATGCAAGATTGTCAATAAAAAAAATTCAATTGAAAATACGTCTTACATTCGAAACTAATGTGTAAACGGCTTTACACGAAAATTGGTGTGTGGTGTTGGCGGGGCCGTGCCATACCGTGCCAGCCCCATCGCGATAAAGGTCTCAACTATGACACGAGCACCTCTAGCCGAGGCTCCACAGCCCACGTCGACACGGCTCGTGGCCGGCGTCCGTCGTTCGCTTTTCCAGCACTGAACGGGAGTAATTTGCGAAAACGGCACCCGGAGACCAGTCACGCCCGCGCCGGTGAGAACGCACCCTAGTAATTTATGGTACCCTTAGCGTAGGTGTCACATACTTTTTACATGCATACGTAAAGCACGCCTTTTTCCCCGAAGGGGTATGCAGAGATGAATTAACACCCATGTTTCGCCAATCATGTTAGGTCCCATGGGTGAGCCTATTGTCATTTATCAGGCACGAAAATCGCAGTACATACTAGGTGGTAGAGGAACATACATTTTGCGATCACAGATCGTGTGTCCTTTTGAAATGTTGTCATGGTTTGATTTTATATATACAATTTTTTTATATTTTTAATACAATAAAAAAATATAATGTAAATTGCGGATATAATGCTGAAAGCATTCTCTACCAGTCAACCATAAAAATTGTAAAATGAAAAATATTAATTTGCATGCGAGACCAGAATTTAAGAATGGTCTATGTAATTATTTCTTACATTAATTATGGATAATTAACAATCACTGTCAAATTTTTATATTCAATTAACAATAATAGTTAGATACGTTAATGTTAAAATCCCTTTGCCTACCACACTTTGCCCTATCTTATCCTTACAACACATTATGTAGCAATTTTTTTTATTAGCTCCATCTGATGATAGTTTTTGATTATTAATTCACCGCATACCTATGATCAAACTGTACAGTCCATTTATTGTATTTATTGATAGCACGACACTTTTTTAATATGTCACAGCCTTTTTCATCTCGACAGTATGAGATCTTTTGTCATTATAGCACCGTCCAAGTTCCTTTTTTACTTGTTTTACTAATAAAATAATAGGTGGTATAAAAATAGCGCTGTCATGCCTGCCCATTCCTTATCAGTGCATTTACTCTGTCGCCTTATACGACCACTACGGGAGCGGTTATATTGGGGACAATTTTTGGAGTTTGCTCAGCCGTCACCACAAGGCTACCCTAATACGGTTGGCATACAATTATTAAAATTGTCGACTTTGGATCTGGAAGATTGAATCATACTCTTATTCTTCTCCGTGTCCTTATCCTACTCCGACAGGGTCGGCACAACATGTAGTATTATTCCACTGCCATAAAACAAAAGACCACCCATAGTCTTTAGCATATGTAAATAACAATATTTTATCCAAAGGTTACATGATCAGCCCATTAATGCTCCGTGCTGATGAAACACAGGCCTTCTTTATGGAAGGAAGAATGTAAGATGAAAGAAAATGGGCCATGCCCCGCCACTGGGGCCCACTGAAGGTTGGTTTGGGTTTAACGACAACAAATGCAGCCACCACTTACGACATAACGGACGTTTTGCATCACGGACAAACTCGAAAGATATTTTCGGATCCTCCAAGCTATAACACCGCCAAATTATTTCAAGTACACTTAGAATCAGGGTGTCGTAACACCACGGGCATTTATGTGACGTGCTCTAGATGCGGCTGGTGTGTTTATAACGCTCTAATAATTCGCATTAAATGTCTTACTAAATGTCTCACTAAATTAAAGTTATTGTTTTACAATAAAGTTTAGTGACTTTCCTCTTGTAGCTTGGCACAGAGGAGTTTCTGCGAAATATAAGATGCATACCCGACCCCGTATTATGTAAGCCAATTTCAGTAGCTTTCAGGTCTACCCGTCACTCTCACACTTTGCAATCGGCTTACATAATAATCTATTTAGCCCCGATAGGCAATTATTAACACCCATGTTTCGTCAATTAGGTTAAGTCCCGCGTCAGAAATTCAATAAAATTACGTCAATTCAAATAAATAAATAAACAAAGTTAATTTTCGTCCTTGTTGGCCGAGTGGTAGGTACAGGCAGTCACTCGGATTGTGACGCGGGTTCCTCTTGTTATCATCATTCAACCGAGATTCGCCTACTGTTGGGCATAGGCCTCCCCCAAGGATGTACAAACCGATCGGTCTTGCGCTGTCCGCGTCCAGGCTGCCCGCGACCTTCACCAGATCGTCGGTCCACCTTATGGGGGGCCTACCAACACTGCGCCATTCGAGGACCTTTCCGCCCCAACGGCCGTCAGTCCTCCTCGCAATGTCCCACTTAAGGTCCACAATTCTTCGGGCTATGTCGGTGACCTTAGTTCTCCTGCGGATCTCGTCATTTCTGATACGATCACGGGATAGATACGATCACGGGACAGAGGGAAACACCGAGCATAGCCCTCACCGTTGCCCTTTGAGTGACTTTGAGCCTTCTCGTAAGGCCCATTGTAAGCGGCCACGTTACGGTACCGTATGTCATCACTGTGGCAGCACACACGTATTGAACAAGTATTATACAAGTTCGGTGGACTGAATACGTCTACTAAAATGTCAAATGTTTCTTGTGCCGATTTGAAGCGCCCCCTCGAGCGGCAAGGTAATTTGACGTTTGTTGCTTGTATTTGACATTACAAATGCATCTCTAATGATAGTTTGGTGGACGTTCATCTTCGTACACCAGTGCCAGCAGCGCCAAGATAATCAAATTGGCTTCATTTTTGGATGACAACCTTCAGTCCAGCGTACTTGTATTATAGAGGTCAGTGCTTTGAACATATTCCTCTTGTTATAAGGTCTGTTTTTCAACAGCTTCGCCCACCCGCATGTCCGGGCGCGGCTCGAGAAGCACATGGGCTCGAATCTGGTCAAGTTGACGGACAAGAGCTACATGAACGAACTCGAAGACAGGATCCGCGCAGTCAACGAGGAAAACCTCAACAAGAGGATCTCCAGCAGAGTGGTAAGCATAGCCTTTATGTAAGGAACTAAAGTAAAGTACCTAGACTCTAGGTACTTTATTGTAGTTCCTTACATAAAAGGATCCTAAAGTCAAAAGGTCCTGGAGGTACATTCTGGGTCATCATCAGCATCACCAGCCCTTTAATGTCCTTACTGCTGGGGCACGGGCCTTCCCTATGGATGGAAGAATATAGGGAGATTGGGCCTTAACCCACCACGCTGGCCCAGTGCGAGTTGGTCCAACGACTTAACGTGCCTTTTGAAGCTCGGAGGAACTCGACATAATAAATTTTGGGTGGGTACCCAATGACTGGCCTTAGCGAATAATGCTCAGTTTACGCAATCGCAGGTCAAGCGCGCTAGCGAGCTCCTCCGTGCTCGAGTTCTTTGAGTTCTGGGTACTATAGAGTAAAGTAATGCACCTCTAGGTACTAAACAGATTTAACGTAAAGCACATGCCACACAGAGGGAAAAATACAAACTAACCGAAGCTCTCCCGAGCAGGCTGAAGGGCGAAGCGAAGCGATGGAAGCTATTTACATATTTATATAACTTTCGCTTCGTTCACATCGCAGACGTAGCTTATTAGCTCTGTAGTTCGCGGTGTGAACTGAAACATAGAAAGAGGTGAAACGATGCTCGCTCGGTTCGCTCGCCCGCTAGCAATGTGGCCTGCGCTTTACACAAACACAAATTAAAGGGAGTGGTGATGTGGTGTATGAAGTGCAGGTGAACCGCTCGCCATCCACGTGATTGCAATCAGTGAGGCGAATTGCCAACTATTAAATTGTCCATTAGATACGGCCTACTGGTACAATACACAAAGTTCAAATGACACTAATTGGAAACGAAAATGGATTTGTCGGGGGAAGTTTGATTGAAAAGTGGGTACGGCTAATTTGTAGGGACTTGCGTGTTGTTATTTCGTCTATTTGTTGTATAGTATACTATGCTCGATCAAACTTTGTCTATTTGTTAAGTCATCTGAACGTACCTTTGAATTGTGTTGCCGTTTTCCAATTAGTACAGGAATATACAGATATAAACAGGTGTAACAGTAACAACATTATGGTAGCATATTTTTCTAATTTTGTTTAGTAAACGTATTGTTCCAATAATGCGAAAAGTTTGTTTTTCTACGCATGGGACATATACCGAAGTCTGAAAGCTAATTGGCGGGATTTAGGCTAGTCTGTAACTACTATTTCTTAATTAATTATTAATTATACAGAAATACAACACCTGAAAATGTATTTTTCATCCCACCATCTCGGAAAAAGCGTTTTTGCTCTTCGATATCTGAGTGCAAAAGCCGTTTTTATCCTCTAGAGGTTAAAGTATTTGAATTTAGAACATCGTGTGCAATGAGTTTGTGAATTCAAAACATCATTATACCTATTTATTTCTACCTCCATGGACCGAAATTATCATGCAACCTATTTAAATTTGTTGAAAACTCAGACTCGGAACCTTCTTGGAGAACTTTTTTTGTAATTTGCTTTGCGCGCGCCATTTTCTTTTCACGTCATAAATTTGTTAAAACCTAGGAGTTCCGTGACGGTCTATCAGCTTGGCGTCAATCTTGCTTTAAACGTTTTGATCGTCTAAAACGCTTGCTTGATGCTTGAGTCAAGCATTTAAAAGCTTTTTTGTTTACGCTAGCAACGGAACAAAAACATACAGAAAATCAATGTGCTTGACTCAAGCTGATTGACCGTCTCGGAACTCCATTAGGGACGGTAATTTTTATTAGGTACTTACAGGTGTGTCTGGATGAATGTTGCGGGTGTGGCTGGGTGGATGGGTGTGTCTGGGTGAATGGGTGTTTTGTGGGTGTTTCTGGGTGAATGGGTGTTTTGTGGGTGTTTCTGGGTGAATGGGTGTTTTGTGGGTGTTTCTGGGTGAATGGGTGTTTTGTGGGTGTTTCTGGGTGAATGGGTGTTTTGTGTGTGTTTCTGTGTGAATGGGTGTTTTTTGGGTGTTTCTGGGTAAATTGGTGTTTTGTGGTTTCTGGGTGAATGGGTGTTTTGTGCGTGTTTCTGGATGAATGGGTGTTTCTGGGTGAATGAGTGTTTTGTGTGTGTTTCTGTGTGAATGGGTGTTTTTTTGGTGTTTCTGAGTGGATGGGTGTGTATTGCGGGTGTGAATGTTGTGGGTGTTTCTGGGTGGGTGTTAAGAGTGTGTTTGGGTTAATGGGAGGGTGTTGTGGAACTTTCTGGGTGAAAACAGAAACTGTTGTGATTGTATTATTTTTTTTTGTATTTTGCCATTTCCTCGTTGGGGGGGATGAAAAGTTACGTGTTGCACTCGAGTGCAAAGATTTTTCACCTTGTGCTCTTTGATTCCCTCGCTATCGCTCAGAATTCTAATTTTTTAATCCTTCGCTAGCTCGGTCATCAAAATTGAGCACGCGGTTAAAAAACAACTTTGCACTCACGTACAACAAATAACTATTAAATACATTGTCCGTTCTAAATTTATAACAAAGTCCCCACTGCTGGGGCACTGGGCTAGGGAGATTGGGCTATAACCCATCAGGCAGGCCGAGTGCGGGTTGGTGGGTATTAACGACTGCAGATGCAGCCGGGACCAACGGCTTAACATTCCATCCGAAGCACGGAGGAACTCAAGATAATAAATTTTTGGTCACCCATCCAATGACCGGCCTTAGCGAACATTACTTAGTTTACGCAATCGCAGGCCAAGCGCGCTATGTCACTGCGCTAGCGAGCTCCTCTAGCTACAAGATTGTTAAGTCGAATTATTTATTTTTTAGCTCGATGAAATGGAAAGACTCAAGCGGCTGATCCTTGTTGGCAAGACCCCACTAAAGGAATGCCCCCCGGAGCTTTTCCATCATCCGGTGTTTGTCTTCTGGCGGATGGTCAACAGGGAGGTGGCGCTGGCCTCCAAGAAACGGGCCGAGGCGTACTACAGAAAATTGAAGGCGTCACAAAAATTCGATCAGGTAAAATTCGTGGAGGATCAGCCCCCCTAGCTAAGTAGCCAATCTATCGAACGCATAGAACACAAAATGTATGCAACTAATGTATTACAATGTATTTTGTGCCCGATAAATGGCAATAGGCTCGCCACCTATTACATGGGACTTGACATATTTGGCGAAACGTGGGTGCTAGTTCACCTCTGCCTACCCCGCGTACATATTTTGATTTTCCTGCCCTCTAAATGGCAATAAGCTTGAAATTAGCGGGGTGTCAAATTTCATACTCTCCACAACGAGACCGCATTGTCTTAAGAAATTGAATGCGCTCAAGCCCCTAACTATAAATTTCCATTTGACGTTAGTTACTTTATGGTATCTCGCAAAACTGTACCTACATAAATTATTGTTCGTGCAACAGGCTTACTGAAATTGGACAAAAAGTTGATTTAAAGGGTATACTTTATGAGAAAGGACTTGGTAACTCGACATAACTTAAGACCGGCATAAAATAAATTGCACAAATTGTGTCTGCATTTTTATAATAGGGTTGATGACACTAGCAAAGAATCCCTGAAATAATGATTTATACCAATAGTTTAGGATAGAGAGACGTAAAAAATCACTTGTTCTTAGATTATACAAATGTTTTTTTATAAAAATACAAGGCTTAGCAATCTGCCATATTTGGTCTTATAAATCTTAATTTTTTGCAAAGTAAAGGCGCCGCGTAAAAAACAACGTGATGTATAGTTTTTCAAAATTAGTCATCATGCCTATTGTGTGTATGTTTTTCAACTTACAGTCAATGGAAGAGGAATCGGAAGTCGGCGTGGCCGAAGAGGAGGCGGAACAGTTGACGCCCGAACAACTGCTGGCGCGGTGCCACCAAGAGCTACAGGAGCAGAAGGACGTAGACATCGAGAAGGGTGTGCGCTTCACCGACGAGCAGTTCGCTCTCCTCAAATACGAGACCAACGACGTGAAGCTACTCAAAAACCTCACGGTTGGTATCGTCACATGGGTAAATGAACGGAACAGAGAATAAGCTTGTCAACTGCCCGCTAGGCGAGACTGGAAAAAACCTGAATCCCGATTATGTAAGCCTCTTTCAATCGCTTTCGTCTACCTGCCGCTCTCACACTTTGTGATTAATTTCAATGAGTGAGAGTGACAGGTAGACGAAAGCGATTGAAAGAGGCTTACTTATAACCCCGCGGATTACACTCGCACAGCCAGTTGACAAGCTTTTACTCTGTTCCGTGTATTTACTCATGTGGTATTGTACTAAGTGCATACTTCTAAAGTGGCATTGTAGATAAGCCCCCCTAGCCGCCACTTGGCTATCTATCGAACGCATAGAATAAAAAATGTATGAAACTGACGTATTACAGATAAAACAATACGTCAGTTTCATACTTTTGTTTTCTATGCGCTCGAATAGATAAGCCACTTGGCTAGACCCTCTGGGCGCTTAGAAAAGTGGTCAACTTATTCGAACGAATAGAATACTAATGACAAATGTTGACAACTTCTCTTACATTTGACACGACGCGACGGTCGCTATGATGTTTTCTCTGTAATACGTCAGTTTCATAATTATTCGTTCGAATAGATTGGGCCACTTGTATAGAGGGGCAGAAGGCGTCGCTTAAATATTTTATTTATTAATTTCACACCATCGCTGTTAATGCACCGGTGCTGCGCATTACAGATTGCTGTGTTAACCCTCAGTCGCCTTGCAAGAAACCAGAGATAAAATGGTGACAATTGTATGTCTCTGCCGTTACAGCACGGCATGCTATAATAGTGTAAGCAATATCTATAACGCATTAATACGTGATCATATTTAGAATCACATTGCGTACCCATCTATACTATTATTATACTAGACAAGACATTTCCCCCAAGTTATCAGCGGTTACCAGAAAAAGCTGACTATAATAGGTTTTGTTTGCGGCCGTAAATTTCTCGTTACCTTATCTAGAGTCCTAAGTCCTGCCGTAAAACTAGATTCATCTGGTTTAATCTTTGAAAGGGTATATCATAATATATTTTATTCGTACCACTTATAGGAGTTATTTTGTCACTGTTCTGTACATTATACTATACAGTCTATAAGCCGTGTGGTGGCGGCAGAGTAGAATACAATTGTCACCACCCCATATGACTCTCGTGGGTGTCGTACAAGGCGACTAAGGATAAATCAGTGATGAGGAATGGCCAGCAGCGTTCCTCTTATACCACCTAGCAATGTACAGTGACTTTTATGCTCGATAAATGGCGATAGGCTAGCCACCTATTACATAGGACCTAACATAATTGGCGAAACGTGGGTGCTAGTTGACCTCTGCCTACCAATTCGGGGATATAGGCGTGATTTATGTATGTATGTATGTAGTCTATAATACTAGACATATTGTGGGAGAATGGTTGCATGTTTCAGTTCCCTTTGCCTTAATTGCTTTGTCAATGTTTAATGGATATCCCACTCCCACGGCTAGCTATGCCACATGGAGAGAAAGTATCATAAATATTGTAGATAGGCAATTTTACTGAAAGGAGACTTATTTTTGATTAAAAGACCTAAAATAGAAAAAACACCCATAGTTTTACAATACCTATCAAAAGACTTTATCGTAAGGATTATTTTATTCCAATTAACATAGCATCTTAAGTAAAAGGACGACCATGAAATATTACAGTTATATGCTTCCGATGTTAGAAATTTATTTCTACATTGCAAGCTTACGGCTACCAGCTTACAAAGTGAAGTTAACTGTACAAAGATTTTGGTGGTTAGAAAAAGCATTTCGAAAAATTATGATCTTGAGGCGAGAAGATTATCAAACTCTTTTTCTAACCACCAAAATCTTTGTACTAATTTTTCTAACATTTATATAATGTTAAAATTAAAATTGAAGTTAACTGGTTAAAGAAATTTCGTTTTATGTATTAATTAACATCGTGGCCGACTGATATAGGCAGCCAGAAGGGTCAATTCTGATATGATGCTCTAAACTTAAAACTAAATTTAATATCAGTCTCACCTCTTCATTCTGTATTGAGAATGAAAGAGAAACACTGTTGTCAAATTAATCTTAGGTTTAGAGAACCATCGTCAGAATCGACCCTATTATTGCGGAAGACATGGGTTCGATTCCCGCATCAGTTCAATAATTTCTTCTCTTTTTCTTTGTTTTTGACGATATTGATATTAATTTCCAAATTTTTCTTACCTGTTCTTCATTGTAGTTATTGAGGGTTATCCTGTATTCGATGATTGTTTGTAAGTTGCAGTGCCTTGTAGTGACGGCAGAGTAGAATACAATTGTCACCCCCACCCCCAAATCTCTCCCGTGGTGTCGTACAAGGCGACTAAGGATAAATCCATGATGTGGAATGGGCACCAGCGTTCCTCTTATACCACCTAGCGATAGCAATGTACTGCGACTTTTGTGCTCGATAAATGGCAATGGGCTCGAACCTAACATATTTGGCGAAACGTGGGTGCTAGTTCACCTCTGCCTACCCCTTTGGGGTTATAGGCGTGATTTATGTATGTATGTATTGTAAAAGGCGCATCAAATTACAGTCCGAAACCAATTATACAATGCGACGTGCTGCGGCCTGATTTAGCGTCATGCAGTCGCCACGTGATCAGCTTTATCGTCTTAGTGTTGACAATGACCACGAGCCCACGCGTCCTAAAATCATAAACACACCCAAGTATTAACGCACCGCTCAGGCGGTAAGCTACGCCGAAGAAAATGTAACGTGAATGGGTCCATATACTTAAAACTTACCCATTTTTTTTTATAAATGGGAAGTTGGATATGAGCTCGATGGCGCAATGACTTAGAACGCTCAGACGTAAATGAATAAAAAGTAAATAGTTGTTACACTTAAACCTGTCTTCTTGCCGCAAGTAATTAGTATAAGCACTTATGTTATGGGTAGTAAATGACAGACAAATCATATATATAAAAATGTCGTGTTTGATAACGAACTCCTCCAAAATTACAAAAAAAAAACAGGACCGATTTTTATGAGTTTTTTTTTTCAGTATATTTAGTAGGTTTGAGAATATATCGTACGCTATTATTTATACCCCTAGCCTAGGTGATTAGGGCAAAACAAAGTTAGCCGTCTCAGCTGGTTTTTATATACTCGACAATCTTATATGTGAGGCTGGTGATGATAATTACGGTAATACCACCGCTATATGACTAGAATGACTGCCGGCCTCGAACGATGCACTGGCTAAGCTGCATATCGTTTGTTTACATGTGATATTAGTGTCGGCTCGTGGGCAACCGGTGCGATCCGGATAAGACCGAGACAGGCCCGACCCCTGACTCGCTGCAGTGTCTATAGAACGATTCTATTACTTACTGCTTGAGTCATTTAATAACCCGTGTACGCGATATACATAGGTACTTTTTATTTATGCTCATATAGGTATACCTTAATGTTTATGCTATTATAATGACGTGCATATTGCAATGTCATACATACATAAATTACGTTTGTGTGATGAATCGTGGTTATTTATTGTATGTACATTGTTCATCGTATATTAAAATTAGTTCGTCATCTAGTATCCATAAGACAGGTGCTTATGCTACTTACTTTGGGCTACAATTAGATGATAGGTGTGAGTGTAAGAAATATATTTACACTCTGCCTATCCCTTCCCGGATGTAGAGACATGATACTGGCTGCACTTTCCTCATTACTGAGTGATGATGCTACATAGATACAATAACTTTGGCTATACTAAAAACCAAACTATTATATTGGAAAAACAAACTACATTTGGGTCAAGTCTGGTCCGTTGAATGTTTACGGCATTAAGATAAAGATGCATGTTAATTTTATCAATTAAGTAATGAGGCACAATAAATTGGTTCTAGTTATTTACCGGTTAGATGATGATTTAAGTATGTCATCATGACAAACAAACAGTGTATCTATTAGTACCTTGCGCCCGGGAAACTGGTTGGTTGATAATTAATTTAATATTTTAGCAAATAGCTCTACTACGTTACTTGGCTATCGGTAGGTATTTATTTTAGATATCGAATTCAAACTGTGGACGAAAACGACATTTTGTCGTTTGGGGAATTTAAATATTTTGAGTGTACCTATACTTGCGGATCGCATTACGATGCGTGATAAATAAGTCATTATTCCGTAAACATAATAAAAATAGTTTATCATATTGGAAATTTAAATAACAAATGGATCAGCTTATGTAAGACAACCGGTAAGGGTGGAAAGGCAAACGTAAATTTCACCGATTTATTTAGAGTGTAAGCCTAGCGAACTGTGGATAGAACTAGAACCGAAACTGATATAGGAGCCATGAATTCGGTGGTGGAATGATTATGGGGTGCCAAAAGAAGGTTGGTGTGGTCAGGCAAGCGGCCGGCTTGCGACCTAAGCCAGAACCTTAAGCAGTATGGATTGGAATGTTGTCATCACAATCAGTCTCTCCATTCATCGGTCTCTAGACATGGTCCATTCCGTCTCTTTTCTATACATTCATTCAGTACTAGCACCTTTCCGGTGTGATGGATGATATGAATCAGAAGGGACTGGATGGCTTGATGACGTCTGACCGATATGAATGGGAGTGGAAACATACTGCGTCGACCCCATATAGACTGGGAACAGGGCAGGGAGAAGAAGAAAGAATGATTATGGGGTAAGTCCTTGCATCTTGACCTTATCCGAGTTATCCGACTTATCCGAGGTCGGCACAGTATTTTTCCTATTCCATTAATCGATGTGAAGCCATCCACTCAAAGTTTTTATCTATATACCACATAAATAATTAAAAACAACTGCTTAAATTGTCTGATCAATTCATGTTGTGGTTATTTATAACCACATTATAAAAGTATTACTCATAAATGCTATTGAGGAATTATTTTAAATGAGAGTACCTATTTAATATTGCGTATGCATAATGTGCACATACATTTTTATGTGTGTGTGTTTAATAATTTGCAATGTAGCTCATACCTACTTGGATCATAAAAGAAATCGCTGTTGTTCCCATTTTAGAACCCCTATCTCCTCGCATTACAGACTTGATTTTAACTGTATTATAACTGAATCTATTTAGTTACTGAATCGGGCGTATGATTCATGCTCAAGTACAATAATTCACCGGTATCCATGCGGTTCTTAATGTGTACTACAATGTCAGTCTATTACTTTGTAAAGCGCCCACACTCTCTTGGCCAGTTCATAAATCTGATAACCGTTGGAGACATGCTTACACGCCGAATGACATAATTTCAAACGCTGATAACTGGCTGCTGTGCCCACAGCACATGGTTTGTGAATCACGGCAACAACACGAAAAACAGTGTGCTAATGTCAGGAACTTTCATTTCTTTCCCGGAAAAACATCATTAAAAAGTTAAGTAACAAGCCCGCCCAGCATGACCACTAAAACACGATATGATAATAATATAGCCATTTATCGCGTTGACTTGTCAAAACTCCATAGATTTTTGGCTGATCAATTTGATTCATCAAATCAATTATCAAAGTGATAAATCGCTATTTAGATCATATCGTGTTTCGGTGGTCTACCTAGCCGGGCTGGTATCGAATAAGCACATTGGTAAGCTATATGGGAAGCTGTAAGCGAAACTATAATGCTATGGATTAAGCACGTCGTTATACAGACAAAAGCACATCAGGCTACCACAAAGTGACAATTTTTCTTAATCGACTTGATCGATTGAGGAAATTTGGCAGTTTTGGGTAGTCTGAAGTGCCGTTGACCGTAGGTATATAAACGTATATAAATGTTAATGACCTTACGCAGAATACTCAAAGCGGGAATTTCATCCATAAACTTATAGAATTACTACTCAAGGGGGCTGAATGAAACATATTTTTCAACTGCGACTCCATGATAACAAAATGGTGGAGGTGATAGGAATACATAATTTTTGAAAAATATTTTATTTAAGACGATATACCACCCGGTTTTGGCGGTACAACCGTGTCGGGCTGCCTTTCCCCTATTTGATATGACCGATACATCAATTTTCTGACCTGACCTAATTTAAAAAAAATTCAAATATCATTACGTCAATTTCGTGTGACTAGCAAGAAAAACAGCTATAAGACAAGAAGACAGGCGTATTGTTGTTATCGATATGTTATTTTGGTATTCTGACTCGTGAAGGTCAGACTAATACGTTAGGTTGAATCCCAGCATTGTTATGTATCATTAGCTATCTGGGTACTGCTTGGCTAATATTACTGATGATCTGAAAAAATAAGAATGAAGTAATATGGATATTTGATTGAACATTTGTATTCTGCTCTGCCGTCACCACACGGCATAGCAGTATACAATTGTCACCACCGCCCAACTCTCCCACGAGTGTCGTTCAAGGCGACTCAGGGTTAAGGCCACGATGAGTAATGGGCAGCAGCGTTACTCTTATCAATATACTGCGATTTATGTGCCCTATTGATGAAATTTGGCTCGCTCCCTATTACATGGGACCTCACCAAAACGGGAGTATTAATTCACCTCTGTATACTGATAAATAGACATGATTTATGTGTGTATTTGAATATTATATAAATGTTAGATTATTAACAAAGAAAAGAAACGTAACAAAAAAAAAAAAAAATGCCCTAAGTCTACTGTTAACAATTCTTGATTTCATTTATTGATATTGTATTTTTTATGATTTTTCACGATTTCACAGAATTATTTTAGTGTAATTACTTTATTTATTATTATTATTAATCTGTTTATTTCTCTTTCAGACGGTGGAAGAATTGTACGCGCTTGCTGACAAAATCATTGGAACAAAACGAGTATAAGCGAGATTGAGGTTGGAAGGTCGCGAAAGTGACAAGTGTAAAATAACGCTTTAATTAGTTTTACCCCCTTAGTAATTAGCCGTATACTTTGTTTGGATGTGTCAGTTGGTTTATATTTCCCATAAAAATGTAAAAAAAATGTGTAAAGTTTTTAAACGTAGTGAAAGTAAGCATTGAATTTAATATGAAATAAACGTTTACACAATTAATTGATTTTTTTGGCCACTGATTTTGTTTTGGAGTTTTTGTCCACACGGACAGACCTGCATGGAAGTCCACATAGAGCATTTTGAATTAAAAGTAATGAGGAAGAATCGATAGGTTTTATAGCCCAAACGGAACAAGACCAGCGTGGTAAGTTATGCCCATTCTTCCGTCTACATGGAAGCCTCGTGTGCCCCAGCACTGGGGCCAAGAAAGGAATGATAATATACACTTTGTTGTGCATTTAAACGTGGTGCAAATAAACCACTAATAGAAATGTTTTTGAACTAATTTATCTCACAATCAGAATGTATATTTGGTTAGTATTATTGATTTGACACACTGATCTTTAAATGATTTGAATGTATTTAATAACTCATACATTTGAAGTTTAGTAAAACAAATTAATTTTATAGTCTAATTTAAATGCTTATAATATTTTACTTTGCAAATTCCACTAGTATTCACTAGGTACTGTCGTGATACTCCGAAGACGTTAGAAGACTCACAAATGTTGATCGGTATAACGATTTAATCATGACATCTGGGTTAACTTGAACGTTAATTTCGATTAGATATGTACTTGTGTGGAGTACTTAAATGTGAGTCAAGTCACGTAGTTTCTCGTATCACGTGGCTGAATGTGAATGAAGCTCCTGAATGTAATAGCAGTCTAGATCTGATTCCAGAATTTGTATCGACTTTCGAAATGTTTTATAGATATATAAGAAAATTTTTGAAAATTATTTATAATAATTTAATATTACTAACATTTAATAAGTTCAAATAAAATAATATAGAGTTTATCATATTTTGTTTAAAAGCTTTCGGATCTAGGTCAATCTTCTCCATATAGAAGCATCTATTTATATGCGAATCTATTTTGTAGACTACATCATTTCGCTTTTATGGAAAAGGTTGCGAGGCTTAAAGAGGCTGATCGAGTTTCGCTCGAGTGCAAAAAGATAGAAACATATTTACTATAATTATGAGCACCAGGGGTCCTACCGCCTAACTCGATTGCTAAAGAAAAAGCTATAGTTTATGACGTCATGCTGTCATTTCGCACCAAATGTACCTAAAACTATAGAATGATTTTGTATTTTTGGCACAAAATCCGTTCTGCCTAAAAATTCAGGATGGCTGCTATAGCCGTAAGCAGTGCATTGCTATATAGCTATCATCAGCAATCGAGTTAGGCGGTAGGCCCCCAGCTCATAATCCGAGTAAATATATTTTAATATTTGCTTCATAATACATATAGAGCAACCATACTCCAGCTATTTTGTTTAGCAGCAATAATAATTGCTACCTTGCGTATGGATGGAAGTATTAAGGGAGAATGGGCCATAACCCACCACGCTCGCTTAATGCGGACTGGTGGTTATCGATACTTTTGGCACTCCTAAATACAATGAAATCCCCTTGGATCGTTATAGTAGCACTGACATCTATTATACATACGTGTATAATAGTAAAATAATTATAATTAGCTGTGTCAATAATTAATGTGCAAATAATTATTCTCCATCAGGACATAGTTTTCAATATATACAGCCAATTAGGACACTTCTAAAACTATTTAAAAAATAAATAACTATAATATAAATGTCGGATAATTATTGCGGACAAAAATAAATGAAGTCTTATCTATTATTTTTAGTACCTCTAAAATTTTCCTTTATAAGTACTTTCTCTTCTTATAATAAATAAGGAATAAAACAATTGTTAATACTATGAGTATTTATTTGCTTGTCAAAGTTATGTTTGTTTTCACAGTTTTATTTTAAATAACTTCAGTCGTACAACAACCACAGCCTACATTAAATGACTATTTATAAACTATCGCACAAAAAGCTTATCATATTTCCTAACTTACTTTATTAAGTTATTAGATTTAAATATATTACAAACTTAAATTTTAAATTTGCTACGGCGTAGCTTCGTAGCACTGCGTTACGATGGTTGACGTTGCTGTTATGTAGTTGGATTACCTTTAATTTTTCTTTTTGCTTAAATCTGTATTCGATGAGTTGAAACATGTCAAAAGATGAAGTGAAAACCAACATTATTACATAAAAAACAATATTAAAATGCTCTAAATAAATAATAAATATTACTTACTTTTACACCTATCATATCACAAGTGTGTATAGGTAGTATTTATAAGCACTATTGTTATGGATGCTAGATGACCGACAAATTTTAACATATATAATAAGTATTGAAAATATGCTATATACTATATAAACAAGCATGCATCGAGAACATGAACATGTTCATCACACAAACATTTGCCCCTACGTGGATTCGAACCCGGGCCCCCTCTCATTAGACAGCGATCTGATCTCAGCCGTCTAAAAATCGCCTTTTTAATGGTATAAAGTGTTCTCTCCAATTTTTGAAGTTACATTTTTACCTCCATAAAACCGCTAATTTGATGTATACTATTGTAATGGGTTATCCTTACTAAAACAGGCTCGTACTATAATGACTAAAAGGACACAATAATTACGGTATTTATATAATAAACGTTGTTTGTATCGATCAATCACTGTTCTTCAACACAATGTTCCAAAATTTCAACATTAGTAACATAGTATCAACAACAGTTGCCAACTTTTTTCATAACGAAACTCAAGCACACATTGTCATTACTTCACTTTCTCCATGGCACGCGAGTATAACCAACGTTCTCACAAAATTACATTTTACTCCGAAGAGGTTAGAAACGGTTTTAAGACTAAACACTTAGTTGCTAAGGTCACAAGTGGCTCTTCGGTCTCCGGCGGAGCTGGGCGTATATTAGGCCGGCTGGCTTGTCAATGGGCTGGTAGATTTGGTGTCTGGGGTCACCCTTGGTCACGTTCGCGGGGAACTTTGAAAGGTCTATATTGAGGTAGTGTTTGTTCGGCATCGTCATCTTAACCCATGTGATCTGTTGGCAAAGAATTAAAATAATTACCAACAGCTCAAACAGTTTTTACGCTAGACAGAGAAGCTCTTGGCCTTCATCTCACCTTCAGCGTCAGGTAAGTGAAGCTCTTGGCCTTCATCTCACCTTCAGCGTCAGGTAAGTGACGATAAGGGCCGAATATATTCAGCTTCACCTAGAACCCTCAACCACACAGGGGCTGGCCAACTTATCACAAATTGTCAGATTATTGTCAGATTATTATGGCGACAAATTTTGGTAAGATATAAACAAGATATATACCAATAAGTATACAGTGCTTTATCATAATTATAGTTCATAATAGAGTTCGACCGAATAGTCCCCTAAAGATTTTGCAAAGAAACCCATTCATTACCAGGTTATACCAGGAGACTTCTTGGTCACTGCAAAAATTTTTGGAATTCGGTCAGACCATCAAACTGAACAAATTTCTCCATGGGAGCAACTCCAAATTCACGAAAAAATATCAGCTGTTTCATACAAAATGATAATACCTACTTACCTACTGAAACAGCTGTTATTTTTCCGTGAATTTGGAGTTGTTCCTATAGTGAAATTTGTTCAGTTTGATGGTCTGAACGAATTCCAAAAATTTTTGCAGTAACCAAAAAGTCTCCTGGTATTATAAAACCAGGAGCATTTTTGGTCATAGTCGTGTTATGAGAATCGTTGTCGTGGATACAAAGCTTTTAGTTATGTAATGTTTATCTTTGGTAACAGTTCATGAGTGTATGTAAATATCTCATGTGAATAACGTATATTTTTATCTTGTTTATATTCAAAACATCGATCGAATTTATGATTATTTCTGTTCATCATGCCACAGACATACAGGCAAATATAATATACATACAGTGTAAAGTAAACTGTAGTATAACTCCGAACTATGACAGCTGGTTTAGTTGAATGGTCACATCTATAGCCCGACTATTGGCCATCGGGACATAATTTTTCAAAAAGTTACTGAACTCTTTTTAATCGACGAAAAACGGAAGAGGTTACTCAATTCGTACCGTTCGTCCGTTCGTTCATCTTAATCTACATCAAAATTAACATAAATACTTAAGTCATGCCTATATCCCAGAAGGGGTAGGCAGAGGTGAATTAACACCCACTTTTCGCCAATTAAGTTAGGTCCCATGTAATATATAGGTGGCGAGCCTTATTGCGCACACCTACAACCTAACTCTACACTTATGTTACTCTATTTTTTATATAATACTAGCTGACTCGGCAAAATTTGTTTTATATCATCTATGGGGTATAAAACATAGCCTATATTCAGACCAATCAAAAAAATTTCATAAAAATCTGTCAAGCCGTTTTGGAGGAGTTCGATACCAAACACTAACTGCCGCACTCAGAGACGTCAATTAACTTTAATGAGTATTTAATGTCAAAAAATCTCATTCGAATAATCTAGACTATGGTCCCGGCAAGAATAGTGACTATTTTTGAATTGTAATTTTTTGACATTAAGTACTAATAAAGGTTATTTGACGTCTCTGACTGCCGCACTCAAAGACGTCAATTAACTTTAATGAGTACTTAATGTCAAAAAATTTCATTCAAATCTAGACCATAGACCCGGCAAGAATAGCGACTAGTTTTGAATTGTCATTTTTTGACGTGCCGTGTGGTGACGGCAGAGTAGAATACAATTGTCACCACCCCAAATCTCTCCCGTGGGTGTCGTACAAGGCGACTAAGGATAAATCAGTGATGAGGAATGGGCAGCAGCGTTCCTCTTATACCACCTAGCAATAACAATGTACTGCGACTTTTGTGCCCGATAAATGGCAATAGGCTCGCCACCTATTACATGGGACTTAACATAATTGGCGAAACGTGGGTGCTAGTTCACCTCTGCCTGCCTCTTCGGGGATATAGGCATGATTTATGTATGTATGTATGTATTTCTTGACGTTAAGTACTCACTAACGTTATTTGACGTCTCTGAGTGCGGCAGTTAGACACGAGACTTTTATACATTTTAACAATTCATCATTTAACTCCACGTCTTTCGTTCGTTGCAAATAGCCTTATTATATCAGTTTGAGTGCCGTTTAGCAGGAATTGTTTTTCCCAATTTGAACTTTGATACGGCTAATAGATAAAACCTTATATGCTGGTCTAGTGTTATCATATCTTCGCAGCACTTTAGAGTGTATGCGAAAATAATAACCCAATTCCAAATACATTGTTTACGAAATCAATGTACTTGAAACTAAACAAATTTAATAATGATAACCTTTGCCTATTAATTGCGTCATTTAAAACAAATTACTGTATAATATTAACGTCGATTCACAAGAAAAATATCAATTTATTGCCTAATTAATTACTAGGTTAAGTACTAATTGCTGGGTCGTTTTTGATGTAACTTATTTCTTTAATTAAACTCTGAGTGAAACTACTACATGCTAACATGTCATACTCTGAACCAAAACTATTTACTATACTAACATACTCTAACTGCCGCACTCAGAGACGTCAAATAACTTTAATGAGTACCTAATGTCAAAAAATTTCAATTAAATCTAGACCATAAACCCGGCTAGAATAGCGACTAGTTTTGAATTGTCATTTTTTGACATTAAGTACTCATTATCGTTATTTGTCGTCTCTGAGTGCGGCAGTAAGCCAATTCTTTGTTACTCTGTACGTCGTCTACGTCTTCTCCCTGGTCTGATCCCAGTCTAACTGGGGTCGGTGCAGTATGTTTCCTTTTTCATTCATATCGATCAGACGTCATCAAGCCATCCACTCCCTTTTGATTCATATCAACGATCACATCGTAAGGTGCTTGTGATGAATGAATGTACAGAAAATAGAGGGAACGGCCAAGTCAAGAAACTGATGAACAGATTGGAATGACAACATTCCAATCCATACTGCTAAGGTTTGGGCTCGGGTTTTTCAGCCAGCCGGTCTTACAGTTTAAAATTCTTTGTTACTAATTAATACTACAAATACTACTAACAAACTATTATGTTAAAAATTAAAATGATGATTACAATGAGCAATTAACATTAGTAAATTTAGATCATTAAACTAGCTGTTTCATTTAGGCCACTGGTTTATGAGGACACAGTGTAGGTATATAGGTACTTTTGTTATGTATTGTAAACAAAACATATTTTCCTGTTACAATTTTTTTTCTAAGAAGTAAGCAGGTAATTATGACTAGTTGTATCTCGGTATCAGGTCGTTATTGATAGCGTATGTTGATGTTGTGCTGCAATACAAAGAGACACTGAGGAAACAAAACAATGTATTTGCCTCTCACAAAGTCACATGACTGCAGTCCGCCCTTTGTTACTCGTATATAAATTGGTTTGTTCACGTCCCCGATAACGACATAAATATCACAGATATCGCCAATATTAATGCGTATTCCCAACTGGAAGTACCTACACGCACAGTGATTTATTACCCTGAGCAGCATCCGTATAGAATTAGTTACAATACTAATAACGCGCACGCGTCTTCTGTCGCCGCATATCGTCAATATATCATGTTATTTACTCAACCGCCGCCGATACCCAACTAATTATTATCAACAACCTCAAATTTTATTAATGTGTCACGTGACCGCGTTATGCAAAACGGGAACATGCACACATGGTATCAAAAGTAACTTAATTAAGTGGATTCAAGATATAAAATATTGTTTTTTATTTCAGTTGCTTTAATTTAACTTCAAACGAAAGTGACATAGCTGAACAATTAAAATATCATACGACCTATAAAAAAAAGTGCATTCTAATAAATAGAAATCCAATGTCACAGTGATTTTTAAAAACCCTTCCTAAACGGCTTGCTTGATCACTTGTTTTTTGTGTATATTTGGCAGGTCTGAGAATAGGAGGTTGTTCGTAGGCTATTTTTTATACCATTAAGTAATACAGGCAAATCAACGTTTGCCTGGTCACCTAGGATAAATAAAAAAAATTGCCTCACATTTACCAAGCTCGCCTCCATCAATTGTAATTGTTTCATTAACTTCATGAGCTGATGCAGAATGTAAAATGCGAAAGGTTATGATAAACGATTCTTATACACTACAATCAACACTTTAGCTCAAACATATTAAGGTTATAACGTACCCCACATATAAAGACATTATGAATAAGTACGAGTATCTCAGGAGGCTACGGTTAGTAAACTCAGGCGGAATAAAAAGTATGGTTATGAGCTTTTTTCCATACGTATATTGTTTATTGGTGGATTGTGTATTTTAACGTCTTGAATTGCCGAAATCATGGTAAACCCAGTGCACAATATAATCGATTACCTTCCAGGAAACTCCGAAATAATAAATAAATTTGAATGGGTAAGTGATTACCCATCCAAATTTATTTAGGCGTCAAGTCAATACACCTCTGCCTACCCCTTCGGTGATTTATGTTATATAATATTGTAAATATATAATTAAAAATAAATTAACATAATAATATATAAATTAATAAAGTTTCCACCTTTAATTATTAAGCTCTATGATAGAGATAAATTTAAAACCCCTACAGTAGAATTCTACCGAACTAAGCCTCGTTGTGAATTGTCTATTTACTAAGTGTAACACAAAGTCATACCTCGGGAACCTTTTCTAAGACCACTTTCTCGGCCTGGTAGAGGGTGTGCTGTACTGAGGGAGAGTACACTCCGGTGTCGGGCGGTCCGGCGAATTTGTCCAATATGGCCTCTTTGACTGTCAGCCACGCGTTGTCGAAATTGGCGGTCCGCATGCTGTCGTACATCCACTCAGCCTCCACCACGGTACTGTTTTAAATAACATTTAAAATTAATAATTAACATTTAATTACAAATCTATACTAATATTAAATAGCTGAAGAGTTTTTTTGGTTGAACGCGCTAATCTCAGTAACTACTGATTTAAATTGAAAAATTATTTTCGTATTGGATAGTCCATAGCATACGTCGAGGAAGGCTTTAGGACTTATACACAAAACAGTGATGCGACGTCGGATCGTAAAAGTTTCCCACGACGTATCGCGACGTATCATGCGCATTCCTTCAATTTCATTTTTCTTCGTTTCGCGGCCTTGCCGCACCAAATCGAATTGCACCTATTTATATGTTGTAGTTTTCTGCGTTGCGAATTCGCATCGCGCCAATTTGCAGTTTTGTGTACAAGGCCTTAGGCCTTTATTATAACATGACCGACAATAACGCGAACGAAAACGCAGGCGACCACTTTAATAAACGTGAACGTTAGGTATGGGAGAAGAATCGTAGTAGTAGAATAAATACAATTGAAATGAGAGTTTTAAGTTGTTCTTAGTCTTACTGATTGTTTACGAAACGAAGGCTAGGGTAAGACTGATCGATCGATTGTACAACAATTTGATAAGAGAAAGGTGTGATTTGCACATTAGAATTGTGAAAGGGTAGTCGTTCGCGTGGTTTGATCACGTAGACAGGATGAGTGAAAGAAGATTGACAAAAATGAAAGTGAATTCAGACAGATGGCATGGAAGACCTGGGAAAATCTATAATAATAAAATTTTAAGTAAGTATATTAATAACTTCCTTAAATGTTGGCAAAATAAAGTCAAAATTCAACAAAGATCTTTCTTAAATAAAATTTAAAGTACTTATATTAAAAACTCATTACATATTGGCAAAATAAAGTCAAAATTCAATTGACTAAATGAAAACACAACCTACCTACACAATAAGAAAAAAATTTACCATAAATTAATTTACTTATTTCAAAAACACCTAAAAAATACTAAATTCTTTTGATTAAAAGATGTTTATCGTAACGATTTTTCTTGTTGTTTTTCTTATTTTGTATAAACAAATAACAAAAAAAAATCTGTTACATTAGATTTGTTATTGTTTTTTAAGATTTTTTTTTTTGTATTAATAGGGGGCTAGATGATAAGGGAAAAACAACGTTTGCCGGAGGACTATCGACTGTTAGTCGTACTGTAGTACGACTAAGCTGGTATCTAATATAACATAACTTTACATAATTAGATTTACCTAAATATTCGTTCAGCCGCATCAGGGAGTGTCGTGTATTCGTCCTGAACAAAGTCCACGAACGCTGACTGTGTAGTTTTTAATACTCGAAGTCCACTCAATCCTGACTTCACCACTACGGCTTCTGTTGATCAATAAAAATACTAGTTTATAAGTAATTCGTACTTGTTTATGTATGTTTTGTATGATTTTGAGTTGGGAGCGAGTTGTACCACTGCCACACACTCTCACTGAGTTAGCGAGGAGCTCGCTAGCGCAGTGGCATAGCGCGCTTGACCTGCGATTACGTAAACTAAGCAACGCTAAGGCTGGTCATTGGATGGGTGACGAAAAATTAGTTATCTCCAGTTCCTCCGTGCTTCGGAAGGCACGATAAGCCGTTGGTCCTGGCTGCATCTGCAGTTGTTAATACCGACCAACCCGCACTGGGCCAGCGTGATGGGTTATGGTCCATTCTCCCTACATTCTTCCACCCATAGGGAGGCTCGTGCCACAGCAGTGGGCACATTAAAGGGCTGATGATGATGATGAAATAGGAGCCATGGGTACACCAGCTAAATCCCTAAATACATTACTAAAAGACCTTGGCTTGTCTAGAACTTTTGTAAGTACTACGCAGGAACGTGTATCTAAACTGGATTTCACAGTATCTTACCAAATATAAGCTGGGCAGAGAAAGCAGTCGGGATGGCAAGCAATTTTCAAGCGCTGCACTTCCTTCTCTGCCACACTATGAACCCGGCACCCGCATCAATAGAATGCCAAGTTCAATCAGTTTTCGTCTCTTTCAATCGAGATTAAGTTAAGTTGGCTATTTAGAAGATTAAGTTAAGTTGACTATTCAGAACATACTGCCGCACTCAAAGACGTCAAATAACGTTAATGAGTACTTAACGTCAAAAAATGACAATTCAAAACTAGTCGCTATTCTTGCCGAGTCTATGGCCTAGATTTGAATGAAAATTTTAGTCATTAAAGTTAATTGGCGTCTCTGAGTGCGGCAGTAAGTATAATAACACTTGCTTACCATGCCTAGTCTGGGAAACTTCACACCACCTAGTCGCCGTTGGGGCAAAGACAAACGCGTGGTTATGGGGCACACCAGCCTGCAGTCTCTCCCACGGGTATTCTACAACTTTGCACTTCGCCGACACAATTTGTTTGTACATGTAGAGGAAATGGTTGACGACAACCGCTCCGAACTCCTCGGGTGTTTTGACGCCATGTTTTTTGGCTAGTAAATAAATCGTGTTCTTTTGTGAGTCGGTCGCGACCACTTCCTTATTGTCGCCGACCACGTACGCAGTCTCAGATATAAGTTTGAGTTCAGTGGAGACTTCGAACTCGCGGATTGTGTGGTAGTCCGCGTCCCGGTGCACATGGAGGAGTTTCACGGAACACTTGCCATATCCGTGGTCACTCAGCTCGAAGCGCCCACCGGACTCGGTGGCGGCTGTCTGCGCCGCGAACGGCGCTGTCACTCCTGCGCCCACCGAGCTTTCGGTGCCGCTCGTGTTCGATGGTTTCGCGTAAATCCTAGAAAAACAATATCCCTCAACACTCACTAAACACTGTCCTGATAAGCAATAATATTTTCATTGTTCAATATTTACCTGTTAGTACTAGTCCAAGGCATTTTTTCCGTTAAATTCAAAAACGCCAAGCGCCAATCACTTAATTTTAAGCGTGTGTAGGAAACAGCGCCGGCGCATCTACTAGCTGACAAAGTAATGTACGTCAGTTGCGCGGGGCTGTTACTTATAAGGGTGCCTTAATGACCTCTGTTATCGGAGTCGAGCACGCGCCCACGACCGGCCGAGATATCTGCGTAACCAATAAATGACGTGTATGACAGCACGGTGTACTGCTAATTAATTTATAACGGCACATCTTTATGATTGATCCAGTTATACTTTTTGGATTTGGAGAAGTTGAATTATATCTTCAGATTGCTTATGAAATAAAAAAAGGTTTTCGAACGATTTTCACAAACCGCACTAACTTTGAATATGTTAAATTATCTAATAAATAGTTTTCACAACTATTATCACGGACTTTCAGAAGACTGTAAACTGTAAGGTCTAGTACACTTTATATCTGAATCTAAAGTATTTATAGATATGGATTATACTGGGGATTTTCACTATAAACATTATTATCACTTTACAATCATAATTTACTCGCGTCATTTATAATTGTAAGCATTATTTATTGTTTATAATAAAATTACATAATAACTGTACCACATAGGTACAATTTGCAACACTACTGCCACACTCAGAGACGTCAAATAACGTTAATGAGTACTTAACGTCAAAAAATGACAATTCAAAACTAGTCGCTATTCTTGCCGGGTCTATGGTCTAGATTTGAATAAATGATTGAGAGCAACAATAAAAAACTTTTAAGGATTACATTTACGAAATTATTTTTTTCAAGGAGACATTTATACAATTAAAAATTTTATTTTTGTATTATTGCAACACCGCCCTTAACTCAAAATATAAATTAAAGTTTATAAATTATGCGTCTCGCTGCCGACACACCAATGTGGAGTATGTTGTGATAATACGTCACAGAAATTATAATCAGCATAGATATCTGCACGTTTTACAAATCCAGAACGTCCGTTATGCCAAAGATTTATTATCATTATGTCATAGCTTAATAAATATAGTAAATAGGCCCTTACAATCAGTGTACTATATTATTATTTCACTTGATCACAGGCTTTACGAACAGACAGGCAGACTTTACGATTTCGTTAATACCGGTAATAAAGGGCGGCCCTGAACAAAGAAAATATAAAACAAAAAGCCTAATACGGAAATCATCATCATCATCACCAGCTCTTCAATGTTTACCTACTGCTGGGGCCAGACCTTCCCTATCAATGGAAGAATATACGGAGAAACCATGCAGAACCACATAAAATGTCTCCCAATTCAATATAATTATATAAATATATTTTTTAAAAACTATACTGTTTTATACAAATTTCCAAATATACTCTGCCAAAGTGCATGAAAGCATTATAAAATTTTTATTGTTCCTTCGCTAGTAATAGTTATTTGTTGTACGTGAGTGCAAAGTTGTTTTGTAACCGCGTGCTCAATTTTGATGACCGAGCTAGCGAAGGATTCTAAAATTTGAATCCTGAGCGACAGCGAGGGAATCAAAAGAGCACAAGGTGAAAAATCTTTGCACTCGAGTGCAACACGTAACTTTTCATCCCCCCCAACGAGGAAATTGCAAAATACAAAAAAAAAATACAATCACACAACAGTTTCTGTTTTCACCCAGAAACTTCCACAACACCCTCCCAGTAACCCAAACACATTCTCAACACCCACCCAGAAACACCCACAACATTCACACCCGCAATACACACCCATCCACTCAGACACACCCATTCACCCAGAAACACCCACAAAACACCCATTCACCCAGAAACACCCACAAAACACCCATCCACCTAGAAACACCCACAAAACACCCATTCACCCAGAAACACCCACAAAACAACCATTCACCCAGAAACACACACAAAACACCCATTCACCCAGAAACACCCACAAAACACCCATTCACCCAGAAACACCCACAAAACACCCATTCACCCAGACACACCCACAAAACACCCATTCACCTAGACACACCCACAAAACACCCATTCGCCCAGACACACCTCCAACACCCACCCATCCACCCAGCCACACCCGCAAAATTTATCCAGACACACCTGTAAGTACCTAATAAAAATTACCGTCCCTAATGGAGTTCCGAGACGGTCAATCAGCTTGAGTCAAACACGTTGATTTTCTGTATGGTTTTGTTCCTTTGTTAGCGTAAACAAATTATACAAACCTAAAAAGCTTTTAAATGCTTGACTCAAGCATCAAGCAAGCATTGTAGACGATCAAAATGTTTAAAGCAAGATTGACGCCAAGCTGATTAACCGTCACGGAACTCCAAGGTTTTAACAAATTTATGACGTGAAAAGAAAATGGCGCGCGCCAAGCAAATTACAAAAAAAGTACGCCAAGAAGGTTCCGAGTCTGAGTTTCTAACAAATTAAAATAGGTTGCATGATAATTTCGGCACCATGGAGGTAGAAATAAATAGGTATAATGATGTTTTGAATTCACAAACTCATTGCACACGATGTTCTATGATGTTGAATGTAATAAAATTAGAATGTAGTAAATTTGAATGTTCTAAATTCAAATTTACTTTATCCTCTAGAGGATAAAGTAAATTTGAATGTAGAACATCGTGTGCAATGAGTTTGTGAATTCAAAACATCATTATACCTATTTATTTCTACCTCCATGGTGCCGAACTTATCATGCAACCTATTTTAATTTGTTAAAAACTCAGACCCGAAACCTTCTTGGCGTACTTTTTTGTAATTTTCTTTGCGCGCGCCATTTTCTTTTCAACTTTATAATTTGTTAAAACCTGGGAGTTCCGAAACGGTCAATCAGCTTGGCGTCAATCTTGCTTTAAACATTTTGATTGTCTACAACGCTTGCTTGATGCTTGAGTCAAGCATTTAAAAGCTTTTTAGGTCTTTCTGATTTGTTTGACCTAGCAATTGAAGAAAAACACACAGAAAATCAACGTGTTTGACTCAAGCTGATAGACCGTCTCGGAACCCCATTAGGGACGGTAATTTTTATTAGGTACTTACAGGTATAGCAAGTAGAAATTATTGTGGTGGGTGTGTCTGGATGAATGTTGCTGGTGTGTCTGGGTGAATGGGCGTGTGTTGTGGGTGTGTCTGGGTGAATGGGTGTTTGATGGGTGTCTGAGTGGATGGGTGTGTGTTGTGGGTGTTTATTGGTGAGTGGGTGTATGTTGTGGGTGTTAATGGGTGAATGGGTGTGTTTGGGTGGATGGGTCTGTCTGGGTGGATGGGTGTGTTGTGGGTGTGTCTGGGTGAATTTTATGGGTGTAGATGGGTGGGTGAGTTGTGGGTGTGGATGGGTGTGTGTTGCGGGTGTTTCTGGGTGAATGTTGTGGGTGTGTGTTGCGGGTGTTTCTGGGTGAATGTTGTGGGTGTGTGTTGCGGGTGTTTCTGGGTGAATGTTGTGGGTATGTCTGGGTGTTATGGTTGTGTCTGGGTGTATACTGTGGGTGTGATTGGGTGGATGGATGTGTGTTGTGCGTGTGTCTGGATGGATGGGTGGGTTTTATGGGTGTTTCTGAGTGGATGTTCTGGGTGGTTTTGGGTGGGTGTTGAGGGTGTGTTTGGGTTGATGGGTGAGTGTTGTGGAAGTTTCTGGATGAACAAAAACTGTTCTGATTGTAACTATTTTTGGTATTTTACTATTTCCTCGTTGGGGGGGATGAAAAGTTACGTGTTGCACTCGAGTGCAAAGATTTTTCACCTTGTGCTCTTTTGATTCCCTCGCTTACGCTTAGGATTCAAAAATTAGAATCGCTAGCTCGTTCATCAAAATTAAGCACGCGGTTAAAAAGCAACTTTGCACTCACGTATAACAAATAACTATTAATATTGAACATTACATTGATCTTTATGTATTGCTTAGGTTATTATTAGAGATTTTAAAATAAACCTGTAGGCTCATTACGTGACGTGTTCAGTTATGATGGTAGTAATTAAATTAAAAAGCCATAATTATTAAAGCTAATCAATTGAGCAATGGAAATTATTAGGTAATCTACGTTAGCTAACTAATCACTTGTAAAATGTGTAATTTTATGTAATTAGTGTTCTTAAAATAATTATTCACATTATATACACTATAAAGACTATCACGATTACCATTTTCAACATTTCTATATAGGTATTTAAGTATACTACGACTATAATTCCTATATTCTGGGATATAGACTGAACATTAGGATATTGGCATTAACATGATATCGAAATGTAAGCGGCCACTTTAATATGCCGGTCGTAACATTTTATGCGTTGCCCATCTCAATTATTATTAAGATAAGAAATACAGCTTGCAAAAAAGGTGATCCAAATAAAAATGTCATTTAAAAGAAATGCTTATAGAGCCTGCTGTACACAGGTAGAGTAAATAGTAGAGTCAACTAGCATACTAGTCTGCCAATTCCAAGTACTTTACCAGTTTTAGTAGAGTAATTGTTTGACGCGTAGGTAAGTTGTTAGTAGAGAATCGCCTGAAGGGGACACCAAGTGTTACCGATTTGGCATATTTTATGCTAAATTTAATATTTTCTTCACGTTTAGCACATTATTTTCGCCGACTAGTCGGTAAAGTACGGTAGACGCGGGGTGGGAGAAGGAAAGTGGTAGAGTAGCTTGCCAGCAGTGCTAGCTCCTCTACTCTACCAAATTTTATTACTCTACTCTATCAATACTGACTACATTAATATAACTAGTGGGATAGTTAGTACTATACCGCGCTACTCTACCCGTGTATTATTGGATAGCTTAGCAAAAAGGGACCGCTCTATACGAAACCAATAGGCATAATGACTAATTTTGAAAAACTACACTATGTTTTTCTTATGTGTCTACTTTACTCAAAATAAATTATATTATTGTTAAAAACTTTCGATTTTGATAGAAAAAATATGTTTTGAATAATTCAATTTAAATTTTCCGCCCAAACGCCAAAATAGCAATGGCGTCTGTGTGACGTCACTATACCGTAAAAAGGCCAGTTTCTATATTAAACTAGTGAATTTGATTGGCAAATAAAATGTCAAAATGGAGATAACTGTATAATGTCGTCACGCGGCGCCTTAGCAAATATGGCGGATTGCTAAGTTTTGTACTTTTATTTTTATGAAATATCAATCACAAGCATAATCTGATAACAAGTGACTAAAATCGAATCTCCTTACCCTAAGTTATTATTATAAATCATTATATCAGTGATTCTTTGTTAGTGTCATCATCCCTATTTATTAATTGCATCTGGTATTTATAACAAATCATAACAATCATAATGCCCATAAGAAAAGGTTTAATTGTTCTTTTGACTTGGCACAACCTTTGTATTATAATAACTAACCATAAGAATTAGATAGGTGTTAATTTATTTGGAAAAATCTTGGAAAAATATCTAAACTATTAGTTTGGTTGGATATCAGGACTATTTTTATATCGGACAGATATCATACATTTACATACATACATAAATCACGCCTATATCCCCGAAGGGGTAGGCAGAGGAACTAGCACCCACGTTTTGCCAATTATGTTAGGACCCATGTAATAGGTGGCGAGCCTATTGCCATATATCGGGCACAAAAGTCGCATTACATTGCTAGTGGTACAAGAGGAACGCTGCTGCCCATTCCTCATCCATGACTGTTTTATCCTTAATCGCCTTGTACGACACCCACGGGAGAAATTTGGTGTGGTGACATTTGTATTCTACTCTGCCGTCACCACACGGCTATATATCAATATCAAAAATCGGTATCACTAAGTTATTTTATAACTTTAGTTGACATTTTAATTTAGGTCACTTTTCTTGTAAAGGCACAATTTCTTTATTCAGCTTCGTTTTAGTTAAAATAGGTATACAGGGAGAGAGGGAAAGTATATTAAATATTGAACGTAGGATATTTTACTAAAAGAAGACATCATTTTATTTTTAATAATAAGTAGAACTGCATTCACAGATTTTTTAAAAATCGCCTACCTCAACCGGGAATCGAACCCGCCAAATGTGATAGAAAAATTACTTGTATTTTATAATAGCGTTAGAAAGGGCTACTCATAAGCATTATTTTTTCCTAAATAACCTAGCATATTAAATGAAACTAAGATCATAAAATTTTTCATTTTATTTAAAAAAAATATTTATCAAATGCTCGTGATCCGTTCTGTTGTATACAAATTCTCACTCTTTTGATAATTTCTCTTCCTGTCGATTTACTTATTTTTGCATGGTGGATGTTTGAAATAATACGTCTAAGTTCATTTTGTAACTCCTGTACACTGTTGTACCGGTTCCTGTAAACTAAATCTTTTACATAACCCCATAAAAAAGTACCTACTACCCTTCATGTATCGCTTTATTATTATCATGTACTTACACCACGGAAATCTCGTATCTCAAGTGGGTAGGTCTTTGAAATGATAATGTTAATTGTTGGAAGCATGGCCAAGTCAGAGGAAATTTCCCTGAACAAAATTTTAATTTGGGTAGTTCAATAAAAATATTCAAAGGATTTTCAACATTTATTTCCCTAAGGATGGAAGAATATAGGAGGATGGCACATAACCCAAGACGCTGGTCCATTGTGGTTTGGAGGGTATTAACGACAGCAGATGCAGCCGGGACCAACGCCTTAAGGTGCCTTCCGAGCATGGAGGAACTCGAGACAATACTGTGCACCCAGTACAGAGGGGTGTAGCCATATTTAAAGGGGTTATTCAGACCATCACTGAACAACTTGCGCTAAGGGACCAAAATCGAAATCTCAGAAAAAAAATCACTTCCCCACAATAAACCGAGAACTAGCTGACATCAGTTTGTATGGGGGAGTGTTTATTTTTTCTGAGATTTAGATTTTGGTCCCTTAGCGAAAGTTTTTCAGTTTGATGGCTTGAATAACCCCTTTAAATATGACTACTGCACCTCTCTGTTACACCTTGTATATTTTTGGTCACCCTTTCAAGGACCGGCTTTGGCAAACATTGTTTAGTTTACCCAATCGCAGGCCGAGCCCGATAAGCCACAGCGCAAGCGACCTTCTTCTTAATTTCTCCTGAAATTTTGCAAATAAGTAGTTGTAAATTTCAAACTCAGCCTCTAGTAGAAGTAGGTATAGTTGACCCAAGTTTGTAAGTAGAACAAAGTTTTAGTGTTGAGTAAAGTTTGATGCGATAACATTCTCGATAAATATGCTCTTGAACTCCTTGTTCCGGCTACTATCACAACAGTTTTATGACAGATATCAGTACAAATGATACGGGCCGGTTTTTAGATGCATAGTTAACTCAAACAATTGTTAAAAAAACTGATTTCTGCTAATCAGTCTGATATTTAACCATTAGTAACAATATCAGACTACAGAAATATCAGCCTGATATTTAAAGATTAGTTAAAATTTTTAACAATTGGTTGTTTTAATTTTTCTATTGCGGAAAGGATGGCAGGAAGAATGGCGTAGGCATTGTATTGGATAGAGAGCTGAAAAAATGTGTGACGGATGTTAAGCGAGTGAGTGATAGGTTAATAGTTGTGAAACTATTAGTGGGTGAATGTATATTAAACTTTGTAAGTGCCTATGCACCCCAGACGGGGTGTGATGAAGTAGAGAAAGAGAAGTATTCGATTTTAATTTTAACATTATATAAATGTTAGAAAAATTAGTACAACGATTTTGGTGGTTAGAAAAAGAATTTCGAAAAATTATGTCCGTTAAAGTTAAGCCGCGTGGTGACGGCAGAGTAGAATACAATTGTCATCACCCCAAATCTCTCCCGTGGGTGTCGTACAAGGCAATACAAGATAAATCAGCGATGAGGAATGGGCAGCAGCGTTCCTCTTATATCACCTAGCAATAGTACTGCGACTTTTGTACCCGATAAATGGCAATAGGCTCGCCACCTATTACATGGGACCTAACATAATTGGCGAAACGTGGGTGCTAGTTCACCTCTGCCTACCCCTTCGGGGATATAGGCGTGACTTATGTATGTATGTATGTCCATTGGCTTACTACGTGAAGTGTAAAGGTTAGAAGAATTTCGGCAAGTTAATTAGTGTCTTGGGTGGCCGAGCGGTCAGGCACCTGCCCGGATAGCAGCGGACGCGGGTTCGATTCCCGCCTCAAGATCATAATTTTTCGAAATTCTTTTTCTAATCACCAAAATCTTTGAGAAAGAGAAATTTTGGGAGTATTTTGATGTAGTGATGATGAATGTACCAGAGAGTGAGGATTTATATATTAGTGGAGATTTTAATGGACATGTGGGAAGGATGAAAGTAAGCTATGAGAGGTTGCACGGAGGTTTTGGTTTCGGAAACAGAAACCAGGAAGGCGAATGTTTATTACAGGCTGCCGTAGCTTTTGACCTCGCAATAGCAAACACATTTTATCAAAAACAAGACCAACATCTCATAACTTACCATAGTGGAAACCATAAAACACAAATAGACTTTTTCCATATCAGAAGATGCAATATCTGGGCAGTAAAAGACTGTAAAGTAATACCAGGAGAGCCCTTAGTCTCTCAACACCGGTTGTTGCTATTGGAGGTAAAAATGAAATATAATCTGGTACAGAAAAAACTTAAACCTCCGGCAAAGATTCACAGATTCATTCATTAAATGGAATTGACTAGAAAAGAAGGATTTGGCTGAAGAATTTAGGAAAAGAGTGGTTGAGTGGTAAAGACTTGACTGAGAAAACGGTGAATGAATGTTGGATGGAAATGGCGACGTGCATGCGAAGTGTGGCGAGAAAAGTATTTGGGGAAACAAAAGGGAAAGGGGGAAAGGATAAGGATACATGGTGGTGGAATGAAGAAGTGAAAAAAAGTTTGAAAGAAAAAAAGAAAGCGTTTAAGGAGTGGAAGACTGTAGATGATCGAGATAGAATGGAAAAAGAGAATAAAAGGGCAGTATATGTGGAGTGTAAAAGGAATGCTAAGCGGGCGGTTGCTAAAGCAAGGGGCGAGGTACAGTATAAACTGTATAAGTCGCTGGAGAGCCCCCAGGGGAAGAATGACATATTTAAGATAGCGAGAGCAAGAGAAAAGAATGCAAGGGATATTGTGTGCGTAAAATGTATAAAAGAGAGGAATGGTTTTGACGAATGATGAAAGGATAAAAGATCGCTGGAAGAAATACTTTAGAAAGTTGATGAATGAAGAGAACGACTGGCATAAAGTATTGGTACAGGCCCCTGTCAATACTAAAGTGGTAGATGAAGTTTGTTTAGAGGAAGTAAGAATACATACATACATATATTACATAAATCACGCCTATATCCCCGAAGGGGCAGGCAGAGGTGAACTAGCACCCACGTTTCGCCAATTATGTTAGGTCCCATATAATAGGTGGCGAGCCTATTGCCATTTATCGGGCACAAAATTCGCAGTACATTGCTATTGCTAGGTGGTACAAGAGGAACGCTGCTGCCCATTCCTCATCATTAATTTATCCTTAGTCGCCTTGTACGACACCCACGGGAGAGATTTGGGGTGGTGACAATTGTATTCTACTCTGCCGTCACCACAGGAAGTAAGAATGGCTGTGAGAAATATGAAGAATGGAAAGACGACAGGGCCTGATTGTATACCAGGGGGCCTAGACACAGTAACATACCGACAAAGATAACGAAGTTCGATAAAGCAAAATGTATGGGATTTGACGTAAGTCGTCGTGAAATCACGTGACCAAAATCGTCTTCGTAAGTTCCTGGTTATGTTGGTAGCGCAAGCTAAGACGCAGTAGATACCAAAGTAATATGGCCGATCGTGACGAACTTCGACACGTTATCGTTGTGAAAGAATTGCCACTTGGCTACGGGCCCTGTTGAAGTTTGGAAGTTTCTGAACGTGGATGGATAGAAGTGGCTGACTTTGTTCTTCAATAAGTTGTTACAGGAAGAGACGATCCCAGATGAATGGTGTAACAGTACGCTGGTGCCCATTTACAAAAATAAGGCTGATGTACAGGACTGTAACAACTATAGAGGAATAAAGCTTATGTCACATAGTATGAAGATATGGGAGAAAGTGAGAGCGAGACGAATAATAGAGGAGTGTAATGTCACCCAGAACCAATTAGGTTTTATGCCGGGCTGAGTAACAACCGATGCAATATTCTCTCTAAGGCAACTGTGCGAAAAGTACCGTTGTGCACAAAAGAACTTGCACATGGTCTTTATAGACCTTGAAAAAGCATACGACCGAGTTCCGCGTACAGTTCTGTGGTGGGCTATGAGAGAAAAGAGAGTGCCTGAGAAGTATGTGAGGCTTGTGTTTGAAATGTATAGAAGAGCTAGTACGAATGTTCGGTCCGAGGCTGGTGTTACCGACAAGTTCGATGTGGCCGTAGGCTTGCACCAGGGATCGGCTTTAAGTCCGTATTTGTTTCTCCTGATTATGGATGCTCTGACATCGGATATACAGGAGGAGGCACCCTGGTGTATGCTATTCGCCGACGACATTGTACTTGTCGGAGAAGATGCATCCGAGGTACAAAGCAGGCGGAGCAAATGGCAGGAGAGATTGGAAAGCGTTGGGCTTAAGATCAGTCGGACAAAAACCGAACACATGTTCTGTGACTTTGGTGGCCCCTCCAGTTTCTTCCGAATTGCCTTAGGTGGTGTATTCCTACCAGTTTGCTCGGATTTCTGGTACCTTGGATCGCTCTTCCAAAGCGACGGTGATGTTGACCGGGATATAAGGAATAGAGCGAACGTAGGAAGGATGAAGTGGCGACAGGTCTCAGCAACAATATGTGGCCCACTTAAGCTTAAGGGGAAAATCTATAAGGCGGTCATTAGACCTGTTGCCATGTATGGATCAGAGTGTTGGGCTATGAAAAAGACTGATAAAAGAAGAGTGCATGTAACAGAGATGCGTATGTTAAGATGGATGTGTGGTGCGACACGGAGAGACATACATACATAAATCACGCTTATATCCCCGAAGGGGTAGGCAGAGGTGAACTAGCACCCCCGTTTCGCCAATTATGTTAGGTCCCATGTAATAGGTGGCGAGCCTATTGCCATTTATCGGGCACAAAAAGTCGCAGTACATTGCTAGGTGGTACAAGAGGAACGCTGCTGCCCATTCCTCATCCACACCCACGGGAGAGATTTGGGGTGGTGACAATTGTATTCTACTCTGCCGTCACCACACGGCCACACGGACACGGACAAGATAAGGAATGAGTATATAAGGGGAAGTTTGAAAGTAGCGCCAGTGACTGAGAGGCTGCAGAGTGATAAACTTGGATGGTTTGGTCATCTCATGCGAAGAGATGAAAGCTATGTTGGCAGAAGAATGTTAAGTATGAACGTGGAAGGACGTAGAACGAGATTAAGATCAAAGAAATGATGGATGGATTGTGTAAAGGAGGATATGATAGCGAGAGGGGTGGATGAGAAATTGGTGAAGGATAGAGAGTAGTGGAAGAAGAAAACATGTTGTGCCAACCCCGCCTGGAGCGGGATAAGAGCAAGAAGAAGAATCCCGTCATGTAGTAACCATAATACAAGGGTTTATGCTACTCAATTTGGCCTAGATGACAGATGCGAGTGTAAGAAACATTTATTTAATATTCACTAATAATATAATCTCCCTTAATTGAATTTTAAGCCCGCTGAATCATTTCATATAATTTCGCTCCACTGAAGAACTGATTGGAGCACCTACTTTGATATATTCGTGTTTCGTTTGTGGCGATGTTGAGAGTACCTACTCAAACCATAATTTTGCGTCCATCAAATGTACAGTAAAAATGCGTACGACGTAAACATGTTGTGTCTGTAAATAGCCGACGTATTTCAGCGAGCGTCAGAGTATTATGAGGGCAGAGTGTCTGTGCCTTGCGGACGGGTGCTTGTGCAATACCGCACGGCTCCGTTATACAACGACCTACGGACGACGAAATGAAAACTCTTTCAATGGCTTCACCGTGCGGGTCGGACTGAGAAGGGAGTCAGTGGCAGCGCCTGGGATCCAAGTGTAGGTTTACCTTTACAACTAATCAACACTTACCTTCGCTACCCCGACTTAAAATATAACATAAATCTATACTAATATTATATAGCTGAAGAGTTTGTTTGTTTGGTTGAACGCGCTAATCTCAGGAACTACTGACTCAAATTGAAAAAACTCATTTTGTGTTGGACAGTCCATTTATCGAGGAAGGCTATGGGCTATATAATAACCGACATTAATGCGAGCGAAGCCGCGGGCATCCACTATTCTAATATATATAAATCTCGTGTCACAGTGTACCGCGTGGTGACGGCAGAGTAGAATACAATTGTCACCATCCCAAATCTCTCCCGTGGGTGTCGTACAAGGCGACTAAGGATAAATCAATGATGAAGAATGGGCAGCAGCATTCCTCTTACACCACCTACCAATAGCAATGCACTGCGACTTTTGTGCCCGATAAATGGCAATAGGCTCGCCCCCTATTACATGGGACCTAACATAATTAGCGAAACGTGGGTGCTAGTTCACCTCTGCCTACCCCTTCGGGGATATAGGCGTGATTTATGTATGTATGTGTTTGTTAAAAAACTCCTCCGAAACGGCTTGACCGATTGTTAATTTTTTTCTGAGAATAGGTCGCGTATGCTATTTTTTATACTCCTAACCTAAGTGTAGGGCAAAACAACGTTTGCAGGATCATCTAGTAATTAATAAATATTTCTTACACTCATTCCTCTATCATCTAGCCCTAAGTGGCATAGCACCAGCTAAGTCCCTATATTACATTTCTAAAAGACATTGGCTTGTTTAGAACATACGTAAGTTCTACGCTGGACCGTGTGTCTGAGGCGGCTCTCACAGAATCTTTCCAAATATAGCTGGGTAGAGAGAAGTCGGGATGTAGAAGGTGAGTTTTAACATGTTGTGAAGGTGCATCTACATTTGGGTCACTAGTCCTAAGCGCTGCTCCTGTGACTTCCCTCTCTGCCAAACTATGGACCGTGCGAATCCATGGAATGCTAAGAATTTTCGTCTTACCCACCCATTTACTCCGTCACACAGTAAATAGATACATACATCACACCTATTTATTCCCGAAGGGTATATAGGCGTAGGCAGTGGTGAATTATTATTACCCACGTTTCGCCAATTCTGACGAGTCCCATGTAAAAAGTGGCGAGCCTATTCCTATGCTACGATTCTTACATACTTCTTTCGCTTCATCGAATCTCACTAACGTCCTCATGCATGCCCGTCGGTTCCGGGCACCCTTGACCTGGCCCTAAATGTCTGAAACGGCACAATGTCTGAAGCAAATGGACACGTACTCGCCCAGGGAAAGAGGGAAAGCGTAGTGCGCAGGCGCGGGCGGGCGGCCGGGCGCCGCCGTGACGTGCCGCTCAGCTGACGGCGGACTAGTGACGCGCCGCCCGCCCGCGTCGATACCGCACTCGGCCCGCCGCCGCAGACACCGCCGGTAATGCGCCCCTGTATCTGATACAGCCCATACACACCTTCCCGATGATGGTGCGACGCTCCGGACGGTACACCGTCAACTGGCGGGGCATCAGGGACTTAACTCTGGGCAGTAAGCCTGAAGGTAAGCGATTTTCCGACATAACCTCAAAATTTTACGGCTCACGCAAACAATAGGAACTTGCTCTTGGTTTTATCATTATCATTAAAATCTTTTTCGTGATTGAATCTCGGTACAGAAAAAAATATGAAAAGCACGCGAGTAAACTGTGTGAAGAAAAAAATTAGTGTTGACAACAAGGCTTACAAAAATGTAGAGAGATACTATGTAAAGCGAATAGGCCTGCGTAATGCTGCACGCGTAAATAAGAGTTGACATATACTTTATTTAACTAATAGATTTATCTACAAGCTTGTAATAATTACCTAGTTTTAAAATATCACGTATTGATACAATTGATTATCAATTGTTTCGATCAATGTATTAATGTAGGATTACTTGCTATGCATATTATGGTAAATAATAAAAAATAATATTATAAATATTAATATAACACTTAGAACATCATTCATATTTCGAAGTGACCTATGTAGGTACAGCAACAGCACTGCAGACTAACTTGGTAATAATAGAGCACGAAATCGATTGAGAAATTTTGCCATTTTGTGATAGTCTAACGTGCCGCTGCCCATACAATATAATTCGTAAATAATGAAAGGAGCCATAATTCATTTTGCATTTTGATGATTTGAATATTTTTATTATGAAACAAAAAATCAAATATAACCGCCAATTTATAGGTTTAGTTAATAATTCATGACACGCCACGCATCTGAGACGGCGAGGTACTTCATTAGCGCGTAATTCCAGGTGACTCGACTCCGTTTTCAATGCGCCTTAGTACACTGTCTTTAAGTGTGTTTTTGAATTGGCACGTAGAAGATTGAAATTCTGTACCCACCATACCTCTTTACGGGGGATGAGTTTGTTATATTGTTAACATAAGGCTGCGGTTTCATTTATTGAGCTAAGCCAAGCTGCGTTGCTGGAGATTTTTCTGATAAGAACTCGAGCAATATTTTTATGGATAAGTGCCTGCCTATAATTGCAGATACTTTGCCCTCGTTGCAACAAACGCACGCGCACTCTCATCTACTTAGACATCACTCGCATAGTTTTACAGCGGTTACCATGAGGTAGCTAAGCGGTGTGAAAGGAACAAATTCACCAATACTATTCGATTTTAATTTTAACATTATTTAAATGTTAGAAAAATTTGTACAAAGATTTTGGTGGTTAGAAAAAGAATTTCGAAATATTATGATCTTGAGGTGGGAATCGAACCCGCGTTCGCTGCTATCCGGGCAGGTGCCTGACCGCTCGGCCACCCAAGATACTAATTAACTTGCCGAAATTCTTCTAACCGTTACACTTCACGTTGTAAGCCAACGGGTACCCTCGCAATGTAGAATCTTTTTCTAACCACCAAAATCTTCACCAATACTGAGTTGAATTGTTAATATTGAGTAAGTATGTAATCCTATTGGCAGATATTACTCGCGCACCGGTCAATTGGAACTGCAGCCTCAATGTTGTGGAAAGGATCCTATAATTTGTGTCTGACTGAGCTTTTTCGCACATCTTTAGTGAAGGCAGACCCTTACTTAACGAACAAACAAGATTAATCACAGTTCTGTCGTTGTGATGGAAAGCGTCGTGTCGTCCTTGATTGAACTAATTTGTGGAAATATAACGCTCCGTCGGCATAATATTCCCGTTTGGAATAAAAGCAGTCATTGATTATACGAAGTACCTTAAATAATTATTATCACAGATTAAATAAGTCCGTCATTTAGTTCCCATAACACAACTTAACACAAGTGCTTAATGCTACTTACTTTGGGGTAGTGATAGATGTGAATGCCATTTAAAGGTATAATTACTACTTATTGTTAAATCTTCTCCGGTACTAACCATAATTTAACGTATGTTAAAACTACCTACATTAGGTGCCTAATATTGAATTTAAATTTAACACAATACAATCTTCACTTCATTGAATTGAAGAAAGAAGTGGATTGAATGTTAATGGAAAAAGCGACTGCAAAATGCATAGGTATAGCCGTCTAACAATATATCGCTTAATAAAATTTTACAATATCATAGCGGTCAGCTAAAGGTACAATTTCCTTAATAATCGATAGAATATTCAATGTATGATCACAACGCCAATGGTTGATTGTCTGGTGACCTTTTACTAAGACTACCCCACGCCCGTGACCCATGTGATTGACAAAATCTTGCGTGACTTGTCGTCCCAAATTTAGTCACGCATGAAACAAATAGCGGTCTGCAGGCCTAGCACGGGACGTGGACTAAATCTCTCTCCACCATCTGACAGTGTTTGTCTCGGCATTTAGTGGGAGTTAGAGCGAGAGAAATATTTTCTTTTCCTTTTCTCCATATCCCGTGCTACGGGGACTGTTCATATGGCATGGATGGGACGCATCGCCCATTTTTATTACTATTCTAAGCTCCGATACCGTAACGATAATAACATAATTTATAACCGTAATAATGCATAAATGTTAGGTTTTCTATTTTTTTCATAATATTTATAGTAGATACAACCTTCGTTACCTATACACCACTGAATGCTTCACCTTCACAATTTGAAATACTACTACAAGAATTTCGAAAAGGAGATAAAGTGAAGTTAATTCTACCTTAATGCCTTATAAAAATACCTACATTATATACTTAAACTTTAACTGTTTATTGTGCGATTAGTAGAGACTCGCATCATCATCACCAGCCCTTTAATATCCCCATTGCTGGGGCACGGGCCTTCCCTATGGATGGAAGAATATAAGGAGATTTGGCCATAACCCACCACGCTGGCCCAATGCGGGTTGGTGGGTATATCCCAGCCGGGACCACTAGCTTAAGTCAGGAGAACTCGAGATAATAAATTTTATGGTCATCCATCCAATGACCGGCCTAGCGAACATTGCTTTGTTTACGCAATCGCAGGTCAAGCGCGCTATGCCACTGCGCTAGAGGAGCTCCTCCAAGAGAGACTCTGATAATAGACTCGGCCCCTATTAAATTGGACATTGGCGAAACGTAGGTGTTAATTCATCTGTGCCTACCCCTTCGGAGTTAAAAAAGGCGTGATTTATGTAGTCTTTAATTAATGTTATGAATCATCGATTTTGTACATAATACCAGTTGACTTTAGTTTGACTTGCAGTGTCTACCACGCTGCAGTTACCATAATAAGATAATTATTGATCCGCTACAGGTGTATACAAACATCAAAACCTTAACGTACAATCAAATCAAATCAAATCAAAACCTTAATCTACATATATAATTTATTTATAAATAACTGATGTCTGTAGCCTTTCACATCAACACCACAAGCATTGCAAATAGTCCGATAAACCAACATGGTACATTTAAACGTTTTTTCATTGAATTGCAGATGTTGCGAACTCAGGGACGGTCACCAACATACTATATTAAACTTGCATACTCATACTTCATTATGCTAAGCTACATTAATTTATTATTTCAGAGAAAGAAGAAAAGAAACCTGAAGATGATCTTAATAACCATGACGTAATATTTTTGAAAAGCATCGTAGAAAGTCCAGATTTTGGCCGCCGATGTGAGGTAGGTATACAAACAGTTACCCAATAAACATTTTTAAATATTCAATATTTAGCCTAAAATCGCAATGCATACAATTTAAAAGTTTGCCGCCACAATATGACTGTATGCTGCATTTTTCGTAATCTATGACAGTACTGACAGTCCCACACGGCGAACCGACCCGAGACACTTTTTTTGGTTTGGTTTGGTTGGTACTGTTATTTATACAATTACGTCTATCTATAATTTTTTTGAAGTAATTATGAAAAAAGTGTACTATTAAAATTCTTAACATTTTAAAAGTAAAGGATATTCTCATAATGAATAAAAAAACATTTAAGTAAGTGAGGAAGAACGTGCTTGTGCTTGTCATGTCAATTGTAATTGTCAATTTGTCAGTAATGTCATTGTCAGTCAAGTAACTGACAAACAAATGGCAATTGCCAATAGGTGGGAGAAATTATTTCTAGCAATTTGTTATTGTTCTATTTTCGGTCTAAACACAATAATTTTTTAAATTAATAACCAGCATTTGTTCTTAGCCAACCAGCTTTTGGTAAATTTTGTTGGCATTTATTTTGTTTCGTGATTTTTCATTCAAGAATCTACATCTACAAGTGCCACGCCTATTGGATTCCGTGTTTCGGGGTGTTGTTTACAATTTATTGTCTGAATACTGATGTGTTGTAAAATTTCAGTCTATAGAGTCAGAGGAAAATTTGATCGTGAAACCTGTATCCCTGGGCAACGTTAATGTAATACGGTCGCTAAGCGAATACCGCGGGAACAACATACGGACTATTGAACAAGCCGAACTTGCTATTCTGTTATCTCGAGTACACTTCAAGGTAAGATTTGTTATGATTTCTACTGACTTAGAGTAAGCCGTGTAAAATACAACAAAATGTAAATTCACTCTCACTACAAATTATACAACTACCGAATATTATAAAAATTACTTAACTACTTAAACATTTACTATGAAATTTATTTCAGGCCTTGATAGATGCTCATGATCAAATAGGTACAATTTGGTTGGAACGTGGATCTGGAGTTGATGAGAAAGTAGTGGAAGAAGAGACTAAAGACATCACAGAAGGCACAGATAATAGTCCAGAGGAAAACGGAGACATGCCTATTGAAACTGTAAAAGTTGTAGGTCTAAGGAAGGTTCCGGGGCAACCACTAGGACTCACTGTAAGCATACTCATTTAATTATAAATTTATTGCAAGTAATGAAACTGTGAACTTTACTCACTAATTAATTATTAAATTTATTTAATTTACAGGTAACAACAGACGAACATGGGCAGCTGATAGTGGCAAGAATACTAGCGGGCAGTGCAGCTGCTAAACAAGCCCTCTTATCAGTAGGAGATGTCCTTCTTGAAGTGGACGGAGTTCAAATAAACTCTGAAGATCAATTGAAAGAGGCAGTCAGCAAACCAAGTGACCGAGTTTCACTAAAAGTTGGACCAAATCTGAAAGAAAAAAACAGCCAGTTAACCAATAAGCTTAGTGTAAGTATTGGTTGGACCATATAAAAAACGAAAGGGAATAAGAATACAGTAGAAAAAAAATATTAAAGTTTTAAGAAGCAACAATAAAATGTATCTACATTTATACAATTTTATTTAGATACTGCATTCTTATAAGGGCAGAGTGTATGGCAATGGGAATGACTGACAATTTAAGATTTACAAAATAACTTCTCTATGTCATCATTAGATAGAATCCACATTCATAGGAATTACTGTGGTACATCACTAACCTATTTAGAAATCAATTATCATCAAATGATTTCTTTATAATATCGAAACCAGGCATAAAAATTAAACAGTAAATTTAATTTTGTTTTGTTGTTGTAGTGCTACATGCGAGCCTTATTCGACTATGACCCTAAAGAAGACACATTACTACCATGCAAAGAAATAGGATTAGAGTTCAAGAAGGGTGATATTTTACAAGTAAGTTTGTGACTATTAAATTCTAATAGCATTAATTAGCAAATCATGGCAATGAGTTGTGAAAAATATATTTTTTTCATATGTATACAGTATACAGTATACATGTATACAGTTAATAATTAATAATTTTTAAATATTTTATTTAACAGGTTTCCGATAGGAAAGACCCTAACTGGTGGCAGGCCAGTCTAGTTGAAAACCCTGATAATGTGGGGTTGATACCATCGCCTGAACTGGAAGAACGTCGCAAGGCGTATGTCCCACCAGAAGCAGACTTTGTACATAAAATCAGCATATGCGGAGCTCGGGTAAGTATTTTAAATTTAGCATTCAGTTTGATGAATTTTACTGGGTGTTTTACCAGGAATGCTGTTTCCCATTCCACATTATAAGAATACAATCAATATTCTATTCCGCCTACCCCTTTGGATATGTAAAAACGGCATCGTATTTGGAACAGAGTTCATATTTTTAAATTCAGATACCCAAAAGAAATTAGTCTATGAATCTAAATAGCCGTGATTTATGTATATAAAAAGAAGTTCGTATTTGGAACAGAGCATTTACTTTTAAATTTCAGATATCCAAGAAGAAAAAGAAATTTGTCTACGAATCCCGGTCGAGTGTGCAGCTGGAAGGAGCGGAACTGGCCCTTTACGAGGAAGTCGCCCGGACGCCGCCCTTCTTAAGGCGCACGCTCGCGCTGGTAGGCACCAGGGGCGTGGGCCGGCGGACCATCAAGAACCGAATGATACAAGACCACCCGGACAGATTCGGAGCCGTAGTGCCACGTATGTATTGACGGCCGCCTTGGTCGAATGCTCAGATTGCTGGTTATTGGCCCAGAGGTCCCGGGTTCGAATCCTGGTTGGGACAAACTTTGTGATGATCACAAATGTTTGTTTCCGAGTCATGGTTGTGTATATGTTTATGTAGTATATTTTCAACATTTATATACGTAATTATTAAAAAAAAATGTCCGTCATCTAGTATCCATAACACGAGTGCTTAGGCTACTTTGGGATAGATGATAGGTGTGAGTGTAGCAAAAAAAATTGTTCTAATTTCGTCCTAGGTCCTACGTGAGCGACTCAACGCGATTGCGAAGCGATCCGATACTACCTAATTCGTACGTGCGCGCGAATTTTTCCTACACCACCCAAAATGGCGGCGGCTTCGCGTCCAGTTCGCGTGTAAATATCAAGATCGCATTCGATTCGAATAGTGCCGCGTCGCATTTAGTTTGATCACGTGGGCCACTACAATAGGTGTCGACTGTTTATTGTCACCGCGCCGCACCGTGCCGCTTCGCATTCGCATATGATCGCTCACGTAGAACGCTGCCTTAATCTTCCATGTCCGACTTTCCTAGGGGTGTCGTAAAAGTTGACAAAGAGTCTACATACAGGCATTGATCAAATGTTTCTTACAGTTTGTCTTATCTCTATCACTTTCTTACGCTATGAAACATCAGTACATAAAGCGAGGTGCACATAGGATGCGAGACGAATGCCGAACTTAAATACAAAAAAAATGAGCCATGCAGAGCTCTCCTTGGGCTAGATAGCATAAGAGGAACGCTGCTTCACTGTTTTAACCTTAGTCGCTACGACACTCGCGGGAGAGATATAGAGTGGTGACAATTGACGACATTTCAAAAATGACAACCTCCCAAAATAAAAATACCGTTTCTTTATTTTCCAATCCTGACTTCGAAAATAATTTTATTAAATTTTTTTATTACTTAATTACAGAGAAGAAAAAAAGTATAATACATGCGATGACGTCACGGTCGTGGATGTATGAATTAAAACGTTTGCCTTCTTAGATGGAAGAATAAAAAGTTATCATAGACATTATAACAGACGTCAGTCATAAATCAAATCCAATATCATTAATTGTCATCGTCGAAATTAACATTATTAGAGTAGCAATAAATTAAAATTCTTAATAAACTGTAATTTAAAACGTATTTTACTTTGAAATTAATTTCAAACTTTTCAGATAAAATGTTTTTTTTTTTGACACCGGAAACGCCAGTTCGTCAATTTTGACAAGTGATCTTTTTATTTTTCGAGTCAAGAGTGATTTCGCCATTCGTCCACCACAGTTACGTCATTCGGCGCTTATGTCTGTTTAGAATGACCGGTAATTCAAACATGATTTTTTGTATCGAAACGACGGAATTCAAAAGAAATAAAAAATATGGGTGTCTTCATTTTCGGTTTAATTTCACATAACATCATCATAATAAAGGTATGTTGAAAAAATGAAATGTTGTCAATTGTATTCTACTCTTCAGTCACCACAGGCCATAAACGAGGAAAATTTCAAATAAGTCCGACTATCCCCAGACACGTCCCGCCCGCCCCGGCCGATGGAGGAGAACGGCCAGTCGTACTGGTTCGTGTCCCGCGAGGAGATGGAGCGGGACGCGCACGCGGGCCGCTTCCTCGAGTACGGCGAGCACAACGGCCACCTCTACGGGACTCACCTCGACTCCATTCGGGCCATTATCAAGGAGGGTGAGTTGTTAGAGCGAAGTTGGTTTAGCACAAATGTATTAAAAATGTCACTTACCCTCCATTTCAGGAAATACTACAATTATTTTGCTACTTCTAATCACTTAAAACAATGTGCCTGGCCGTTCACGTTAGATTTCGTATGTAGGACTAAACGTATTCAAGATAAAGATAAAGATACTTTGAACATGAAAAAAAATGTCGAAATACTGTTTTATTTTCCGCATGGCTGAAGACACAGATGCGTGTCATCTAATCGTATGGCGTTGGACACTGAACAGTGTCACGTTATTTTTGTTGGACGCCACAGTTAGAAGTTAGCGAAATTAGACATCGCCACGAATCAGTTAAATACAAAAGAGATACAGCTCAAAATTGTATTGTTGCAATAGTGAGTCTTCATCATCACCATCACCAGCCCTTTAGTGTACCCGGCGATTTTAGAGTGCTTTCTCTATACGAATACGATTCGAAACTTCGATAAGTTCGAGCTGAGCACTGAGCGCCTTTAGTGGTAAAACGATGGAGCAGACAGTTAGGTTTAGTTTTGTCTGCCCGGGTAATGAGCTACCGCTCGATGCCCAGCCCGCCACTAGGCGGATGACCTTAATGATGATGATGATGAAACCTTTAACGAACGGTAGAATGTAAGGGAGAATAAGCTATAATAAAGAGGGGACCCCTATATTCCCTTGGACACACGGGTTTTCGATATCTAGCGTCTTGACGATTCATAAGTGTAATGTAATCATACCAGCATATAATCATACCAGCCCGGCTGGCATGACCACCCAAACATGATATGATAAAGCCATTTATCGCTTGCAACTGTCAAATAACAATGGATTTTAGACAGTTCTAAGCGATAAATGGCTTTATCATATCGTGTTTCGTTGGTCATGCTAGGCGGGCTTATATGAATAAATGAATTTGAACTTTGAATGTATTTGTAACAGGTAAAATGTGTGTCTTGGATTGCGCGCCACAGTCGTTGAAGCTCCTACATAACAGCAGTGAGTTCCTACCGTACGTTGTGATGATATCCGCTCCCGGCATCGAGCATCTGACGAATCTCACGTACGCCTCCAACCGCAACTTGACGGTAATTTTGAATTTGAACCTTATTATTAATTTCGTATCGGTTATATTCAGGTTTAAACGACAAAATTTTTTGCCATTAACGCTCTTAAGTATCTAATGTACTGTGTAATTGGTACGATAATTATGTTTTTAAATTTGCTATTTTCGGTTTCATGATGAGAGCATGAATGTGAAAAGAAATATTTTATAAATGCTCAGACTATTTAGGCAGGTCTTCTGGTAAGAACATTGGATTGAAATTATTTACCAACAGTTTAAGAAGTTTTAGCTGCAATAATTTTTAGTCTTGCATTTTTTCTCAATTTGATTTAATGCCATTTCTGTGTTATTTGTTCTTCACTATAAATAACTGAAATCTTATAGCCGAATCATTATAATAAAATTTTTAGAGTCAATTATTTGTTTTATAAAAATAAACACAGAATTGGTATTAGGTACGAGACATCTTGCCTATCGAAACTAGCTTGTTAGTAGAAAAGTGACCTAGTTTTTGCATTACATATCAGTAAAAAAATCTGTTTAGTTCATTACATCCATAGTCCTTATCATCGGTAAATAAATACATTGTTTACTTTCTTGGACCATTTTATTTTTTTAAATATTTTTGATGACAATGTTTATCGAAAACTGTTTTTGCAAAGAAAATTATATCAGAAAACACTTCAAAAAGTTGTGAGAAGAATAGCCAATTTATATGTCTTCAACTACTAGACAAATAACATGGCATATTGCCATTATAAGATTGATGTTATATTGCTCGAAAACTATAGAGGAAATAGTTATAATTTCCTGATTTAGGTAGATATTAGATAAAAAAACATGATTTCTGGTTTTTAAAAATTTAATAGAGTACATATTACATATTAGCTGTTGTTATCCGCATGGTTTAGTCAATATTTCGGTATTGGCTCTCCTTAATTTCTATGTAATAATTTGATTTGAACTTTTGTTTAGCATGACACATTCGTATTATTTAGTGGTGCTGTCATGTCTTTTATTTTTGCATTAACGTGATGTGTGCATGCGTTGTGTAGTTCGACAGACAGAGCTCCATCCGGTATAGCTCGAGGCGCGCGCGCACGCTCGAGTCGCTTGCTTCGCTCTATGAGGTAAGCAGTGTATGGTTGGCATGCATTAATTTGTATTAAGAGGATTGTGAAGTGCTTTTCACTGCCCTAAACTTTACAAAATGAATAAATTTTGGTCTTTTTAGATTCAGCAATATTTCGTAAAAATAAAAAAGTTCGAACCTTTGAAATAAAACAACTTTTACAGATAATATTTAGAAGTTTGGCATTATTATTTATCCCGACGTTTCGATCACTTTACAGCGGCCGTGGTCACGGGGTGACTAAAGATGACAGGTGTCTTCATCATCTATAAGACATTATTCGAACCTAGTTTTATATTATACTTACAACATGTCCTAAAAATATTAAAATCGGACTATGTGTACGGGGTAAAAAATATCGCTTTTTGTACCTACTAAAATTGACAGCTTCACAATCGTCTTAACGTGTAGTAATCAATATAGTGTTGTCTCATCCATAATATTATCGATATAGATATTATTTTTTTGTTTAGAATACCTATAGTATATTTGGCTACGTGTGTATCTCGTAACTTTGTGGGATTATTGGCTAGCCTGTGATAGTTTTAAGCATGCTCTTGATACCGGATGACTTTTCCGCAAAGAAAAGAATCGAATAAAAATCAAATGACATGTGATTTTAATACCAATTTAAGATTTCCTTTAAAATTTACACTACTTCAAGTGACGCTGCTTTGTTGGCGTGACTTCGCAGTCGTTCTCATGTTAATTATTGAAATAATTATGATGTATGTATTGTATATTTCCCCTAGAGCATTTTCTACTTTACCTACTGAATGTGGCTTAATACTTTCCTGACGAAATAAAAGTCATTCGGTAAGTATTGTTGTGCTATCAAATTCAAAGTCTTATTTGGTTGAATGGTCAGATCGCTGGCTACCTAGCTGGATACCAAATTATTTATTGGGCTAGAATCTAGCAGTTAGACTAGATGATACTTAGTTGTAAGTGTTAGAGATATTTTTTGATTTATTTAATGAATACAGGAAGAAGACATGAAGCAAACATTGGAAGAGAGCGCTCGCATACAACGCCAGAACGAGAAGTACATAGATCTAGTTATAACTAACACCAACACCGATACCACGTACTCAAAAATAATGGACGCCCTGCATTCGCTCTCTACGGACCACCAGTGGGTACCGGTCAGTTGGATTTATTAGTGAAATCCGGTCAAGCGACGACGATTTATGACTCCGAATATATAAACTTTAAATTTATGTAAGTTAATAGTTGAAATTTTTCTGCATTGTTTTTTTTTTCACCATAATATCATGAATACCGACTTGTTCTGTTTCATATTTATGATAGAAGATACCGAAATGTATATAAATAATATACATTTCGGTATCTACTATCATAATATGAAACAGAAGTTAGCTAGCTACATCGTGACGTCTTTAGATGGCGTATTAGTTTAAAAATTAAGGAAAAAACGATTTTATTACAACGGCCTAATGTGCAAAATACAGTATTGGCATAGATATAGCTGGAATGACAAAGTAGATGTTATTGTTGTCTTGAATTTTCCCCTGTCGGTCGGTTGTTGCGAACTAAAAAGTAGAGGTGCGCCTGTAAATGGTGCTGATTGTGTCTATATCCGGTTTACGCCATGACGATATCGCTCATGTAATAAAATTAAGTCTCAACTCAAAATATTCTTCGAAACATTGTGCAGGTTCAATTAAGACTTATTTTTGCAAGAAAAGCTTTTTTTATGTGGGTCACTTTTATATTCAAGTAGCGATATGTCATATCAATCAGCCGTCACTTGCCACATTTGAGTTCGGTACGAATAATTTAGGTGAAAATCAAGTGAGCAGTTTTGTATTACCTGCTAAATGGAATAACTGGTTTAACATCATCATCATCGACAGTCCTTTAATATACCCACTGCTGGGCAGGCTTTACCTATTCCAAGTCCGAGACAATGTTTTGTAAACCTTCCAAAGAGATACCGTCTGAGTTAGGTTTATGCGATATCTCTCTTGTACAATTCGTGGAATTATCGTTAATATTAAGTAGTAATTCGACCCGTCACCGATCGACGAATAGAATGCACGATATAATAACAAATATTAAAATACTGCAATTATATCTATTAATAAATCCAGAGGTAAGGCCTGTCCCTAGCAGTGGGCTAACGATGATGATAATGATAATTAAAAATTTTGACGTTACTAAATATTTATCACTGCCTCTGACTAATGAATAAACTTGTACATTTGTAAAACCTAATTAAACATTATGAAGTGAGCTTTATGTATAATATATAATTAATAATCTTTTTACTCAACCGAAAATTTATAAACATTAGCTTTTTTACGCAGTATACCTTATGACCTTACTGTTATAGTATGGAGTAAGCATAGTTTGATACATATTAGTTGGAAAATCATTCCAAGTCAACAATAATTAAGTTAAAAATGTAGGTACAAGCATTTAGTATTTCTCATTCCAATGTATAAAGGCGGGAAATTTAAAAATTCAGTGACAAAGAATTTGTTACCAGTGTAAAATAATCAGAAAATGTAGTCACTATAAATCTGTTTATTGTTGTTTATATTCTTTCATCCTTGAGATAGTAAATTTGTAGTAGAGCGCTATCAACTTTTGGCGCATCTGACTGTAATAATTTTATAGATTAAAATAAAACTAGTTTTAGGTAGGTAACAATGAACTTTCTAAGTGTCAACTAAATGATGTATCAATTATTTTCACTCATTTTGATAAGACACTTTGTTGCAAAAGGTAGCTGTATGCTAAAACTTTTAAAGTTGCTATAACTTACACGGTCCTTCACTGCACATTTTATATCTTTGTTGCAATATATTAAAAAGCAAGTGATTTCACCATGAATCTCAGGGTCAAACTATCGTTAGCCGACACTGGCCTAGTTGGTATTGATTGAGTATTTTACAATATTATCATATCTCTATTATGAAATTGTTAAAAACCGTTGTAGAAGCGAAAGCGAAACGCGACATACTCAGTTTATAGCGACGTTTCAGTTCCACTGCTGATTTAATATCTAATGGTCTCTACCAATATTTCATCGCAATGAATATTAAGCTTGAATCTTTCGCAATTACTTTAATTAGTGTTAAGTGCAACTTTATATAATGTGCATTTCTTGATCTGCTTAATTTTAATCATAAGCTTCTTTTTTATTGTCAACTCTAGCTTGTACTTCATTATGAATCTCACATTCCGTCCATTTTATTTTTGTTGTTTAGCTATAAATTTTATTGTGTCAAATATTATTCAATATACATTGTGTATGTAACTGCAGTTATAGTTTTATTTATCATCACCACAAAGCAACCTACCACGGACTTCATAGTTGCAGAGGAGTCCCTCTTTACGTGAATTAACCTTTTGACTGCCACCTCTTGATAATTATGCTAACTGTAATTTTCATGGGGGATCCACCGCTGTTCCGCTTTCCCTAAATGTTAATCGACTGTTGGGTAAACAAATTACATCACGTTTAATGCTCGCCGTTGTATTTTGGGTCATATTGACCCAAATTTCTTTGTTGCAATTTATACAGAGTAACAAAGCTTATCGGAAGGCGTGAGAGAGCTAATCGGAAACTTGGAGAGGCGTAAAAGACACGTTATGTCCCACATACAAGAGCATTATTACGTTTTTCTCAATGTTTATTCGTTAACGATGTAATACAAAAATCAGCAAAATATATCAACGTTTTATCGATATATACTTTTATCGTCACTATTATTTTGTAGGTATGACAGAAAGGATTTATTGCTTGGCGTTAGAGCACAGACTTAGGTTTTTGACGTGGCGGTCAAAAGGTTAACCACCCAAGTCTCGCCAATCATGGTGTTAAGTCAAATGTAATAAATAGGTGGCGGGCGAGCCTGTGTGTGTAATAAGGTGGTGGTATTTAATATGGTGGAAATTATGACTGCCCAAGCCGTATCGTTAGCATAGGTATGTATTGTACAGACAAAGTAAGAGGGCTGGAAAAAGTTTTTTTTTACCATTTCGGAATTCGCAAGTAAACGATAGAATCATACAGTAACTCTTTAATTTTATCTCAAGCAATAACCATACAAAATGACATGCATGATAAACTAGACACTGTCACTATTGATTTTGTTTCTTATGGTGGCGCACCGAAGTTTTGAAGATATTCGGATCTATGTGGTTTAAGCCGGTCTCGCTTGGAGCCGCGATCATATTGGTTTGGGATCCAGTCTTCTCGAGCAAATGAGGAGCCAGCAGCAGAAACAATTGCTGGAATGAGCACGAATACTACTATGAATTAATTTTTTTTATTCCAAATTGAACATTTTAATCGTTCCTCTTAATGGGGAACGCCAATTTATTGTGGTAACTTCCTGCCACAACAATCCAGCTACTTGCCAGGGGGCATCCTATGAGCTCTTAAAGCTGTTTAGCAACATTTTTCGAACCATGACCACGTTAAAGAAGCAGTTTGCAGGCCTGTAATTATTGACGTTTATAAGCCATGGGCTATTTCCTGGAGTAGTTCCTAATCCTATCCAACAATCCTGTAAGTACTTGCGGGAAGCGGGTGACTTACAACCCGCCCGTCTTTAATATTATTTATGTCTCGCACATAAAACTATGATCTTACCTCGGGGGGTAAAAAAGAAAGCCTCCGTCCGATAACATATTAAACGCCCTCGCCTGAAATTTGTTCAGTCTGATGGTCTGAACGAATTCCAAAAAATTTTGCAGTGATAAAAACGTGACCTGGTATATACCTACTTTGGAACCTGCTGCTTTATTTTTATCTATATATGTAGGTATAATGACGTAGGTGCATACCTCAGCCCAAGGAATCAAAGGTAGATTGGCAAAGGCAGCCTGCCAGCCCGGCAGGCCCATGTGCACTAGTGCCATCCGGAAGTAGTGAGTAAAGGAGTCCGCTAGCCAGCCCCAGGCGCCCTCGCGTGTCGCCAACCACACCGACCACGCTCCCCCCGTGTACACGAGGCATACCTTAAATTAGAACAAAGCCAAAGAAAATTGTGGAAAAAAAAAGGTCGGAAAATTATAATGGGCAGGTTTGAACCCCCGGACTCTACATTGCGATGGTATCCGTTGGCTACAACGTGAAGTATAAGGCCCCCTTTACTCTTCAGTGTATCGCCGCTCGCGTGCTAATGCGAATGGTATGAAGCGTCATAGTAGCTTTCATTGTTCCGCATGCCGGCCGGCTGCGTAGCTTCATACTATATACGCAACCGGCCGGCACGCGCTCATATACAAAAGGGGCAGGTCGCGTGCGCATGCGACTGGTAATGAAAGGTTAGAGAAATTTCGACAAGTTATTTAACGTCTTGGTTGGCCGAGTGGTACCTATAGGCATCTGCCCGGATAGCAGAGGACGCGGGTTCGATGCTCGCATACATTTTTCGACCTTTTTCTAACAACAATTTTCTTTGTTTTTTTTCTAACATTTAATATAACGTTCAAATTAAAATCAAATATAACAAAGCCATTTACTAATTTCTTTATTTAAATGTTACAAAAGTTAGAAAAATGATATAATTCATCATCATCACCGACAAGAATAGAATGGAAATAATTTTAGTAAGCACTGCGTAATGTGTCACCTTTGGCCCATGTTGGGCGCCAATAAGTAAATCTGCATATTAAAGGTAAACCAAATGTTGAATAGTACAACATTTGTAGGTAATAAAAAGGACAAATATAAAATAGGCGCAGATATTTTAAAATAGGTGATTTTAAGCAGAGAACCATGTTGATCTTGATCAGCAATCCGCAGCAGCAACCGGATCAACTATAATTACTTATTCAAAACTATAATTAATTTTACTCGCTATTATAGCCGGGTCTATGGTCTAGTTTTGATTGTCATTTCTTTATATTAAATACTCATTAATATTAATTGACGACTTTAAGTACAGCAGTGAATTTTTCTAGATACACAATCTAACCTATTTATACAGGAAATAAATAAAACTATTTATTAAGCATATTCAAGGAAGTAACTAGTAGACAAACCTTGCCAATAGTCCTACAAGTATCCAGCTCTAAAACTTTGCTCTTTGTATTAAGCACAGGTCGTTGCCCAGATTGTTGCCTTGTTAGACAAAAGTCTAGTAGGTCCTTCAAAGATGGTGACAAACATAATTCGCTTAACGTATTCACACGAATTGATCCAACGGGTAAGATTTCATCAGCTGTAATAAAATAACCACTTATTTACCTGAGGAAGGAAAGTCATTCTTTTTTCCATTACACAGTTATAACAGGTCGTCGTTAATCAGAGACATTCAGGGAACGAAAGAAAAGAAACTTTCCTGAATACTTATAATGCCATGTCAATTGGAAACCATCGCTAGAGGAATAGAAATTACGGAGGTCGTCTGGCAGTACAGCTGAATGTCTTTGCTCCCAATTTGAAATGGCAACACGATCACAAGGTGATCTGCGTTCCACACTCACATTACAGATGCGTGGATCAGATTCTGTGAACAAAATTATTTTGATTTCAATAGAATATTAATAAAAATAATTCAGTTCATAGAAGACAATTTTTCACAATAGTCATGTCAAACGGTTACATGGGTAATATTGTTCTGTGGATTACATCTAGAAACAAAACGTTGTAGAGTGCGTTTCATCTTATAGTTCCTATGCATAGAGGACAATAATACTACGGATATTCCTATGCCGTGATGGTGGCTGACTTATGTGTCAATAGCATCAACGCCTAAGTCATATTTGCAGGTTTTTTTGAGAAAATCATGTCCAAAACATTGAAAAGTGATAAAAGATTAATTGTGTTAAAAGCTTAAGTCTTTTGTGAACGTGAAAAACGTAAGGAGTTCCCGCATAATCCATATTAGTGTGTACAAGTTCGGATTGCCGCCATTAAATTGGGTTACCAGTATCAGTTTTATTAAGTGTTTGTTAAAGAAATTAAATATATTTATTTTAGTTTTATAACTGTAAATAAATAGTACTAATAACGATTTTACGACTGACAAGAGTGAGGAAATGTCAAATGTAGACATGTTAGAGGAACACAATTATTGTTAATCATAATAAATACAATATTTTATTATAATTTAACTTTTTTTTACTTAATTAGTCTATCTTTCTTACGTCACTACAATTTATATTTATCTATCTCATTTCCCTCATACTATTATTATCATCAACTAATTGTTCTCGCAAATTTTCACGAACTTTGGCTTATGACTTTCATACAAAAAAACTAATATGTAACTGCTACTTAGTACCGCTAGTAGTTATAAATAACATAATAAGATAAATGCATAATTTGCTTATATGGTTAATTGAAAAAAATCTCCCTGAATTAAAGGTAAGACAATAAAGTTGACATGGTATCATTTACTTGCAATACTACCAACTTGACGGCGTAGGAACTATAAGATGGCTACGTTCCGTTGAACGATAAAAGCGATTATAGCGCTCACAAATGTGGTCCGTAGAACCGTTAGCGCGTCTACGATAGTTCTTGATGACACATCCACCGCCGCCATCTTTGCGCTCACAACGCCCATGCTACCGAGCATGGTCGCTGTGAGCGATCTGTCAAAATTGACAAATATCATTACTTGTCATTTGATTTGTTGACACTCGTGTTTACAAACAAACATTAGGTACATGAAATATTGTATGAAATCATCATCAGAATCTGAGTCAATTGTATTAGTAAGGGTGAAAAGAAGTTGCTGATCCATTTTATTTTCCAAAAAACCACAACAAAAGGAAAATTTAGAAAAAGAAACCAAACCCGCTCAAACACGTAAATAGTTTAGGTTTTGAGTGACGTTTTGTTTGTGATTCGAATCGTGAACGCTTCTATTTACCGTTCCGAAAAACATAACGCGATATGCTGTCACAGTGTCACATAACCTTTTTAACCTTAAATAAAACCAAAAACGTTTTAATTTTTTATTATTAAATTGTGCTTAAAGATGGCAAGTGACGGAGTTTGTGCCATTAAACCCGAATTTTTATTGAAAAAACCGGACAAGAATAATCTTATTGAGGAAAGCTCGGATAGTAAACGAAAATTATTAGATGATAATGATGCCGATGATAACGATATTTCGAATAAAAAGACCAAGTCAGATGAAGGAAAATCATTTAAAAATAAAAACAAAATGAAAGGTCAAAATAAAGCACGACCCAAGACCTTTAGGGAGGAGAAGGAAAATAAGCCATGCCCTACAATTATTAATGTAAAATCTGCAGATGAGTTACAAGTATGCCAGTTCAGTAACTGCAAATTCATACATAACCCCTTAGAATATCTGAAAATGAAACCAAAAGATATAGGTGAGGAATGCCACCTATTTAACAGCAGAGGAAGATGCCCTCGAGGTATTGCGTGTCGGTTTGGTTCAAGTCATATTTCACCTGAAGGATTTAATGTTGTCTGTGAAGAAAAATTTACTTCATGGAAGGAAGATACCAAAAATACTATACAACACCCACTCCAAATAAAACTGCAAAAAAAAACATATGATTTAAGTCTTGCTGAACAATTAGTGAAAATATTAAGTCCAAAAAAGCAACCAGTTGATCTTGATAAACATGATGAAGAAAATCAGAAACATGAAGATCAACACTCCAGTGGAGCAATAACTGATGATGACATTATTAAGCTCCTTCCCAAGGAAAAGAAAATTATTGATTGGCAAGACAAACTTTATCTCAGTCCTCTCACTACTGTTGGCAACCTCCCATTTCGGAGAATATGTAAAACATTTGGTGCAGATATTACGTGTGGAGAAATGGCACTATGTGAACCTTTACTCAAAGGCATTAAACAAGAGTGGGCTCTAGTCAAACGTCACGAATCAGAAGATATTTTTGGAGCACAAATTTGTGGAAATAATCCATATATTATCACCAAAGTAGCACAATTACTACAAGAAAACACCGAACTTAATTTTATAGACTTAAATGTAGGGTGTCCCATTGATTTGATTTACAAAAAAGGCGGAGGCTGTGGGATGATGCACAGATTGCCCACTTTGGAAGGGTCTATCAGATGTGCCTCAAAGATTATAGATATACCATTTACTGTCAAAATGAGAACAGGAGTATATCAGAGCAAAAAGATTGCACATACTATTATTCCAAGAGTTGCAGAGGCTGGTGCTTCTTTGATCACATTGCATGGTAGATCTCGTGAAGCAAGGTACATCAAATCAGCTGACTGGGAATATATAGAAACCTGTGCACAGACAGTCAAACCATGCCCTATTTTTGGCAATGGTGACATCCTCAGCTATGAAGATTATGTTCAAAAAAGAAGTATAGCCCCCACCGTCCAAGGGGTGATGATTGGCCGTGGAGCCCTTATAAAGCCATGGATTTTTACTGAAATTAAAGAGCAAAGGATTTGGGATATAAGTAGCAAAGAAAGATTTGATATTTTGAAAACTTATACAAATTATGGCTTAGAACATTGGGGATGTGACACCCAAGGAGTAGAAAATACAAGGAGATTTTTATTAGAATGGCTATCATTCTTATACCGTTACGTTCCAGTAGGACTGCTAGTTAGGCCTCCTCAAAAAATCAATGAAAGACCTCCAGCTTTCATTGGAAGAGATGACTTAGAAACATTAATGGCATCAGGAAATTGTGCTGACTGGATAAAAATTAGTGAAATGTTGTTAGGACCAACTCCAGAAGGATTTCAATTTTTACCCAAACATAAAGCAAATTCTTACTAATAATAAGAGTACCTGTTACCTATATATTTTATTGTTGACAATAAAACGCTTGTTACAAAAAAAGTTACTATAATATAAACTGAATTTAAGTAAGTAGATATATTTAAGCATTTGACTTTTATTTTATTACTTAATAAGATCTTGTAACCTGGTAAACAAGAGGACTGTCCACCTAGATACAATATGTAGGTACATCATTTAAAAGCAGGGAAGCAGTGCTGAACATGGCTAAGTTTATTTACTTTTGTATGTATTTTTTGTTATTATTTGTTTGTTAATATTATGAACATTAGTTTTAAAAATGTTAGCAAAATTATTGCACAGAAAAAGGTCACTAAATTTCGAAAAATTATATCAAATTTAACACTGATCTACTTCTTAGAATATAGAATAATCATTAATTAATAATTATTCATATATAATTAATAATTATTCTATATTCCAAGATCTACTTTTATGTTTTAGCTACGCAACTGACCTAATAGTTTTGTAACACCCAAAGTTATATTTTCGTAAAACGAATCTTCTGAAACTAAGTCGACACAAAAACTCATCTTATATCTTTATAATAAAGATGTAATTTAAAAAATAGTAAAATATTTATGTAGCTACCACAATATCTAAAATAAATCAGAGTTGACTGACATCAAGTACCTAAATAACTTTAGTTTCCATGACAACCAACACCCCGATAGCTGGATTTATGACCCCGACACATTTTTGAAACGCGACGCGACTCCACGTGTAGTCGCGTCGGATGTTCATAGTGTGTTTCTGGTCATAGAAAACCAACAAAGATTTGACCCAACACGCGTCGTGTTAAATCGATAAGTCCGGCTATAGTACTTTGCTCGACTTTACTTCTAGTATTGTACTAGCCTATTGTAAGTATATAAAGTATTACATACATGTTTATAAATCACGCCTATATCCTCGAAGGGGTAGGCAGAGGTGAATTAACACTCACGTTTTGCTAATTAGGTCAGAGGTCCCATATAATAAGTGGCGAGCCTATTGCCATTTTGTGGTAGTATGACGTGCTGTTGCTGTACATTGCTAGGTGGTCTGAGTAACAGGAACGCTGTTGCCCATTACTCATTGTGTCTTGGGTGGCCGAGCGGTCAGGCACCTGCCCGGATAGCAGCGGACGCGGGTTCGATTCCCGCCTCATGATCATAATTTTTCGAAATTCATTTTCTAACCACCAAAATCTTTGTACTCATTGCTGTTTTAATCCTTAGTCGACACCCGCGAGAGATCCCCATATCTGGTGACAATTGTAGGTATTCTGATCTGCCGTCACCACTCACCACACTGCCACACGAGTTATGTTTCGTTATGCAATGCTCTCCCTATTATTAGGGCTAAGTACCTCCCTAAATGTGCAGCGCCCTACCAGTAACCATCTACTCATATCAATAAAAAAAGTCACTCCATCTGAACCGCACTCATCGCAATAACGCGAAAATCCGTGTTATCGCAATGCATGTGAAAGTATAAGCCAGACAAATATTTGCGAACTCTTCGGGCGAAGGCGCAGACACTTCGCTGCCTTGGTAAACTCACATCGCACATCAAAATGGTTTGTCGAGGCAATTGATGTGGTTGCGCAGCCACAAGAACTTCCTTATTCACAGCACACAGTGGTGTGTAGTGGACGTATTCGACATAACGACAAGATTTTATACCTCTAATTACGAATCTGAGCAGTTTATAGCCGAAAGAATCTGACCATAAGTGGCACTGGCACAAAACGTGTATGGTTCCAACGGCTTAATGCAAAGAGTACCTACCTACATGGCTTAGTGTGCCTAACGAAGGTTTTGGTCACCCATCCAATGACCGGCTTTAGTGAACATTTCTTAGTTACGCAATCGAAGCCCGAGCGCGCTGAGCCACTAAGCTATCGAGCTCATAATTATTAAAAAAATATTATTGACTGCCTTAGAATACAGAGCTACTATCACGGCGTCCATTGTTTGATGTCGATCTCGTAATAAACTTTACAACGATGCAATGTACCTATGCACATTCGCTATAAGTAGACGGCAAAATAGATGACCCCTCTTACAGAAGTAATTAGGGTTACATGCATCAATGAATAAATAGAGCTAGTAACGTTCGTTCGTGAACACTTAATTCAATGAACGATACTTAATAAGACTAGTCACGGCAGAGTAACCTTTATTAAAACACTACGTTTTGGCGTATACAGACTGCACACAGTTTCAACTGCTCATCAAATCTCACCTATCGCGTTTAACTGCGAGAGGCTTTATACAAATTGAAAAAATACATAATAAATTTTTCAGTTTGGCGATATTCAAACGTTGCCACCAATTGTGGTCCCATGCATGACGCCACGCCAGTGGTGTGCACCACCAAAGCACGTGAACCAAAAAGTGTCTATGTCTGCGGATGTATCAACCGATTTCATGCTGATTTTGTCAATATAAAATATTTACTGGTAGCTTGTGGTATCACACACTAAACACTAAGTGTCTACGTTTGTGCAACGCCATAAAGGTACTTAGACGTTGCTTCAGTGCTCTTCTTCTTCCTACCCTGTTCCCAGCTGGGGCTCCTAGAGTAATAGTGTTCTGTGAGCTGGGGTGTCGGCGCAGTTGTATTTCCTCTTCCATTCATATCAGTCAGACGTCATTAAGCCATCCACTCCCTTTGATGCATATTATCACACCGGAAGAGACTGAACGGACAATGGAGAGACCGATGAACGTAGAAAGATTGGGATGACAACATTCCAAGTCATAGGTACTGCTGAAGGTTTCGGCTTAGGTAACCTAGGTTTTACAGTCTGCCGGACACCAACCCTCTTTAGGTATTTTATATAAGTGCTCAATCAATTGTTTTATGGTGGAGAATAATCAAAAACCATTTTTCAATCGTGTAAAATTTATTCATTGTGTTACTTACGTTGAGATTAAATATCTAGTCAAATTAGATTCAAGTTTACTACTAAGCATCTATTTTCAATAGACCAATTATAATAAAATGTACAATGTACACATCTTACACATTCGCGAACATATTATTAGCTCGATACGTAGCCCGTATGCTTCATGCCATTATACACCGTATTACAGAGTTATATTAGACACTCACTATATGAAAAACAATAATTTTCCCTCTAGTTTTTATATGCAATAAAAACCTAATTTGGGGAGCTGGTTTCTACATACCTATTTAATATTGCACAATAGTTGCACACTCTGTAATTAAATACATAATATCAACCACACAATTCTGTTGATAGTAAACAATTACAAAACACATGTTAAATAATGAGCAACTGTCATGAACATTAAAAACAATAACTACTTTACCAAAGGTAATATTTACTTTCAAGATGGATATAAATATTATTATAAACACTATGAACAAACAATATGTTCATTGGTGTTACTATTTGCCAGTGTGTTGTACTTACAAGAAAATAATTATTAAAATTATCTTGATATCTTGTGATGGATATCTATTAGAAAAACATGAAACAAAAAAATGTTTTCTCACTAAAACATTTCAATAAAGAGTGATGGAAAGTAACTTACTTAGCTTGATGATCTACATTTATTTTTATTATTGACTAATGTGAAATAGGATATATAACAAATGATCAAGTAAGTGTTGTTCACAATTCAAAATGCCTGGACTTAGCAGCAGGACAAAATGGCTCTAATAGTCCAGTGCCTTTGATTGTGTACGAAAGGAAGTGCCATCAAAAATTCATATTTTGAATTTAACAACAAGTAAATTACAAGAATAATCGTAGTAGGTAAGTATGAGTATCTTAAACATAAATGCTCGAAAATACAAGTTAATATGGAATGGAATTATCGAATATTAGGTTATCAAGCTTATAGTAATAATTTGTTCTTCAGTCAAACATCCATATTTCATTTTCAACGCCTCCGACGCCGATGAGAATCCCCGTTGTATCCGTTCTCTGGAAGAAAAAACTAATGTAAGCTAATTATATACCTAACATCAACTTATTTTAAACCATATCGACGAAAAGGTAGTTGTGTTAATGACATACCATCCATAATAAGAAGGGTATACTGTCTGCAAGCTAGGGACAAAGTAAACATAAATATAATAATTCTTAAAACTGTAACATTTAAATCAAACCTTAAGCTTTTGTGATAAAATAGTCCTAGTTTGCACATAGTATTGTAATTAAATTATGGTTGGCAGGTCTTGGCTAAAAGTTTAAATAAATGTGTGTTGCTTGTTAAGAAGGTGAGTTTGAGTTTGCATTGGTTTGAATATAACAAACCTCAGTTGTTTCACCGTCGGCGATTCCTCTGGCGGTCGTTATTGTACCCCATGGAGCCATTTGCCAGCGCACTGTCAAAACCAGGCTGGTCCATACCCATGGGCCTGCCGGGCCCCATACCTTGCATGCCATAATAATTCATTTCGTTATTAAATCCATTATTAAAATTGTTGCCATCATCATTGCTCTGGTTGTTTTTGTTGCCATAGGAACCGAAAGCCGTAAAGTTAGCGCCTTGTGGTCCCATGACGCCGGCTCCATTCATAACGGGAAGCATGCGCGGCACGAGGCTCCCATGAGGTACTCCGGGACCGCCAGAGCCAAATCCGAAGCCGGCAGGTTGACCGAGGCCGGGCCCGGCGGGGCCGGGGGGTGCGTAAGAGCCGAGACCACCACCGCTCGGATCCTCCGAGTCACAGTCGTTGCGGTCGCGTCCTCTGCCACCGCGGCGGCGCTTGTCGCGACCGCGATGCCGAGACCCTCCGTGGGCGTCGTCGCCGAGGCCCCCGTCGTAGCCGCAGCCGAGGCCGCCGCCCGAGCCGTGGCCGCCGTCCGAGCCGAGGCCGCCGCCCGAGCCCCGGCCTCCGCCAGAGCCCAGGCCACCGCCGGAGCCCAGGCCCCCGCCGGAGCGTGACCCTTGCTTCCTGGAATCTGACTCGAGGCCACTCTCTCCCGAGCCGCGTTGCCCATGAACCGCGTTACCCGCGTGGTCGGGATTGGGAGGGGGCGGGGGGGGCGGAGGAGGGGGCGCGGCCCAGCCCCCGCTGGGGCCCATCATTGGCCCCGGAGGGAAACCTGGCGGCATCATCATGCCATACTGATCGGCAGGAAAGAACGGAGGCATAGCAAAGCCTGGGGGGCCATTTATAGGCGGCGGAACGCACATTCCCTGCGGTTCACACATACCCTGCGGGTTTATACCCATCAGTGGTGGGATGGACATATTTGCTGGTGGGGGTGGTAGTAAACTGTTACCGGGAGGGGGCATATTTCGTTTGGCGCCGTCGTGTTCATTGCCGCCTCTGTCTGTTTGATAATCATTTCTATTAGGAGGAGCATGTGCAGCTTTGTTGTTTACATTGCCATTGACCTTGTCATTTTGGGAAAGTGGCAGTTGGGGACCGATGGGAGTGGGCAGAAGCGGTTTCGGTGTGGGCAATAGAGCTTGGGGCATCACTTGTTGCGCTACATCCTTAGCATCCTTCGTGGGGCTGCACTTGCCTGAGCGAGATCGACTTCTGGAACGGGAACGGGACCGTGAACGGCTTCTGGACGACTTGGACGACTTGCTGCGTGAGGATCGCGACGAGCTGCGGCGGCGGCGGCGGCGGTCGCGCGACCGAGATCGCGTGCGACTGCGGCGGCGGCGGTCGCGCGATCGAGACCGCGACCTACTGCGTCGCCCACGACGGTATCTACCGCCGCGTCCACGGTGACCTAAAATAAGTTATCTATAGTATCTCTTTTGCACTCAACTTGGGTATTTGTTTTCTTTAATGTTATTTATTAGGTTTGGTGATTTGTGTGCTGTTTCAAGTCCAACTGCCGCACTCAGAGACGTCAAATAATGTTAATGAGTACTTAACGTCAAAAAATGACAATTCAAAACATGTTGCTATTCTTGCCGGGTCTATGGTCTAGATTTGAATGAAAATTTTTGACATTAAATATTCATTAAAGTTAAATGACGTCTGAGTGTGGCAGTTAGAGCCTGTTTCACAATCGACAAGCAAGTACGAAGTAGCTTACTTTGCAGTTCAATTGACATATATTTCATATTACAACTGTCAAATGATCTGCGAAGTAAGCTACTTAGAACTTACTTGTCGATTGTGAAACAGGCCCTTAATGTTATTAGGTTGTGATTTGTGTGTTGCTTCAACAACAATTTTAACTTACGTCTGCCACCTCCTCCGCCGCGTTCAGACAACTCTTGCAATTTGGGATTTACAACTTGTTTGGCTTCTTTCAGAACAGACACAAGATCGCCTGCTTTAGCAGCATTTGATGGCGTGAAGAATGTGTAAGCTGTTCCTGTTTTGTTTGTACGCCCCGTTCTACCAATTCTATGCACATAATCTTCAGAATTACTGGGATAATCAAAGTTGATAACGAATTTAACGTCATCCACATCTGAAAAGTGAAATATTAAGATAAATATTCCAATACAAACGAAATGAACAGATAAATTTGATCATAATTTAACATACCTAAGCCTCTTGCTGCTACATCAGTAGCAACTAAAATAGGTGACTTCCCACTTCGAAAATCTGTAAATAATCGTATTTATTAAAATATATTTTACTTTTTCAGCATCTCTAATGCCAAAAAAAAAAATGGTGGTTTATACAAAACCTCAAGACATTAAATTTATATAAAAAAAATTTAAAAGTACAGATATCATTCCAATATTAAAAAGAAGTAGTAATGTATATTATATAACAAATAAACATATAACTTATATGTATTAATACATTTTTTCAGCTAAAATCAATGAAGAAATAACGAAATTTCTATTAATTACTAGCCAAATCAATAGGTGTGTATTACGTATTTATAGTTGTATAAAATTAAATTCCAATATTATTATTAATTATATATCAGCATCACAATAATTATACCTACTCATAATTTTATACTATAATTTTGACCCTACCTGACCCTACATATTTTTATTTACATCATACTGATTTAATTTTAATTATAGTCCATAATTTTTAGATAAATCTATAAAATGTAAACTCTCAATTGTCTGTTAGGCTCTTTCAACAAAATAAAAATTATCAAACTTCCAACCGTAAATAAATACATCTCTTTAGTATTGGTTCCTGTTTATGGTTCACAATAGTCAACTGAAATAGATTTAACTACTCCATGAAAATTTTTGAATCAGTTACATAATGATTGCAGCAGTTGGTCACAGCCGAGTTTTTATTAATATCTGGAGCAAAGTTGTAAATGGTGAAACAAGCCCAATATATTAAATCATGAAACCCAGTGACATTTACCTATTTCTAATGTTTGTTAAATGTAACGTAACTAATAATAAATTTCTTAACTAATCTGTTTTGGTAACGCACATAAAAAAAGTAAGAGCGAGAAGATGCCATCTGCCAGGACGAGAGGCGAGAGCCGGGAGCCGTGCACCGATCCCGAAAGGCGCGGGTCGCCGCCAGCGCCGGTGCCGACGACTCCCGTGTGCCCATGGCGAGGCGTCATCGGCGCTACGAGCGGGTGCGCCGCCGGCGAGAGAGCGGGCCTCGCGGCGCCAAACATGCGAGAAGCGGCTCAGACGAGCCGCGATGGCAAGTCAGAGTGATAGGGCTTAGCCCCCACAACGAGAGGCGGCGCGGTGCGGACGCGGCCGCAGGCGCCTCGCCACCGCCAGCCGCTTAGCGGCGACGGTCGCGCGCTTGCCACCGCCTCCGCCGCCCGGCCGCAGCTCTCCACAGCCTGCACATGCAGACAGTGCTTCAGACATGTTTAACTGTGTATCATTAATACGCCTCACTCTCCTCGCTCGCAACTCCAGTCCGATACCGCTTCTCGTCACTCTTTTACTTTATTACAAGGTCAGCAAGTTCTTTACCTATGTTTGTTTAGTCAAGTAGATTAAACTACAGTTGTGTATTGAACAAATCGATAAATTAAAACATTAAAACAAAGCAAACAGTCCTTGAAAATGTTGTCCAACTAAACCTACCTTGTAATACCCAGTCACGTTCATTTTGTGACTTGTCCCCATGAATACAAACTGCAGGCCAACTAAAATAGAAGATTATATTTATTCAATTATAACAATAGAAAATCAAATAAAAACAAATTATTTAATTCACATAAATGATTACATACCCATCTCTTTTCATTTTGCGTGTGATGTCATCAACTCTGCGTTTAGTTTCAATAAATATTATAGTTTTATTTTCCTTTTCAGCCATAATTTCCTTTAGAAGAGTACTTAATTTTGTCTCTTTCTCATATTCCATACAAACATCAATTATTTGTAAAATATTGTGATTTGCAGCTAGTTGCAAAGATCCAACATTGATTTGAAGATAATCTTTAAGAAACTCTGAAGCCAAACTCTGTACTTCTCTAGGCCATGTAGCAGACCACATAAGTGTTTGACGATCAGGCCTAATTTGTTCAATAATCTTTTTAATCTGTGGTTCAAATCCCATGTCCAACATTCTGTCAGCTTCATCCAGAACTAGGTATGTACATCTCTTCAAATTAGTTCTAGAACTCTCGAGAAAGTCAAGTAAACGACCAGGTGTAGCAATCACAATTTCAACACCGGCATCCAAGTCACGTGCTTGAGGGCCTTTGGGTGCACCTCCAAACAAACATGTATTATGAATCTTTGAAGTGTTTGCAAACTTATCACAAACCTCTTGTATCTGTTGTGCCAACTCTCTTGTAGGTGCTAATACTAAAGCAATAGGCCCGTCGCCTCTACCAGTTTTAGGTTGGTTGTTAATATGAACAATAGCAGGCAATATGTACGATAAGGTTTTTCCTGACCCGGTGGATGCTATTCCCACCATGTCAAATCCACTTAAAGCAATTGGCCATCCTTGAGCTTGAATTGGAGTAGGTTTAGAGAAACCCATTTTATCAATTTCATCCATTACATAATCAGGGAAATTTGCTTCATCAAAAGTAAGTGTGGGTTTGGGGATATGGCGTCCTTTTAAAGTGATTTGATTTTCACTCCGCCAAGATTCGATATCTGAATCTGACCTACTCTGTACATCTGGATGTGGTACATAAAAGTCTTTCTTAAAAGGTTTTAGACGACTCATATCCCATTTAGGCTTCCGTAAATTGGCGCCTGGATTACTCCTACGCCCGCCACCTCCACCACCTCCGCCGCCGCCGCCGCCGCCACCATAACCTCCAGATCCAAGACCATATCGTGGACTCCGACTGCGACTTCTGCTTCGGGTGCGGCTACGTCGCCTATCACGGCTCCGATCACTAGTATGGGCAAAAATTACCACGTTAGCTATGATTAAACTATGAAAAAAAAACTATTGTTAGAATCTTACCGTCCTCTGCCCATGATTTTAATTAACTTCGGAAGTAAACTTTATCTTAACAGTTTTTCAGGTAAATATTGAGAATAACCACACTTTAAATGATTCACTTCACATAATATTACCACCACAGTTGAACACAGCTCAATGATTTCGTGAGACGCAAATTTATTGCCCAAGACGGAAACAAAATGGCGTCGTACGAGAACGAGAATGTCGAGCCGAGCAGCGCGGCGGCAGCGTTGATACAGATTATATAAAAAAACCCGTAGTATTGCACGGCAGTTAAAATATCGATATATATTAAAATATCGATATTTAATAATAATACTTTTTTGATCGATATTGAAATGGAGATATCGACACGATATTTTTTTAAATAAGTTTTTATTAAAAATCTCGGCAACAAAAAACATCAACAAGACTGCTCCTGGCAAAATTGCTGTCTATACGATAGCACGTTGCCATTCATAAAAGAAGAAGAAGAAGTATTATTTTATTATTTTTTCTCGACAATGAGGATCATTAAAGGTATAGTTATAGTATAGTAGTAGGTATAGATATAAATCAATTTAATTAGTATCCACGTTATTCTCTATAGCCTAAGAATGATATAACTTTTGAATTATCTAAATCGGACCATTACTTACGAAGAATTTAAGTTTTAAACATTCGGCCGTTCCTGCCGCTAAGTCAGTGTACGCGAAATGTGTGTGACGTCACTGTGACGGTCCGAGCGCAGCCGACAGTGCGGCGGCGACGCCGTTGGTCACTTTATTTAAAACTAGTGGACGCCCGCGGCTTCGCTCTCGTTAACGTTGGTTATTATATAGCTTTCCTCGATAAATGGACTATCCAACGCAAAAAGAATTTTTCACTTTGAGTTCCTGAGATTAGCGCGTTCAACTATACAAACTCTTCAGCTTTTAATATTAGTATAGAAAAGTGTTGATAAAGAGTGTAATTTTGTAATATTTACATAAAAAAGGTACATAGTATGAGTAGTAATAGAAGCTGGTTTTATGCAAGCTCAATTGGATAACCTTCCAAAAGTGGATTCTTTCATGATAGGTATGTATTTGATTACCTAAGTAATAGTCGTAAGTTCACCAGCAGTGCTGAAATCCGTGGTTGGAAACTGCAAAGGTAAGACTGCTTCGTACGTAGATACTAGTAAAACTTTAGGTCTAAGCCGTTAGTAGTAGGCATATATAAGAGAGAATGAATGTAAAATAAAGCAGGGACGTATTCAGATTTGAACTTATGAATACTACATAACTAATACATACTTTAGATACGTGTATAAAGTATGTTCTTTGCCATCTCGCTCGTTGTTACAAAAAACTCGTTCAGTATCTATTTAGGAAGGACGACTTGAATCTAAATCAAAAGACATTTGATATATGTATAATACATATAACGTACTTAATGTGTGTGTATGATAATGAGTGTAGTATGTTTTTTAATATTTTTTATTATTCTTTTTGTCTTTTTTATTTTTATATCCTTATTTGTATATTTTATTGCGTTTTATGTATTTATTACAGTTGCTGTAGGTTTTGTCCAGGTCCAGAGGGTGGGAAATGTTTGTACGGTAGAACACTGAATTAAAAGCAAAGTGATTAAGAAGCAAAAAATTGATGCACATTTACTTGTGATGAAAAAGATGAGACGGGTCTGACTGAACGTAGAATGGCATGACTATGCGGCGTAAAAAGGAGGCTGCAAACATAGCGTAACGCATTTTTGACGTGGATCTTGGGTGGGTCTTTGGTCGTGGGTTTATTTCCTTCTAACAATATGCTATAGCTGAAGCAGATTCATAAATTAACCGCGGTTGGGTCAATTATTGAAAAATATTATTCTTTGCATTTTTACCCAAGTACGTCCCTGTGTCATTGTTTTGACCTTGGAATATTTATAATATGGAAATTGGAACAGGCGAATAGGTAAATACGTAAGTACCATACAATATCCATACCATACACAGTTACAAAGGTGGATTAGACACAAATCGGACATCTACTTTGTTTCAAAAACACAATTATCCTAAGAAAACGCCTCCGCGCCTTATGGCTGCGAGCACGGACACCGTCACTGTGACGTCACAGCCTATCACGCCGGCAGGTTAGTGAACTCCGCTAGTAATTTTATCATAACTTCGTCAATTTTTGTCGTACAGAAATGTTTGCACTGTATGTTAAGGATTCCTTAGCTCTATAAATCTGCATTCACAACTAAAAACGTTACGGATCCTCATTATTTACAAATACTTGTACTTTACCCACCCACTGCAGGCCTAATATAAGACGTGGACAATATCTCTCTCCACCATTATACAGTGTTTTAGTGGGAGTTAGAGCGAGAGGAAAATATTTTCTTAACCCCGAGGAAATTCTGTCCACGTCCCGTGCTTCGGAGGCTATTGTTATTAATTATCACTTGTCACTGACAGCGTTAAGTTAAAAAAATATCGACATATTCATATTTATTTTTCGATTTATCGAACTCTAATAATATTTAAAAATATCAACAGTCATGCTGTAGTATATTATCATCTTTGAAAAATACGTAACTTTTTACTCTTTGTATACAATCAATAAAACTTCTAAGTACCTACTAGAGTGCGCGCCTATCTGTAGGCCTATTCCCTAACTTTTTTTGACAGTTGAAAGTGATGTTCACCGAACTATTTACTAATACATTGCTGTTATCACAGGACAAGTGTCACAATAGCATTATAGTAAAGTAGTAATGGATAAGTAAATAGTTCGGTGATCATCACTTTCAACTGTCAAAACAAGTTAGGGAATAGGCCTACTGGTGCGCACTCTACTTGAATATCAATTTCAACTATGTATTTCAATTAAAATGTTTTTATTTTAGACACCGGAAACCCCAGATTGTCAATTTTGATAAGTAATCTTTTTATTTTTTTAGCGTCAGGACGAGGCAAAAGAGTTTCTGCTATTCCTCCGTAGTTGTGACGTCATTTGGCGCTTAAGTCTGTTTTTAATGACAGGAATTTTACTCATTATTTTTTGTACGAAAACGATGGAATAAAAAAAAATACAGGGGTCTTAATTTTCTGTCTAATTTAATATATCATGGTAATAAAAGTTTGTTGAAAAAGTTAATGGTTGTCTCACTGTCTCTTTTCCTAAGCATGAACCAACTCACCAACTACTCAAGTAGCATGTGGGCGAGCCGATAAATAATCAATTGAACATAATTTAATGTTCAATTGTAGTGTAGATGCCAGCTCAACCATTACTCAATTAAATTATGAAACTTTTTTATCTGAGTCGCTCCTTCTATACTGTACTTACCAATTTAATTTCTAATACCCTATAATCACCCTAAAAATAAAACCAAATTCATGATCAAATTGAAAATAAAATTTGAGTTGCCACATGAATTTAATTATTGGGATTTTCAGGGAAGGCACTGATATTATATTCAGTGACTGGACATCACTATGGGAATCCATTTTCTGCGTTGTTGTGACATTTTGATAAATCTTACAGAAAAACCAAAATTTCTGAATAATAAGTTGATATTATCGTAGACTTCTTTCTTGAGGTAATGATCAAATGTGTTCAGAACAAATAAGTATAACAAAACTAAGCTACATATTGTGCATAAACTCACTATGGGTTGAATAAGAGTTGATATTGGTACTTAATCTTATTTTTGCAAATACTTTCCAATGGAGCTAGATGTATCACCGTCAGACGATACCGATATGGATTACTCAGAAAGTTCTTCAGATAACAAATATATAACATGCATTAGCAATGAAAAAACCTACTCAGTTATACGGATTCCTGATGATGATGAGAAGACCAGTAAGCACTCATCAAGGAAACAGTCAAAAAGAAGAAAAAAGAGCTCTAATCATTCAAGACCCTTACCTCGAATCATAGTAAAACCTTTGCCACCTCCTCCACCCCCTGAGACAAGAGAATGGACAGCTGCTACATCTTATTGTGAACCTAGTAATAACTCAAAACCTTCAACTATGCGTGAGGTGCTTGCTAGTATACCAGGATTCTGTCTCAAGCCACGGAAACGCAGCGGAAAGAAATTATCAACAGCTGCTCAACTGCAACAAACTAGAGAAGGTTGCATTGATTTGGAAACCCCTGATTCAATACTAGTTAATACAAATATTAGAGCTTTGTTAAATAAGCATACATTTTCCCTACTACCACCATTATATCAATATAAATTAGGTCAGTTGCTACCTTGTGTAGACAGGCTAAGTCCCTCTGGACGATTAAATTCATCTAGTCTCAGTAACGAATTTTTTGCCCGTGCTTGCTTAGAATGGCAAGACAGTCTTGCTGGTGGTGAGTTTACTCCTGAAAACCAACAGAAAATGAAAACTGAAGCGGAGAAAGAGAAAAGTAAAATTGATCCTTGGAAACTCAAACATTTTGAACCATTCTGGGGAGAGAAATCTAAAAGAGAGAAAGCTGCTATTAATTTAAGTACTGATAGACCCTCTCTCAAAACCACAATAAAATTGAGGCCAACTGCTTCAATTACAAGTAGTAGTACAGTACCCAAAATCAAGAAGAGTAAATCTTCAAGTAGTAAAAGAATGAGATCAGTAGGTGCTGTCACTAGATCTTCAACTAAGGTTGATGAGCCTGTAGATGAAATTAGTGTTGCAACAAAATCAACAGCACCCTTACCTGATTTATTACCTATTAAACATGCTAAAGGCCACCATCAGGGATATGTTGATTGTCAAGTTGATTTCAGTTTTTCTGATTCTTCTTCCATGCCACAAATGGATGATTCTGTATCAACTACTCCAGTAGATCCCCTTATGGATCCTTTATTACCTGACAGTGAATCTGAACGGAATGAAGTAAAACAAGAGCTTGAAATAAATGTTGTTACTATTGAAGACTTGACTGTCTCTAAAGAATGTGAAGATGATAAAACAACAGATTCTGAAAATAACTTTACTGATTGCATCAAAAGAACTAATGAGGGTGAAGATGAGTACATTAGTTTAACAAAGAGAATTAAGTTTGAAGATAATTTTGAAATAGATAATGCTAGTTTTATACCAAATAATGAATGTGGTTCTATAAGCAACAATGGCTCTGACATTGAAATTAACTACACAGCCGAGCAGACATGTTCTAATGATGAATGCACTGTTATACCAAGTCGAGAGCTAGGGGAGAATAGTGACGATAGTAAAGCTACATTGTCACTGTATGACTATGATGATAGAAGTGTTTCCTCGGTTACGAGTTTAAAAATAGATTCTCAATCAAATGGTCCTAAAATAAATGAAGATATTAATAGTGATTTAGATCATATTCAAAATGAACTATCTAAGATTGAGGAAGCAGATAAAAAAGAAATTGTCACCACTACTATTACACAAGAAGTTCAAGAATATGAAGTATCACAAGAAATGAATTCTGACATTGAGCAGTCTGGTTCTAGTTCCAACCAAAACACCATTCTTGATGAAACAATGATGTCTAAAGGAGAAATTGTTGAAAATGTAGTATTAGAAGAAATTCACTGTACAGAATCTGATATGGACATTAAAAATGAGGAACGACCCAACAGCTTGAAAAGTGGAGAGAGATCACTGGATAATGTTCAAAATTATTATGATGACCACTTCAAAGATGCTGAATCTTTTATTATGGAAACTGGTGGCCTTTCAATACTCACATCACGTAAGTAATTTTTTTCAAACAAAACTATGTGTATTATAGGTAACTGTGTATTCAAACTGCTTAATTTCATTTGGACTATTGAATATTTCAGAGAGTGAAGATGTAAAGTTTAATTCACATCCTAATCTAATGGAACTCTCTTCATACATGAGTGAAACAAGTAAGTAATTATAAAATGTTTGTCATTACAAGTAGTTATGTAGGGTAGATTTGTTTATTTCGTATTTTGTTATTACAGATGTGACAGCTGTAGTCACAATGCCTATGACACAAAATTCATCAATTCCAATGATGGAAGTAACAAATACTTCTGTAAGTAAATGTCTTCATTGTTATTTTATAGAATAAAGATATTATATAGTAGCAATAATATTCATTGTATATTTAAAATTTTGCAGATTGTGTCCTATCCAGATGACAGTATGCAAGATCCTGCAAAGCCTAAAACTTCTGCAGTTTCATGGAAAACAGAAAGTGATTGGGTTAATAATGATAATATTGTTACCTTGCATTCATTTTCCAATGTAAATGCTGAGAATACAAAATATGTAAGTGAAGACTCAAAGACAAGTATGGAAGATGTAAATATAAATGATGAAAATTGTATGTACAAAGAAGATAGGGATGCAAACTATAATATGGAATCTTCAAACTCTTCAGAAAGTTGCCATTCTATGAAGGAAATTTCCATCAAACAAGACTCTGACATTATTCCTAGTATAGTATCCAGTGGTTCGGCAACTAACAATTCTACAAATCTTACTACAATCAACATCACACAAAATTTGAGGACTGTAGGAAAGAAGTCTAAATCTGGAAAGGAAACAAATAGGTGAGTTAAAACTGTATTTTTTTTTTATCTTCACATTCACCATATGTTGAGAATTTTATATAAGTGTAATTTAGATTTATTTAACTACATAATATGTATGTATATACGGTCGAAACCGGATATAACGACATTAAAGGGACCATATAATTTGGTCGTTATTTAAATCTGATAGTTGTTATAAACAATAGACACAAGTACGCAGGGATTCGGACGTGGCCTTGCCAATTTTGATTGTAATAACCAATAGGTTGTTATAGACAATGTCATTATATCCAGTATTTGAAATATAAGAAGCTAGTTTTAATATTTGTAGTACAAACCTCTATTGTAAGCATTAATAAGTGTACAGTGTCATTATTTTATTTTTTCACATTTTACTATTTATTCTCATTATAAAATAGTGCTCGCCTGCTCACTGTTTGGTCATATTATACTTATGAAATTTTTATTGAAAAGTCTAAGGCAAATCCTTGAGGAGTACTCTCTTCCTTACTCCTACAATGTTAGCCTTTCCACCACTTCTTTATACATTCATCACTATCAACTTTCTGGTGTAATGAAGATTTTTAATAACAATGGAGTAGATGGCTTGATAATTGATATCTGGTATATGTATGAAAGAGGGAACATACTGCACCAATCACAGATTACCTGAGAAAACAGTGCAAGATGATGACGATGATGACTGATTGTAAATAAATAAAAAAAATTGTGCATCCAAAAAATCTTCTTCTCCCTGCCCTGTTCCCAGTCTATCTGGGGTCGGCGTAGTATGTTTCCTCTTCCATTCATATCGGTCAGACGTCATCAAGCCATCCACTCCCTTTTGAGTCATATCATCCATCACACCGCAAAGGTGCTAGTGATTAATGAATTGTGCATCCAAAAAATGTGATACACAAATAAATGTATAGAAGATAAAAAATACTTAACTCATAGAATGAATTGAAAATTGCCCAATAGGTCGTCCGCTAGTCCCTGCGCCCTTGAGAAATAGTCCTAGTAATGCTGTGAAATATGGATTTATTAGTACAGCCTACACCTCTACAGAGAAAAAGACGTATTATAATATATATTATGTAAGTATAGATATCGCTTCAGTTAGATTCGCTCATAATCATTGTTGCTTTCATTACAGGAATCGTAGTTCTAACAAAGTGCCACCCGGCGCAGTGAACTTGGAACGGAGCTATCAGATCTGTCAAGCCGTCATCCAGAACAGTCCCAACCGGGACGCACTCAGAGGCCAGTTGCGGCCCCCGCCCGCCCTGCTGACGCGGCCCACGCGACCGCCTCGCCCGCCGCCGCCTGTCCTTGTGCGGCAGCTGCCCGTGTCTGTGATACCCCATAACGAGGTGAGATACATACACTGACCTCTATTATACAAGTACGCTGGACTGAATACTTCTACTAAAATGACAAATGTTTCTTGTGCCGATTTGAAGCGCCCCATCGAGCGGCATGGGTTCTAAATTCCCCTAAAAAAAAAAAAAGCAACAAATGCCAGTTCTTTGCTTGTATTTGATAGAGTGCGGGCCAGTTAAGTCTGCGCGCGAGGGGTGGCGCTGCTCGCTAACATTGACACTCATAGACAAACAAAATAGCAGACGAATTTTTAGTTCCAATTTTGACCACGCGCGGACTTATCTGGCCCGCACTCTAGTACAAATGCATCTCTAATATTAGTTCCGCGGATGTTCACCTTCGCACACCAGTGCCTTCAGCGCCAACATGGCGCTGTCCCCTCACGGGGAGTGCTCGACTACAAGGCTTTGATGACAAGGTCTTCGCTTTCCCCAAAAAACCGGTAGATGCTGTAAAGGTCACTCGGCCAACAGCTTAGGACCTTCAAAAAAAATCTGCGATTTATGTGCCCGATAGATGAGAATGTTACCTATTTTTGAGTATTAGCTCTCCTTGTTCTCTGCGAAAAATAAAAAATACAAGTGAAAGAATTGCTGCGACACGTCAATTAGTTTCCGATTTATAGAAGTAAACCTCGGTGAGCGTCGTAAAATGACGTCACATGCGGTCACGTGACTGTTAACGGGACTCTATATCGAGATCATTTGTTATTGAATATTCATCAATAGTCTTTCATATGCAATTGCATTAACATTTTCTATGATTCGATTTGTGGTAGCTGTATTCAATTATTATTCGAATAAGCAGGTTAACAGTATGAATAATGTAAATTGTTTCTCTTTTCAGGTGAATGAAAATCGCACCAACAACGTTGGGCAATACATATTAGTTCAGAGGACTCCCAATGTGGTACCTAGAGCATCCAGCGCCCCACCTACAAATCAGAACCCTAATGTGGTAAGTTGTGGTTGTAAATACATTATATGCTTATATTTTAGAAATGCTGCTATAAAGTTAGAAAAAGAATTATGAAAAATTATGGTCTTTATGCGGGAATCGAACCCGCGTCCGCTGCTATCCGGGCAGATGCCTGAACCGCTCGGCCAACCAAGACACTAATTAGCTTACCGAAATTCTTCTGACCTTTACACTGCACGTTGTAAGCCAACGGTAAAGCAACAAGCTTAACGCACGGTATTTGTAAAAATGTCTGCTTTGGAATTTATTTCTACATTGCGAGGGTATCCGTTGGCTTGTTAATAAGAGGCTTTAGTATAATGGTGTATCAATCGCAAAAGAATTCGAAGAAATCGCTCCACCTGAAACAGCTTCCTGCCCCCGTAGCACGGGACGTGGACACATCTCCTTCGGGGGAAAGAAAAACCTCTCGCTCTAAGTCCCACTAAATCCCGAGGCAAAACACTGTCAGGTGGTGGAGAGAGACTTGTCCACGTCCCCGTGCTAGGCCCGCTGGTGGAGAGTTTATAGCTCAACACAATTTCCAGAATATTTTTATTTTCCAGAGCGTGGCCCGGTGTCGGAGTGTGGGCGCAGATGACGCGTGTGTCTGCAACCTCCGCGCCATGATACTGTGCAAGAAATGCGGCGCCTTCTGCCACGACGACTGCATAGGCTCCGCTGAGCTCTGTCTCACGTGCCTCATACGCTGACCCGAGGTACACACCTTGACCAAGACTCGCTGAAGTACACTCTCTCGAACCAGGGTAAGGCTGTTAACGCGACGAACGCCACGTAATTGACCAGGGATTGCTAAAGTCATTTTTTTAAATCTCAGATACTAAAATGACAATACCTGTGTTGCCTGTTTTTTCCAATTCAAAAATAGTGATGTGCCACCATTATCGAAAGTTATCGGTAAATTATGTTCACGGCCATACAAAATTAAATTAAATTTATTTTTTTGGCACACGGACGGTTTATAGTCAGCATATAAGTTAGTGTAATAATCTTGATAATCATATTTTTTTTCTTAAAATATAACATGGCCAAACCACTTGCATCCAGTGCACAATCATTGTCGATAGTTTCGCGTACACCACTAAATAATTAAACTTGAAATTTGCTCTTGTCAATTTAGTATCCGAGAAAAAAAATAGACTAGGTAAATAATTATGGAAGTGGAGTGTCGATAGGCTCGGTGGTGCTATCTTTTTGAATGAACATTTGTGAAGTGACTCAGCGTTGGTTGGGGGACAATATGTGTAGGTACGCTCGTAGTATGACGACAGCTGTCTTCAAGACAAGAGTTTTATAACTTACTTACAGTAATATACATAACGAATAATTGTATTGTAAATAGTATTGTAACTTTAAATGTATATTAAAGTCTGATAGTGATGAAGCAGCTTAATATTTCTATACTATAGAATTAACTTACAGCCGGTTAACTCTACGGTAGGTACGCATTTGTAAACAGTGGTGTAGATTTGTACAAATATTGGGAAAAATATTGCGGTATCTGTGCATTTGTGTAGTACAAAGATATTTATCCACTTTTGACATATCAACACTCCGTCTGTGAAAACAGGAGTGAAGAAATGTCAAAGTGTTATTACATTTTTAAGTATATTGTACTGTCGCGAGGAACGTGTATTTTGTATTATGCAATCGCAGCTCGCTCTTTCGATGTGTTAGCACCGATTTTTCAATGCATTTGAATAATTCAATGACATTTTGAAAGGTTTTTGGTAGCTTTATTTGTAAATAGTCTGAACTCATCACCAATGCCTATATTTTTTTATATAATTATGGAAATATTGTTTCGTATTCTATAAAATTATTATATAAAATAAAACTTAATGTTGTTTTCAGATACTAGATATAGTTACTACACAGATTAGTTGCATAGAATACCTGTATAAAAATGGAATATAATTAATTTGCCAATAATGCCTTTTAACAGTATTGCATGATTTAATTATTTCGAATCTAAGTGCAGTGAAAAATTTCTTCGATTGTTTTAACTTATTAAAACATCAGATAGCTTAGGATACTTAACAAGTTGTTGATCATTATTATTCTAATTTTAAAATACAAACTTTATTTTTTTGTTAAGGGAACACAAGAAACTAGGACTAAGATTTAAGAATTTTGCCATTATATTTTTAGTGTTAGGGTATCATCACATTTTTATGGTATTGTTATTTTTGCTCATTGTTTTATTATGGTCTATCGAAGTAACTAATTTTGAACAAACATTGCAAAACAATTTAATGTAAGTGATCTTAAAAATTGCATACTGTTGTGTTACATCTTTGTACGAAAATTACAAGACACACACTGTATTTTAATTTAAATATGTTCTTTTTATGATTATTATTCCAAGGCTTTATCTATTTAAAGAATTAGTTATTAGTAAATCATTAGTGCTGTAACGTTTTTTATATTTTTGTTTTGATGTGTGCAAAGTATGACATTGGAAGTAGGTTTAGTTGTGGCGATGCGCGCTGCGCTCGCGCATGCACCATCCGATATCTCATCAAACTTTATTTAAACAATAAAGTGTTGTCTAGAAGTATGTACAGTTATTTATTGACTTGAAAGGCTGATGGATGAAACATCGGGTGGGAGTAATAATATAGATAACGTGAAACTTTTATAAGTATTTACTATAGGAACAACCACTTGTTACACTAAGTTTTTCATTGTGGCGTGTACACTAATATGACACTAAGTTATGCAATATATTTATAGCTATCTATAATATTTTTATAACCTTTTACAAAATGTGAAATAGCTTTTTGCTAAGTTTAGATCCAAAACATTATAAAATTGAAACATTTAAGTATACACTATAATCTCTTTCTGATCTCTTGGTTCGTAATCCCTTAATCCACTATAAGTCCTAGTTCGTACTGAATGTAGTGTATGTATGTTAAAAAAGGTATTGTAACAATGGTAACTGATTATCAAAAAATAACATGTTTTCATCTTTATTTAGAAGGTTGATGAAGCTGTTGCGGCTAACTAGTACTTTCACATAGAAATGCCTTCTGATAATCGCTATATTTGAGTATAGATAGAAAATAATTAAAATAATCTGGTTCCTCATTTTGCATAAAGGTCAACTTAAATAATTTATTATTTCCTTTCTAAACAATAACGAACACTTTGAAAAGATAAATAAAATCAACTGAAAGAAATACTTGCTAATTATAATTTTTTATTGAACAAGTAAATAATATCAAAGTCTAACTGCCGCACTCAGAGGCGACAATTAAAGTTAACGAGTGCTTAATGTCAAAAAATTTCATTCAAATCTAGACCATAGACCCCGAAAGAATAGCGGCTAGTTTTGAATTGTCATTTTTTGACATTAAGTACTCATTATCGTTATTTGACGTCTCTGAGTGCGGCAGTTAATCTACGGACTTAACTTGCATGCGTGTATTTAGGTGTCATTACTATTATTCCCGACGAGTTCGAAAAATCTGCAAGAGATGTTTTTATTCTTCAATACCTACTTATTGCATTCGCGTCCGTGAGTTCCCAAATTGGAAACAATAGACGCTCTTAAATATACCTATTACCGGTAACGATACTAATTACTGTAAACATTTCAACCAAACAGCGAAGTTTTGTGACTGAAAGTATCTAACTGCCGCACTCAGAGACGTCAAATAACTTTAATGATTACTTAATGTCAAAAAATATCATCTTAATCTAGATCATAGACCCCGCAAAAATAGCGACTACTTTTGAATTGTCATTTTTTGACATTAAGTACTCATTATCGTTATTTGACGTCTCTGAGTGGGGCAGTTAGACTAGTTATTTTAAGTACCTACTAAGATTTTTTATTGTGCTCCTATTCCTCCTATAAATAACTCGGTGTTCTAAAATTATCAACACAGAAGAATAACTCGTACCAGGAAATTTAAGCTTAGGTTTTTATCTGTCCGAATTTAAAGTATCTGCCGGCTAGGACACAGTGGTGGTAAGAGCAATTATGTATGTAATGTGGATAGTTCCAATAATAGTTCATCGACGGCTAACTTATAATAATAATTGATATGTATTAATATATTATACATAATATTTATTTTGAAAATATTATATTTAAACATGATTCGAAAACAGATGACTGTATCTACTGTACTATACTGATTCAAAACTGAGACAACAAACAAGGGTGTTTGGCAGTTGGTTGTCAAACTAATAAAAAATACAAAATTAAGAACTTCTAAAATAAAATAGTGCTCCTATTAAACCTACTGTGGTTTCTTATATGGCACATTTCTGTTACTGTCTCATAACTGATTACTAATGTTGTTTTACATTAAAACATGATATTTCGTTGGTGATATTGGTATTATAATTATAATTACTAAAAAAGAAATTGTGAACAAATGTTTACATACTGTCCCAAATTGTTATGGCAGGGATGTGCTTTCACACAGGAATTATATTTTTTTGTTCTTGTTCAAATTTTAATTCAAATAAACAAACGTTTACTTTATATGGTTATTGACATTGTGTAGTGTTTTCTAACAGCAATATGTAACTTTTGCTCGAAAATGCTTAGGGCGACGAAACTCTTCGAAACGAAGAAAATCTTCCATTTTCTTTGCCTTTTCAAAGTATACAACCAGGATACGAAGTGGTGGTAATAAATTGTTAAGAAATTTTTATTACAACATGTTTTTGCAAAGTTTTACTTTGAAAACGTCTACCATGTGTCGGTAATAAGCATGTTACAAATTATTATAAATGTTACATGATGTTATCTAATATCTCAAACTGCTGTGTGGAATACCTATAACTTAGTAAACGCTAATTCTGAAACTATAAGTTATAGTTTGTTTGGTATTTTAATGAATGAATATGGTAGGTATCCTTGGTTTCTATCGCATTCCGGGTACGGATCACCAGATTAGTCTGTGAATAAAATACGCATTTGACTCAGAAGCTACTTCTCAACTACCTACTTTTGACGGAAAGCACGAAGTCGATTGAGACTATGACATATCTAGACAGACAATAATAATAAAGTAAAAAAAGTTCTAAACATGTACTCCTTCATAACGTCCGAGGTCGAAATTGTATTTATATTTGTAAAAATTGTTTTTCTCCAGGTAAATTTTGCATTACCTCAATTTACCTAAGCACTAAAAACGAAACAATTTTGAAGTGTCTATGAACTTTGATAAATTGTGTTTTTGTACAATATTGAAATTATTGTTATTTATTGGTAATTAGTTATATATTACGCACATCATTTTCTCAATTAAAATTATGTTCTTCATTTAGTTAATTTTTTTATTTTCTATCTATAAAACGTGTCGCAAAAATAGAAAATACACAAATCAAAGCCAAAAATAATGTCAACCCTATGAACCCTAGTAAGCTATCATGCTCATGCACTACCTCATGTCATTCCATCTAAATTGGCATACAATATTTTAACGTAGTATGCTTACTGCCGCACTCAGAGACGTCAAATAACGTTAATGGGTACTTAACGTCAAAAAATGACAATTCAAAACTAGTCGCTATTCTTGCCGTGTCTAAGGCCTAGATTTGAATAAAAAAATTTGACATTAAATGCTCATTAAAGTTAATTGACGTCTCTGAGTGCGGCAGTAAGACATAATTATGTACCTACCTACTTTAGTAATGGTTCCTTCATTTGGTATTCTTGTTTGTTTCTCCAGGGACATTCCCGAGAAAAAGGATGGTTTAAGATAGGGTTGTACAAGATTAATTATTTTTCACCAACTAGGTCATCACCATGATGTCTAACCAGATGAATAGTAAAGAGGATGTACCTATATTAGAAATCCCAATCCTAAATAGAATTATTGGATAAGCAGGATAACCTAATTCTGTTCCTAACAATTGTTGAATGAAATTAATTATATTCCTTTTGCGATTATGTATTTTCAAATACAAATGAGATGAAGATCAAAGAATCGATAGATGGTTTGTGTGAAAGATGGAATGAACTCCCCTCGAGTTCATGCTGAGCTCACGTCTAATAGACGAGAGTGGAAGAAGAAGACATCTTGTGCCGACCCTACTTAGAGTATGACAAATACAAAAGTTTATTTGCGGAAAATATTTACATGCAGGACGATTTGACTGTCTCTCACAACGTAGTACCTACTCCATTGCCAAATGACCAACAATGTCATTAATTACAATGAATAATTGTTAGCAACAGAGTTATGGAAACAGGTTTATGATGATATCTTAGAATATAAGGTGATATCTAAACTAACTTTTATTCAGACGTTACTACTGAATAAGTACCTAGACGAACAAAATAGACTTTCATGCTGGTCTGGGATCGAAAAAATAACATACAATGTGTAAGCCCCGACTTACCCCAGGGGTGTCGCAAAAGGGGTCCCCCACTAAGAGAGATTGGCCGGTGTACACCAATATGCACTTATTTGGGCTACCCGAATGGTGGTGGGAAACCTCTAACAACAGCATACCCAAAGAGGGTTGGAGTCAGGCAGGCGGCCGGCTGTAAAACCTATTAACCTAAACCGTGTGTTGACGGCAGAATAGAATACAATTGACACAACCCCAAATCTCTTCCGTGGGTGTCGTACAAGACGACTAAGGATAAACGAGGAGGGCAGGAGCGTTCCTCTTATACCACCTAGCAATGTACCTACTTGCGACTACGACCTTTGCGTACCCCTTCGGAGATATAGGCGTGATTCATGTATGTATGTAGAACCTTGAGCAGTATAGATTGGGATGTGAAACGGACCATTCCGAGCATGATCCGTTCCGTCTCTTATATTTATTCATCACGATCTTCTTTCCGCTGTGATGGATGATATGAATCGCTTGATGACGTCTGACCTATATGAATGGATGAAGGAACACGACCTCTAACTTGTTTAATAGAGGTCAGTGAAGAGGAAACATACTGACTGCGGCGACCTCTAGAGATGACTTACTATGGTATAGAAACACTAAATAGGTTCAAAAATTCTGTAGCCAGAACTATCGATTTATGTCGGGTGTTTTAATGGGAACGAACAACGTAGAATAAACGAACAAGGGGGCCTACTCTGGAACTCCGAACGAACATCTATCCGTCTTTCTCACGCCACTGCGTGTTAAAATAAGAGCGACAAAGACGCAACGACTCGATCGAACGAAATAAACTTCCAGAGTAGTGCCTCTGGTCAGCCCCGCGTCATCCCATGGGTGTCGTAAAAGTCGATTAAAAAACCTAAGCCGGGGCTGTAAAACCTAAGCCAAAACCTTGAACAGTATGGATTGAAATATTGTCATTCCAATCAGTCTCTCCATTCATCGGTCCCTCCGTCTCTTTCCTATACATTTATTCGTTACTAGCACCTTTACGGTGTGATGAATGATATGAATCAAAAGGGAGTGGATGGCTTGATGACGTCTGACCGATATGAATGGAAAAGGAAACATACTGCGCCGATCCCAGATAGACTGGGAACAGGGTCAACACAGATGTCATAAAATGGTACCGAAAAGACATTGAATAATTAAGATAAACACTAACATTGATGAAATAATTACTGAAAACTTGGCTGTATGGTTAATACCCCGTTGATTTGCAAACCCGGAGAAGACATTAAAAAAATCGGCTTATCAGTTAGATAATGATTCATGAATAGGGTACATAAAGGTACCTAATATATGAAAATCTATTAGCCTAACCGGTTAGTTAACAGGTTTTAAATATGCAATGCATTTTTATGTGTTTAAAATGTAGAATTAATCAATTAAACAATATTGTTGGATACTTCTAGAATCACTGACCGTGTTTGACAATGACAGATTGATGAAAGTTGACAGCAGCCGTCATCAGTCAAAGTGAAATAAAAATTGAAAACATTCGTTCGACATCAAACTCTAAGGGCGGATGGCTGACTGAGATTTGAACTATACCGCTATTATGTAGAAATATTTTAATATCACAGATTCTTCTTCATTAGTCACGTAAATGCAGAATGTCGACGGTTCTTTTAGCTGTTGTTGCAGTGATACTATGCGTTCTTTTTCGATTACTTAACGTGAACAGTCAGCCTCAAAAACCTGTGATTTATGGAAGGGACAGAACATTTATCGAGAACATTTTGTTTGTATCACCTTCCCTAAATGAACCGTAAGTAAATCTACGTGATTTATCTGTCTGCTTTAATCATATTTGCATACAAAATATAAAAACGTTATACATAATTTTCATACTAACAATATATGCATTAAGGATGATGTCATAATGTATCGGTTAAAAAACTTAAGCAGTCCTTATCGACAATATAAGTTTTGTACGAGAATATGTAGGCATGTTGAGTAGAAACCGTAGTTATCAGCATAAATCAATTTCCAATGGAATTTAAAAGAACAACATTCTTTTCCTCCCTTATTATTTACTTATTTATTCTATTTCTATAATATTTATTATATGCATATAATAATACTGCCTAATTATCTAGGTATTTACCTTCTTTTCGAAACGTTATGTTTCTTAAAGCAGGTTAAACCGAATGAATAAGTACATAAATATTTATAATTTATAATCTTTATGATATCTATTAAGTATACACTGGAAAATCCTTCTATATCTTTAATAGTTTCTGTCATATATCTTTTAGAAAAAACTTAAAACTTTATATTTTATAGTATACAAAACAGGAGGGTTTAACCAATTTTTCAGATAGTCATTCCAGTATTTTGGAACAGAACAGAGAACAGATGTGAACCAAAATTGTTATAATTTATATGTTGAATTAGTAAATTATAACTCAATTTTTACCCAACTTGATTATCCCACAGAAACACACGGTTTTTCCTATCCTTCTTTGAAAGACTGCTATGGAATTGGGGTAAGGAAATGTGAAAATTCCCTATATGGTGAGGTGGAACCTTGACAACTTGAACAATATAGGTTTTCAATGCAAAATTATTCATTGGTTTTTTGGGTGATTATGAGATGGGAGGGCCACATCTTATATTGGTTGTCATGAGCTATACTCATACCCACCGCTACTTTTCCAAATTATTATTACACATAGGTAAAGTGTACATTGTAAGATAGGTAATTAATTTTATTAGTAAAGATCTCACTGACTGCTCTAAATCTAGACTCTCTAGAATAATGTTGCATCCACACTAGTGTTACTTTTATTTGAATACCATTTAAGAATAACAAAAACCAAGAGTTGGTAGTGATAAATTTTACATACATACATACATAAATCACGCTTATATCCCCGAAGGGGCCGGCAGAGGTGAACCAGCACCCACGCTTCGCCAATTATGTTAGGTCCCATGTAATAATAGGTGGCAAGCCTGTTGCCGATAAATTTTGATTTGCAGAAATATAAATTTCACTTGATATAATATTTATAATTTACGTTTGATAAAGTCAAGTCTTACCATCACTTATATTTGCAATCATTTTGTATTCACAAGCTCATTTCCTGCTATGTGGAAAATTATCTTAGTGACTTTCTGAAGAAATTTACTCCATAACCCTTCTCTGACTATTGCCTCATAACCATTTTACCTTTCTTATCAAAGTTCTTGACCAGTACAATCAGCTCTGTTTTTCTGTTTAAAAATAATATCCTCAATCCTTTCTAATCTGGTTACCGTCATGTCATAGTGCAGTTCTATTCAAGATTACTGATGATATCCACCATGTGGAGTGATTGAAATGATTGTAGTTATCTACATGATACCGGTATTTTTCAAGGTAGTGTTTTGTCGCCTTTGTTTTATGCAACCTTTATAAATTCTATTACGCAAGATCATCTTGCTAATGCTATCTTTTTAAGTCCAAGAATGGTGGACTCTGTTAGTTTGGGAATCTCTGTTTTACGCATTAGCCGCCGCAATCGATGTCATGCATAAACTTTGCCTTAGCAGTAAAAAGATATTGAATGAAATTTGTCTTTATCATCTGGTGATATCGTCGTCGCTCGTCGTAATTGTATAGTTTCGTTTGAAAATCGCCTAAGCGATAATGCTTCGTCCGTCACGTCAAGATACGACAAGGTATAGCGTCATCTCTTTTGCACATTTTCATACAAATTAAACAGGCAGGAGATCCCCTTCTGCGCGCATTGGGCGTTAACTTTTAATGGACTAGAAATGTTAGGGTGCATTTACATTATTTTACCCATTGAACTACTTTTTATAACTCAATGGTTTTACCAGAACATATCATTTGTTATATTATTTTAAGTAAGTAGATTCCGCTATGGCTTTTACACCTCTTTTACCGTTCTGTGGTTTTTACGAATACATTTATAGAGGCATTCGGAGTAATTTATTTATTTCGGGAACCCTACGGCGCTTATTAGTACCTGGTGAACATTGTAAGACGTTTGAACATATACATAAATCACCCCTATATCCTCGAAGGGGTAGACAGGGGTGAATTAACACCCACATTTCGCCAACTAAGTTAGGACCCATGTAATAGGTGGCAAGTGACGTACTGAAATTGCAGCATATTGCTAGATGCCATAAGAGGAACGCTGCTGCCCATTACTCATTGCTGTCGTAAGCCTTAGTCGGCACTTCAGACGACCCGAAACTGTCAAATTTCTTCAATCGATTGTCAACCTTAACTTGGTTATAATAGAGCAAAAAATCGATTGAGAAATTTTGCCATTTTGTGGTAGTCTGACACGCTGTTGACTGTACACGAGATTGGGGTGGTGACAATTGTGTTCTGCTCTGCCGTCACCACACGGATACCGTTTTTCGTCCCATCTATATCGTTTTAAAAAAAAATCGTTAATTTTCGTTAAACTAAATACAATGATTGTTTATTATTAAAAAAGGGTTTATTTATTTGGATTTTTCATTTCACTATAATGTATTATTTACACACATATTCAGGATCAATTGCATACTTTATGACTAAAGTGTGATCTATTATGACCGGAACATTGAGTGCTTAACCCTGATGACATCATCTATTTACCATTATTGAGTCACGATTCAGTCATACCTTGATTGTGGTGGCTAGAGCTCTGCAAAATTTGGCAGGTGGGTTTAATTTGCACAGTCAATAATTCGATGATTTTTAATACAAGTCAACAAATGGCTTATTGTAAATAAGCCATTTGTTGACTTAAATTATCTTTTTATTCTCTTCTTGTCCCTGCCCTGTTTTCAGTCTATCTAGGGTCGGCGCAGTATGTTTCCTCTTCCATTTATATCGGTCAGACGTCATCAAGCCATCCACTCCCTTTTGATTCATATCATCCATCACACCGTAAGGTGCTAGTGATAAATGAATGTATAGAAAAGAGACGGGAACGGAGAGAGTGATTGGAATGACAACAGTCCAATCCATACTGCTCAAGGTTTTGGCTTAGGTTTTACAGCCGGCCGCCTGCCTGTCACCAACCCTCTTTGGGTATGCTGTTGTTAGTGGTTTGCCCTCCACCATTCTGGTGCCCCAAGGTGCATAATGGTCTACACCGGGCAATCTCCCTTAGTCGACTTTTACGACACTCATGGCATGAGCCGAGGCTGGCCCATTCTACGTTATTTGTTCGCTCCTAGCCCACCGGGCCACCATAGAAGATCTGACATAAAATTATCTCTAATCTATGCTTATTATCTAAACACCAAGTAATCCTAGCTTAATTTTTTCGATTGTGATCTCGTTATTTAGACTTCTTATACTTTTTAGATACGGTCAAAGGCACTTCAGAATTCAGACTACCCATACCCTCAAATATCTTCAATCGACTGTCAACCTTAAATTTTGTGTAATAAAGCACTAAGTCAATTGATAATTGAAAAACACTTCGTGATAATAGCCTTGCGTGATGTTTGACTATACATTCATCCTTTATCTTTAACCAACATTTTACTATCGAATTTTTAGGAGTCCAACGATTAGTTGTCCGAATTACTTTTGCTCTACTGATTGTTTGTCCCATAAACGACGAGTCGACACGACAGAATTAACCAACAAACTTTTTTTTACAAATAACATATTACTACTAACTATCCAAATCAAAATTCAGCAATAAAGATTTTTTTACGATTTGGCAGTCTCTTACATTGCAATCGGTTTGCAACTGAAAGTCCAAAATCATAATAAATGCTGCCTCTATATAACTGATAAATTAAGTAAATCCATTTTTTTAATATCACTTGAAAGATAAGACAATATGTATAGAATAATGTAATAAGGCTAAGCTCTACATTTTTATTTCGAACCACTGCATAGTACTGCTATTACCGTTATTTGATTGCGGAGGGAAAATGATTGATATCGGTAATTTGCGGAAGCATGCGTACGGATGTTAAGAAAAGTTATGCGGCGATTACGTAGTAAATGATAAGTATTAAAAGTGTAACAATTCCTTATTTCATAATGATTGTCTGGAAAAATTTTGAAAACACGGCACGTAGATGAATGTTTTTTGATAATCAATCTAATAAGAAAAGTTTTGAAATTAATCTAGTAATGGATTATTGTTTCAAACTCAAAGTATATATAATACGTGAGCATTCATCAAATACAAATGGCGACACCCAAATAAGGATCGTGCAAATTAAAATCTTCAGGAGATAAAAAAAATAACTTTATAAGTTGAGTTTCAGTGCTCTATTATCGATCGCCCTTGTAAATGTATGCCTACAGTAAATCACTCTTACTACCGCACCTCAAAGACGTCAATTAACGTTAGCGAGTACTTAATACAAAAAAAACTGTCAATTCAAATCTAGTCGCTATTGTCGCTTGCCGGGTCTATGGTCTAGTTTTGATTGACATGTTTTTTTTTCTTAAGTATCCATTTAATTTAATTGACGTCTCTTAGTGCGGCGGTAAATGACTTTTCGTTGATTGAATGACGCCCTGCTATGAAATTTATTTCTACATTGCGAGGGTATCCGATAGCTTATAACGTGAAGTGTAAAGGTTAGAAGAATTTCGGCAAGTTAATTTGTGTCTTGGTTGGCCTAGCGGTCAGGCACCTGCCCGGATAGCAGTGGACGCGGGTTCGATTCCCGCATCAAGACCATAATTTTTCTAAATTCTTTTTCTAACCACCAAAATCTTTGTACTAATTTTTCTAACATTTTTAAAAATGTTAAAATTAAAATCGAATACCCTATTATTTGTTTTTACTTTCTACTGTTGCAGATACATCCCGACCCGCCTATGGGGCTTCAGCGGACACGTCCAGACCATCCTGCATAGTTTAATAGGCCGCGTCCGGTGCCCCTGGCCTATCGGCGGAAGGATCTCTCTGGTTCTTCCCGACAAATCCACTCTCACATACGACTTGTACGAACCTGTGGGATCAGAACATGAAGGTAAGATTATGTTTTTTTTTAAGTAATAGATTTTCCATTGCACAGTCATCAGCACGTATGTTACACTAACTGCCGCACTCAGAGACGTCAAATAACGTTAATGAGTACATAACGTCAAAAAATGACAATTCAAAACTAGTCGCTATTCGTGCCGGGTCTATGGTCTGGTCTAGATTTGAATAAAAATTTTTGACATTAAATACTCATTAAAGTTAATTGACGTCTCTGAGTGCGGCAGTAAGAATGTTAAACATTGATTATTTTTTTACTATAACGTTAAATGTGTAAATTTTAAATTCGTAATCAGTCCAGATTCCTGTGGGATAATTAATAAGTAGCGTCATTGGTAAATAAGTTTTACACAGTTTCCATTGTTAACTTTGCCTGCTTAGATAGAATCATCATTATCGCCCTGTCCTTTTCTTCTGTCACTCGTCATCTCCAAATCCATAGGTACCCATCACCTTCATATTGTACCTACCTCAGATTATCCATCCGTTTTTTCCGGGGTCGTCGAGATCCATCGACATTCAATGCACATAACTTTTTTAGTTTCATCATTCATGGCTACTCGTCTCACAAGTTCATACCAATCTAAACTGGCATCAGTTTCACACTCTTTATTACGTACTTATTCCTTATCTTATCCATTTTTGTCACTTTCTTTCTCATCACTGTTGCATGCAGTTTTCTTTCGTCCGTTTTTATCGTAGCCTAATTTTCCGATCCATACATGATGTCATGTGTACATGTCATATCTATAGGTACTAATATAATAAAGCTGAAGAGTTTGTTTGTTTGTATGGTTGGTTGAACGCGCTAATCTCAGGATCCTCAAGAACTAGAGGAGTCTCACAATGAAAAAATATTTTTGTGTTGGGTAGCCTGTTTATCGAGGAAGGCTATAAGGCTAGCCGACATTAACGCGAGCGAAGCCGCGGGCGACCACTAGTAGATAGAACATAAGGCCTTCATATAGTTAGAATGTAAGGAGAAATTTATTTTCATACACACTACACTTCCGTCCCACAGGAGGGTGGTAAGGAGGCTGAGACTGCGGGTATATGATTTTCGCATAGTTAGTATGTACCTGCAATGCAGCCGGCTTCGTATTAATTAGTAAACATATTTTTGTCTAGATGACGTCACCGTGGCCATCTGTCCAGGAATAGGCAACACGTCGGAAAGTGTGTACATACGCACATACGTGCACTACTCCCAATCGCACGGGTACAGGTGCGCCGTACTCAACCACATAGGGGCGCTCAACAGCGTACCGGTCACCGGCTCGCGGATATTCTCGTATGGTGAGTCACAACAACTCGACTTTTTGTCGGCCTGTCGGTCGTACGTAGCTATATTATCAGCGCTAAGGCTGCGTTTCCATAGAGGCGGAGCTTCGCGGAGCTGAGCTGAGACTTACAAAAAATTACCAATAAAATTGCGGAGCGGAGATGAGAAGTGTGATTTGAATATAATTGGTAAATGTTTGTAAGTCTCAGCTCAGCTCCGCGCAGCTTCGCTTCTATGGAAACGCAGCCTAAGTTAGAATGTACAGTCAGCACAGCCCCCGTAACACGAGACGTGGACAAAGTCTCCTCGGGGGAAAAGAAAATATTTTCCTCTCGCTCTAACTCACACTCAATCGCGAGACAAAACACTGTCAAGTGGTGGAGAGAGATTTTGTTCACGTCCTGTGCTAATAGGCCTAGAGCTTGGAATAGATTGCCTAGCTGTTTTGATATCTACGTCGATCACATTATTTTTGAAAAAAATTAAGTAGAGTATTTGATGGATAAAGCTGCTCTCTGTAATCAAAACTTGAATTTTTGATAATAACACTGTAAAGAAACGATCTTTACTTGCTGTAGATATTGTCTTTTACATCACTGACTCTACCTCAATTGAAATTTTATAATAAGAAATACCTCTACCGAGTTTTGAAGTTGGTGTACTGGTCGGGTGGTTTGTTATTTACTACTAACAAAATATTACAATCGTGTATCAATGCTAAATGAAAGAGTTACTAGAATTTATGTCATCATCATCATTCAGCCGAGAGACGCCCACTGTTGGGCATAGGCCTCCCCCAAGGATCTCCAAACCGGTCGGTCCTGCGCTGACCGCATCCAACGGCTTCCCGCGACCTTCACCAGATCGTCGGTCCACCTTGTGGGGGGCCTTCCAACGCTGCGTCTCCCGGTGCGTGGCCGCCATTCGAGGACCTTTCCGCCCCAACGGCCGTCAGTCCTCCTCGCAATGTGCCCTGCCCACTGCCACGTAAGGTCCGCAAGTCTTCGGGCTATGTCGGTGACCTTAGTTCTCCTGCGGATCTCATCATTTCTGATATGGTCACGCAGGGAGACACCGAGCATAGCCCTCTCCATTGCCCTTTGAGTGACTTTGAGTCTTCTTATAAGGCCCATTGTAAGCGGCCATTTGCCGAATTTATGTAATATAGTATTATTATTAATATTATCTTTAAAATTCAAGTGATATGGAATCAATCTTTAGACCTACATGTGTCTACTAGAATGCCGCAGGAGTAGTTATTTTCAATGACTCATGAGAATATAACAGGTGCATAATTAATTGACCTTCAGAACATCGATTAAATTGCAGTGAAACTATCGGAAATGTGATATTCTTTCCACTTCTGATTGTGATTACACGATAATCATTACGTTATTTAATTAATTACCTATTACACTACATTCGACATCTAAAAAATCCTTTCGACGAGCGAGCTCCTTCCGAGAAGTGTATTAACTTAACACTCACGTTTTGACATTTTGAACTCAACCAGTGTAAAGCCCACAGCCGAATCGAGCCGAGTCGAGTCGAGTCGCATTTATTCCTTCCCCTCTGACAAGTGACCAATCTATTCGAACAATTAGATCGAAACAATATAATGTATGAAGCTGACGTATAGAGAAAACTACATGGCGACTGTCGTGTCATGTAAGAGTTGTTGTCAAATATTGACATTTCTATTCTAATAGTTTGAATAGATTGGCCACTTGACTAGGACCCCTCGTGTGTCCATCCCAGAGGAATCGAATCATTCATTTATACATACAACTCTGCGTCAAAGTAGGTCGTTTTATTATGCGCGATGGACACCTGAAATGTTTTTTTTTAATATATAAATAGTTTTTGATGAAGATGAGAACAATAAGGGAAAACAGACTGGATACCTACACGTAATTAATACGAAAAGAAATAACTATAATGACTTTCATCATTTATAAGATGAAAGTCATCATAGTTTTTTTGTTATTTTTTAAAAATTCTTTATTTAAGCCATACACCTTATTGGTTAAGCCGGCTACGGTTATCATAGTTCTAATGACTAAAAGTTCTCACTCAAACAAAATACACTTAATAATTAGATATTGGTAAATAATTGATTAAAGATTGATTAATTGCGGTTATAGGTTGAGAAAATACCTAATAATGTTTACTAGGTCTACAAATCCTGTAATAAGCAAAACATTTTAGACGAACATTGACCACATTGTAAAGATATCCAATGATTATATTATATGATTACATCTACTTAAAGGTACTTATGCCGTTTAGATAACATATTTTTACGGGTAACAAATAAACTACTAATGCAATAGACACACATTACATTAGATTTAGGGCCTGTTTCACAATCGACAAGCAAGTTCCAAGTAGCTTACTTCGCAGATCATTTGACAGTTGTAATATAAAATATATGTCAATTGAACTACCAAGTAAGCTACTTCGAACTTACTTGTCGATTGTGAAACAGACCCTAAACATTTGTATTTGTAATCGTTGAATTAATATCGTTTAATTTGAACACTTGTAAAATCTTAGTTGTTGTAACAGTTATTGATTCCACATTAGCAATCGATAGTACAATATCAATATATTATATCAATAGTAGTTAGTAGTGGTTGATTGATTGTACAATCAATCAGCAAAATGAAAGTATAAAATTATTTGTATCCTTTCATGGTTGATTGTAAAGGAAATAAATTGTTGTTTCAATAGTAATTGGTATATTACCTAATACACACATACTCACACCCTTTAGAGGAAAAACAAAAATATCCAAAAAAAGAAATATGTAAGTAACTCAAAAATAATTTTAATTCCAGTAAACTGTCATGTTGGTCAATCCGATTTGGCATAGATTGGAATTTTATGAAGCTATTATTTGCGAACGCATCGAAGCTACTTAATAATCGGTTACTTAATGTCCGTATATACATATTGTACCTATACAGTCTAGTTTTCCTGCAATGTCTACCGAATCGAGTTCCATTACTACACCACACAATACGTGTAATAGTCACTGTAGTAGGTAGTAACTATAATGAATTCACGCGTATGTGAAGTTTTTATTTGTAGGTACCTACTTGCCCACTACTAATTACAATTAAATTACCATTGCCTACACACATGGCACTATAAATTCACTTAAAATGTTACTATTATAAAGAAAAGGTGCCTAAGACAATTTTCGCAATATTATTGTCTTTGTTATCATCCTTATCATTGTCTTATAAATTTTTCAACTATTTAATAATACCTATTCAAGTAAAAATCAAATTAACACTTACCCCCCTTATTATGAAACATGGACTAAAGTTAGTTAGTTTAAAACAGATGATGTCACTTTGATTTCCCGAATGAAAGACAGAGTTAGCATCAATTTACAGCCGCTCCCCACATTCAATATAATCACCTGCAGATTAACTCCATCCGTAACTCTTAACTCGACGTTATCGCATATCTAGAACTAAAGAATCTATACGAAAGTCGGAGCAAATCACTAACATACATTTACGTATAGGTATTGTTTGTTATTTGAACATTATATAGGTAAATAACAAGAAAAATTAAGGAAAATTATTTAAATAAAACACTTATGTTAGGCTACCTATAATGCATAATATTATTATACTTCTTACTTATAACACCAAAAGAGGGTTGGTGTTAGGCAAGCGGCCGGCTGTAAAACCGAACGAATCCTTAAGCAGTATAGTTTGGAATGTTATCGTCCCAATCACTCTTTCCGTGCTTTTGCCTCTCAACATGGTCCTTTCCATCACATTTCTATACGTACTACCTATTACTCACTAGCTTCCTTCTAGTATGATAGATGATATAAATAAATTAGGCTTAGGCAGCCTGAGATGACATCTGACCTCTATAAATTAAGAAACATACTGCGCCGACTCCAGATAACCTGGGTTATTCTCAGGTTATCTGGGATCGACGAGTATGTTTGCTCTTCCTTCATATCGGTCAGATGTGATCAGTTATAAATTTCCCTGAATAAAAGTTTGTTTGATAAAGGCATCCACTCCACTCCCTTTCAGATCCCAGATAATATGGGAATAAGACAGGAAAATGATTGTCTTATGTTAGGCTTATACGGCCACAAATACACTACATACCATATAGATCGGCTTGATTCATAAATTCATCATTCATTTATCTTAATGGAACGTAATCTCTATGGATCTCTCATGAATTAGTACAAATAATATGAGAGTCAGATATAAAACGATAATTTTCAACAGATCTCCAATTATTTGTGTTTTTCAGGTCATACAGACGATTTTAACTACATGATAGAGAACCTGTTAGAGAGATACCCCAGCACGAAGATTATACTAGTTGGCTTCAGTCTCGGCGGCAACTTGGTCACAAAATACCTTGGCGAGGACAGAAAAAGACCAACCAACATAATAGGAGGGATTTCTATATGCCAAGGATATAATGCTATCGAGTAAGTAGTTCTTCTCTGTATTCAGAATGTATTTTCTCATAAAATTATTCTCTAATAACCTCCTTATAGTAACAAAATCAGTTTCTAAACATTGTTTTAACTAAATCACTGATATTTCTTTTTATATCACAGTGTAAACACAGTTTGACAAAAAGAGACAGATCAGTGATTTAGTTCAAAACTTTGTTAAGAAACTGATTTTGTTATTGTTATTATGAATAAGAGGATATGGAGATTAGGACATTGCCCGGTGTAGACCAAAAAGCACTTTGGGGCACCCAACAGCATAACCAAAGAGGGTTGATTTCAGGCTGGGCAGGCGGCCGGCTGTAAACCCTAAGCTAAAAACTAAAGCAGTATGGATTGGAATGCCTGTGTCCCAGCAGTGAGAATTTTAATTGACTGGAGATGTGATGATGATTTAAGTTAAAACTATGTTAGGTCCGAAGCTCCCGAATGTAGTTCTTATGAAGTTCTTATGAATAAGATGGTAAAACTAGCAAATTACCTGTTATGCACACTCTTCGAGTTAAAATCATAATAATGTTTCTTAAAATTTTCTGAAAGATGTAATATCTCTTGCAGCACCATGGTGTACTTGCTACAATGGCAGAACTTCCGCCGTTTCTATTTGTACATAATGACCGACAACTACCGTAATATCATCACGAGGCACAAGAGGATGCTTTTGAACCACGAGATGAAAAACCGGCATTCCTTGGATGAAAATATGATCGTGTCCGCCGGCACGCTGCCCGATTTGGACGAAGCATATTCAAGGTAATATATAAATTTTACGTTCTTGGAGCCTACCTATCTTTAATGCCGTCTTTTGCTGCTAGATCTTATACAATAATTTGCAGAATCTTCTTCGTCTATCATTACATTGTCCAACGCTATGCTATGATTACCAGAGCGATTTTCAACACCTCCAACATAATCACGCCTATTTTTCGCCGATGCTGTAGGCCAACACCCACGCCCCGCCAATCATGTTAGGTCCCAGGTGGCGGGCCTATTGCCATCTAGCGGGCACGGAAATCGCAGTATATGGCTTGGTAAGGAGGAACGCTGCTGCCCATTACTCACTTGGTGATATAAGAAAAAATCTGCTGACCATTACTCGTTTATTGTTAGTCGCCTTGTACGACACTCTCCGAGTAGATTGGGGGTGGTGACAATTGTGTTCTGCTCTGCCGTCACCACACTCCGCTTTATTACTTATTATACTAATTTCAATATGACTTCAATTGACTGTTGTCTTTACAGAAAAGTTCATGGCTTTGAATCCGTGGCTGACTTATATAAATGGAGTTCATCAGCGTTTTATTTGAGTGAAATAAAGACCCCAATGATATTCGTTAACGCCAAAGATGACCCCATTGTCCCGGAACCATTGCTACCTCTCATACGGGAAAACGTCAGTAAGTATAACTTTTGTTTCTACACAGTGTGTTACTGGGGAAGTCAAATCGGAACATATGTTTTTTTATGATCAAAAAGATGTTTTACGTGATAAATGATTATTAACAAATATAAAGTTGTATAAATAAAAAAAAACAACTTTAATGATGCAGGCTGAAGAAAATTATCAAATAATTCTTCTAGACCAATAAACACCTCGAGGCCCGAATGCTGAAGTGTCAACTACCAACAACAGCATACCAAAAGGGGGTTGGTATCAGGCAGGGCAGGCGGACTCTTTCGATTTTTGACTTACGATTTCGAAACTTACGAAGGCTGGCTATTGAGGAATACGCAAGTTCTTATTCTTTAAATTAGTTGGAAATAAAAAAATTGCGTCGAAAACCATTTTTTGTCGAGACTGTTATTGTCAACCAACAACAAGGTCACGGAAATCGTTAACCAAACAAAGCAAAAAGGTTCATCAGTAATCATCAGCATTAACGTTATTTTATTACGTTAATATAATAAATTTGTGGGTTTGTTTGTAATGTTACAATTTCCCAAAAATGTTAATAAAATCCCGGTCGTTTTCTCTATACGATTACATTATGAATCCTACAAAGTTTCGTGCTGGGGGCACAGAAGTATGTATGTATAAAATGCAAATAAAATTCTATTCCAACAATTATTCCTACAGCAAAATAAAACGACGATCTGCTTGCTTTGCTCGTTCGGTATCGAATGATTATTGAACGTTGATGCAGAAAAATCAAGGTAATTACGCTGTCCGCCGGCCGGGGTCACTGGGTCAATGTCAATCAGTAAAACCCACGTTCAGAGACATTCCTTAGTTTTTACAGTAATTGAATTACAAAACAAACATTTATTTTGTTAGCGTCTCACTTACTTACGAAGAATATTGCGGTTAGAAAAAAATACTATATTCTTCGTAAGTTCCTAAAATTATTAATCTTGCGGGAACCGAACCCGCGTCCTCTGCGATCCGGATAGATGCCTGTGCCACTCGGCTTTTTTCGAACTTTTTCTAATCACAATATTCTTTGTACAGTCAACGGCACTTCAGACTACCCAAAACTGTCAAATTTCTTCAATCGATTGTCAACCTTAACTTGGTAATAATAGAGCACAAAATCGATTGAGAAATTTTGCCATTTTGTGGTAGTGTGACGTGCTGTTGACTGTACTATTTTTCTAACATTTTTATAATGTTCAAATTAAAATGGTCACTTCCTTACGGTCAAACACGGGTCGGTCTTATGTAATAGTTATCTCTATTCGTTCGAATAAATTGGCCACTTGTCTTGTTTGTACAAAATTAGGTCGGTATTTTACTCTAACTCATTTTGGCTACATTTCGGATTAGGTCGTATTGCGAAATGTCAATTTTTGACAGCTTCTCTTACATTTAACATTATGGTCGCCATGTTGTTTTCTCTGACTGTCAGAGACGTCAAATAACTTTACTAGAGAGCGGGCCAGATAAGTCCGCGCACGAGGGGTAGCGCTTCTCGCTAATATTGACACTCCTAGACAAACAAAATAGGAGGCGAAATTTTAGTTCCAATTTTGACCACGCGCGGACTTATCTGGCCCGCAGTCTTATGTACAATGTCAACATTTGTCATTTAAATTAAGACCATAGGCCGGCCAAGATTGGCGACTGGTTTTTAATTGTCAATTTTTTTTGTATTAAGTACTCATTAACGTTAATGAGTGCAGCAGTAATACGTCAGTTTCATACTTTTGTATTCTATTCGTTAGAATAGATTGGCCACTTGTCTCATTGTCTCGAGGAGCTGTTGTTCGAATTTCATCCGTATATTTATACCAACAAGAGACTTGTGCTAAGAGAAACTTCAAATTCGAAGTTCGGGACATCTACATTCGGGAGTTTCGTCTAATTATAAATTTTGCATTAATTTTATTTCAGGTTCCCGAGACAAGGCCATGTATTTGGAACTGGCACACGGCGGCCACCTAGGCTTCTACGAAGGCGGCCTTATATTCGCCAACCCAGTGAACTGGCTGGACCGGGCTCTGGTAGGTTTGGCAGGTGGTCTTCTAATGGCTCACAATAAGTGTTCAGAGAAAGGCGCCTCTGCATCCATGGACGATATGATCTCAAACGAAGAGCCCGACCTACTAATGTCATCGACCATAGTTTACAAAGATCCTTTTGATAAATCTCAAACGGCATAGTTTGGAAGACACAGTTATGTGATACGTGATTTTTAATGCTTCAAGTGGTTATTTTTTGCTCTTCGTAAATTTTAGTTTTCGCATCAGAAAGTGATATAGAACGCGTTTTGATCCAAATACGTGATCAAATCAATTGTTTGTACTTACCAAAGTTTAAAAATATTGTATATTAATTTGTTTTAAGCAGTCGACCGACTGAAGTATGAGAATATATTTGATGGCAGAATACATTATAAAAACAGATTTTAATATATTATATATCTCATCATATCTCCGCACAAAAACCTGATATTATTTTTACACTATTTTTTCAATAATTGTGATATTAACTGAACACTTGCATTTATTTATAATTTGCCAGTATTTTGGGGGATCAAAGTGTCTATATGTGACATATCTTATTGCTTGTTAAGCACAAAAACTACACTCAAAAACACTAAGAAGCATTTGTGTGTTTTAAATAGGTATATGAAATTAAAACTGACTTTTGCAATGAAGCTATTTTGAGTTGTCTTTTTCTGTTTAAGAAGCATTGTGCTTGGATGCATGAGATAAATGTATGTATTTGTCCGTTAAACAGTTTCCATTGTGATAGTAAATTGAATTTGTAGACGTTTGGTAGGATTTTACAAACTGCAATAGAAGTGATTTGGTATGAATATATACTCAAGTATATATTCATACCAAATCACTTCTATTGTGTATAATGAATATATACTTGAGAGAGAGTGAGAGAGAGAGAGAGAGAGAGAGTAACAGCACTTTAAAGGCATTTTATTTTGCTTGCTTAATTACTCTGTTTCTGTCAACATCCCCTTCTACCCCTTCAGGGTTTAATTTATATATACATTACTGTTTTAAAGTTCTGTCTATGTAGCTGGGTGTTTGTGTATGATCTGGTAAATTAAAATATCTATCCTTAATATATTATAAATACTATCTTATGCTTTAAATAAGTCTGTGAAATTTTAAGAAAATTCCATTGAACTGTGTTATTTATTATTCAGAATTATTAATCTTTAGTTTCTTTTATTGTCTGTATTAAAAGGTGTCCGCGCGTGATTGGAGCCTTGAGATGTATGTGCATAACTTATTGAGATTACTGTTTAGCTTATAAACTCTTGAATAACTGCCGCTGGAAACCAACTATATTGCTAGTCTCGGTATATTTGTTATTTATACAAGTTTTGAATGGCGTTCCACGCTTTTTGTTTATATAAGTGCATGCTTATATATACACATTACTGAAATTAAATAGCGCCTCGAGTTTTTCCGTGGTCGGTAGACACGCTTCTGTTTATTAGACCTATATTCTCCATCCATAGGAAAGGCCTGTGACCTAGCAATGGGGACATTTAAAAGGCTGATGAAGATTTCAATAGGCAACTAGCACAAAATACGTTAGTTATTTGTGTACACCAGGCCTTACTTTTGTATGTTAATTTCAATAATGTATGCGGAGAGTGTCATTTATTAGGATTTATTCGTTGTAGGATTTTAATGCAGCTGCTTACTTGAAATTACTTGTTAATTATATAAGGAAATCGTTTCACGGTTAATTTGCCATATAATAAATCAGTGATGAAATTATTTCTTTGTAGGTATCATTGAATGCGCCTCTTGAATATTTATAACACTCTTTGTGGCAAAAGAATACCTTACAAGTTGTTAGCACAAAATTCAATTGTCTCATTCCCTAGTTCGCATCTTCACGCAAATCACCCTTCATAATATAAATATTGTGCTACCTAGGTATTAGTATTGAATTATAGGGTTGTATAAAAAATAACAAAAATAGTTGTTCATGTGCTGTGTACTTAGGATGCGATCATAGAATAAGTAATACGGTGCATACCTGTGTATTGTCGACTAGTGCTGTAAATACTCGAACTACCTTTTTGCAAACCGATTTTGGGATTTATTGATTTGATTCGTATTCGCTGGGCGTCGAAGGGGTAATTAATTTAAAAGCTCAAATATCGGTAACGAGTATAAAATCAAGGTGACCGAAATGATGCTTATACTGGGTATTACAGAGAGGTGTAGTCATATTTAAAGGGGTTATTCAGGCCATCAAACTGAACAACTTTTGCTGAGCCCGGGACCAAAACCGAAATCTCAGAAAAAAAATCACTTCCCTATACTAAACCGAGAACCAGCTGATATCAGTTTGTATGGGGGAGTGTTTATTTTTTCAGAGATATCGATTTTGGTCCTTTGGGGAAGGTGGTTCAGTTTGATGGCCTGAATAACCCCTTTAAATATGACTACACCTCTCTGTTACACCTTGTAAACGTACCAAATTAATTTCATATTTGATGTATAAATGTAATTAAGGTCAATGAATGAGATTAAAAAACAGACTTTAAGCACAGTCATGAAAGATGATTTTTTCCACTCAGGTGTGTTTCACGAATTGTTTGATTCGTTTCTTTGCAAATAATAATATTTAGGGGCAAATAAAAATTGGGAGGCCTTTGCTTTGGTGTGCCTTGGAAGGTGAGATTGTTTATTTGTCGTCACTATTAAAATAAAGTTTGCAATTACAATACAAACGATACGATATATTTATTATACATTTATATGAAAATATATTTACAGTTATTTATATGGTGAAGAAATCCTTGTCTGATAATGTTGCATTATTTATTGTAATTATTGTGTAAGTTTATGTAAAGTATGTAATAAATAGTCATGTAGTTTATAAACAGTCCAAGCAAATTATGGCAATTTACAGTCAACAGCTCGTCGATAAATAAAATTTGAACTTAAATGAATTCGATTTTTTTTATATAATAGGCCTGAAAATTTTATCACGTCAGCGTTAAGTGCAAAGTTTATTTAATTTTTCGTGCTGCTGAATGTACATTCAACTGACACAGCTGGTGATCATAGACTGTAAATATTTTATTTTTTATTAAATTATGATTTCCCAGTCTTGGGTAACCAGATTTGTGATGTTTATCTGTTTGCTTGGCAGTGCTAAAGTTCTCATAAAAGTTAGGGCAAACTAGTTTTGCAGAACTTTTATGACTATTCAGTGTTAATATTATGTATTTATGTTGAGTGATTTTTACAAAGTACAAATTTATTGAACTACTTATTCAGACTTGAATAGTCAATTTACCATTGTGCTTCTAGAATCTGTACGATGCTTGCAATATTTCGTTGATACTAGTGAACAATTGGCATCTCATAGCTAATTACAAATATATAGAAATAATGTATTAACAGGTTCTGCGAAATATATGTTTTTGTAAAATTTAATAAATGAGAAACGAATCTTTGATTGTGGTTTTTATTTATTACCTAAAATATCCCCCGTGCGTGTACAAATCAATCCATCCAAATCCCAGTGTTTTTCAACGTATGGGTCGCGACCGCCAGTAGCAAAGCAATCCCCTTGTTGATGTAAGGGGGATCGCAGGGGGTCATGAAGCTCGGTTAAATAATAAATATACGAATACAAAGCAAACGGCTTGCTAGGGATATACTTGACATGCAGTCTCGTACTATTATATGTACTATTGCGGACTCGGAAGATAGATTAGGCTTTAGGGCGGAAATCGCTTGCAGCGCATGTATAAAATCGTGCGTACGAGTGAGACGAAGCCCCCTGAATTCTGCACTTTATTTTAGGCAGTTAAGAGACTAAGGGCCTGTTTCACAATCGACAAGTAAGTTCGTAGTAGCTTACTTTGCAGTTCAATTGACATATATTTCATATCACAACTGTCAAATGATCTGCGAAGTTAGCTACTAAGAACTTTCTTGTCGATTGTGAAACAGGCCCTAATTTGAAGAACATCGTATTGGGTAAGTAAAATTACTACAGGATCACTGCAGAGTCCCTTCAGAGTAGTACATACATACATACATAAATCACGCCTATATCCCCAAGCTGCTGGCCATTCCTCATCACTGATTTATCCTTAGTCACCTTGTACGCCCTCACCCACGGCAGAGATTTGGGGTGGTGACAATTGTATTCTACTCTGACGTCACCACGCGGCTTCAGTCAGAGTAAATTTTACACAGCTAAGCAATCTTTTCGTAAACTGATCAAGCGTCGGAGTCCACGATAGTACCTACTTACTTACCCCAAACTCGCAGTCGTCTTCATTCGTGCTCATGGAAACTGATCTACTTAGTATAAGTCAGTGCAATTATTTCATGCCTAACATCTGAAAATCTGAGTCTACGATTCGGATGGGATTCAAATTAAGTTTTTGGCGATGGTTAAACCTTTAGTTGTTCTTATCATTAATCATCTGGCCAACCTCTGCTTCAGAACACTATATTTATTTCCCACATTGCATAAAAAATCTATTGTAACGCCTGTCCATAAAGGCGGGACAAAACAGATGTTAATAATTATAAACCTATCTGAGTTCTGCCTGTTACCTATCTCAAAAATAATTGAAAGGCTGAATTAACACACATCCTATTAGCTACTTCGAAAAATTTAGCTGTATCACAATTTGGATTCCGCATTTCCGAAAGGCAAATACACAGAAGAATCAATAATAGCTTTGTCATCATTAGTCACTGAATATTTGAACCATGGCAAGAAGTACTTAGCAGTATTCTTAGGCTGACCTTAACAGGCGATTATTATTTAATGGTCAGATTTTGACATTTTATCGTATAGAAGAACTGTCAAAAACTAACGATTATCTTATAATCAATTGTTTTACGTTTTGGTGACTTCCAACCTATAAAAAGCCTTCGATACTGTATCTGTCCCGGTAATTATGAAAAAAATATAAAATATCGGAATACGTGGCCACTAAAGGTTTTAACAGATTTTCTGCAAGATCGGTCATGAAGGGTAAAACTTAACGGATACATAAGTGATGACATTAGTATTGCCTACGGAGTTCCCCAAGGTAGTGTGCTGGGCCCTACATTATTTTTAATTAAAGCAGTAGCAATCAGTTTATTACATAATATCCCCGCTTGTCCTGCTGATGGGCACGAGTTACATAAAAATACCTATACCTAAATGGTTAAATAAATAATACAGCAAGTTTAAGTTTTATCCCATTCATGTTGAAATTATTCATTACAAAAAGACTGATAAATAAGTATTTATTCTAAGTCATAATTACTCATATAATATAAAATTTTAAGAGACGGGTGAATTTACGATTTCTTAAAATCTAAATGTTACATCTATTACTAACTATCTTAAAATATTTTGTAAATGGAATATTTGTAATTTCATAAAAACGCATAAGTTATTAGTGTGTTTAGATGTAGTTTTAGTAACAATAATACAAAATTAAATTTGAGCAATACAGATGAGATCAAAATCGAATCTTAATAATTAACAGAAATCGAGGAGGCTTAGTTATTTTACACATTTGTCAATTTTAATGGTTTAGACATCCATAATATAAGAATCTACTAACATGTCTTATTGTGTCAGTTAAAATTTAGTTAATTTTATGACTGTTTATGAAGATGACTTTTTATTTATTTATATACGGATAGTGGATCAGACAATAAAATTGTTATTATGCTTTCACCTCTAGACCTTTTCAATCCGTCTAAGTATTAAGTGATTTTATCGAAATCTTTTGCAAAGTAATCGAATTGATAATAGCATGTTGATTAATAAGATATTTAACTTAAGTGTATGAAAATGAAGTAGAAAAGTTATACATTTAAACCATAATTCGCTATCAGATCAATATTCCAAATACAAATATATCACAACATTTTCCTTAAAATAATCTTTCTTTACACATACATCTTATAGTAATAAACATCGATAGTTAAGTATTTTAGATACATTTATTAATTTACAAAATAAAATCCATTTATGCCAGATCTATACAAACAAAATCATTACTTCTCAATAAGATCAATAATACATTATTAATTACTAAATTATAAAAATAGCATGGACACTAATATATGGCCACTGGGAGAGAGTATTGTAGTAAATTAGTAATCAGCTGGTTTGTGGAACTATAAGAATACTTAAGAGATTTCAAACAGAAATATTAATCAATTCTTTCATATTTAACTCATAATAGTAGGTATGTATTTATTAACATTCTTTTTCTTACTGAACAATAGTCGTATCTCCTAACTAGTTGCTCAGAACTCATATTTTACAGTCTTTTTTACATCATCGGTTTTAATCTGAGTATTTTCATAATAAATTAAAGCTTTTTACAAAATAGTATGATATAAATAAATTATGTAAATGCAATTAAATCGTAACATATAGTATCATATAGTCAGCATATAGATGTAGGATCTCCTTCCATAGTGCATGCTATATTATCTAATTTATGAGCTAAGTGCATTTTGTTTTCTAGACCTAATATAATTTGTTCTCTATACTTACTGACATAAATGTACAACTCTTTTAAGGCAGATAGAGTGTCGAACTCATTTAACTGTTCTACAGAGAGTTGTTGCATAGATGTACTTAGCTCTTGATCTGTAACTTGAGGTAATTGCGAGACTGCTTGGTAAAACTGTATTACCATTTCTCTGTACGTAGGCAAGTCTTTCGCAAACAATAACTTATTGGATGGCGAATCTTTACAAAGTCGATGTTCTGTCAACGAACAAGCATCCATAAATGTTTGGGCAATAACTGACAGAGAGGAATCAACAGTTGATGTCTTGTTAATATCAAATATGAAGTCAGGATTTTTTATGAGATTCACCCAAAATCTTAATGGTAAACTATTTGATTTCCAAGCATGGACAACTTCAGGATTTAATATACCATGTGCTCTTGCAGCATCATCAAATAAGTCAAATAACCATTTAACAGCTGGTGGGAGCACTTCATTTACAGTAAGTATGGTGCTAAAGAAATCATCAACAAATTTATGCACTGTACCTTTTGTAGATAAGAGCCTAGTTAGAAATATTTCGGGAATGGCTTTGTGGCTATGTTCTGAAGACTTATTAACAATGTGTTGATATTCAATAGGTTTTACTAAATGATAATAATGCACATTCTGATCAGTGATATCACTGTTATATACTCTTATGTGTGAATTAGAACAATAAATACCAGTGCAATTCTTACATGGTATTTTGTATGCTGTATTAAAGCTATCGTTTTGACGTGATATTAATGACATTACTGCTGATTCTTTAACACCGTAATGGGCCAATGTGTTAAGTTTTCGCCATCCATTTAATGTCTTTGTTGTCAGATCTTCATCTTGAAGCGTCACATGTCCCCCTCTACCATGACGCCATTCAAGATCGACTTCGTGGACGGAAGGTCGTAAAGAAAAGGGAGTGTTCTTAAAAAGTGAATCTAGGATTTTAGACTTTACTTGTGATATGCTGTCACAGTCTAAAACTTTACATTGAACTTTGTCATCAAAATCATCTTGTATTATATGCAATGTAATCGTTTGATGGTTAATTTGTTCTTTCAATAATTTCTCTTCAGACAATGAGTATCTTGCTTCATGGGTGATAGCATCAACAACACCTTTTTCGATTTGATGTTTTATTGCTTTAAAAAGCAAGAATAAGGAAGACCCTGCATAGTCTTTCAAGTAGTAGTACATGCACAAAGCCATCCAATTAGTTAACATTTTCTCCACTACACTTTCCGTTCTTCTCAGCATTAATTGAGGGTGTTTATTACAAACTGATTTGTCAATAAGACGTAACAATAAAGACTTCAATATATCTGTGGCATATTCCATTTTTCCCATTAATATTACCATCAACAGAGAAGCCACATTCACCTTATCTCGTATATTAAAGGTTTTCTGAGCCTCTAATGTGTCTATAAATGATAGCAGGAAACATTTGTTATTTAAGAGTTGTTCAAATTGAATCATTGCTGCATCATAGTTAGTCCGTGGAGCATTAATAAATTGTCGCTGAACATTTAATATAGGATGATCTGACACACCTGGGAAAAATACTTTCATAACATAATTCACATGATCAAGAGTTGGGATTCCTGAATGTTCCAAGTCTGCTGCCAAATCTGACATATCAGTTTGTAACTCAGCAAATGCTAATTTACACTCTAATCTAACATTGCTTTCTAAAGTATCCATTTGTATTTGTATTCTTTTATATTCTCTTTCAGCTTTTGTGCTTCTTCTTCTATACATAACCAATACAATCATAAATATTAAAACCAAAAAGAAAGTTCCTGCTGCTATACCAGCTATGGCTTCTGGTTGAATATTGTAGTTCCTCATTAATTCATAATGCAGATATCCAATTGGATATCGTAAGTTTTTCCCTATTTTAACCACCACTAAAGGCAAATTTATATCAGGTATTTGTACTCCATTTTCGTCAGTATTAGGAGGTTGTATTTGGGGAGGTGTACAAAGTAGCTGTTGCATAGTAAGACGAGTGATATTACACGGTTGAATTCCAATTGTTATAATAACGTCCGACTCATCACTGGCGCGTATTAAATTTTCACCTTCTATTACCAAAGGATCACCACCTTTATATGATTTTATTCCACTGGGAAAATGATAAACATGTGGATCTTCTACAAAAACCATGTGAGTTCGTGGTGGATTGAAATAGTTTTCCAAATCATGCATAGTTTCCACATTGTCCATTACAAAACCTACTTTCATTGCTATTTGAGGAGTGCTTGTTTGAGATTTAGTTGCTTGAAGAATTTCAAGATACTTTTTGTTGATGGCAGGGCTTGGGCATTCCATTTGATTAGAATTTAACACAGTACATGCTGTATTATTCACAGGTATCAACTCATTTGCATAATACAATTTCATTAATGGTTTTTGAATTGTATGTAAATTTGTGCCATGTACAGTAATCATCCTTCCACCAGACACAAAACTTTTTAATGGTTTTATCTCCATAATTGTTGGATCAGCTGTGTAATTGAATAAATCTCCATATAAAGTTCTATTCGCATTATCTATAGATACTGTCAGAGTATGGATTACTCTTGGTGTATTTGCTTTAGGGGTAATACATATTAATCTACTGTTAGATGTTTGAGTTTTATTAACAGAACATGGTAATTCATCTAGATATGCAGATACTGTTGACCCAATATTTAAATGTTGTCCTCCAATTGCTAATTGTGTTCCTCCTGATATAGGCCCAACTGCTGGGTATATACCTTGTAATTTTATATTCTTATAACTAAATAAAACAGATGATTCTGTGTAGCCAGCATCATTTTCTACAATAACAGGTGCAACAATTGATCCATTAGCAGGTCCTGTCTGGCATGTTATACTTACTGATACTTCAAAATCTACTATTTCACAGAGTACTTCGCCAATACGAACTTTTCCAGTAACTTCTTCCACTCTTAAGCCAAGATTACTGCCTTCAATTGTTACAACAGTTCCTCCTTCAATAGGTCCACTTAAAGGTTTGATCATATCAATTCTAGGTTTGGGGCATTCAGTTACTGGGTTTTCTAAACAAGACTCACTATATGAGCAAGAATTGCCACACCAGGTGCATTGATAAATAGAATTTCTTGTTATACATAGTGAACAATCAGCATGATCTCTATGAGAGCCCAGAATCTCACATTTATATAAAGTAATGGTGATTGTGTCAATATAATGTTTATGATTCCAAACAACTTTAACACTAACATTATACTCTCCTACATCTTCTTCATAAGAGTAAGTTGTTTTATCACATACAATGTAATGATTAGATTCAACTCTGGCTGGTAATATCATATTAGCTAGTTCAATGCTTACAATACATTGGAATCCTGTATGACCAGGTTGCAAATGGGGTAAATTTTCTACTTCTAGTTCTAATTCTTTAGGGACATTGTTAGGTAGTAATATAGGTTTTTTATACTGCCGGATCCGCGGACAGTGTCCAATTCCATGATTAAGTAATTTTGTTGGATTATTCTCTCCACTAATAATTGTCCTTTGACAAATTGTGGTGTCATGTGTGCATTTGTTATCATATATACACCAATTACATGCCCATTCGCTCATTATGCAAGAATGACAGGTTGTATGTTTTGAGCAATCATAAAAAGCAAAATTTCTAGAAACAAAATCTTTATTTGTTTCGGATGAATGCACAGAAAGAGGCACATACACATGGTCTTGGTTTAGTACAATTTTGGGTCTATGCTTTACATCAGGTGTAGGGCATGCCAAACCGCTTGATGTGACTGCTGCATCAATGGGTGGAGCATTACCAAAAACACACTTATATTTTGCACCAAAAGGTAGTTCTGGTAGAGTTCTGATAATAAGTTGTACAGTTGTCACTTCAGTCATGGATATCCTGTCAGGTAAAATCTGTTCAAAATCAATGCACTGCTGACCTGTGTATTGTGATAACCAACGTGGTGCACTTTGAGTCCCCTTTTGGCACATGCTCTGAACTGTACACCGTTTTTCTAAAGAACACCAACCACAATGTGGGTCATTAGATTCCAAACATGATGAACAATTACCATGTTCTGCACAACTTTCTGTCGGTATTTGTACAATTGTATTTTTAGCCAACACATGTAGAGTTTTTTGATATGGAGATAATGTTGTATCAGGTAAAATTTTTTGCCCTGGTAATAATTCTTCGCTTGAATATTCTATTGCTTTTTCAGTGTCTATTAAGACCTTCTTCAGTATTCCATTATTAGTACCTAGAAAAGCTACTGTGTGTAAGCCAGTTACAGACATTGTTACAGAAGTAATTAATGTATCATTCCAGTGAATAATTGCTAATGTTTTTATTGGGTACAGTCCACTTATTTTAAGACCTACTTCACAAAAGTTCAAAATATTGCCAGTTGTACCAACACTAGGACATTTGCCATCTGATATCATTCCTGATATGTAACCCATGTTGCGAGCTTTAGTACTACCATTAAAACACATATGAACATTTTCATTGAACTTAATTTCTATTTCTTGTAATGAAAAAACACAAATAGCAGACTTTGTTGCAGGATCATTAGTAATACCTTTAGATGGACTAAATAACGCAACTAGTATTGAATCACCTGCTTCTATGCCCAATTGATTTGCAAGACTTGTACCAGCTCTAGCAATTTTAGCATCTTGAACTAAATTATAATTGACCACTTCACTCTTACCATTAACAGTTTCTTCACGAACATGACATTCAAGTGTAACTTCAGTATAGCTGTTGTAGTTATCATCATTGACACAAGTGCGAGCTAATCTGGACACATAACCAAGTTCTTCATTGCCAGCTAAATGAGAATGTTTTTGGATGATTAAAAAGTAAGCATAATCACTAGCATTAAATCCATATACATATTGCACTAAGAAATTGTCTCTGTACTTAACATCTATTTGTATTAAACTTTGTTTAGAAAAAGTAAACTGCGCAAGATCAAGTGTCATAAGATCACGACTGGATATGGCTGGAACGTCGTGACGATATTCGCCATTATTTGTAAATGTAGTGCCCACATAGAGAACATTGGACCGATCCCATGAGTTGTACCTTTCAGGGCCAATGAAAGCATATGTAGAGGCATCTCCGTCATTCGCTGCAACACTCACTGGTATAAAATCAGGGTCTGCTGACAAATCTCCCAATTTATACTTTACACAGGAACCTTGGGCAACAGACCCACAAGCAATCACTATCCTTGATTCTTGATCTATCACCAATATTTTGTTTACATTGTCGATGTAAGTTGTTTTAATATCCGAAGTGCAACCAGTAGCATGACATGTAGGATTGTCGAGTTTTGGGCCCGTCCGCACCACATGAATAGGTCTCAAATCAGGGCTTAGTTGATGTAGCCAATTAGATGAACCAGCGTATACTTGTCCACTAACTTTGTCAACTACCAAATGGTTGAAGACGAATGTTTCATTTTGATGTATAGGATATTGTGATATAAAATCATATCCATTTACTATTATGCTTTGAAGCCAGAATGTTATGACTAATAATGTCTTTGTAGCAGCCATCATCACATTTTAAATTACATGCGTAACAATATTTTTCACTTTCTCACAACCGCTGTCTTATATTCATTGCGTTTTCAACCCATTTTTGGCTTACAAAAATAAAATGTAAATTGTAATAGCATCCATCGATGCCGATGACATGGAATAAACAATAGAATAGAATACCTACCATCGACAAATAGAGCATGGGATATGAATAGGCTAGCAAATAAAAGTAGATAGATACCTATTCCGCATGGACTAAGTATCATACCAAGTATGATACTTGGTCCTTGTATATTCCTAATCTTCAATAATTAAATAATGGCAACATTTATGTGGTTAATTTATTGGTTTTATAAGGTTGGTATTTTTGGATTGTGCATTTGTAGTCTGTGTATTAAGGTGAACGCCCACCTATCCGAGGCGAACGCGCCGAAGTCAACGGATTTATTGAAATTATTGTATGGAATCATATGAAACTTCGCATACTAAACAGAGCCGAATCGGCCGATTCGTCGGAATCTGTCAAAAACTTCAGAATTTTCATGACGTCATCAGAAAAATTCCAGCGGCGCGGATGGATCTGTCAATTCAGTACTAAAACGCGGGCCAGATAAGTCCGCACGTGGTCGAAATTGGAACTAATATTTCGTCTCCTATTTTATTTGTTTAACTGCCGCACTCAGAGACGTCAAATAACGTTAACGATTACTTAATGTCAAAAAATGACTATTCAAAACTAGTCTCTATTCTCGCCGGGTCTATGGTCTAGATTTAATTGAATTTTTTTGACATTAAATACTCATTAAATTCATTTGACGTCTCTGAGTGCGGCAGTAAGAGTGTCAACGTTAGTGAGCAGCTCGCGCGCGGATTTACTGGCCCGCACTTTATTTTCCAACATCCAACCCTATAAAATTCTCCACAACAAAACAACAACAAGACTGATTGATGTTGATGGTTTTGCATCTAAATAGCACCTTTACTGCACAAAATCCACTATGAAACAATTTTTGAATTATAAAAAAAAATCTGACTAACACCAAGAAGTGTCGTTGGAGTATCATTGTGCGCCAGAAGCATCGGTTTCTACATTTAATTGGACTCATAACATACAGTGCGTCCACAGATATTTTACCTCTGACACTTGTCATCATCCTGCTCTAGAGTGCGTTTCATCTTATAGTTCCTATGCCGTCACGGTGGTAGTATTGCAAGAAAATGATACTATGTCAACTTTATTGTCTTACCTTTACTTCAGGGAGATTTTTTTAAATTAAAATACATACATACATACACATACATAAATCACGTCTATATCCCCGAAGAGGTAGGCAGAGGTGAACTAGCACCCACATTTCGCCAATTATGTTAGATCCCATGTAAAAGATGGCGAGCCTTTTGCCATTTATCGGGCACAAAAGTCGCAGTACTGTTGCTAGGTGGTATAAGAGGAACACTGCTGCCCATTCGTCATCACTGATTTATCCTTAGTCGCCTCTGCCGACGGGAGAGATTTGGGGTGGTGACAATTGTATTCTACTCTGCCGTCACCAAGCGTTTTATGTACTATTATAAACTACTATTATACTATTATAAATTACAGTTATAAAACTGAAATAAATATATTTAATTTATTTATCAAACATTTAATAAAACTGATACTGGTAACCCAATTTAATGGCGGCAATCCGAACTTGTACACACTAATATGGATTATGCGGGACCTCCTTACGTTTTTCACGTTCACAAAACACCTTAGCTTTTAACACAATTAATCTTTCATCACTTTTATATGTTTTGGACATGATTTTCTCAAAGATTGTCTTTAAAAGATAAAAACACCTGCAACTATGACTTACGGGTTGATGTTGTTGATAGACAGGGCAGCCTGCATCACGGCCTTAAGATGAAACGCACTCTGTTTCGTTGGTTCGTCCTGCACAGAGACTCTACAAACTCGAAAGAGCAGGTAAACGTCATCTACGCTCTGATGTGTGAGAACCTGGTACACCTTCAGTTACAACTATCGGTAGTATTATTGTCCTCTATGGTTACAACAGAAGTACCGGTGATCGCTCCCTATGTCACGTGTAGCGGTAGGAAGGTGACAGTGCCCAGTAGGTTTAATTTATATTTGTAGGATACAAGAAATATAGTTCTTGCTAATGAAGATAGTTTGTTAATTTGTGGTTTTAGGTATTTTTTCTATATAAGTAAATGTTACTTCTAATAGATGTGCGGGCCAGATATCCGTAGTATTATTGTCCTCTATGGGGCCAGAGAAGTCTGCGCATAAATACGAGGGGTGGCATTATCCTCTATGGGGGTGGCGCTGCTCGCTACCATTGACACTCTTACTGCCGCACTCAGAGACGTCAAATAACGTTAATGAGTACCTAACGTCAAAAAATGACAATTCAAAACTAGTCTCTATTCTTGCCGGGTCTATGGTCTAGATTTGAATGAAAATTTATGACATTAAATACTCATTAAAGTTAATTGACGTCTCTGAGTGCGGCAGTTAGATAAACAAAATAGGGAGACGAAATTTTAGTTCCAATTTTGACTACGCGCGGACTTATCTGGCCCGCACTTGTATCCTTTTCTCACATGAAACGTCAATGGAAACATCAGAGGTAAAATACCTGTACCCACAATACGACATTCAAATATGTCTAAAAGACTTGGCTGTAAGGGTTAGCTCCCTTTGCTTTCCCCGAAAATAGAAAAAAAAAACAAATATATTTTAATCCTGTGTGGCATTCAGTTCAGGCATTTCTTTAGTGGAACTCTTTGCATTTGGTTTTTGTTTGGCTTTTTTTATTTATTTCTGACTGACTTCTATTTGGGAAAAATTAAGTTTTGTTTACCGCAATATAAATAAAATTGCAGAATTTTATCGATATTTAATTTAAACATGTTGTGTTAAATTGCCAAGACATTATTTAGACATGTTCTGTCTTTTAAATTCAATAATACTATCATTATATTATAATTAAAATCGGTAAATAACATGTGCACCGTGTTACTTTTAAAATAATCATTTTCTATAAATTTTTAATCAAAAATGATGACGACTATGGCTGCTGGAGGTCCCGGCGACCCCCATACACAGATGAATACTTACCGCAGCTATGTAACCATGTTGGCGGATCCTGGAGCCAAAGATGAAATCAAACTAAAAGCGGCACAGGAACTAAGTGAGAATTTCGAGGTAAGTGGTTTTAATTTTATGTTACATCTAATCAAATCTATTGTAAATTGTTTGGTTTAAAATGATATTCAAATTGTGTATGATTTTTTTTATTAATATAACTGCTTAGTGTCCAATTGAAAAACTCAAAGACTATGTTACTACATTTAATGACAGTAGGCCAGCTGAAAAACCTAAACCAAAACCTTAAAGTGGTCGCTTTACATGGTTTTTTCTATCACTTTTCTATACATTCATTTCATTTGTCACTACCACTGTGTGTTGAATAATATGAATGAAAAGGGGTGGATGACTTTATGCGTCTGACCGATATTAATGGAAGATGAAAAATATTGCACCAACCCCTAATAAACTGGGAATAGGGCAGGAAGATGATAACAATTATTTTTAGTGTTGTGTTTCTTCCTCCTTCTCAACCTTAACAATAAATAAATAAATGTTACTGCATTCATTTACTTTAATCAACACAGTCGGTATTTCTTTCTTATTTAAATTATTAAAATACAGCAAAAAGATAATATTCTTGATAAGCGAAATCTTGGTACGAAGTATTTTAAATTTATAATGTAGGTAAGTACTTTACTAACACTAGAAATCCATGAACGGAGAAAGTCATTTCCTCAATCCTGATTCACAAGAATTTTTGAGCTCACTGGCTGGTTGGCACTATGAGATTAGATTTAATAATTATAATAACTTTTCTATACATTTATACTATGGTATTTTTTTAATGATCACATGCAATTAATGTTGACCATAGGGTCTCTTGTACAAATCCTGATAGGGGCAACAGTTTGTGTATTGAACACAGACAATAATATTTGTGTTATATGAGAAATATAGGTGTGAGTGTAAGATAAATTTATTTATTTATAACTAAGTCTTCACAAAATTAATCAACTTAAAATATTATCATAATCATTATGTTATTTAGACTCTTGACTGTACAAAACATAACATAAGGTTTTTGATGTGCATGTGGTTATTTGTTGTAATTTCAATGTTTGTATAGAATAAGGTCATGTGGTTTTCTGAATTATACTACAGTGATATAACTTGTTTTAGGTAATTTTAAGTTCACCGCAATATCCACAATTTCTGGATCATTCTTTAAAAATATTCCTTAAAATATTACAAGAAGGAGAACCTCATTTTATTGCTGAATACAACATTCAGCAAGTTCGTAAGTTGATATTGGAAATGATCCATCGTCTGCCAATAAGTGAGACATTGCGGCCATATGTTAAGAGTATACTGATATTAATGCTGAAGCTAATGGAAATTGAGAATGAAGAAAATGTCCTTGTATGCCTTAAGATATTTATGGAATTGCATAAACAGTATAGACCATCTTACAGTGCAGAAGTTGATGTAAGTATTTTATTGATTTATTGATAGGGTTTTTGGGTTTTGAACATTGCTGGCCAAAGAATTGTCCCAAAGATTAGGACAATTAGTTCAATTCTAAATGCATGCAATTTAAACAACTTTAACAGTAAGTGTTTTACATCAAGAAGTTTTTTAAAAATTATTTATTTTGTTTTAGATTCACAAATTTTTACAATGGGTCAAAGCAATATACTCCGACTTGCCAAATCACTTGAAGAAAATATTTGAGCCCAAACCAACAATAAGAGTGAAAGATTTGTCCGAGGTTAATATAGAACAACTGCTACAAGAAACCTACACCACTACTCCAATACACACTGAGAAAAAACTACTTGATGGAAGTGTTGTAACTGTAAGTAATTGTCTGTTTTAATTAAACTCAAGTCATTTTCTAACACTATTAAGGTTTCATTACTAACAAATATGTCCTGACCAATTATTGGTCAGGTCATAATTGATGGCCTTTAAATCACTGGCTATGCCAAGTAACTGATTTTACTATTGCCAACGATTATAATTATTGTCATTGAACATTTCATATAATAATAATAAATATTAATAATAAATAATAAATATTTTTACACTCACACCTATCATCTAGCCCAAAGTAAGTAGCCTAAGCACTTGTGTTATGGATACTAGATGACGCACATATTTTTAATATAATTATGTATATAAATGTTGAAAATATACTACATAAACATATACACAACCATGACTCGGAAACAAACATTTATGGTCATCACAAAGTTTGCCCCTACCAGGATTCGAACCCGGGACCTCTTGGCCAATACCCAGCAATCTGAGCATTCGACCAAGGCGGCCATATAATTATAATATTTTAACTTAATATGTATAAAAAATATTATATGCCAAGTATATTTGTATTTTCAGTACAATCTTATACCTAGATCGGTTTTATCATTGAAAGTCATCCAAGAATTACCAATTATAGTGGTTCTAATGTATCAACTCTACAAACAAAATGTTCATCAGGAGGTCAGCAACTTTATACCTCTTATAATGGACACCATAATTCTACAGCCTGAACCTACACACAGGTAATATTTCATTAAAATACTGGTAAATCATACAATTATATTATACTGTGAATATCTAAAAAATTAACACTAGATATAACACTCTAGTTATAACTGATTTATTTGAATCATAATTTATCATTATTCGAAGTAATGCCATATAATTTTTTTGAATTTACAGACAGTCAGCATCATTTAACAAAGAGGTTTTTGTAGACTTCATGGGTGCCCAAATAAAGACATTAGCATTCCTTGCGTACATCATAAGGATTTACCAAGATACAATAGCCAACCACGCAAATTCAATGGTGAAAGGCATAATAGGCCTATTAACATTGTGCCCGCCGGAAGTGGCGCATTTGAGGAAAGAACTGGTGATTGCCACGCGCCATATTCTGGCAACTGATCTAAGGCTAAGTAAGTGCTATTTTTATAACAAACTATCATAATATTTTTTTGGAATGTATTTCCAAACATCACAACAATAAGTCTAGAATGCTTACCAAAAAATTTTAATATTTATAATTTTGGTAACTTTTGTTAGTAGTTAAGCTGTTGATCCTGACTGCATCTGTAGTCATTAATACTCACTAATCCACACACTTAATGGGCCATTAGGGGCTATTTTTAGCCATCAATATGTAAGGCCTGTGCCCCAGCCCTAGCAATATTAAAAAGTCTGGTGATGATACGACAATTCACTATGCTTTGTAATTAATTGAACCTTTCTCGATTTCAGAGTTTGTCCCATTCATGGAACGGCTGTTTGATGAAGATGTCCTCTTAGGTGGTGGCTGGACAGTACACGAGTCACTTCGCCCTCTAGCTTATTCCACGCTAGCTGACTTGGTGCACCATGTCCGTCAGCATCTTCCTTTAACTGATCTGGCTATCGCCGCGCATCTCTTCTCTAAAAATGTTCACGACGAATCTTTGCCAACAAGGTATGACAATGTGTGTTATCGATAGATCTGTCAAAATCTGTCTTAGTCAAAAATAAAAAATACAAGTGAAAGAATCCTTGATATGTCAATTAGTTTCCGATTTATAGAAGAAAAGCTTACTGAGCGTTGTAAAATGACGTCACATGCGATCACGTGACTGTTAACGGGACTTGATATTTATAGTAAGTTTAAATACCTGTTTTTGATCACAAAAAAAACTGGTGTATTTGTATGCATAGAAACTTTACTGTAAAAAACTTTCAGGCGATTAGGCATACCTATTAACATTCTTCGTTTAATAATAATAACCTTTATTATAAATTTTGGCACTATGACAACAGACCGGTCGTATTGTTATAAGATAATATGAACAAATTAATCCACAGAACGCTAAAAGGTTTTGCCGCACTATAAACATTTTATTTTGCAGTATACAAACAATGTCGTGCAAGCTACTTCTCAATTTGGTGGACTGTATTCGACAAAGATCAGAGGGCGATGGAGCAACCGCTGGGACTCAACCTCAAGGACGACAGCTACTTATGCGCATTCTTGAAGTATTTGTGCTAAAGTTTAAAACTATATCAAAGCTCCAACTACCCGCATTAATGGCGAAGTGGTAAGAATGTTTCTACCTACTCATTTTAAGCAGATCATAATTACAATACAGAACGAACACAAAAAAGTAGCTGAAAGTCAAAATCGGAATTTAAAAAAAAAGATCCGACCTCTTTTCTCTTTTCGCAAAAAAATATGGCTAGGCAGTGTGGCGAAAGTGAGTGTTGACATGTTGTAAAGGGGCCCAGTGTAGGTTACACTGGGGTCATAAGTCCCAAGCGTTACTCCTAACTGCCCTCTCTGCAACACTATGGACCCGACACCCGCACGGTGAATCCATGGAATGATCATGAGTTTGCATTTCACTTACGGTGGGTTTCAATATTCTATCTACAGTTAAAAGTAAGCTTACTAAAGTTTAAGTGCCTGGCATTTTTCGTTATATTACGATAAATAACAACCTGTGGTACGTCTATCTATAACTGTAGATATAATATCCAAACTCGCCGTTACCCGCCGCTACAGTTCACAAGCAGCAGCTCAAGGCACTGCTTGAATCAGAAGTGTTGTCCAATATTATTATGTTCCTAGTTCTGGTAACAGATCGCTCCTTAAAAACAAAAGAGACACAACTCATAACTACATTTCTGGAACTTGGTCTTACTGCCGCACTCAGAGACGTCAAATAATGTTAATGAGTACTTAATGTCAAATAATGACAATTCAAAACTAGTCGCTATTCTTGTCGGGTCTATGGTTTAGATTCAAATGAAATTTTTTGACATTAAGTATTCATTAACGATAATTGACGTCTCTGAGTGCGTCAGTTATTGTCATAAATTTTGAACACACAGTGTTCCTGAGTATTTTATGAGTTGCTTCCATCTTGTTTTCAATGAGGGAGATGATATAGAGATTGTAGAACATTCGCATGGTAAAGAGTTTCGTCTGGATAAACATGATTTGTCCATTTCTTTTGTTGCATTGAATTTCTTTACTTTTTAGCAAACTGCCATCGCCTGTTCCGGTGCCTCATCTGGGTAAACATAATTTGTCTATTTTGCATTGCATTTCTTTCTTTTTTAGCAAACTGCCATCGCCTGTTCCGGCGCCCACTAACGGAACGAGCAGCACGCCCTCTACCCCAGCTCCGACCACGCCAGCTCCAGACACCAAACTAGAAGAAGACAAACCTTCACCCGATTTCTTGGACAGCATTTCGAAGCCAGAGGAGAAATCGAGAATCGGCTTTCCATCCACACAAATGAACAACTTAAACGTGGGCGACTACAGAACCCTTGTGAAAACACTAGTGTGTGGTGTCAAAACGATTACATGGGGTTGCGCATCTTGCAAAGTGAGTTTTCAGCACAGCTTTTTACTTTTTAAGGCGTAATGTGGGTTGATACACAACTGCCTATCCTTTTTCTTACTGCCCGTATCCCGCTGTAGGTAAATGTTTACTTCTTTCACTCCTCTCTATCCTTCACTAATTTCTCATTCTCTCACTGTCATATTCTCCTTTACACAATCCAATCCAAAGAGTCAGCAACAGTCAGAATTCGAATTTCGGCTCGTCAATTTCTAAAATTGAATAAACCACGTGTTTAATTACCTGCAATATATATTGTTTCATCATCAGAGTACAACCACAACTGCCGAGGGTACATCAACGACCACGATTACTGGTCAGAAGCAGTTCAGTGCGCGTGAAACCTTAGTGTTCATAAGACTAGTGCGGTGGGGTCTACAATCGTTGGACATTTACACTCTAGCAGCGCCGAGGGCGCCGGCCACGCCGCCCGCCCAACCGCACGTCCGCTCTAAGGAGGAAAAGGAAGTATTGGAGCATTTTAGTGGTGTGGTAAGCAAATATAACTTGGTTCTCTTTAACATTCGGTTTAAATATTCTTTGTACAATAGAAGCAAGCCTCCAAAACTCATCGAAATGTTTCTGATAATTTTTTTTTAACTTTAAAATGCCATATATATCTCAGCGCTTAACTACCCTCATTAATTAATTGTTAGCTTACTAAAAATAAAGTTGATGTGCAATAATAACGTAGGTATAATATTATGCGTAGGTAGATATAAAAACTTGCCAATAAGTCATCCATATATTCATATTCTAAAATTCGTTTCAGTTCTCAATGATGAACCCGCAAACTTTCCAAGAAATATTTACGGCGACGATCTCCCACATGGTGGAGAGAATCAACAAGAATATGACTTTACAAATTATTGCCAACACGTTCCTGTCGAACCCGGCGACTTCCCCAATATTCGCCACCGTATTAGTTGAATACTTACTGAAGCGAATGGAAGAGATGGGGACCAATGTAGAAAGATCCAACTTGTATTTGAGACTCTTCAAGCTGGTTTTCGGCTCTGTTAGTCTGTTTCCAACTGACAATGAACAAATGTTGCGACCGCACTTACACAGTATCGTTAACAAAGCCATGGATTACGCCATGACGGCTAAAGAACCGTATAATTATTTCCTTCTCTTGAGAGCCTTGTTCCGCTCAATCGGTGGAGGCAGCCATGACTTGCTATACCAAGAATTTCTGCCACTGCTACCTAATTTACTAGAGGGACTGAATAGACTACAAAGCGGCTTACACAAACAGCACATGAAGGATCTCTTTGTGGAGTTATGTTTGACTGTGCCTGTTAGACTAAGCAGTCTGTTGCCTTATTTACCAATGTTAATGGATCCACTAGTTTCAGCACTGAACGGATCTCACACATTAATATCTCAGGGTTTACGAACACTAGAGCTCTGCGTGGATAACCTACAGCCGGATTTTTTGTATGAACATATCCAACCGGTGAGAGCTGACCTGATGCAGGCACTTTGGAGGACTCTACAAAACAACGAGGTTGCGAGGATAGCATTCAGAGTTTTGGGAAAGTTTGGTGGTGGCAACCGCAAGATGATGATTGAGCCACAGAGACTGGAGTATCGCGAAACCGATGCCCCACCACCAGCTGTGCAAGCATATTTCCAAGATCAAGCTAAACCTATAGATTTCGAAGTAGATAAAGTAATAGAAACTGCATTCACTGCTCTAAAGTCGAGCACGACCGATCCCTTTTACCGAAGGCAGTGTTGGGAAGTGCTGCGATGTTACCTGGCTGCTTCATTGAATTTGGATGACGACAGGCAAACCCTGCAGAAACTGTTTAATCATCCGAGTTTTACCGACGGCCCTATACACGTGCAGAATGGACCATACTACAAGTGTTCCAACAGTATTGTGAGGAACACCCATTGCACGGCTCTGACTGGCATGTTTGTCGCAGCGGCGATCAAAGAGTTGCGTCACCACGTGCTACCTTCTATGGTGTCGTTGGTGCGCCATTACACCCTGGTAGCGATTGCCCAAGAAGCGGGGCCGTTCGCCGGTACCGGTGGCCCCAAAGAAGGGTTGGACGCTTTAGTTCTGGTGGACGCTATTGCTGTGGTGATGGGCCACGAAGAGAAGGAGCTCTGCAAGCCAGGCCACCTCGCTTTGCTTCTCATGATAGAGACCGCGGCAACTGTCCTCGGTAGCAAGGAGCGCGCATGCCGACTTCCCCTCATGGAGTACTTGGCCGAGCGAATGTCGGCCCTCTGCTACGAACGCGCCTGGTACGCGAAACTGGGCGGGTGTATAGCGGTTAAATTCATGGTGGAGAAGATGGCGCCCGAGTGGGTGTACAAGCACATCTTCACGTTTTTGAAGGCGGTTCTGTTTGTTATGATGGACTTAACCGGGGAGGTGTCGTCCGGCGCTATAGACATGGCGACTGTGAATTTGGAGCGGCTGGTGCGTGTATGCGTCACCGGCCCGGTGATGCTGTCGTCGGAGCCCCCGGACCCTGAAGTGACTGCGGCGAAGGCTCGCGCGTTGCACGACGTTCTACAGGAACTCGTGCTTCAAGTGACCAGCCCTCATCTGCTGGTGCGGCAACAGGTAATATCTTGAGCTTTTACTCAGTTGTGTGGCCTTGTTGTGTCATCTTCGCCAGCCCTATCGTCCCCTCTACTACGCACAGGCCTTCACTTCCTCCCTATGAAGAAGGGTCATGAGAGATTGGATAAAGCGAAAGATGTATATAAGGATCGTAGCATGAGGAAATAAGTGGTATCTGTCTATCTACCCTCGTTGGGAGCAATGCGTGACGTATGTATAAATTTAGAATAGGCCATGTCCCATACATAATCCATAGTGGATATTATCGACTGCAGCCATGACCAACGTATCTTCCGAAGCACGGAGGAACTCGAGATATTATACTTTTGGTCACCTATCTTAAGACCGACCTTAGAGAACATTGCTAACGCAATGGCTCGCCGAGCGCGTCATCGAGCTCCCCTACTTGGCTTTATTGTGTATTCATTATAATTAATATTTATTTTTCAGGCCATGAAATCATTGGAATTAATTGCGGAACTACAAAACAAAACTGTCACAGACGTAATGGACCCACATAGGGAGGTTTTAGCAGATATAATACCCCCCAAAAAGCACTTGCTAAGACACCAACCAGCAAATGCACAGATGGGCTTGATGGATGGAACCACTTTCTGTACCACATTGAAACCTCGGCTGTTTACAATCGGTGAGTGATTTTAGGTGTCTCTAAGTATGTAGCGGGGAAAATATTTTTTTTTAAAACAAAATCTTTATTTTCTCATTAATTTCTTTTGCATAAGAATAAACTGTCTTAATAAATAAATTCCTTAACAGTGGTAAAAACAGTAAACTGGGGAAATGTAGGTGTTACCACATCTATCTGCCTACCTCTTAGGGGGGAAAGGGCGTGATTTTTGTATGTATCTGTTGCATAGCCCCTATGCCAATATGACGAAACAGGCCCTAGTGTCATGCTTCCGTAGTTTTAGTCACCGTTTAGCGCTATCGCAATCCTCAAAAGACAGGCAACAAAATCATCTAATTTTATATATTTTTTACAGACTTAACCATAAACGAACACAAAGTATTCTTCCGGGAGTTGATCTCGTTATGCGAAGCTGAAGACGCCATGTTAGGCAAGCTGCCATGCTACAAGGGCGTTAACTTAGTGCCTTTACGCGCATCAGCCCTTAGAGCTTTGGCTGCCTGCCACTACATACAGGAGAAGCACTGCAGGGAGAAGATATTCCAAGTGCTATACAAATCTTTAGAAAAGAATGATCAGGAGCTGCAGCAAGTATGTATATTTGTATTATACTAGATGTCCTATTTAAGTGTCCGATAGATGGCAATAGGCTCGTCATGTATTATATGGGACCTAACCTTATTGGGAATCTCTGCATACCCCTTCGCGGATGTAGGCGTGATTTATGTATGTAAATGTGCCCGTGGCTTTGCACGTGCGAATATTGGACCCCGAATAATAGCAAACTTCAATACAATCTTCCTTTTTTCATATTTTAATATGGTCTAAACATGATACTGTTAAACATGATTTCGAAGTTTTTCATGAACACTTTGATAAACTAAATAAATTTTTTTTTTTTTTAAACTAAACTATAAATGTAGATTAATTCTCACTATCCCTATCTATAAACATAGATCGTTATATTATAACTAACACTTCCCATCTAATTTCGTACGACATAATTAATTGTTGCTCATCAATTATTACACCATTATGTTAATAAATAAAGTTATGATTATTAAACCGGTCGATTAATCGTTTGTTCCAGGCTGGATTCGAATGTATGCAGAAGTTCCTCGCCGGTTTCCAAATAGACATGGAAATGGTGCACCCGGTGATGAGACCCCTCCTGCTGACCTTAGGGGACCATCGCAACCTCAGTGTGAATGGCGCCAAGCGACTCTCCTACTTGACGCAGCTATTCCCTTCGACGTTCAGCGAGAAATTGTGTGAACAGTTGCTGCAGTTGCTTAAGAAACTACTTGATTACTCAATACAGACTAATAGAGGTATGCCATTTAGCATTTAGGGATGTGTCGAATTAGTTTTTCTGCTATCTCTGTCTCTTTTAATTGGGAGTACTTTCTACTTCTACTATTAGTGCTTCCCTAGACGATTAAGATTTGACTATTCGCTTACGCCAGAAGGATTTACGGGATTGACAGCAGTCATAGACAATGTTGTTCATAAAAAAAGTCAATCCCGTGGTAATAACACACTCCGTGTATGTCATTGCTAACACTAATCGAATAACAGCTTTATATGACAGCATCATACAATAGCATAAAGCGCTTTTGAACAGTCGCATCTCTAGTTTTAGTGCGGACACCTGGGACAGAAATCTGTACTAAAATTGTTTTAAAAACTCATCACTGTATTTTATTTCTTACAGGAGGAAACTTCCTTCAAAGTGTATCAAAGAACATGGAAAACGAACAAAAGATCATAATTTTGATTGGTATATTCCACCAAATACCGGCGGCGTCACCGCGGTTTATTGATGTTTTGTGCCGTTTAATATTCCACACTGAAAAGTCGCTTATGGTCGAAGCCGGTTCTCCGTTCCGAGAACCTCTCGTTAAGTTCCTTTTAAGGTCAGTTTTTTATAACATAGCACATGTTTATCAATTTCTTTAAGGGCCAATAACATAAATCAAGACATAGTAAGCAACAATAATTTTAAAAAATGACAGCACAATGAATATAATAAAGTAGGGAACAGACTTTTCTATGGATGGAAGAAGAATTTACTGAGAATGGGCCATAAAGAATTATGCAGGAAGATTAACATTCTGGACAATATGCTATCATGTATTACTGTTAAATAAATAAATATGTTTCTTAAATCAGTCCCAACCTTTTATCAATTGTGTTAAAAAATTGCAATAATATTCCCAGGTATCCAAAGGAAACACTAGATCTGATTCTTAGCGACAACAACATCAAAGATCAGCAATGGAGCAGGTTCCTAGTATTTCTAGTGAAGCACCCCGATGCTGGGGCAGCGTACAGAGAGGCCTTACAGACCGCTAAGAAACCAAGGCTGATGCAACTGCTAGCGGTAAACACGGCCACGCCAGACCGCTCGGAAATGCAGTTCCAAGCCATTCGAGTCATATCTCTGCTTATAAAATATGATGATCAATGGCTCTCTACCCAACATGATCTAATTGAACTTATTAAAAGGATTTGGTGTAGTGACACGTATCATGTGAGTTATTATAATTTATAGAACACTTACAAGTTTTGTCGACAATATTTGCGAATTGTTATTGTATCCGGACTACAATAAAAGTTGTTTTTTTTTTTTTCAAATATAGGTAACATAATCGCCCTTTCGTTAACGGCGACAAAACGTCCGTTCCGTTGACGAAAGGGCGATTATGTCACCACAAAATACACGCCTATGCGTTTATTCTTTTGATGACTGCTGGAAGTACAGTCGGGTCAGTCATTATGCCATGCTCAATCACATGTCAGTCAGTTGAGAAGATTTTAATTTCACTATGTGAGTGAATTAACTAAATTTTACTTTTTTTATTTTTCAGGAAAGTCATAAGAAAGTTGAAAACGTGGACTGCACGCATTGGAAGGAACCCAAACTAATCGTAAAAATACTGTTGCACTACTTCACACACCACCCATCCAACATAGATCTTTTGTTCCAAATGCTGCGAGCATTGTGTGACCGATTCATTCCGGATTTCCAGGTTGCCTTCATATTAATAATAATATGCATGTTTCTTGACCAAAAAGTATATTAATTATGATATATGTTTTACTGTATTATACATTTTTCTTCTTCACATTTTCAGTTCCTACGAGACTTCTTGGAGAATACTGTTGCCCAAAATTATACTGTAGAATGGAAACGTTCGGCGTTCTTTCGATTTGTTGAGCATTTCTCAAGCGACGCTATGTCTCAGGACTTAAAAGCCAAAGTACTACAAATGATTTTGATACCGTGCTTCGCGGTTAGCTTCGACAAAGGCCAAAAGATAGTTGGTGGCCCTCCAGCACCGTATCAAGACAATCCTGATAATGTGGTATCAGTTTTCATCAACAATGTAAGTCATGTTAAGTATTTTAATGTTAACATAACACTGCGATGTTTTTACGACTATGATGATGATTGATTTGAGAATTGTATATGAGCAAACCTAAAGATACGCTCTATAGGGATCGTAATCACATTGACTGGTGAATTGCCGCGAGGCAGATCCCTGACTTTCCCCTCTTACAGGGCTAGGAGTGGTTTAGTGGGTAGTGCTGGTCGCTGCGTGCCTTGGCGAGTCCCACACACGCCAGTTGCCTAGCTAGGCTGGCATGGTGCTTCATAGCATTCCACTCCGAAAAAAAAGGGATCGTAATCACATAACTCCTATCATGGAGAGCAAAGGGTACTACTATTGCTATCCACAATAGTATCCTTTGGGGATATTCAAGCGTGACTCACAACTATTGCCATAAATAAATCACTGCTATGTTATTCATTCAGTAATTACTATGTCAATATAAACTGAGTTCTAAATAGACGTGTTATTTATTTTTAGGTGATAGATCCCGAAAATCCATTCGCTTGCTCGGACGCAGTTCGGATATCTCTACTTCAGTTTGCTTGCTTGTTACTTGAACAAGCGTCAGCCCACATTCACGACGCCAACAACAAGAAACAAGGCAACAAGCTACGTAGACTGATGACGTTCGCATGGCCCTGTTTACTTGGCAAGAACTACGTCGATCCTGCGACCCGGTAATAAAGTTGAAATTACACCGACCGACACACATGACTTTACCATCGTAGTTGTATTTTTCATTTTGACATTGGGTTTTGCTCTCGCAGGTACCATGGACATTTACTACTTAGTCACATCATTGCAAAGTTTGCGATACACAAGAGAATTGTTCTGCAAGGTAAATTTTCAATTATTATCTGTATACCACTAATTTATCCCTGATTTTTTTTCTTATATAGGGAAGGTTTGACCCTCAGCAATGGGGAGATTAAAGAGCTCATGAAGATGATGGTCAATTGCAAAGTAAAAGTTAATGAATGTAATATGTGTATCAATGAAATGAACAGTACAGAAAGATAAATACCTAACAGGACACTTCATTAATCATGCGCGTGCGCAGTATTCCACAGTCTATTGAAGGCGCACGCAGTAGAAGCACGTTCTGTCGTGCGGCAGGCCCTCGAGATACTGACCCCTGCCATGCCACAGCGCATGGAAGATGGGAACACCATGCTCACGCATTGGACCAAGAAAATAATCGTTGAGGATGGTCACTCCGTGCAGCAACTCTTCCATATACTGCAACTGGTTGTTAGACATTACAAGGTAATACAATACAATACAATAATGTTCTCACTTATGAATAGGTGTTGGTTGATTGTAAAGCTGTGTTTAAACGACATAATTTTTAATAGTTATAACATGGCTTGTTAAATGTACACTCCAATAAATGCCATGTGATGACGGCAGAGAAGAAAATAATTGTCACCACCCCTATCTCTCGTGGGTGTCCTACAAGGTGTCTAAGATTTACAATATAACGAGGAATGGGCTAACAATACAGGGTACCTGAAATTAGCTGACGAAATGCGGGTGTTTGAACATCATTCCCTTCCCCTTAGGAGAGCAAGTCGTCATTTATGTATAAAAAAACCTAAATTAAAGTTTTAAATTATAATAACGTCATATTAACGTTATTATAACATTAACGTTATTATTTGTTATTCCTCCAAGAAGGAAACCAAGGAAACCAATTCTATCACAATCATTCGTAGAAAATGCAATTGTTATTTTTGTAAATGGCAACAATTTTTTAGGTGTACTACCCCGTCCGGCACGCGCTGGTGGGACATATGGTGGCAGCGATGCAACGCCTAGGATTCTCTGCTACCGCATCGCTAGAACATCGCCGTCTAGCCGTGGACCTAGCTGAAGTTGCGCTAAAGTGGGAGTTGCAGAGGATACGCGATCACACGCACGATGATACAGTGGTATGTAATCTAATCATTAATCGATTGAAAATTAATTTGTTTAATATGTGATAATGAAACATTTACACATGTGGCTTTCGAATTTGAAATGGCAAAGCAAGGCGAAGCGGCTTGACATGAGAATGATGCTTGAGATTCTGGATTGTATAATCGGAATAAAACTAACCGTCTTATTAATAAACTGGTAGTAAACATGGTATAGCTATTTCGTGTTTTGTCTTCGTCTCACAAACATGATTTTGGATGCGAGAAAAAGAGACCAAACACTGAGTAACTAGTCTATGCTTAAACTGTGTTTGTTAATTAGGCCCTAAAAGCTTTGTTCGAACGCTGGCAATGCTGGTCTTGGCTCTGGTTAATCGAAGGACCAGATGCGGAATGTCGCTAAAGGAACTCCCGCCAGCATCGAACCTATCAGACCTGAGGGGCTACTCTTTAAATTAATTGGTTTTGTGTTGCCATCTCTCTCAAACGTTGCTATCATACCTAATGAGTGAGAGTGACTTGTAGACTAAGACGATTGCAATCGGCTTGCAGAATTAGGTCGCTGGAATGTCGCTAAAAGAATTCGCGCCAGCATCGAACATATTATAAAACTCTTCTACAATTCTTTGTAACTAACATCGCAATAAGAAGCTTCTTCCCCAGGTGTCGACGTCCCCAAGCGGTAGTGTGAAACGCATATCCGGCGAGGAGGGTAGCGCAGACACGCGCAAGGCGCTGAATACCGGCTGGGCTAGCCCGCAGGCGACCACCTCGCGGATGGAGCCTGACGCGGCCAAGCCCCTGGACCGGCAACATGTGGACGTGGTCGTCAACTTGTTGCTGCGGCTCGCTTGTCAGGTGATTTATGCGTCTAGTTAATTAAAGCTGGAGTTCACCAACACGTAAACAGTCGATTATTATTAAATCGGTTCATTTTGACATATAACAGTTTGGAAGAAATGTCAAAAATAGACGGTTAACTTTTAATCGCTTGTTTTACGTGTTGATGAACTCGGGCCTAAGTATAAGATGCCACTTTCATCGTCAGGTTATTAATCAAAATTCCTTTTTTAATATCTGTTCCTCTAGCACGAATTTTTCCAACATTCGTATAGTAATCGTATCGAGTAAGCACTCTAATATCAAAATAATATGTTGGAAAAATTCGTGCTTGAGGCACTGGTATGATTATAACTCTAAATTTTTTGGAACTAATTTTTACTTGTCGAACGTATGACAAGCGGAGCAACCTAACACAAGTATATCTTTACTTAAAAAGTTGCTCCAAAAACTGATATTGTTTTTGTACCCACCAGTTATCACAATGAACTATCATTATTAAAATACACTTATGAATCGTCAAGACGCTATACATCAAAAACCCGTTTGTCCAAGGGAGAATATGGGAGTGAGCAATATGCTACAGTTTAAATTCAAGGGTCTCCAAAACTGTTTGGTTTTGGATTCCAGGTCAAGCTCGATTTTATCTTCGGCTCATATCGTCACTTAACATCAGGCCTCATATGTGTTTGTGGTGTTCATGCTTGCCGGGCAGGCGGGATAAAAGTCAAGAGCTTCCCTCCCTCCCGTCTTCTTCTCCCTGCCCTGTTTCCAGTCTATCTGGGGTAGGTGCAGTATGTTTCCTCTTCCATTCATATCGGTGAGACGTCATCAAGCCATCCACTCCCTTTTGATATCATCCATTACACCGTCAAGAGCGTCCCTCCCTGTCTAGCATAATAAAAAAAAAAAACAATAGATGCATGATGATCTAGCAACGGTTTTCCACCAAAGGTGAACGATGGCACAGTGGCCGCCACTGCCGGCGCCGGCGCCGTCGCCTCCCCTGGCGAGCAGCTGTCCCGTCGCTGCGTCCTGCTGCTCAAGGCCGCTCTCAAGCCCGACGTGTGGCCACACCACTGCGAGCCCAAGCTGGCCTGGCTAGACAAGGTTAGTGTTTGACGAAATTTCAATTTCACGTTGCGTGTAAACCAACAGGTACTCGCGAAAAGAAGGCGTAAATTTCTAAGATCGATAACAGCAGATATTTGAACAAAAATCGCAGTATTCGGTTTGCTTTTTAATTATCTGTTTTGAGTTCAGTATTTCAGTTCTATGATGTTTCAGTTTTCGTAAGTCAAAATAGATTTGTTGAATACTCTTTTATTGTCTTAATTATGTTCAAGAAAAGCTATTATTTTTATTATTTGAATTATACAAACATAATAATAATTATGTCACAATTTTATTTCGTTAATTTTCAAACTCTGTCGTGTGGTGACGGCAGAGTAGAATACAATTGTCACCACCCCAAATCTCTCCCGTGGGTGTCGTACAAGGCGACTAAGGATAAATCAGTGATGAGGAATGGGCAGCAGCGTTCCTCTTATATCACCTAACAATAGCAATGTACTGCGACTTTTGTGCCCGATAAATGGCAATAGGCTCGCCATATATAACATAATTGGCGAAACGTGTGTGCTAGTTCACCTCTGCCTACCCCTTCGGGGATATAGGCGTGATTTATGTATGTATGTATGTAATTTTCAAACTAAGTTGTCCGTTTCCCTTTCTGATATTTAATTAAAGTCTCCACATTCAGGTGTTCTCGACTGCGGACAGCAACGCAGCAGCTTGCGCCAACGCTTGCACAGCGCTGGAGCTGTTGGTGTTCTTGCTGGGCGTTTTGAAAAGGGAACAAGCGCTTGCAGCGCTTAAGCCTCTGCAGCGCGGCCTGGCCGCCTGCGTGTCCTCAACCAACGCGAAGATAGTGCGCCTTACGCACAACTTGCTGGCTAAGTTGACTGCCCTGTTTCCCACTGAGCCGTCTGGCGCTGCTCAAGCGTCTAAAGTAAGTGCCTAAATATATTCTACATTCGAAATAAAACAACTTTTACGGATTAGACTCGCGTATGTGATATAAATGGTATTTTTTATCTAGTAAAAATGGTATTTTTGATTGGTAGAAACCAAAAGTGAGGTAGATCTTAAGTCTTAAGTCCCTATTCACAGTACGAAGAACTGGAAACGCTGTACGCGTGCGTGAGCAAGTACGCGTTCGAAGGGCTCGCCACCTACGAGAAGTCGGCGGCGGGCGGCGGCGCCGGCGCCTTGCTCGGCCCGCTCATGATGCTGAAGGCCTGTTGCGCCTCGAGCCCCTCGTACATCGACCGGCTGTTGTTGCCGTTGATGCGTGTCTTGCAGCGGATGGCGCGGGACCACGTGGCACCCAGCCCTGATGCGGCCACGTCTGATCTCCTGGTATGTAGATATTGATTTTTTTTTGTTTCGTTTTGTTTTGGACAGCACAATGGCGCTAGGCCAAGAACAAATATGTTCTTTATCGACCGGCTCCTGCTGCCACTCATGCGCGTGTTGCAGCAGATGGCGCGGGACCATGTGACCCCCAGCCGTGACGCGGCCACTTCTGATCTCCTGGTATATAGATATTATTTTTTTTTGTTTTGCTTTGTATTGGTGAGCACAATGAGCCAGGCCAAGATCAAAGATGTCATTTACAATAGGCCCACCTCCTTTAGGGGACATAGCATATTTGTTTTGTTTTGGAGAGCATAATGGGGCAGGCCAAGATATTCTTTACAATAGGAACACCTGCTATTACAGGGGACCGAACATATTTGGCAAAATGTGGCTGTTGATTCATTAATTATTATTTTATTAATTAATGTTAGTTTGATTTACGTAAGGATATACGTATATAAATGAGTTATTAAAGGACGTAGGATTTCCATTGCAATTACATGGAAATTACAAATATTTGTTTACTTTGAATGTTTTATTTCTAGATCCTGGCATTAGACCTTCTGAAGGCGCGTGTGTCAGTCATGCCGGTTGACACAAGGAAGACCTTCATCGGAACAGTCCTTGTAGGACTAATTGAAAAGACAACAGACGCTAAGGTTTGACAAATAAAGTATTATAATAAACACATTTTCGAGAAAATGAACTTTAGAAATTTAATATATTGTCTATTTTTAGGAAATTAATTAAATATCTCTTTAAGTTCCTTAGTAATTTTACATAGAATGAGATACTTACTATATATTTTGGTGGACTTTCTATACTTTTAAAAAGAATGAACCTATGTACCATAACCCACTAGATATATAATTGATTTATCTAATACAACAAAACTCTGAACAAAACAACACTTTAGTTGAGATACTGCTTTTTAGTTTTTTATGACATAACCAAACAGGTTACATTAAATTTAATTCTGTGGGAAATTATGACAATACTCAAGATGCAAATACTCTATTCAGGTAATGAAAGCAATCACCCGTATGGTAGAAGAGTGGGTGAAGAACCGCATTCCACCTGGCGGCAACGCGCCTTCGTTACGAGAGAAATCTATATTATTAGTGAAATTGATGCAGTATGTCGAAAAACGCTTCCCCGAAGACAACGAGCTCAATGCTCACTTCTTGGATATCATCAACTACGTCTACAGGTAACTAGTGTAATATTGCTTTTAAAGTCTTGTTTTTTAATAAAAATTTTTGGGGGTAGGTATTTTGGCGATTAAATATAGGGCGACCGAATAGGAAGAAACCTTACAAAAGTTCGTCGTGAAAATAGTATTCTGCTCTGCCGTTACCACTCAGGGTTTTACAACATGCCAGGATATCGTTTATACTAACACAACTTAATGGCATAGATACACTTATTATTTTATTACTATACCCAAATAAACTTTTTTTTTATTAGAATGCTTTCTAGAGCCCATACTAGATATACACACAGACAGATCAGAAATAATCGATTGCCGATGGCAGTGCAATATCCAAATGTCGCCATCACTTTCCTTCTCCTCTCCTGTGTGTTACCGTAGACTCTGACGCTTTTAGATTTAACAACCTTCGAATTTTATTCTGATGATATAAATGATTCCTATATAAAAAAAATCACTACAAAATAACTCTGCATATTTTACATTGCACTCGGCATAAAAATCGTTCTAATGATGCCCCGTTTTCACAGAGACGAACAACTGAAGATGACAGAGCTGTCAATGAAATTGGAACCTGCGTTCTTGGCCGGCCTCCGGTGCCCTCAACCAAACATCCGCGCCAAGTTCTTCGAAGTGTACGACCAGAGCGTGCGCCGGCGCATCTTCGACCGTCTGCTGTACATCATCTGTTCCCAGAACTGGGAGCATATTGGACAACACTTCTGGATCAAGCAGTGCCTCGAGCTGCTGCTTGTGACCTGTGTGACGAGTGAGACGAAACTTTTATGCTTGAAACACATTTTAACATGACGCGAGTCGGTGTAACGCGACGCGTTTTGAATCGAATCAAATTATTGGTTTTCTATGACCAGAATCACACTATGAACATCCGACGCGACACCGGATTGTTCGGTGTCTACACGTGGAGTCGCGTCGCGTTTCAAAAATGTGTCGGGGTCATTATCATTCCATGGATTCACCGTGCGGGTGCCAGGTCTAGTGTTGTATACAGGGAAGTCAGGAGCAGCGGAAAGCTGCTAGGGAGCTTGGGAATTGTGACACAAGTGTAGGTTTGTGGGGCGCCTTCACAACTTGCCTCACTTTCGCCACCACGACTTCTCTCTCCGCCGAGCAATATTTGGTAAGATTCTGACTCGCGTTCCAACGACTACTTATGACAGTTCTAGAAAAACGTATTTCTTTTGTTTTCTTCCTCTCCCTGCCCTGTTCCCAGTCTATCTGGGGTCGGCGCTAACAACCATAGTTCTTTTAGTATAGTCTGTATTATTTTAGACGTTACTTAAACTGTGACACATCATGTTAGTGATGATTATTTATAAAATAGGACGACTAAGGAATATTTTATGAAATGTTTTATTATATTTATTCTTGTTTTGGTTACCAGTATATTATAATTGTTCTTATTTTGGTTACCAGGTACACAAGTCCGCCTGTCGAATACCAAGTATCTGCTGCCCAACATAGCGGCAGTGATCAACTGGGCGGACAGCGAGGAGCGCAAGTCGTTCGCGATATTCAGCTCCGTCAAAGAGGAGTCCTCCGATGGGTTCAGTGACTCCTTAGACCCGGACAAAGAAGATGTCCTAGACATGGACTTAGACTCCAGCGCTACCCCCAAGGAAGATCTGACAAAGAACTCTCCAAATAGGTCAGTGTTATCGCCGCCCCTGTATCACATGGGTTTGTTTACCTAATCCGCGGTGATGCGCGTGGAGTTGTTATATTCGAGCTGTGAATTAAATTAAAATAATTTTGTATGAATGTACTGTCTAATGAATTATTAAAAGTCAATAATTACCAAAGCCATTAATAAAACACCTTTACAGTGTGATGGATGATATGAATCAAAAGGGAGTGGATGGCTTGATGACGTCTGACCGATATGAATGGAAGAGGAAACATACTGCGCCGACCCCAGATACACTGGGTACAGGGCAGGCAGAAGTAAACGCCATTAATAAAATAGTGTGTCACGTGACATATTTGTTACGTTCCAGGCATTGAACTACTATTATAGAAGCGACACCGCAAACAAGAATTGTAGTCCGAGTGTTGCGGTGCAGGACAACAACTCATTTTAGTCATTTACGCACTAAGCGACTGCTTGCTTGAAAGAAACGCGTAAGCGCCATGAAATCGGCGGCACTTACGATGTTTTGGTCGCGAGAAAACTGAGCTGAGAATATTTTTGTTTGGCATAGCGTCTCTAGTTTACCATATAACAGGGATGATGACACTAACAAAGAATCACTGTTATAATGATTTATAATAATAATTTAGGATAAGGAGATTCGTTAATAGTCACTTGTTATCAGATTATACTTGTGATTGATATTTATTTTATAAAAATAAAAGTATAAAACTTAGCAATCTGCCATAATATTTGCTAAAACACTGCGTGACGTCATTATTTAGTCATCTCCATTTTGACATGCCAATCAAATTCACTAGTTTTATATAGAAACTGGCCTTTTTACGGAATAGTGACGTCACACAGACGCCTTAGCAATTTTCGCGTTTTGGCGGAAATTTTAAATTGCATTATTCAAAACATGTTCTTTCTATCAAAATGGAAAGCTTTTACAAAAATATAATTTATTTTGGATAAAGTGGGACAAAATTAGTCGTCATGCCTACTCAACGGTTCCAGGCTACGAATGCTGACGCAGTCGATCGCGAAACAGTCCGAGTTCTTGGAGTCGGCGCGGCGCGTGCGCACCGAGCAGCTGGTGGTGGCGACCGCGCAGCTGTGCCACATGGACGAGCCGCTGGCCCACCACACCTGGCTGCGGCTCATGCCGCGCCTCTGGGCCGCGCTCGACGAGCGGCAGCTCGCGGTTGGTATACTACACACTCGCCACATGGTAGAAAAACTCCCGAACACAGAAACGCTACCCAAAGTTTCAGAATTGACGTTTTTCCATACAAATTTTGACAGGTATTGTCCAGTAGGCCTATTCGCTAACTTTTTTTGACAGTTGAAAGTGATGATCACTGAACTATTTACTTATCCATTACTGTTTTCACATGACAAGTGTTACAATAGCGTTACAGTAAAGTAGTAATGGATCAGTAAATAGTTCAGTGATTATCACTCTCAAGTGTCAAAAAAGTTAGCAAATAGGCCTACAGTTAACTATTTAAGTGCTCAAAATTTGAGTAGCGTTTCTTCTGTATTCGGGCAGTACTAAGCCCTTAACCGAATGTGTATAAGAGAAAATAGCTGTCATTTTGAATTAAATATTATTCGAATATGTTCGGTTATGTTAAAAAACTTTATTTTAATACATATACATGCATGATTGTTTTATTATAAAAGAAAAGTATAAAAAAATGTTCTATTTTTCGACAACAGCTGCAGGTTTTATTAATATAATTTTCTCTTACAGACTGTGATGAACGAAATGGTGCCTTTCATAATATCAGGCGTGCACGTGATCCAACGCGACCAGCCTCTCAGCGCTCTCAACACCTTCATCGAAGCGTTGGCGCGTTGCAACCCGCCCATCAGCATTAAACCGTTAGTTATTGAGACTATTTTTCATTCAAAAAATAAGTAAACTGAACGTAGAGATACATACATACGTCACGCCTTTCTCCCACAATAGTAGGCAGAGATCACATCAGAGATCACATCTTTCCACTTGTTACGATCCTTATTACATACTTCTTTCACTTCATCCAATCTCATTTATGTCTTGTCTGACCATTATAAATATTATTACTTTTTAATTATTGTCAAATCTCAGAATTAATGCATTCTGCTTCATGCATTTAAGATTATTTTTGACTGTGTCTATAATTTCTCCAGGCCCATGATGAAGTACCTAGGCAAGACACACAACCTATGGCACCGTATGACCCTGAACCTGGAGCAGATGGCTATAGACCAAGCCAGCGGAAAAGCTCAGCGCGAACCGCTGGAATTATATGACTATGACGTAGAGACTACTACACCTACTGTGAGTAACTCTAATATCTTATGTTATAATTTTTTGTTAATTTTACCATAGTAACAAACGAATGTCTGTCCGGCTAGCATGACCAACGGAACACGATATAATATAGCCATTTATCGCTTTTTAACTGTCATAAATCTATGGAGTTCTTACAGTTCAACGCGATTAATGGCTCTATCATATCGTGTTTCGGTGGTCATTCTAGGCGGGCTGATAATGGTAACTAAAATTACAGGAAATTTTGGACTCGTTGAGCGATATGTACGAATTACTCCAAGAAGAAGACATGTGGTCTGGCTTGTGGCAGAAGCATGCTCGCTATCGCGAGACCAACGTCGCGATTGCTTATGAGCAGCAAGGCTTCTTCGAACAGGCTCAGGTAAGGCACTATCAGAACAATTCTGACTAGGAAGTGACACGGTTGGTCTAGCTATATACTTATATTACGCCTATTTATCCCTGAAGTAGGGAAGTAGGCAGGTAGGAGGAGCTTGTTGGCCCGCCATTGCGTAATCTCATTAGATTGGTGACCAAAATATAGACTATATCGAGTTCACCATGTTGGGTTATGGCTCATTCTTCCTATTGTACCATATATAGGGCACATTAAGGACTACTCTGTAGAGACATGAACGACTAGGTAACGATAGTTCAAGTGTTTACTGTTCATAAAAAAATAGTATAACTGAAAAAAAAATTGCTATGCTAACGTGTTTCATAAAAACCATCTAATTGTTCCTAAGATAGCTTGTCTTGTATAATTTACGATTTTAAGTTTACTCATATTATCATCCCATTAAAAAAATACCACCGTCTATCTAATAATGTTTTCTATATTATTGCAGGCTGCGTACGATATCGCTATGGCCAAACTAAAGCAGGACTACGCTGCGAACCCCTCATCCTATAACATGCACAAGGAGTGTAACCTTTGGACCCAGCACTGGCTCAAATGCGCCAAGGAGCTGAACCAATGGGACTCGCTGTTGGAGCTGGGACTAACTAGGAGCGCCCGAGACCCCTTCTTGATATTGGAGAGCTCCTGGAGAAATCCCAACTGGCCAACGATGAAGGACGCACTCGCCGAAGTGGAGTACAACTGTCCAAAGGAGTTGGGTGCGTATTTCTATGTTGCATATGATTTATTACTTGAACATTATATAATAATTTAGAAAAAATCATTCATACTTAATTTGCTGCATCCAATCTCGTTAATATCTTCATGCATGCTCGTCGGTTTCGGGTACTCATGACCTTCGTAATATCGCCCTTCGTAATAGACTTCAACAACAACTTTATATTTCACCACCACCAGGCGAGATTCCTCCAGTGTGCTGAACTGTGCGGCACAGCGTACGCCAGTATGTGTTTACCTATTGGACGTTCTAATTCACTTTTTCAGTACACCAGCGTTTGGTGACGGCCACCATAGTAAAGGTCTCGTTGCTCGCTCAAGCTTCACTGCGCTCCGCATCACTTCACAACGTCGCATAAATTAGAATGCCCAATAAACACATACTGGCGTATGCTGTGCCGCAAAGTTCAGCACACTGGTGGAATCTCGCCTTAACAATGCGTGTCGGTTGCAGCGTGGCTGGTGAACCTGTACCGCGGCTACCTGTGCATATGCGCGGGCGGCGAGCAGCAGCTGAGCGGCGTGGAGCGGCACGCGGAGGCGGCCGCGGCGCAGTGCCTGCGCGAGTGGCGCCGCCTGCCGCGCATCGTGGCGCACGCGCACCTGCCGCTGCTGCGCGCGGCTCAGCAGCTCATGGAGCTGAGCGAGGCGGCGCAGATACACACGGTATGCGATGCGAGGCGACCGACGACGATTTCACTCGGATACTCACGGTGCTACTACAAAAAAGTTTTTAAGGCTGCGGGCTGCGTAAAACGAGTCTCCCGTCGCACTTGGCGCTATGGCGATGACAAGAAACAGCACGCCGCGCGGGTGTCCCCGCCGTGCACCCGCTTAACGCAGCGCACGGTCTATGACGTGTTATGTTTAGGAAGTGTTTAAATCACATGCTGTCACCGTCACACACTATTGACAAAAGGGACAAAATCAGATTTAAACGCTTCTTAAACAAAATACGTCTTACTGCCGCACTCAGAGACGTCAAATAACGTTAATGAGTACTTAACGTCAAAAAATGACAATTCAAAACTAGTCTCTATTCTTGCCGGGTCTATGGTCCTGATTTTAATGAAAATTGTTGACATTAAATACTCATTAAAGTTAATAGACGTCTCTGAGTGCGGCAGTTAAACACTGGTTTTCTAGTACCACCGTCAATATCTTTATTGCAAACCATAATCAGTCTGTCTTATGTAGGTATACATCAATGCACAGCCCAAACTACTGGGATTAGAAACTTAAAACCTTTGCACCATGTTTCCTCTTAGAGGCGGTAACTCTTAGCATTCCATGGATTCACCGTGCGTGTGCCTGGTCCATAATGCGGCAGAGAGGGAAGTCAGTAGCAGCGCTTGGGACTTGTGACCCAAGTGTAGGTTTATTAGGCCCCTTCACAACTAGTCCATACTCACCTTCGCCACTCCGACTTCTCTCTCTTTCTAGCCAAATTTGACATAGGATTCCGTGAGAGAGTGTAGGTGAGCACTTGAGTGAGGGGGTTAGTTGCTAACTATTATTATTATTTAATACATTTACCCCCGAATACAGAAACGTAACTCAAATTTTGGGGACTGCTTAACAAGATAAGTGGACAGTACCTGTCAGAATTTGTATGGAAAAACGTCAATTTAGACAATAATTAAATGTTAAGCAGGTCTCAAACTTTGATTAGCGTTTCTGTATTCGGGGGTACATTACATTTGACTCACATAATTTTAAAATGTTATCAGTTTATTTTATTATTGTGTTCTTGGCGTGCCACGGAGATTCGTATATTTCTCACATATATCTGTTTCTTGTTCCCAGGGCCTCCTCCACAGCCGGCCCACATCGCTGCATGACATGAAGGCCATAGTGAAAACGTGGCGCAACCGCCTGCCCGTAGTGGCCGACCCGCTCTCGCACTGGGGCGCCATCTTCACGTGGCGCCAACACCACTACCAGTTCATCGCGTCACATTATGATTCGCAAACGGAGCACGCCTCCAATCACAGCATGCTGGGCGTGCATGCCAGTGCGCAGGTCAGGAGGGTTTTGTATTTAACCACTGACCTCTATTATACAAGTACGATGAACTGAAAGGTTGTCATCCTAAAAATGAAGCCAATTTGATTATCGCCATCTTGGCGCTGATGACACTGGTGTACGAAAGTGAACGTCCATGGAATAATATTAGAGATGCATTTTTAATGTCAAATACAAGCAACAAACGTCAAATTTAGTACCCCTGCCGCTCAGGGGGGCGCTTCAAATCGGCACCAGAAACATTTGATATTTTAGTAGACGGTATGAGTCCAGCGTACTTGTATAATAGAAGTCATATTCTACACAAGCGCTGTAATGTTTAAAATTAATAACTAAATATATTTTGTATAACGTTAAAAATTGGTTATGAGTACCAACCTTTGAGTTATTATATCCGTACAGTACTGAGACGATTTGGTTGTTTCTGCAGTGCGTGGGCTCGCCTCCTGCGATTTAACATAATTGACCAAACATGGGTGTTACTCACCTCTGCCTACATCTTCGGGGAGAAATAGGGGTGATGATTTATTTATGAATCTATTTATGACTTTTGACGAAAACGTTTCCTGTTAAAATATACTGACCAGCATGTGCATAAAAATAATAACAATCATTTCTATTTCAGGCAATCATCCACTTCGCGAAAATAGCGAGAAAACACAACCTGTCCGGCGTCTGCCTGGACTCGCTCCACCGGATCTACACGATACCAAGCGTGCCAATAGTGGATTGCTTCCAGAAGATACGACAGCAGGTCAAGTGCCACATCCAGATGTCGTGGACGGAGGGGAAGGAAGAGCTGCAGGAGGGCTTGGACATGATTGAGTCGACGAACTTCAAGTACTTTACGAAGGAAATGACGGCGGAGTTCTACGCTTTTAAAGGCTTGCTGTTAGCTCAACTGGGGCGGTCGGAGGATGCGAACAAGGCGTTCGCGGCCGCGGTACAGCTGCATGATACGCTGGTGAAGGCGTGGGCGCTCTGGGGGGACTATCTCGAGCAGATTTTCATACGGGACCCGCGGCAGATCACGTGCGGTGTGTCGGCGATGACCTGCTTCCTGCACGCGTGCCGCCACCAGAACGAGTCCAAGTCGAGGAAGTATTGTGCCAAGGTGAGCTTTAGCCAATTTTTTTTTATTTTGACTAATTATTCAGTTACAAAGTTGAAGTTAGGAATAAATAACTGGATGACTACCGCAAATTCCTAAAACAAATGCACAAAAGCCACTCGCTTTTTATAGCTTGAATATGTTGTACAGATTTTTAATTAATATTCTAAAATGTTCAAAGTGTAATAATCAGTTATTTGCAAGAATACAGCTAGAGGAGGACTTACTTAATGACTTGTAAGACTCATACTATATCATACTTAAGGCGCTTGTTGTTCTATCACAGGTGTTATGGATGCTGAGTTTCGATGACGAAAAGAGCAGTTTAGCAGAAGCGTTAGACAAATACTCTGTGGGCGTCCCACCGGTGCAGTGGCTACCTTGGATTCCTCAGTTGCTCGCCTGCCTCGTGCAGTACGATGGAAACGTTATACTCAATCTTCTAAGCCATGTAAGTTTGACCTTGGATTGTTCTTTAAATTCCTCATGCATTATTATTCCAGATCTTACGTATACGTAGCGATAGTATACTCAGGCCAATATAACGAGATAAAAAACGTAAACAAATTTGATGTGTCTTTTAACATAAATTAAATTGTGTAATTACTATTTTTTAAAGTGGCGCAGGCTTTCCCTATAGATGGAAGAATATAGGGAGAATGACTCGTAACCCACCACGCTCTAACGTGCTTTTCGAAGCACGGAGGAACTCGAGTTAGTATATTAGGCTTGTCTATCTAATGACCGGCTTTAGCAAAATTACTTAGTTTACACAATTACAAGCCGACCACGCATCGATTTCATATATTTAATTTAAAACGTTACAGCTTGGTGTGTAATCAGTCCGTGACTAGTTAATTTATAAGAAAATCGAGTAAAACAAAAACTGTCAATGCTGATAACGATCAAGGCCGCAATGAAATTATAATAACGCGTTATGGTTTTATTGATAGTACCTACCTACTTTTATGAAATTCCTTATTGGAAAAAAAAAACCTCTGAAAAATATCATCAAGGTTTTGTTTGATTTTGATTAAATTGTTAATGTTTTTTTAATTAACAGGTTGGTCGACTTTACCCGCAAGCGGTTTACTTCCCTATTCGGACACTTTACTTGACCTTGAAGATAGAACAACGCGAGAGACACAAGACCGCTGAGAACATCGCTGCTCATCTACCACATCAACCTACCACCTCTGCCGTAAGTTGATACCAAACAGACTTAGTTGAAAATAAAACTATATTAACAGCTCATATTCAATGAAAATACAATATTATAGGAAAAATACTTAAAATACACTATAGGGATCTACAACAAAAATTCATTGAAAATAAATGCTAATGATTATTATAACCTTATTAGCTTTAAGCTGCCTATATACTCCATATCGCTTCTGTGTATATTCTACGGACTAAGGCTGAACCAATGAAGGACCATAATTTTTGAAGTTTACATAAATTCGTGGCAATAAGTTTTGCAGTAGACTCCTACGTTTATTGCACAGTGTATTATTATTATTCTTTTGTAGAAAAGGTGAAGACTTGTTTGGAAACGCCTTGCTTTCTTGCATTTGTTTGTGCATTTATCAACGGTAGGCATCCCTCGTGAGATTACAGGGTTAGGCTAGGTAGTGAAGCTATTAACACAGTATAGAACAGTAGTTTATCTGCGACCTGTCGTCGAGTTATTAGCCCACTCTGCGTTGACGCTAGGGTTGTAACTAAAGCGGCGGCTGCAGGCGCGAATGTGCCGGGCGGGGAAGAGAGCGAGCGAAAGTGCAATCACCTATGTACACGCGCGATCACAACGAACCCTTATGCCCCCGTATTTTATGTCAATGTGTGCGTTACAGTTTGTGTACGTCCCTACACGCAGGCAGCGGCCAGTTTGTATGAAGACGTATTACTGTTTATACTGTGCTATTAATGACGTGTACTCACAGGGTGGCAGCAAGGTGAACGAAGCGGCATCTTCGTCGAGCGTCGGACCCACGGGCGGCGAGACAGGCCCCATCAAGGCCACGCTGCCTATGTGGCGGTGCTCGAAGATCATGCAGTTGCAGAGGGAGATACACCCCACCGTGCTCTCCTCGCTAGAGGGCATCGTTGATCAGGTGTACTCTCGTTGTGATTGGACCTTGTCATGGGGATTACTTACACTAGAGCTTAAAAAATAATAGGCATGACGAAAGATTTTGAAATTCTCTTCCGTAGTGTATCCATTTACTACTTACGAGAAAACCTTTATTTGGGTAATAAACCAACATGTGCCGTGTGGTGACGGCAGAGTAGAATACAATTGCCACCACCCGAAATCTCTCCCGTGGGTGTCGTACAAGGCGACTAACGATAAATCAATGATGAAGAATGGGCAACAGCGTTCCTCTTATACCACCTAGCAATAGCAATGTACTGCGACTGTTGTGCCCGATAAATGGCAATAGGCTCGCCACCTATTACATGGGACCTAACATATGAATATGTATCCAACTAAGAAATCCAAGTTATGTTAAACTGACCTAGCGAACTCCTCTTCTCCTCCTCTAAGTCAACCACTTAGAAATAGTTTTTTTTAAACTTACTTTTCAAGACCAAAGAGCTTAAATAGGTTACTTTTGGCCTGGCTAGGTCTGTTAAAAATATTATTCCTAAAAAACACAATCATCAACGCGATCTTCTTCCGCCAGATGGTATGGTTCCGGGAGAACTGGTACGAGGAGGTGCTGCGTCAGCTGCGCGCGGGACTGGCCAAGTGCCACGTGGTGGCGTTCCACCACCGTGCCGCCGTCGCTGACGCCACCGTCACGCCGCACACTCTCAACTTCATCAAGAAAGTCGTCTCCACTTTTGGCATCGGCATTGGCATCAGTAAGTTTCACTTAACACTTGAGAAACAGCCTTGAGAAAGCTGCTGGGATTTTTTTTTGTGATTGCATTGAAAATATATCGCTCGTTAGTGGAATATTGAGGAAATTTCATACACTTGTTTGAAGAACCACTGTTTGAAAAGAAAAAGGTGTGAGAAAACGAATCCACATCCTCCGCAATCCAGGGAATCATGACAAAAAAGGAGATTTTAAATAGATAATAATTTATCGGAGATTTTCTGACCTCTTTCCCTTTGTAATAGTTTTTGTAACATATACCTAATTTTAAAATAACCATTGTTTCGAAAAATGTGTGAAACTTCCAGTCAATATGCAATTATATTTTAGAGCGATATTTTTTGATTACTCGTTTATGAAAGTATTCATCAGCAAAGCTTAGAATCTGTGGTATTAATAAAAACAACTATCAATCAAATCTCAATCAAGTTTTTATCTGACAACAAGCATATTAAGGTTTAAGTTAGTTTATTGAAAAATTGGCACTTGTGTGCTGCTGAGGCACATTGCATGGACTGATAAATGGTTTCATTGCTAATTACAACAAAAAGTCCCCTTTGATGTCTAGTAGTGTTTGGTGTTGAATGTGACAGTATTTGCATAATTATTATTATAATGTAAGCTTTATGTCTGTAGTTATTATTTGAAGTGTGGAATGATAATGTAAGTAATTTTATATCTGTAACTTTACTCATCCATCACTTACTTTCACTCACTTTAGTCTTACATGCTTCACTATTATTATTGAGCTGTAGAATTAAAAAAAACTACTAATCTTCTGCTTCCCATTGATTTCCGACAAGCTTGCTGTGCGATTACTATTGTTTTCGTCGGTGTTTGTTTTTTTTTATCTATTGCAAAATGCATGTGAATGAGAATCTTGCCAATCTGCCGTCTGCGAGCGCTATTATATACGGACACTCCATTTTGTATGTCGACAGAAAGTGTTTCAAGTTCTGTAAGTGGTGCATTCTCTTCAGCTGCATCGGAGAGCCTCGCGCGCCGCGCCCAGGCCACTGTGCAAGACCCCGTGTTCCAGAAGATGAAGAGCCAGTTCACTGCGGACTTCGATTTCTCACAGCCCAACGCTATGAAGTTGCAAAACCTCATACAGAAATTGAGGAAATGGGTCAAGATACTCGAGGCCAAAACAAAGGTCCTACCCAAGTAAGTAAGACGCGTGGATAAGGTACACGAGAGTCCAGGATAGAGTGCTATCGGGGCCCGTCTTTTACCAGTAAGCTAATATATTATCTAACAATCACATCAGTAGTTAATGTTTAGAAGCTCATTCCACGAGGGTGCCTAGACATGTGGCCAATCTATTCAAATGAATAAATACAATTTAAAGTTTTGACAACTTCTCTTACATTTGACACGACGGCCGCCATGTTGTTTTCTCTGTAGTACGCCAGTTTCATATATTTGTGCTCTCTTCTTCTGTTCATTCGAATAGATTGGACACTTGCCTAGAGGAGCTGGTCATCTCTCACGCAACCATAATTCTTACTAACCCACCCCGTCTCCTTGTTTTCCCCTCAGTCACAACAACTATGTTTTACAGATCTTTCCTGATCGAGGAGAAGTGCAGGTTCCTGTCGAACTTCAGCCTGAAGACGGCCGAAGTGGAATTGCCCGGAGAGTTTTTGCTGCCCAAGCACACGCACTACCACGTGAGGATTGCCCGGTTCATGCCGCGGGTGGAGATTGTCCAGAAACACAACACGTCCGCGCGACGGCTGTACATCCGCGGGCATAATGGCAAGATCTACCCCTATTTGGTGGTGAATGATTCGGGATTAGGGGATGCGAGGAGGGAGGAGCGCGTGCTACAACTGTTGAGGATGCTCAACCACTACTTGGGCAAGCAGAAGGAAACTTCCAGAAGGTTCCTCCACTTCACTGTGCCGCGTGTCGTGTCGGTGTCTCCCCAGATGAGACTGGTCGAGGACAATCCCAGTTCGATATCGCTGCTGGATATTTATAGGACAGAGTGCGCCAATAGGTAATTGACTAAATTTGTTTTTTTTTTTGTATATTTTTATTCTTAAATTACAGGCGCGATTTAAAGATTTATAAGTTAGAATGGGGAACCCAAGAGCTTGAAATTCTTGATGGATTTATTACATAGTAGGTATGGGAAGCCTAATCGGACACGGTAATTAGACTATACAATCAATCATAATCCGATACATGGAAACGAGTTCTCGAATTATCTATGTCTATTGATGAGTTATGGTGAAGCACCAAATATGAGTGACGTTTGTATATTAGGAAGGGGAGGGGGAAAGGGTAGAAGGGGGTACCGAAGGGGTAGGCAGAGGTGAATTGACGTTTGTATATTCCCGAAGGAGTAGGCAGAAGAACATTTAGACAACTAGGTAAATTAGGTCCCATATAATAGAGGGCGGGCCTATTGCAACACAAACTGCTGCACTCAGAGACGTCAAACGTTAATGAGTACTTAACGTTACAATTCAAAACTAGTCGCTATTCTAGCCGGGTCTGTCTAGATTTGAAAGAAAATTTTTGACATAAAGTTAATTGACGACTCTGAGTGCGGCAGAAAGAGGTTAATTATGTCCTGATGCGAGACCTTTCTGACCTATTTATTAACCGACTTCAAAAAGGAGTAGGTCAATTCAATCAGATTGATTTTTTTTAGTACGAAATGACAACTTTTTCTTCGGTACATAATGTGGTGACTTTTTCGCAGGGGCGTTGAGTACGACGCTCCAGTGGCGCGCTATTACGAACGTCTCGCCGCCGTGCAGGCCCGCGGATCGCAGGCATCGCACCAAGTCTTGAGGGACATACTGAGAGAGGTATGGGGTATTAGTATGGCGTCCTGTAGTAAAAGAGTTATCTTTGAGATAACTTTGAACCTTTTGAAGAAGAAGTTCAATAGCGCAGTGACTTAGGGCCGATTTCGCCGTCTCTCATAGAAACTGAGTTTAATAAAACTTGGTTTTGATTATTGCAAACTATGTAGATGAACTCAGTTTAGAGCATAAACCGAGTTCAACTTCAACTGATCGCGTTTAATTCTGCGGTGAAATCGGCCCTTAAACGCTCGGCCAACGATTTCGTAAACTAAGCAATCTTCGCTGAGGTCGAACATTGGATGGATGACCAAAAATATATTATCTCAAGATCTTCGGAAGGCACGTTAACCTGTTGGTCCCTATTGCATTTGCAGCTGTTTATACTCACCAATCCTCACTGAACCTACGTGGTATTTTATAGCCCATTCTCCCTACACTATCATCCATAGGGAAGGCTTACATTCATTGACTTGCATTTCGATAAGATGGTGGACTTGAAATGACTTCTACCACAAAATCCTATTGTTACGAGCATGTTTAAACGGGCGTCACCTGGAACCCTCAACCACAGAGGAGCTGGCTACCTTATCATAAATTGTCGAAACAATAATACTGTTAAAACTATTACTACGGGGACAGATATTGATATGATGATATCTAGCCAGGCGGACTTGAAAACTGTCCTACAACCGATCACCAGCATCATCATCACCACCACCAGCCCTTTTAATGTCCCCACTGCTGGAGCACGGGCTTTCCCTATCATCATCACCAGCCTTTTAATGTCCCTACTGCTGAGGCACGGGCCTTCCCTGTGGATGGAAGAATATAGGAAGATTGGGCCATAACCCACCACGCTGGCCCAGTGCAGGTTGGTGGGTACTAACAACTGCAGATACAGCCGGGACCGACGGCTTAACGTGCCTTCTCTGTGCTCAAGATAATTAATTTTTGGTGACCCATCCAATGACCCATCCAATGAACTGGCCAACATTACTTAGTTTACACAACCGCAGGCCAAGCGCTCTATGCTAGATAAGTCCGCGCGTGGTCAAAATTGGAACTAAAAATTCGTCTGCTATTTTGTTTGTCTACGAGTGCAAAATTAGCGAGCAGCGCCACCCCTCGCGCGCAGACTTATCTGGCGCGCACTCTACAGGGTGAATTTGAAATCGGTCGACAAAATTTTACTGGACATTTTAACCGCTATAATGATCGTTTAATAGCACTAGAACCCCCATAAAAAATTGTCGATTTATTTCGATTTCATCCTGTAATAATGATGAAATCCCATTGTCACGATCAGGTCCAAGCGACCATGGTGCCCAAGGCGATGGTGCGGGAGTGGGCGGCGGCCACGTTCGCCGCGCCCACCGACTACTGGACCTTCCGCAAGATGCTCACCCTGCAGCTGTCGCTGGCGGATTTCGCCGAGTACGTGCTGCACCTGACCAGGCTCAACCCGGACATGGTGTACGTGCACCAGGACTCGGGGCTGCTCAACGTGGCCTACTTCAAGTTTGACGTTGATGATACAACAGGTATTTCATTTCAAACCACATATGTATACAGGGTTATTTTTAAAAAATTGAATTAGTATTTATTTTTGTTTGAAAGTAGAATCTTACCCCTGCCCTGTTCCCAGTCTACCTGGGTTCGGCGCAGTATGTTTCCTCTTCCATTCATATCGGTCAGACGTCATCAAGCCATCCACTCCCTTTTGATTCATATCATCCATACCGTAAAGGTGCTAGTGATGAATGTATGTATAGAAGAGATACGGAACGGACCATGTCGAGAGACCGATGAACGGAGAGAGTGATTGGAATGACAACATTTCAATCCATACTGTTCAAGGCTTTGGCTTAGATTTTACAGCCGGCCTCATGCCTGACACCAACCCTCTTTGGGTATGCTCTTTGGTAGGTTTAAAATATGTATACAGGGTTATTTTTAAATTAAATTATTATTACATGGGACCTAACATTATTTGCCGAAACGTGGGTGCTAGTTCACCTCTGCCTGCCCCTTAGGGGATATAGGCGAAATTAGTATTTAATTTTGTATGAAAGTAAAATCTTACGAATTATCAAAAGTCGTAGAACAAACATTGTTGCTTAGGATATTAGCTATCTACTCCTGAGAGGTTTTTTTATGTTTTACAATTATCCCTGTATATTTTTCGTGTGGCCCTGTGGTGACGGCAGAGCAGAATACAATATTGTCACCATCCCATCTCTCGCGTGGGTGTCTTACAAGGCGGCTAAGAATAAAGACAGCGATGAGTAATAATAGACAGCAGCATTCCTCTCATATCACTTAGCAATATACTGCGATTTATGTGCACGATATATGGCAAAAGGCTCGCCACCTCGGCTCCCATGTAAAGGACCTAACTTAATTGGCGAAAAGTGGCATTCACCTCTGCCTACCCCTTAGATGGAGACAGGCGTAAAATTGCATGTATTTCTATATGTATGTATTGTATTTATAATGCGTATGAGAGTTAGGTGACTGGCTATCACGCAGTCTACAAATTAACGTTAACTTGTGTATAACATACATGCATAAAGGGGTATAACATACATACATAGGGGTTTACAGCCAATATTTTGGGAAATGTGTTATAGGACGCGAGCCTATTGCCAATTATCGCGCATTTTTATCCCGATATATTGCTAGGTATATACCAAGAACGCTGCCCATTCCTCATCCATCACTGTTGACAAATGCATAGCTGTAAAATTATTTATTTTATATTTACACATATTGTGACTATTCCAAAATTGATATGTAGGTAGTAAACAAACATTGTATGATTTGTGTTATCAAATCGACCAGTTTATTTTATAACTGACACGAGATCTTTAGCCTAGGCAATAACCGATTACAATATAATACTAACATTTGTGTTGGCCTTTTGACACTAGATAAAAGAGTCATTTAATTTAGCACTGTGTTATACATAATGCGATAGCGTTAATTCAAAAATAGTAAACGGTATCAAAATATTCAGTAAATGATAAATCGTTGGTTTGGGATCAACAGTTGAAATCTTTTTTGGAGCTATAGAATCCTCTCATTTAATACAAAAACAAAATAACATAACGGTGCTTTTTTCGTGTTAGTTGTGCCTCTTTCTATTTAACTATTGTGTATTCAGATGTATTCAGATGTTATTGGATTTCGCATAATATAAATATAAATACTGTCAGTGCGAACAGTTCTGTAACTTATTATTAGCCGCCCAAGTCGAATTATTACGACAAATATTTTCGTGTACCCTTCAAAATGATCCTTGTCGGACATATAAGACCGTAGCAGAATAATCACGAGATTGTTCGTCGGATTAACCCAACTCTGGCAGTTGAAATAAACTAACAAATCCGACCATAAATCTGTGCATACACTGCAAAGGGTAAGCAACGACAAAGTACATCCCGTCACCAATTTTATCTCCACAGTGGCGCGTCCTTGCTTGGCTGATATCATTTATTAGCTTCTGCTATTATATTCATTGTTTTCCTCATTTGTTGCCAATTTATCACGGCGTGATAAGATTCTACGTTTCATTAATGGACTCCATTTATGGGCTATTTAATAGGTTGACGTATGGGAGTCTACTTTTAACGTTATTGTGTCATGGGCATTTTTGATACTGATAAGACTACAGATGATGCTATGATAATTAACACTATTAATAACACTAATCCCCAAAGGGTAGGCTGAGGTGTATCAAAAATTTGGCCAACTCTTTTAAGTCTCGTGTGCCAGTCTATATCCATAATTCAGGCACCTAAATCGCAGTATATGCAGCTAGACTATAAAATAAGTTTGAAAAAAAATGTCGCAAAATTATGTCCTGACGAGGGAGTCGGCAGAACCGCGGCTTACGCTATCCGGACGAAGGATAATAGATTTAGGAATGATTGCATAAGTACATAATTTATTTTCTAGCGCTATTAATGTAGCTGTGACCTAGGTAGGCCTATTGTGACCAGAATCAACGAAGCCTGTTAAGTTTTCAGCAATCGATACAAAATATGTAATTGGTCAGTCGCATGAATTTGGTCGTGACAAGAATGCGTCGCTTCTATATGTTTCAGTTCCCGTATATGAGATTCACAGTACAAAATGTTATGACATATTTATATGTAATTGTATTTTCTTTGTTCAGGTGAACTGGACGGCAATCGGCCAGTGCCGTTCCGGCTGACGCCTAATATATCGGAACTACTCACCTCCATCGGGATCACCGGACCTTTTACGTCGTCGGCAATTTCTGTGGCCAGATGCTTAGTCACACCTAATTTTAAGGTAAGACAAACTTTATTTCAAACCAACAAAATACTAACATAACATTGTCGAAGAAAGATTTTTTAATGAGTATCTCTATTTCAGATCCAATCAATCCTCCGCACAATACTACGCGATGAAATGGTGACCGGATACAGGAAGCGTTTAGAGGACAAATCAGGGATGCCAACAGCTGGCACCTCCGCTGAAAATAAGCCCATGGAAATGGACAACGACACGATCATAAACATGGTCAACAAAGCGGTTACTGTTATAATGAATAGGCTCAACTCGCTAGCGCAGTTCGACGGACCTGACAGCAAGGTGGCCAGCCTGGTGACCGTGGCCAATAGCTACGACAATCTCTGTCGCATGGACCCCGCGTGGCATCCCTGGCTTTAAGAAGGTCCTTTGTATTAGAGTAAACAGTCCTCTTACAGGTTACACACAAACGGGTATTTTGAGATATTTTGTGGTAATAAGATGTATAAACATCTTGCGTGTAATAAGTTACATACATTTTATACAGTTGATATTAGTTTTATGGATATTTTACAATTTTAGCCAACAATCTGCATTTATAGCCTTACTAAATAGCTAGTTTATTCTAGTTCTTTTGCGTGAAGATTTTTTCTTTATAAAATGTATACATGCAGTGTTCTTTTGTGGCGCCGCTAATGTCTCATTCGTAAAATTATGGGTATGTGTGTAGATTCCTCTGTAAGTGGACGAAATATATATTTTAAGTGCCCTAGTTTTTAAGTTTAAACGATAAGTATCGTGATCACATCTACTGCTGTGTGTTTTATTATAATTATGATATTAAGTTTTATCATGCAATTGTGATTGTTTGACATGAGTACTGTTATTTTTAACACTTTCCGGGACACTGAGTCAGACATTGTAGCAACGCTTTATCTAAAATTAAAGCGTATGTTGTCTCGATAGTTGACAGTTGGTGAGTATCCTGCTATTAAAGTTTAGGTATTAAATGAACCTATGATGTCAGATGTACCGTATTCAGTATAAACAATATATGGATTGTGGTCACTTAAATGTTAATGCATCGATTTGTGAATTAGTTAAGTATCTGAGAAGGTGTGATCTCTAAAACTGACAAATAAATTTTAATGAAAACGAGCGGTGGTTTTATTTATTTGCGTTTTTACAGTCGCATCGTGACGAGTTCAGATGCATGTGCATAAGTGACAGAGTACTTGCGCAGGTGAAAGTACTGGGGCAGCATCAAGTGCCGCTAACGATCGCCTCCCCCCTTCCCTTCCCACCCGTCGGCCTGCGCGCCAATCTCACTCGATCGCTAGAGATAGTAAAACTGATTTCATCACGCCAACAATGGGAAAGAAAGTGCAGTAATTGTAGGACGGTGCAGGAACTGTTTGCGTATTCGGCCGAGCCGTGCAACAATGCGGGTTCGCTGCAATGCTGCGGTTGCATCCATTCTTTATTGTATTTGCTTTGCTGGCTTTTGGTTTTATTTATGTTTAGTTTGTCCTAGCGGCAGAGGCGAATTAAACGTTGAGAGCACCGTACGCGCCGTAGGCAGGCATCAAAAAATAAATCTTTGTAATAGTAATCAATAGAAGCAAATTGAGGTTGTAAGAAAAAATAATAGTTTTTACTGTGTAAGTAGGTGGCCTACTTACTGGAGCAATTAATTTTATACTAAGGGCCTGTTTCACAATCGACGGGGAAGTTCTGAATAGCTTTATTGGCACGCAGTTCAATTGACATTTATTTCATATTAAAACTGTCAAATGATCAGCCAAATAAGCCATCCAGAACTTGCCCGTCGATTGTGAAACAGGCCCTAAGTACTTATAATATTTATTTTTTTACAATTCCGCCCGCACGCCCCTTTGTACCTACCCTCTTTTGTTTGTAGTTTGCCTTAAAATAATGCGCCTCAGCCTAGCGGGATGAGACGAAAACTGTTACAGCACTACACGGATTCACTCGGTGCTGGTGGGTCCATAGTGTTGTAGAGAGGGGGATTCCGAAGCACGGTTTTGGGAATCTTAGCTGATTATAGTTTTATATTTACATTTATTTATTTATTATCTACCGCCGTGCCTACATGGCTTGGGTAAGCAATATTGACTTCAAGGCAGAAAATAGCTTGCGCGGGAACGTTCGTCTGCGTCCTTCCGTTGCTAAGCAACGCAAGTGATATATAAAACTTAAGTAGAGCCTCCTTACTGCCCTTACATATAATTAATCCAAGCTGATCCAAGCAGCTAAGCTTATTCAATAAAGCAGACTATTAATTTATTATCTCTTTCTATGGCAGTATAATTTTATCCGCCAATTGGCAACTTACATAAATAAATGTATACAACTATAAATGTATTTCTTTCTTTCTTTCTTACATTATTAAATCTACCTTTACGGATAATTGTGTCAACCAGACTCAGTTACCGGTTAAAGCCTTAAAAAAAACACTGCGAAAAATAACTTTAGTAAACTTAGTTCAGTCTTGAGAGTATTATTATGTAAGTATATAAAATACTACACTACTCTCATAAACGAAACTTGTGCGTACCTACGAAGTTATTAATATGCTTCAATCACCTTGTTGGTTTGGATTCCCAACCAAAAACCATCTTTCAAATTAGTTGTATTTGTAATATAAAACCTCAATGCCGTGTGGTGACGGCAGAGTAGAATACAATTGTCACCACCCCAAATCTCTCCCATGGGTGACGTACAAGGCGACTAAGGATAAATCAATTATGAGGAATGGGCAGCAGCGTTCCTCTTATACCATCTAGCAATAGCAATGTACTGCGACTGTTGTGCCCGATAAATGGCAATAGGCAAGCCACCCATGGGACCTAACATAATTGGCGAAACGTGGGTGATAGTTCACCTCTGCTTACCCCTTCGGGGATATAGGCGTGATTTATGTATGTAACTATGTAAACCTTATTAACGGATTAGTTATATTTAACGAGTATTTTGTGGGGAGGATAATGGGTTAACGTGTATTATTTATTATTAATTTTGATTGTACCTATAGATGTATCGTATCTAACTATGCAATTGCTGTCATTAAACATTTACGCAGGTAAATAAAGTATTGTAACTAGCTACGCAATTTTCTCTCGTTTTCGAGAAAAGCAAATAATCCCCGTGGTGATAAGAGCTCGCTATTGATATGGATAAAGTCGAAATATGAAAAGAATATAATGCGTAGTTTGGTTACCGAGACGTGTTTAGGGGTTGCCGTCGCGGCGGCTGGAGGCTGCCGCCGGGCGCCGGCGGTGGCGGGCGTCGCGTTGCTAGGCGGCCGGCGGGAGCGGGAGCGGGCGCGGG